>OX451740.1:1299112515-1300312515 GCA_948472305.1 Vicia faba | reverse complement strand
GGAATGGGCTTAAAGATGCCATTTGGAGAGGTGATGGAGAGTTGTCGGAGATGGGCTTACAAATGCCATGCAAAGGTGATTGTTGAAAAAAATTAGACTAAGTCTAAGTTTGACTGTATCTTGAAGAATGCTTTTCAGGATTCCGTCTCTGAAGGGGAAATGCTTTTCAGAACGAAGTGCTGAAGGAGATGATTTTCAAAATGAAACTTCTGAAGGAGATGCTCTTCAGGATAAAGTGCTGAAGGGGAAATGCATTTCAGAACTCCTCTGAAGGAAATGTTTTCCAGAACTCGGTCTTTGGGGAAAATGCTTTTTAGGATTCCGTATCTGAAGGGAAATGCTTTTCAGAACGAAGCGCTGAAGGAGATTTTTTTCAAAACAAAACTTCTGAAGGAGATGCTTTTCAGAATGAAGTGCTAAAGGGGAAATGCATTTCAGAACTCCTCTAAAGGAAATGTTCGTCATGTAAATAGTCACCCTGTCTTGTTTCGGGAATTAATCTACAATTAACCATTCACAGATAGTTGTCATATCTTACTTCAGGTATTAATCTGGAGCTTGTTTTTATTGGTCGTTGAGATAGTTGTCCTGTCTGGTTTCAGGTATTTAATCTCTGACCTCTTTTGAAAAAAAGATAGTTTCCCCGGCTTGTTTCTGGAGTTAATCTTCAATCAGTTCATGTAGATAGTTATCCTGTCTGGTTTCAGGTATTAGTCTGGAACTTGTTTTTGTTGGTAAGTATGAAGCTTGGCTGTGATAGATAATGAAGGAATCTTTGACGACTACTACCTCAACAGATGATGAAGGAATCTTTGACGACTACTACCTTAACAGAAAATGAAAGAATCTTGGACGATTACTACCTCAACAGATAATGAAGGAATCTTGGACGATTACTACCTCAACAGATGATGAAGGAATCTTTAACGACTACTACCTCAATAGAAAATGAAGGAATCTTGGACGATTACTACCTCAACAGATAATGAAGTAATCTTGGAAGATTACTACCTCAACAGATAATGAAGGAATTTGGGACGATTACTACCTCAACAGATAATGAAGGAATCTCGAACGATTACTACTCCAAAAGGTAATGAAGGAATCTTTGACGACTACTACTCCAAAAGATAATGAAGGAATCTTTGACGACTGCTACTCCAAAAGTTAATGAAGGAATCTTGGAAGAATGTTACTCCGAAAGGTAATGAAGGAATCTTTGATGACTGCTACTCCAAAAGGTAATGAAGGAATCTTTGACGACTACTACTACAAAAGGTAATGAAGGAATCTTTGATCACTGCTACTCCAAAAGGTAATGAAGTAATCTGGGGATATTACTACCTCAACAGATAATGAAGGAATCTTGGATGATTACTACCTCAACAAATAATGAAGGAATCTTGGACGATTACTACTTCAACAGATAATTAAGGAATCTTGGACGATTACTATCTCAACAAATAATGAAGGAATCTTGGATGATTACTACCTCAATAGATAATGAAGGAATCTCGGACGATTACTACCTCAACAGATAATGAAGGAATCTTGGATGATTACTACTCCAAAAGGTAATAAAGGAATCTTTGATGAATGCTACTCCAAAAGGTAATGAAGGAATCTTTGACGACTGCTACTCCAACATGTATCTGAAAATGTCCAAGCTTGATTTTGTCTTGGAAACGTTTATAGATAGTTGATGACGCTTATTTGTTGATTGATCTTTTCCTGAAAAGGTAAAGAGTTAGTTGTATGCAATGTCATGACGTATGCATTGCATAATGATGTTATCAAAATAAATGAGATTTGTGCTATATGTATTTTGTATGCATATGCTATGAATGTTGTTGAAATGTATCTTTGTCTTGGAAAATAAATCCTTTACAAATGCTGGGGAGCTTTTGGGGAGTTAAATCCCGGAATGTTGTTGGGGATGAAGAGTATGCACCTCTCTAGACCTTGTTTTAGAATGTTTCTGCTGGGGATTCCTGTTTTGTTGTTTGAGGAGAACTCCGTTGGGGAATGTTGATTTTTCTTAAGGGAAAGAGTTTAGGAGTCTTAGTTGTTCGTTTCTCTACTGGGGAGTTATCTCTTGGTGGAAGAGAAAGGAAGTTAACAACTTGTTGGGGATAAAGAAGTTAACTGTTATCTGGTTATTTTCCAGGCTTTGCAGCAACTCACTGGGGATTGTAGAAAAGTCTACTAGGGAAGAGGGGTTGTGTTTCGTTGACTTGTGATAGTCTGAGAGGCAAATTTAAACTAGGGAATCTGTAGTTTATTGGGGAAATAAATCCTATTGCCAATCTGCTGGAGAGGTGTTTTCTTTGGCAGAACTCCTCGAGGATTCTTGAGATTAACTCATCTGAGGAGTGGTTTTCCAGAGGTTGAAACTCTGGCTTGGGATTGCATGAATCCTATTTTATGGAGATATCCATGAATTTGGCCTTTAGGGGTTTGTACCCTTATCCGTGAAGATTATTCCGTGGGGATAACCTTATATAGAGATGACTCTGTGGGGACTTGACTGGGGATCACCCTATGAAAAGGAATTTGTGGTAGATTTGTCACTGCCCCTGGTAGTAAGCATCGTAGCACTGACAGAACATGTTTGCTTGGTCGTATGTGACCCTTTGTTGGGATTCATGTTCAATTCCCCAAGTGGTTCAAATGCAGACCTGTCCCTGGTTATTCAACATTTCTTGAGAGATTTCTTGGAATCTCGACTTGACTGCCCCCAGACAATATGGACAGTGACATGTCATGCCCCCCTGCTTATGGGAGAGTTTGTCATTTGGAAGTGTCTTCCAATTTGAAGTGGTTTTTTTTCTTGAGAGAATTTTCGTTCATGGGATGTTCGTCATGCGAATTTCCCTGTTTTCAAACAAATAGCTATATGCAAACATCGGTATTTGAAAAAAATGCAAATTTTATGTTTGTCTTAAAGTTTTGAAAATGTGTTTTAGTAGATAAAAGAATTTTTGTAAGAATATGAATTCAACTCAGAATTTAGAGTAAGCCTTACAGGAGTCAGGATACCTTTTGTAACAATATGCTTCTGAACTAACCCATGCTTCAATTAGGACTTTTGAAAGTTTGTAGCGTGGTCTGGTTCACGGTTTAAAAACAAAGGATAAGGCTCAAAGTGTACTTGTACCTGCCCATTCTTCATAATGTTCTTCAGTCCTAAACTCAGTTAATTGTGCGTTTGGATTCCAATTGAATCTCGAATGATGGTTCAAATATTTGGAAGTTTATTTGAGAAGGCAGTCATTTTTTGCAACATTTTCATGTTGTCAAGGATTTGTAGTGACCTCTTTTTGATTTATTATCCCTAATTTTGCCTGACTGTTCTTGTTTTGAGATTACAGTCAGCGGGATGCCCCAGTTTTTCTTAAGTCTCCTTCGTAGGTTCTGACTAGTGTGCTTTTCTTTTGAGGGACAATGACCTCCTATTTGATGGGGAACCATCACCAACTTTTGATTCCAGAGGAATGTTTTTGATGTCATCCTTTATGTACGAAGTGAAAAATTGCGACTGAACGCGCATTCGAAATAACTGAGAACTACCATGCCCCAGGTTTTGGTTAAAGGTTTCAATTTGTGTGAAAAAGAAAACTCCTACTTCTTAGGCTCAAAGGGGTTGACTAGGGATTATTCTCCTTATAACTCCAGTGTTTAGGAATTGAAAGAACGTATGTACATCGTCAGCAAGGTTTGTCCAAAAGTATATTGTATGAGATTATGGTATTATTTTCGTCATCCTCCCTCTAAAGGCTTACAACTTTTAAAATAAGTGTTAAATATCATAAAGGGAGTAAAAAGCATAGTTTAAATGAAAACGAATGGATTAATTCAAGACAAACATATGCAATGCATTAATGAAACAAAGTTTGACATTAATAGATAAGTGTTCGAACAACAAAAGAGATTACAATTGAAAATTTGAATAAACAAAAATTTCTCCGTCTAAATTTATCACTTCAGATGGTGTGCCTTTGAGGGGTGACAAAAGAGCTCCAGTTGACCGTCTTGTGTAAACTCCAACACTCCTTCGTCGATTAGGTCTTGAATTTTGTTCTTCAGAGCCTAGCAACCATTTGTATCATGTCCAGGACTATCGGAATGGTATGCACACCTCTCATTGGGGTGGTAACTAGGAGTAACAGTATTGGGATTCTGGAGAGGAGCCTTTAATGTAATTAGCTCTACCTTTAACATGTCTTGTAACACCTGAGCCAGCAACATGCTGATCATGGTGAATTGTCTCTTAGTTGCGACCTCCTTACGCTGGCTCCCCTGTCGTTGTTGGTTAGGTTGTTGTTGGGCTCATGACATAGCAGCAATTTGGAAAGGTCTATTCTCCAATAAGCCAACTTCTTGTCTCATTGGAGGCTGATTAATGACTCGATCCCCAATTCTAGCCATTTACCCCATATGGTTGCATCCTTCTTGATGAAGCTTGTTGACAAGGGCTCTCAACTCTTCTTGTCCCTGAGCCAAGTTTGGATAAGAGACATCTAGCCCACCATCTGTCCCATCATCTGGATCTTCATTGTGGCTATCTCATTTTCTTCATTGTGGCTATTTCAGTTTGTAGCTGTTCCAACTGGTCATCCTTGTCATCCTCAGGATTCTCCATGGTCATGCCCCTAGTTAGGAGTGTTTTCACTTCTTCTTTCCCCTTGGATAGGTTCAAGAACATTTCTTGAAGTTGAGTATTTTGAGTCTAAATGTCCTTGGTAGTCTGTTCTAGATCCATCTCTACTGAAATAAACAGTAAGCAGATGAGAAACCCGTGTGGAGAAAGCCTGTCATGATATGATGCATGGTATGTGGATGTAAGTTTTCAAGGATCTCCCTGGGTAAACACAAGAAGATGTTAGAAGTTGAATTTTGGTCACAACTTCGTGTCGATGGATCTCCTTCCATAAGAATCAAGCTCACCATGTCAAGTGGGTCATAACCCTTGACTCGAGTTATCTTACTTTGGTCTTTGACGGTGTTTGATTAGAGAAGAATAAATCCTCTTGCCCCTTGATAGACGTACGGTTCAACATGACCCTGCATCACAGGCCCTTTTAGATCCTTGAAATGGTTATTGACAATGCTATGGTATGATGTCATGATGTTATGTACAAGTATGCAAAGCAAGCAAGTCTTTATGTATAAATAATCATATACACACAATGCAAACAAGTCCTTAGTTTTAGGCTTACATTGGGGTTTGTAGGTAAGTACCCTCTTGAAGTTTAGTTGGCTCAACCTGTCCTAGAAAGTGATCAGGTTCTAGGGGATCTCAATATCACTGACCTTTCTTTTAGGCATTATCTCAGCATAATCAATCTTTTCTTGCGGCCGAGATATCCCAAAAGTCAGATCTCAATGAGTGTAGCATTGAGTATCAACCAATATTCATCTTTACACCAAAGTCAGCTATCTCACTACTTCCTAATGGCCAAGTTGTTCAATTAAGGTTATAAGGTCAGTTAGTTCTTTATGACACCGCTCAGCGGCCCCGTATTCTCCTTGATTCAACACAAGGGATACTGGTACCAACAAATGCGTCACAATAACGTAGCCATTGCTTCAACCATATCGCTCTACGTCGTACAGTTTCCACAATCTATTGCTACTTACCTAAAAGGTTCCCTAGATCCGGGTGGAGGATCAAAAACAAAGCCCAAACAAGGAACCATAATGTAAAGCATGCAAGTCAAACAAGGAAAGCAAGTAAAGGTGATCCAACCCTAAGGTAACCCCACTTTTAAGAATAGTTCCCCAACAGAGTCGTCAGTTCTGTAATACGGTGGGAAAACTGACATGGTTATTTTGCGTTTGATCATAATTGTTGCGGATATCAAGATTCTCCACCGACTTTTCTTTTATCTAATAAGGAAAGGTTGAAAAGAACATGAAAGACCTTTAGAGATGTTTTCTTAAGTTCGGTGGGTAGGTTATGAAAAGGGAAGGTATTAGCACCCTTTTCATCCGTAGTTATCTACGGGATCTTAGTTTCTTGCTAGATCACTTGCTTTTGTTTGAAAAGGTGCTTGTGGTGTGGGTTTGAAAATATTTTGAAAACGTCTTTGTAATGATTCTCGTCTCTATAAGAATGCGTACAAAGTGTTGGTTTTGAAAATATTTCAAAGAGGTGTTTGTTGTGGAAGATGTTTTTTGAAAGTGATTTTGAAAAGTGCCTTTGTAATGATTCTCGTCTCTATAAGAATGCATACAAAGAGCTTTGACTTTTGAAAATGTTTCAATTGAAAAGTGTTGGTGTGAAAATGGTTTTTTTAGTTGTGAGCAAGCGAGCAACTACGAGCATCCTACCTACTCAAAAGGTCTTTGTTCTTTTCCTCATCCTTTAGATGTTGCTATCTTACCATGGATTGATAAGAAGCCCCATCGTTAGATGTGAAGGGACAGGCGTGGTTTGTTTGTATAGTCATAGAAGGCAACTTATGAGACGTTTTAGCAATTTCGTTAGGGACTAGATCATTTACCGAAGGCAGCATCGAGGGACTGTGATATTTTATCGAGGATCTTTTCTAAATGCCCATATTCGAGGAACATGACTATTTTCTGAGGTAACAAGTGAGATTACCCTAGAAGTGCATGTGTGCAAAGTGCGTTTGATTGCATGCATTTAGTCTTTGATTAGGGTTATCTACTTGTTAGTTTTATCTTGCCATACATCCTAATTATTAACATTTGTATAAAGCAATAAAAATGCAGAAAATAAATATCCTACACTATTACAACCATATTGAATAGCAAGAAAATATAAATACAAGCATAAATAACATAAAAAGAGAGAAAAAGTGAGTCCTCCGATCCATGCAGTAGGCTCTTTTGATTCACCCTTCTTTTGCTTCTTTCGATTGGGGTTGGGAATCAGCATTAGTATGAAGTCTTTGATTCACCCTTCTGGCTTCCTCTTTCGATTGAGCCTGGAAGTCAACGTGAATGTGCATCCTTCAATTCAAACTCCCTGTACTTTCGTTTGATTTTCCACTGTGAAGAAGTAAGGCATGAAGCGTAAGGCTTCGATTCACAGGAAACCTTTTCTTTCATTTGAGTCTGTACAAGTTAGTTTTACATATACTTGGACAAGAAAGCATGCAATCGAAAGGACAAAAATAAAAAGTGAACAAATGTTATTTACATGCTTGAAACGAAAGGGTTAAGGTCAGAGTGACTTACCTTGCTTGAAGCTGGAACGTGTGTGCTGGACCTTGAGTTGTTGCCCTGGGTGTTCCTGGATTCGAAGGAAAGAAACAAGTGTGGTGTTTCTTTCACTGGATTCGAAGGTCAAGGAGAGTGGAGTTGTATTTGTTGTTTCTGGATTTGAAGGAAAAGAACAAGTGTAGTGTTTCTTTTGCTGGATTATAAAGAAAGAACAAAGTGTGGGGTTGCTCCTAAATTCAAAAGGGAAAAGAAATAGGTGTTTTGTTTCTAGTGTTGGATTCGAAAGGAACAGAAACAAGGGTGTGGTATTTTGATTCTGGGTTTGAGAGCGTGTTAAGTGTTTGATCATTTTCACACAATCAAAGTTTTTCCAGCTACCAAAAGCCTCTGGATATGTTGTCCAGCCCCTTTAGATGTTATGGAACATCTTATTTATAGATGAAGTTGGATGAGATTTGAGAGGGAAAATAAAAGAATTTGAACAAATTGAGTATACTGTTTTTGTAGCTTTCGAGGTACAGTATTTATATGCCAAATTGGTGCAAATATAGGAGCAGCGTAGTAGGACTGTTGTGCAGTAGTTTTGGAGCGTTATGGCCAGTGTAGCAGGCTTGGACTTGGCAGTGCCTTGGACTTTGGTCAGCAAGCCTTTGACTAGACTCATCAAGAGACCAAACATTAATTGTGCTCTTAGAATGGACCTTTTGAATATTCTTTCAAATACAACAAATTCATGTTCTTTGGTTGGTTCACCAAATACGTCATTTGAATGGGACATCCAGGTATGTCTTGCATGTCTCTCAAATGGGCCACCATAGTGTAGAAACTATGTGTGTCGAAACAAACTTTCCAAGGGAGATACTACCCAGTCGAATCTGGAATCCAACTTGCTCAAAAGAAATCGAATTCCCAATCGAAATAGGAATCAAGCTTGCATGCAGGTAGTTATCAATACAAACATGCAGAGGCCCTTGCTCAATCGAAACAGGCCTGCGGGTAACCATTGCATTATGAATCAAGCAAGCATTTAAGGCCAATAGTGTAATCGAAGCTTGCATGCGGGAGGTCCTTACTTGGTGAATCGAAGCATGCACTAAAGAGGTAATTTCTCAATCGAAGGCTGCATGCAGATAGCCATTGCTTTATGAATCAAAGTAAGCATGTCAGGGGCCAATGCTCAAGTGAAGTATGTAAGCCAAGCTTGCATCAAAAGAGGCCAAAATCCAAATCGAAGGATGTAAGCCAAGCTTGCATCGAAAGAGGCCAAAAGCCCAATCGAAGGAAGTGAAATCCAAGCAGGCATGCTCTTCTTTGATTTGATGCTTGAAATCCAAATTGTACTTTGTACAAATTTGAACTTTTGAAAATCCTTGTGAGGAAATGTCTTGAGAGATGAGAGGGCAAATTTTGGGGTACAACAGTTGGTATCATATACTCATCTTATCGTTCTTAAAAAGAAAAATGTTATTGCACTTTGAAAAATGATTTGTTCATAAGAAGTTGCAATGTCTTTTCCATAAAACTTCAAGACTTACATAAGTGTTGCATTAGAATTATCATTCTCATAATAAACATTTTTCTGCATGAAAAACATTTGTTGACATCAAGGGAGTTTACACAATGAGCATCAGTGAAGAGCTTAATCTTGTAAAAGAAGAGAGACTTGATCACTCTGTTGATTCAGAGACTAATAATTTAAAAAATATGATAATAGCAAGGGGCATGATTTCCTAGAGACTCCGTTGAGTATGAGCAGTGTGATGCTTTACTGCTTGTTTACCCTTGAAGGGAGTAAGGTTTGCAGATTCCGCCAATCTGGGGCAATCACGTCGAAAAATTTCTTTAAAGTTCCTCCAATCTGGAGTAGTTATGTAAAGATTCTAAGAATCTCTTAAAGTGTCGAGTAATCGGGGTTGTTATTCAACCGTCATTGAAACCATCTTCAACATTGTTTAGCCAGAGGCAGTTCAAAGTCCATGACACTGCGGTAACTTATCTATAATGGCACATATCTCAGGAAATACTCTCGAGGAAAATCTCTTAAAAGTTTAATCAATCTAAAGTAGTTACGTCAAGGTTCAACAAATCTCTCCATGGATCAGTTGAGAGATATTCAATGCTTGAATACACTCGTGCATTTTATCCTGAGTCAGTATGGTACCGAGTTTCTACAAGGACCTCCTCAAGACAATTTCCTCCTTTACCTACACTTGGGGCATATTAGTGCAACTTTATTTTACAGGAACTGTAGTTAACTCATCGTAAGCAGTATACCAGCAAGAGAACAAAGAATTGTCGAGGTTGTTACCAGTGTGAAGATCTTAGTGATATGTGTTTCTTAGCAGAGAATGGGGCGATCGTTTCCTCAAAACCAAATCCTTTTCCCCAGTGTAGTTTGCACTATTTTCTCAACAGAAGCTTGTATGTTAAGATATTTCGAAGTAGAATACTTTCCCCTAGTGAAGTAGGCATGGGCCTGTTTCTTCCCATCAGAATCTTCATGTGAGCTTGTCTTCACTATGATGCTTTTGAGGAAGCACTCCCCAGTAAAATAGTATTTGGTTGAAAGGTTTCCAAAGGATGATTCCTCAGTATAGCCTACACTTTTCGAGAGTTCGCTTAAGAATTCTCCAATTCCCTAGTGAAATACATGTTGGTGGATTTGGTACAAAAATCTATATCCATAGTGTGGTATGCATCTTTTAAAGGTTCTTGTAAGAATTCTTTTACTTGCAAACAATAAGTTTCTTGACTTATCCCCGTGAAGTAATATGCGCTTACCCAAGTGGAGGGTGCATAAGACCGTTTTCACCCGGTGAAGTCTATGCATTAGTTTTCCTGGTTGATATCTCTTTCAGGAGTTTGGTTTTTCTTCTTGGAGAGGTTACACTCTTAATGAATACCTTACAAAGTTTTCTTCACTAGTGCAGTTTATACTGATGAGAGTTCTTGTAAGCATTCTCCTACTCCCTAATGTTGTCTACCCTTTTCGAGAGCTCTCTCAAGTTTTCTCATACTCCCCAACGACATGAGATTTTGTATCAATCTTCAGTGGAAGTCGAATTTCGAAAGTATTTCTTGTTCACAAACTATTTCCTCCCCAAATGAAGATTTATTCCTCAGCGAAGTTTGGAGTTTTCTTCTGCCCAGTTGTGATCGGTGGATCTGGAACTGACTGTTTAACGCTGGTTCGCGAAATTTCGCAGAAGCAAGAGTCTCCACCGTCTTTTATTTTCTCCAAATGGAAAGGACAAAAGCACAGAAAAATTCCTTAAAGAGATTGCTCTCGGTTCGGGAGGTAGGTTATAGAAAGGGAAGGTGTTAGCACCCTTTCTATCCATGGTTATCCATGGGCTCTTAGATACTTGCTCATTGTGTTTTCAAAAATGGTTTGTTTGCTTTTCAATTGTGGGTTTTTAAAAAGTTTCTTTGAAAATTCCAGTTCGACTCTTGTATCGGTCCTCAAGAGTGTTTGAAAAAATGCTTTCGAAAACTTTTTGAAAATGTGTTGGTGTGAAAAGTATTTTTGATTTTTGTTTTGAAATTAGAGCAAGTATCTAGAGTCGTCTACCTACCCTAAGGAATTCGTCTGTGTAAATGTCCTTTAAAGTAGTGCCATCCCACCATTGAGGGGTAGGTAGCACCACCGTTGGAGGTGTTTGGGTCAATTCGAGGTTCGGGACATGGTGATCACCAGAGCAATGGGAAGACACCTTAGAAGCTACCCTCATGCCAGGTTCCCGGATCATGAGGACTTACTAAGACATCCTCTACTCGACGATCACCTTTCGAGGCAAGGCAACAATGAGGCGTACCCTAGGGGTGGTGTGTGATTTGTGTGTCGTTTTCATTTGTATTTATCTTGTCATGTTAAAGTGATCTATCGTTTGTTTTTATTTGTTGTCATTCATTCTTGCATGCCTTGATTAATAGTTAAAAGTGCGAGAAAAGTAAAAGATTCTAAGCTATTACAAAAGGCGCGGGTCCACATCGCCAAAATTTCCAAGACCCGATTTGACAGAAAAATAAAGAATTAAAAGTGCGACAAATAAAAGATGTTACATGGCCTTGGGAGAGGTACATAAATATTAAAAAGAATAAAAAATAAATATGCGAATTAAGTAAGAATTAAAAAAACGAGGGCGTTGGACCCTTTTTAATAGAATTAAATTAAATTACTATTAAATTAATAAAACTAAGAAGAAATTAGTTTTTGGTATTTTAAGATACTTTTTGGTATTTAGGAGAATTTAATGCAATTAAACCTAATTCTACAATTTTTATTTTATTATGAAAACATATTAAAGTTTAACCTAAAATTAACCCTAATTATTTTACATGCAATTTAATTACAAAAATAAGTAATAGTAAATATTTAATTATTATGAAAGAAAATAAAAAGGGATAAAAAATCAATTAAACCCTAATTCTATCAATTTTAGATTTTTATTATGAAAATATTACAATTAAACCTAATTTAATAACTAAAATTAATTAATGCAATTTATTTACAAAAATACTAAAATAAAATATTTATTATTTTTTTTCACCTTTTCTGATTTTTTATGTGTTTTTTATATATTATGAAAATATTGAATTAATTAAAAAGACAATAATTAAAAGAAAGTAAAAATAATAAAAACAAATAAAGAATGTAAAAATTTGCAAACCTAAGGGGGTCTGCCCCTAATTTGGAGGGTGAAGCTTTAGCAATCTGGGTCCAATAAGCCTTAGGCCTGGCTGACTTTTCAGTAGCGTGCCCAAGCGTTGACTCACGTGTACCATGCTCTTCAGATCTGGGCCCTTGAATTGATGAGATTGAACGCGTGGCAGGTTTGATTTGGGAGATGCATGGTGTGCTTTAATATTGAAGCTGCATGGGAACGTTAATTGAAAAATAGTATTGAAAGGGGTGGGGACCTGGGATCGAACCCAGGTCCTGAACATTACCACTAGCAAGCCTTGCCACTGAAGCACTCAACGCGTTCTGATTATAATATACCTAAGAAACAATATAAAATAAACAAATGTTAGTGGGGCGCTTTTTGCGCGAAGTTTGAATCAACCAACTGCTGTTAGCCACATGGTCATCTTCCTCCTTGGCTTTATTTTTCCTGAAACAAGAAAGCAATCAGCAACGGTTTTACACCGTTCCTATAGACACCCTATTAGAAAATAGCGATTAGCCCCTGGGGCCTCATAAATTAGGCGCGATGGTCTTATTCTCTTCGTCCAAGCGTGCTGAGTTGAATGGCCTAGGTTTCAAGCTCCAATTTTTCCATATTCAAAAACCCCTAATTTGAAAACTTAAGAACCCTAAAAAGCAACAATGGTAGATTCGCATACAGTGTATAAAAACGCAATTAATCCATGTGGTTAGCTTCAGAATGCATCATTTAGTAAGAATACATAAACAAAATGCCATGAAAATGCCTCAAAATTAAAATACGAATATGCATTTTTATGAGAAAAATTCGATTTCTGTACAATGATTTAAGGCGTTAGGGTTGGTGTTCTTGATCCAGGTACGTTGCTTGATGTCCCAGGGATGCAATGGAATGAATTTCTTGGCTTCAATCGACCTGCAAATGTGTTTTCAGATTTGAGTTTTCTTTGAAAAATTCCAAGTTTGTGTAAGGATTTCTGGCGCATCTTTTTTGGTTTATCAGCATTAGGTCTTGATCAAGCTTATGTATGGAATGGATTAGGTTAAGTTTCTTGTCCAAGGAATCAAAGAATTGATGTATGGATATTTGATTTTTATGGCAAAATATTTTCAAATCTTTTCATGCACATTTGCTCTCAATCATATCCAATCACCTTCAATTCTTCCCTAATTGATCATGCACGAATTTTTGAACCTATTACATGTACAAAAAGATTTGATAAATTAGGTTTAGTATTTTCCATGTATTTAATTAATTTAAATGAATTATTAATAATAAAAATCCAAATAAATAAATAAAAAATGAAGAAAAACTTCCCTTTGGGCCAAATGGTCGTGCACATGCCTTGGATAATGAATTGTGGAAGAAAAAGAAGCCCATTAGCAATTTTAGGTCATTTGAATCAATGTTGACTTTTCAAAATATCCAAAAATTTCCCAACTTCCACAAGGCATAACTTGCTCAATTTTTAAGCTTTGCTCATGTTCTTGGACATTTTGGAAAGGTCTTTGAGTCTTCTAACCAATGTCTTTGGTCCCATGTCATTTTGATTTACCAATCTCAAGTTATGGTCTTTGACTTAAAGTCCCTTTTTGTTGACTTTTGAAAATGACCTATAATGTTGAAATTGATAACTTTTTGTGAGAGCATTTCTTGGACTTGGAGTATGAAGAGGAGTTGTAGGAAATTTCTTTCTCTTCAAAATGAGCTTTGGATGGAATTTTTCTGATAATCCATGTGAAAGTTATGCCCTGGTCAATTTACAGTTGACTTTTTCAACTGTCCAAATAAGGAAACTTTTGCATCTTGATGATTTTTGAGCCAAGCCTTGAGAATCATGATCAAGCATTGATCAAATGATGTTTGTGGCTTCAAAATGAGATGTTGACAAAAATTTGGACTTTTGACTGTCAAATGACCATTTTGCCCCTACAGTTGACTGTAGTGCAATTAGGGTTTTTGCTTGTGCAATTTTGTGCTGAAAGTCTTGAAACTTGGTATGAGGATGCTTGACCATATTTATAGGCATGTGGGACTTGATTGGACCCTTGGGAACTTCATTTTCTTGATCAGAACAAAAACCCTAATTTTGACTGTTTAGGATACCCTTGCACTGTGCAACCCTTGGAGAATTTTGCAGCTTGACTTGGCAATTTCTTGAAGAATATGGGAGGGCAAATTTTGGGGTACAACAGTTGCCCCTGTTCAATCTTCTTAAACCTGAGGATGCAGATTGGCCGACGTGCCTTTCGTAATCCGAAGGTGGAAGATGATTGAACACTAGAGTGCCCAGAAATTTGCGCTCACATAAAAGCAGTGTGATGGTGGAATGGGCTTATAGATGCCATTTAGAGATTGCTGGATAGGATGATGGACTTTTAGATGCCATGCTAAGAGATGATGGAAGGTGGATGGGCTTATAGATGCCATATGGGTGTCAATCGCATAAGAGATTCCTTAGCGAGAACTTGCGTACCTGCAAAAAAGGAAATGATTACCTGACCTGTTACGGGGCTGGTCTTCAAACTCTTTGTATAGATGTGTCCTGACTGGTTACAGGAGCTGGATCTGGAGCTTCAAAAGATGATGAATGAACCAGGGGTGGTTACTACCTCAGCAGGAACGGTGAGAGAACCTTGGATGACCTTAATCTCAACAGCAGTCGTTGAGAAAATCTTGGATAACTTCACTTCAACAGCAATCATTGAGCGAAATCTTGGTGGGAATTACCATCTCCGTAGGATCGGGGAGAGAACCATAGGCGATTACAATCTCAATAGCAATCATTGAGAAAAACCTGGAATGGAATTATCATCTCAATAGCAATCATTGAGAAACACCTGGAATGGAATTATCGTCTCCGCAGGATCGGGGAGAGAACCATAGGCAATTATAATCTCAATAGCAATCATTGAGAAAAACCTGGAATGGAATTATCGTCTCCGCAGGATCGGGGAGAGAACCATAGGCAATTATAATCTCAACAGAAATCATTGGGAAAAACCTGGAATGGAATTATCATCTCCGCAGGATCGGGGAGAGAACCATAGGCAATTACAGTCTCAATAGCAATCATTGAGAAAAACCTGGAATGGAATTATCATCTCCGCAGGATCGGGGAGAGAACCATAGGCAATTATAATCTCAATAGCAATCATTGAGAAAAACCTGGAATGGAATTATCGTCTCCACAGGATCGGGGAGAGAACCATAGGCAATTATAATCTCAATAGCAATCATTGAGAAAAACCTGGAATGGAATTATCGTCTCCGCAGGATCGGGGAGAGAACCATAGGCAATTATAATCTCAATAGCAATCATTGGGAAAAACCTGGAATGGAATTATCATCTCCGCAGGATCGGGGAGAGAACCATAGGCAATTACAGTCTCAATAGCAATCATTGAGAAAAACCTGGAATGGAATTATCATCTCCGCAGGATCGGGGAGAGAACCATAGGCAATTATAATCTCAATAGCAATCATTGAGAAAAACCTGGAATGGAATTATCGTCTCCGTAGGATCGGGGAGAGAACCATAGGCAATTATAATCTCAATAGCAATCATTGAGAAAAACCTGGAATGGAATTATCGTCTCCGCAGGATCGGGGAGAGAACCATAGGCAATTATAATCTCAATAGCAATCATTGGGAAAAACCTGGAATGGAATTATCATCTCCGCAGGATCGGGGAGAGAACCATAGGCAATTACAGTCTCAATAGCAATCATTGAGAAAAACCTGGAATGGAATTATCATCTCCGCAGGATCTGGGAGAGAACCATAGGCAATTATAATCTCAATAGCAATCATTGAGAAAAACCTGGAATGGAATTATCGTCTCCGCAGGATCGGGGAGAGAACCATAGGCAATTATAATCTCAATAGCAATCATTGAGAAAAACCTGGAATGGAATTATCGTCTCCGCAGGATCGGGGAGAGAACCATAGGCAATTATAATCTCAATAGCAATCATTGGGAAAAACCTGGAATGGAATTATCATCTCCGCAGGATCGGGGAGAGAACCATAGGCAATTACAGTCTCAATAGCAATCATTGAGAAAAACCTGGAATGGAATTATCATCTCCGCAGGATCGGGGAGAGAACCATAGGCAATTATAATCTCAATAGCAATCATTGAGAAAAACCTGGAATGGAATTATCGTCTCCGCAGGATCGGGGAGAGAACCATAGGCAATTATAATCTCAATAGCAATCATTGAGAAAAACCTGGAATGGAATTATCGTCTCCGCAGGATCGGGGAGAGAACCATAGGCAATTATAATCTCAATAGCAATCATTGGGAAAAACCTGGAATGGAATTATCATCTCCGCAGGATCGGGGAGAGAACCATAGGCAATTACAGTCTCAATAGCAATCATTGAGAAAAACCTGGAATGGAATTATCATCTCCGCAGAATCGGGGAGAGAACCATAGGCAATTATAATCTCAATAGCAATCATTGAGAAAAACCTGGAATGGAATTATCGTCTCCGCAGGATCGGGGAGAGAACCATAGGCAATTATAATCTCAATAGCAATCATTGAGAAAAACCTGGAATGGAATTATCGTCTCCGCAGGATCGGGGAGAGAACCATAGGCAATTATAATCTCAATAGCAATCATTGAGAAAAACCTTTGATAACTTCTACTGAGTCTTCATCAGAAAAAACTGTTTGGGGTCGATTTAGCTGGACTAGAGAAGGCCTTGGACTGGATAAGAAATCTTTGGAGTCGATTAACTGAACCGGTCTAGGTCTTGGAATGTCTTCAACTGGGTCTTTATCAGAAAAATCTGTTTGGGGTCGATTTAACTGGACCAGA
This sequence comes from Vicia faba, assembly GCA_948472305.1. Lineage (NCBI taxonomy): Eukaryota > Viridiplantae > Streptophyta > Magnoliopsida > Fabales > Fabaceae > Vicia > Vicia faba. Next base: position 1,300,295,825 of record OX451740.1, on the reverse strand, counting down.
GAAGGCCTTTGACTGGATAATAACCAGAGAAATCTTTGGAGTCGATTTAACTGAACCAGATAAGGTCTTAGAGTCTTGAAATATGATTGAGAATTTAGCTGAATCTTTCCTGAAAGGTAAAGGTCAGTCATATGCAATGCATGATATGGACCAAGCAATGATGTTCTCAACATAAATGAGGTTTGTAAGATATGATGCGTCTATGCATGTTATAATGATGTATGGAAGTGCGATATTTATGAATATATTTTTTTTGTCTAGGAAAGTAAATCCTTGACGGGTGCCGGGAAGTCATATCCTGGGCTGATGTTGAAGAATAGATTTCGCTTCCGCTGGGGATGATAGCTGCAAGAATACCGGTAGGAGAAGATAACTCCGTTGGGGGATAAACTTGGCGAATGGAATAACTCTGCGGGGGGAAAAGTACCCTGACGATCTTGCTGGGAAGCGGTACTCTGTGGGGAGAGAGATACTTTGCTGAGTTGTGGATAATAACTTGCTGGGGATACCCTTGTTGTATTGGAAGTGTTAATAGACTTCGCTGGGGATAAGAAGACTGTGTCGATGACGATCTTCCCGTGGCTTTTGGCTGAGGATAACCCAGTTATATCCTGGTAAGGAAATAACTCTTTGAATAAAGCCGGGAGACGCGTTCGTGTTCTGCGAGGGATAAGCTTCCAGAATCTACTGGGGATAAGCTTACTGCTTGGGGAGATGGATTCCAATTTTCCTAGGGAACTGGATTGGACTCTCCTGGGGAGTTTTGAATTGCGGGGGAAGTGATTCCTTTGAATGTTGGTATGCCGCCGGGGAACAATCTTTAGACCAAGACTGCCGGGGATGCTTGTTAAGGATATATATGTTACTGGGGAATGTTGAGATCTGCGGGAGGATACCCAACTTCCTTAAGGTTTGATAATATAGCTTTGCTCGAGGAGAGTATACTGTCTTGCTGACTTACTCTCTGGGGAATTGGGATATCGGGTTGCGTTCTTCAGCTGATCCTACCTTGATACCTTGGAGGACAGAACAATTAGATTACTTAGACAACTCTTTTATTGCCCCTATTTCTAATGTTACCTGTAATTAATCCTTTGTTTCGTATGCAAATATTTATGAGTTAGCAAATTATTGTCAATGCATATATCACAAATTGAACCTTGGACGTTCTTCGCAAGACAAAACAGAAAAGGAAAAACAATTGGCACTTTTTAACTGAAAAGTATATTTATATTGATTTTTGAATGGCCTGAAAATAGGCGTTTTGTGTACAAGAGGCTGACGTCCTAGTAAGAGAACGCCGCCGAACAAAAGAGTTTATACAAATTTGTACAAGAGAAAATAAACAGCTGTGTGAAATGAACGATCCCACTGGGTTTCAATTCTGCTATTGCCTTTATAACTCCGAGCGTCTCATCACTTGATGACCTTGGTTGAAGATGAAGCTGACTGATCAATGCCGTCTGAACTTGATGTAGATACCGGATTCTGGATGCAAGGTGATCCAATGAGACATAGTATTACGCTTTATCCCTAATTTTTGCCTGGACCGCCCTTTCGGGTTTTCAGTCCACCGGGATACCCATTTTTGCCCAAGCCGCCTTTTCAGGTTTTCGACTTGCCGGGTGTACAGATTTTTTCATTTCATCCCTTCATTTTGCCCGAACCCTTTTGGTTCGACGGGAAGCCCTAATTTTTTCCTAGGCATGTCAGCCTAGCGGGTCTTTTTTTCATGCATAGTATCTTTTTGCTATGTCTGCATTGGCGGGGTGAGGAAGGTCGTCACCATCCATATTGGTTAGAATCATGGCTCCTCCTAAGAACACATGTTTAACCACAAATGGCCCTTCGTATGTAGGGGTCCATTTTCCCCTTGGATCACTCTGAAGAAGGATGATTCGTTTGATTACCAGATCCCCAACTTGATATTCCTGTGGTCTGACCTTTTTGTTAAATGCCCTGATCATCCGTTTCTGATACGTCTGACCGTGGCAGATAGCAGCAAGTCTCTTCTCATCAATAAGGTTTAGCTGATCAAGTCGTGTCTGGATCCAATCATCTTCATTCAGATTTGCATCCTTCATTATCCGGAGAGAGGGTATCTGCACTTCGATCGGTAAGACTGCCTCCATACCATAAACCAAGGAGAAAGGAGTTGCCCCGGTTGACGTCCTAGCTGAGGTACGGTACCCATGTAGAGCGAACGGTAACATCTCGTGCCAATCCTTATAAGTCACTGTCATCTTCTGCACGATTTTCTTGATATTTTTATTTGCTGCTTCGACAGCCCCATTCATCTTCGGTCTATAAGGAGAAGAATTGTGGTGCTGTATTTTGAACTGCTCGCAGAGCTCAGTGATCATCTTTTTATTCAGATTGGTACCGTTATCTGTAATAATTCTTTCAGGGACGCCGTACCGACAGATCAGGTTATGTCGAATGAACCGTGCCACAACAGTCTTGGTTACCGTAGCGTAGGAAGCTGCCTCAACCCACTTTGTAAAATAATCAATCGCTACCAGGATGAAGCGATGCCCGTTAGATGTCGTAGGTTTAATCTCACCGATCATATCTATGCCCCACATTGCGAACGGCCAAGGCGCAGTCAGAACATTCAGGGGGACTGGAGGAACATGCACCTTGTCCGCATAAATCTGGCACTTATGGCATGTCCTAGAATGTTGGTAGCAGTCAGCTTCCATTGTGGACCAGTAATACCCTGCCCGAAGGATCTTCTTTGCCATTGTATGCCCACTGGAATGTGTACCAAAGGTCCCTTCATGTAGCTCTTCCATGATCCTTTCTGCTTCATTCTTATCCACACAACGCAGTAAGGTTGAATCATGGTTTCGCTTGTACAAGATGCCGTTGCTAAGGAAGAACTTTGCTGCGAACCTTCTCAGGAACTTCTTATCATTGATAGAGGCACCTTCAGGGTATTCCTGAGTTTCCAGATATCTCTTCACCTCATGGTACCAAGGCTTCTCAGTCACCAATTCAGTCTCGAGATCGCAATAGTATGCCGGTTCGTCCAGTTTCCAGATGATGATCCGGGGAGCCTCATTATCCCATTTGACCTTGAACATAGAAGACATTATAGCTAACGTGTCCGCCAGCTGATTCTCCTCTCTTGGGAAGTGTTCAAAGGTTATCTTCGTGAAGTGGGGGATCAAGGTCAACACACATTCTCTGTAAGGAATCAGGTTTGGATGTTTTGTATCCCACTCTCCTTTGATCTGATTGATCACGAGAGCGGAATCTCCGAAGACACTCAGAAACTTGATCCTTAAGTCGATCGCAGCTTGAAGACCCATGATGCACGCCTCATACTCTGCCATGTTGTTGGTACAGTTGAAACATAGCCGGGCAGTGAGCGGAGTATGAGTGCCTTGAGGTGATATGATTACGGCGCCGATACCGTTTCCCAAAGCATTGGAGGCTCCGTCAAAGTGCATAGACCATCGGGATCCTTCCTCAGGTCCTTCATCCGGTCCAGGTACTTCACAATCAGTCACAATCATGATGCTTTCATCTGGAAACTCGAAGTTCATTGACTGATAGTCATCTACGGCCTGATGTGCCAAGTGGTCTGCCAATACACTTCCCTTGATGGCTTTCTGGGTCGTGTACTGAATGTCGTATTCCGTCAAGATCATTTGCCATCTTGCAATTCTCCCAGACAGAGCAGGCTTTTCGAATATGTACTTTATAGGATCCATCTTTGAGATCAACAAGGTAGTGTGAGTCAGCATATACTGTCTCAGCCGGCGAGCAGCCCATACCAAAGCGCAACAATTTTTCTCAAGCAGTGAGTATCGGGTCTCACAGTCGGTAAACTTTTTTCTAAGGTAATAAATGGCGTGCTCTTTTCGGCCAGACTCGTCATGCTGCCCCAGCACACACCCCATTGAGTTGTCAAGCACTGTTAGATATAGTATCAGAGGTCTCCCTTCAACCGGTGGCATAAGGATAGGTGGTTCTTGGAGATACTCTTTGATTCTGTCAAAAGCAGCCTGACATTCATCATTCCAACGTACTACCTGATCTTTCTTCAGCAGCTTGAAGATTGGTTCACAAGTAGCAGTCAGGTGTGAGATGAAGCGAGCAATGTAATTCAGACGTCCTAAAAAGCCTCTGACTTCCTTCTCTGTCCTGGGAACTGGCATCTCTTGAATAGCTTTAACCTTGGCAGGGTCCACTTGAATACCCTTATCACTTACCACGAAGCCTAGCAACTTCCCAGATCTTACCCCGAAGGTGCACTTGTTCGGGTTCAACCTCAGCTTGTATAGTTTCAACCGGTCAAACAACTTCTACAGATGATCTAGGTGCTCTTCCTCAGTCTGGGACCTTGCGATCATGTCGTCAACATACACTTCTATCTCATGATGGATCATGTCATGAAATAAAGCAACCATGGCACGCTGGTAGGTTGCCCCAGCGTTCTTCAGTCTAAAAGGCATGGCCTTGTAGCAGAAGATGCCCCACTGAGTAACAAAGGTAGTCTTCTCCATGTCTTCAGGTGCCATCTTGATCTGATTATATCCTGAAAATCCATCCATGAAAGAGAACACCTTGTGCTGAGCTGTATTGTCAACAAGGACATCAATGTGAGGTAAGGGGAAGTCATCTTTGGGACTGGCCCTGTTCAGATCCCTGTAGTCGACACACATCCTGACCTTACCGTCTTTCTTTGGTACCGGCACCACATTAGCAACCCACTGAGGGTAAGAAGTCACTGCAAGGAACCCAGCATCAAACTGTTTCATAACCTCGGCTTTGATCTTCTCAGACATCTCTGGACGCATACGGCGGACCTTTTGCTTAACCGGGGGGGGCAGTCTTCCTTAGTAGGCAAGTGATGTACCATAATATCGGTATCCAACCCAGGCATGTCTTCGTAGGACCAGGCAAAGATCTCCATATAATCATATAGCATCTGAGTCAACCGTTGCTTCACGCTGAGCTCTAGGTTGGCACCAATCTTTACCTCTTTCCTGTCTTCTTCAGTACCCAAGTTTATTGTTTCCACTGGCTCTTCATGGGGATGAATTGCCCTTTCTTCCTGAAGTAACAGTCTTGCAAGCTCGCCAGGCACTTCGCAATCATCTTCACCTTCGTCTTCGGCTAAGTTGATCGGATTTTCGACGTCATAATTGGCAGTAGCAGAGTCGTTATCAGTGAGATCCAGGGTGGATTGAAACCTGTATGAGTGAGTGTGTGTGTAAATACAGCTGTTTTGAAATATATGTAAAGGAAAGAAAGACAGGAAAGGAGCATAAGATTTGCAATGCGAGAAACGTCCAAGATTTTCATTTATGATATATGAAATGACAATTTATATGCCCTCACAAATAGAACCACGGTGCCTCGGGTAAGACACCGGGCCATAGAGTTTATTATTGTTTATTACAAAATAACAAAACAAGGAAGTTTATTACTGCGTAACAAAAGTAACAAGAGTATGGTCCTTAGCAATCCAATTGGTCAATCCGCCTTCGGTTGTCGGGTAGATCCAGCTATTGAATTCTGCTTCATCCACTTCATTGTCTTCCCCAACAACATTCACTCCTGGATTTGTAATGAGCACAGGAGGTCTTCTGGTCTTCGCCTTCCGCATAGCTTTCTGACCCTCTGCAGTAAAACCCAGTCCAAATTTGTCAGTTTTCTGTGTAAAGTCAGGAAGCCTGCCCCAGTTGGCACATTCACCTTTCTGAACCACAACCCGGGCATCCTTCAGGGAAGCCATCTTCAAAGGAACATTCTCTTCTACTGCTGTTTCTGCTGCCGCTGAAATTGGAAGCATCTCCTCGAAATGCTGAAAGGGGGTTTCAATAAACTCCCCGTCCATCTCAATGTATCTGAAGGAATTCAGGTGGCTTACCATATACTCCTCCTCTCCTTGCACAGTGACGATCTTCCCTCTGACGGGGTACTTCAGCTTCTGGTGCAAGGTAGAGGTCACGGCCCCAGCTTTATGGATCCAAGGTCGACCCAGTAGACAAGAGTACGATGGACGGATATCCATCACATAAAAAGTAGAGTCAAACACCTGAGAGCCCACACGAATAGGAATGTCAACCTCTCCATGAACCATCCTTTTTGAACCGTCAAAGGCTCTGACGATGATATTGCTGGGTTTTAATTCCAGGCCTTCGCAGTCCAAGCGGTCTAAAGCCTTCTTTGGTAGAACATTCAAGGAAGAACCCGTATCCACCAATACATGTGCCAGAGTAGTGCCCCTGCATTCGATAGAGACATGCAGAGCATCATTGTGGTCTCTTCCTTTGGCAGTCAAATCAGCATCTGAGAAACCCAAGCCATTGTCCGCTGTCAGATTTGCTACGCAATCAGTGAACTGGACTGCAGATGTCTCTTGTGGCACATGGGCCGTCTTGAGGAATGAGATCAAGGCCTTAGCATGGGCCTCGGAGCATAGCAATAAGGAGAGCATGGAGATCTTGGAGGGCGTATGCCCCAACTGTTCCACAACATTGAAGTCACTCTTCTTTATTATTTTTAAAATCTCCTCCATTTCTTGTTGGGAGGCCTCATCATTTATCGGTATCGGTACCTCCATTCGGGCAGGCTCAACTTCAATCCCTTTGCCCCGAGCATTGGATGACTCGGCAGCAGGGGAAACAACTTGATCAGCAATAGGAACAGGTACACTTGTAGGTGTTATGAGGAGGGGTCTTCGAGTAGCGGGCGGTGCAATGTCAGGCGAGAAGAGCCGGCCACTGCGGGTAACCTTGGCTGGACCAGTGATATCGCAGATACTGGCGCCAGTGTTGAATTCTTGTTTAATTCCGTTCATATACACATCTGCCCCATAGTGCCAGGGGACAGCTTTATCAGATATGTAGGGAAGAGGTCCCGAAACAGTGATAACCACAGGTGCAACAGTCATGATTGGGACAAGCTTCTTCGGGAGAACCTGGATTGGATTATTGAAGATGGTAACCACAGAAACTTCTTCTACCGGAACCAACTGAACAACATACTTTTTGAACAGAATCTCCTTACTGTCCATCAGGCTTTGGATGCCTGACTTCAGTAAGGGACAACCAGATAGGGAAACAGCACAGAACATGCAACCCTCACTGCAACCCAGAAATAAACCGGCCAGCAGCAAATTCTTCTTGACAGTCATTAAGGGAGTGGCCAGATCATCCACAGAAGCAGCGTAAACATCTTCATCAACAGCATTTACCCCATGCTGAGGCATAGGAGCAGTAACCACATTTGGCCTCTCAGGCGCTTCGAACTGTATCTCTTTTGCGTCAATAAGGTCTTGCACCTTATTCCTTAATGCCCAACAGTCATCAGTAGAATGCCCTGGGCTATCAGAATGGTACGCACAGCGGGCATTCGGGTTGTACTTGGGGGAGGCAGTGTTTACACCTTTGGGTGCCTCTCTAACAGTCACTAGGTTGGTGGACAGCAACTGTGGCAAGATCTGCGATAAAGTCATGCTCAAACGGGTAAACTCTCTCCGGGGTCTTTCAGCCCTTTGAGGATTGGTTGGCCGAGGAGCGGCAGCAGGCTTAGCAATCATTACCGCACTGACAGATTGGCAGCGCTCAGATCTCTCTGGTCTCTTGGAACCATATACAGCACTAGCCTCCTTCTTGAAGGGTTTCTTCTCAGAACTAGACGATGTACCCTTCGGAATCTTTCCAGACTTCAACCCCGCCTCAATTCTCTCTCCAGTCAGAATCAGATCAGTGAACCCTACAGACGAATTCCCGATAAGATGGTTGAAAAATGGCCCAGATAGGGTCCCCAAGAACATGTCTACCAATTCCCGATCAATCAACGGAGGCTGCACCCTGCCAGCCAGATCCCTCCACTTCTGAGCGTACTCTTTAAAACCTTCACTTGAACCTAACGACATACCCTGGAGTTGGGTACGTATAGGGGCAAGGTCGGCATTATATTGATACTGCTTGTAGAAAGCAGTAGCCAACTCCTCCCAGTTACGAACCTTGGTCCCATCCAGCTGATAGAACCATTCGAGATGAGTTCCTGAAAGACTCTCCTGGAAGAAGTGGATCCACAAATTCTTATCCGCTGAGTACGGTTGAATCTTCCGAACATAGGACCTGAGATGTAGCTTGGGACAAGACGCCCCGTCATATTTGGTGAAAGATGGTGCTTTGAATTTCCGAGGAATGATCACACCGGTAGACAAACCCAAATCTCCAAAATCTAGCCCAGGCACCTGTTGTATCTCTATAGCATTCAACCTATCCTCCAGTTGCTTGTATCTGTCTTCTGCAGGAGGGTACTGCTCTTCATCAAAATCAGTCTCGTTGTCGGAGACTACCAGACTAGGACCTTTTTCTGCTTGAGGAGCACTCTTGCCAATAGAAGAACCAGCCTCTTCATTCTGCAGAGTATTGCCAAACCTTCGGCCCGAGCTGAACAGAACAGTCCTTCTCTTCTTCTTCTTTTCCTTCTTCAAGAGCAGAGCCTTCAGCTCTTCTTGGCCCTGAGCAAAACCCATGATTAGTTCCTGAAATTGCGCATTCTGCGCCTGAAGAGCCTTGATGGACATCTCAGTTGATGAAGAGTCAGGATTCATGATGCTGAAATAAACAGTGAAGAACGGTAAGCAACCTGAAAAGAGGAAAACCTGCTATGCACATGATGAATGATATGTGTTTATGCAATGCATTCAAGGGTTCGAAAGTTCAAATTTGTTGTAGACAAAAAGGAACACACGTTATCATTAAGGAAATAACTGTTCAGTACATCAAAGCCTCATGGGCAAAATAATACAAAAGCAAATCAATCCCAAAATACACTGCGCATCCTCTTTGGAGCTATGTAAGTGTTGAGATTCCTCTCCTCATGCAACAGGCGGGTAAGCTCCAAGACCTTCTTTTCACTAGCATGTAGACTGGTCTCAAGAGAATTCCGTTCTTCCTTAAGCTGGATCCAGCTCTTCTGCATCTCTTCCCAGGATGTGGGCATGTCAGGATGCTGAATGGTGTAGGACACTTCTCCTTCCAAGACCGGCTCTTTGATCACAGGGAGCATATGAGGATAAGGCATCACTAACTTCTGGGAGCGGGCGCGTACCCACTTGAGATAAGGTTCCAACGGGATGGAGTTCCTGTGCCCCAGTGTCTTGCTGTCTATCCTACTTGGCATCCTCCAAGCTCTGATAAATCTCTGGCGAAGTCCTTGAGTATCGTTGTCGAAGTCAAAAACTATGTCAGGAATTAACATGTCGTGAGGACCATCCCTCCGAGCATAACCAAACTGTCTCCAAGCCAGGCATGGGTTGTAAGTAATACCTCCTCTGATTCCAAGTAAAGGAACATTAGGGTACTCCCCGCAACGATCAATGATAGTGACATCTTCTCTGGACCGAGGGCACCAATGTATATCTGCATGTGTGAGAGTCATCAACCGTTGTGACCATCTCAAACCCCGCTCATTCTTCAAAACTGATTGCGGAAGGTGCGAAATAAACCACCTTCCCATGAGAGGAGTGCAACACATAAGGACACCTCTTTTTCTCATGGTTCGAGTGTAACATGAGTGAAGGATGTCCCCCAACAACGTAGGTATAGGATTCCTGGACATAAAGATCTGGACAGCACTGATATCAATAAGCTGATCTGGATTAGGGAACAACACCAAACCATAGACAAGGAGGGCCACCACTTCTTCAAAAGCTTGCAAATCAAGGGAGTTCCAACATTCATGGGCCTTTTCAAACAGAAACCTGGCTAAGAACCCTTTGATACCACTTCTAACTTCCCAATATCCCTTGAGGTCAGATGAATGTAGGTGCAAGGCTTTAGCAATCTCTTCAAGCTTGGGTTCCTTTTCCGTACTGTTGTAGGGTAGTTGATCAAGGATAGGGATCTTCAGGAGCCGGGAGAACTCCTCCAATGTAGGTACCAGCTGATAGTCCAAGAAGGTGAAACAGTGATGCAGAGGGTCAAAGAACTGGAACAGGACCTTTATCATATCTTCCTCAATGTTGGTATTGACCAAGCTGATGAGACTTCCATGTCTTTCACTGAATGAAGAGTTCTCGGGAATCCTGGCTATAAGCTCCTTAAGCTGAGGAGGGACCCTTACAAGGCTGATTTGAATTGTCTTTCTACGAACAATTTCCATGTCCTACAAAACAAGAACAAAGATGAAGATTCGAACCCCTGAAATGGTTAGTCAATGCATATGATGCTGGATGATGTCATGATGCTATGATTAAACACACCACAGATATTTACAAAGACAAACATGTAAGGCACACAAGGCACACAAGACAAGCCCTTAGGGTTTAAGGCCAGCATGGGGTATGGGTAGTACCCTCTTGAAGTTGGTGGGTTCAACCTGTCCTATTAGAAGTAACCGGGTTCTAAGGGTCCCAATATCACGGGATTGCTTTCATTGTTCATCGTTTCGATTTAGCCACTGAACTGGCGATCGAAATATTCCAGGAAAGCAACCCTCAATTGAGTGTAGTATCGAGTATCAACCAACCTCGGACTGCACCAAAGTCAGTTATCTCACTACCCTAAAGAGGCCAAGATAGTTCAATTAAGGTTCCTAAGGTCTGTTGATGCTTCACGACACCACGCGGAGGCCCCGTACTCTCCTTGACTGAACTCAAGGGTTACCGGTACACACCAAAGTGCCACATCAACGTAGCAGACTGCTTCAACCATGTCGGTATACCCCGCACAGTTCCCTCACAGCCTTGTTGCTACTTTCTAAGAAGGTATCCCCCAGATCCGGGTTAGGATCTATAGAACTCCCAAGCAACCCACAATTTAAAGCACACAAGAAAAACAATTGAAAACACAGTTATGAACTAACCCTAAGGTACACCTCACTTTAAGTTAAGTCCCCAGCAGAGTCGCCAGTTCTGTGATCGGTGGATCTGGAACTGACTGTTTAACGCTGGTTCGCGAGATGTCGCGGAAGCAAGAGTCGCCACCGTCTTTTATTTTCTCCAAATGGAAAGGACAAAAGCACAGAAAAATTCCTTAAAGAGATTGCTCTCGGTTCGGGAGGTAGGTTATAGAAAGGGAAGGTGTTAGCACCCTTTCTATCCATGGTTATCCATGGGCTCTTAGATACTTGCTCATTGTGTTTTCAAAAATGGTTTGTTTGCTTTTCAATTGTGGGTTTTTAAAAAGTTTCTTTGAAAATTCCAGTTCGACTCTTGTATCGGTCCTCAAGAGTGTTTGAAAAAATGCTTTCGAAAACTTTTTGAAAATGTGTTGGTGTGAAAAGTATTTTTGATTTTTGTTTTGAAATTAGAGCAAGTATCTAGAGTCGTCTACCTACCCTAAGGAATTCGTCTGTGTAAATGTCCTTTAAAGTAGTGCCATCCCACCATTGAGGGGTAGGTAGCACCACCGTTGGAGGTGTTCGGGTTAATTCGAGGTTCGGGACATGGTGATCACCAGAGCAATGGGAAGACACCTTAGAAGATACCCTCATGCCAGGTTCCCGGATCATGAGGACTTACTAAGACATCCTCTACTCGACGATCACCTTTCGAGGCAAGGCAACAGTGAGGCGTACCCTAGGGGTGGTGTGTGATTTGTGTGTCGTTTTCATTTGTATTTATCTTGTCATGTCAAAGTGATCTATCGTTTGTTTTTATTTGTTGTCATTCATTCTTGCATGCCTTGATTAATAGTTAAAAGTGCGAGAAAAGTAAAAGATTCTAAGCTATTACAAAAGGCGCGGGTCCACATCGCCAAAATTTCCAAGACCCGATTTGACAGAAAAATAAAGAATTAAAAGTGCGACAAATAAAAGATGTTACATGGCCTTGGGAGAGGTACATAAATATTAAAAAGAATAAAAAATAAATATGCGAATTAAGTAAGAATTAAAAAAACGAGGGCGTTGGACCCTTTTTAATGGAATTAAATTAAATTACTATTAAATTAATAAAACTAAGAAGAAATTAGTTTTTGGTATTTTAAGATACTTTTTGGTATTTAGGAGAATTTAATGCAATTAAACCTAATTCTACAATTTTTATTTTATTATGAAAACATATTAAAGTTTAACCTAAAATTAACCCTAATTATTTTACATGCAATTTAATTACAAAAATAAGTAATAGTAAATATTTAATTATTATGAAAGAAAATAAAAAGGGATAAAAAATCAATTAAACCCTAATTCTACCAATTTTAGATTTTTATTATGAAAATATTACAATTAAACCTAATTTAATAACTAAAATTAATTAATGCAATTTATTTACAAAAATACTAAAATAAAATATTTATTATTTTTTTTCACCTTTTCTGATTTTTTATGTGTTTTTTATATATTATGAAAATATTGAATTAATTAAAAAGACAATAATTAAAAGAAAGTAAAAATAATAAAAACAAATAAAGAATGTAAAAATTTGCAAACCTAAGGGGGTCTGCCCCTAATTTGGAGGGTGAAGCTTTAGCAATCTGGGCCCAATAAGCCTTAGGCCTGGCTGACTTTTCAGTAGCGTGCCCAAGCGTTGACTCACGTGTACCATGCTCTTCAGATCTGGGCCCTTGAATTGATGAGATTGAACGCGTGTCAGGTTTGATTTGGGAGATGCATGGTGTGCTTTAATATTGAAGCTGCATGGGAACGTTAATTGAAAAATAGTATTGAAAGGGGTGGGGACCTGGGATCGAACCCAGGTCCTGAACATTACCACTAGCAAGCCTTGCCACTGAAGCACTCAACGCGTTCTGATTATAATATACCTAAGAAACAATATAAAATAAACAAATGTTAGTGGGGCGCTTTTCGCGCGAAGTTTGAATCAACCAACCGCTATTAGCCACATGGTCATCTTCCTCCTTGGCTTTATTTTTCCTGAAACAAGAAAGAAATCAGCAACGGTTTTACACCGTTCCTATAGACACCCTATTAGAAAATAGCGATTAGCCCCCGGGGCCTCATAAATTAGGCGCGATGGTCTCATTCTCTTCGTCCAAGCGTGCTGAGTTGAATGGCCTAGGTTTCAAGCTCCAATTTTTCCATATTCAAAAACCCCTAATTTGAAAACTTAAGAACCCTAAAAAGCAACAATGGTAGATTCGCATACAGTGTATAAAAACGCAATTAATCCATGTGGTTAGCTTCAGAATGCATCATTTAGTAAGAATACATAAACAAAATGCCATGAAAATGCCTCAAAATTAAAATACGAATATGCATTTTTATGAGAAAAATTCGATTTATGTACAATGATTTAAGGCGTTAGGGTTGGTGTTCTTGATCCAGGTACGTTGCTTGATGTCCCAGGGATGCAATGGAATGAATTTCTTGGCTTCAATCGACCTGCAAATGTGTTTTCAGATTTGAGTTTTCTTTGAAAAATTCCAAGTTTGTGTAAGGATTTCTGGCGCAGCTTTTTTGGTTTATCAGCATTAGGTCTTGATCAAGCTTATGTATGGAATGAATTAGGTTAAGTTTCTTGTCCAAGGAATCAAAGAATTGATGTATGGATATTTGATTTTTATGGCAAAATATTTTCAAATCTTTTCATGCACATTTGCTCTCAATCATATCCAATCACCTTCAATTCTTCCCTAATTGATCATGCACGAATTTTTGAACCTATTACATGTACAAAAAGATTTGATAAATTAGGTTTAGTATTTTCCATGTATTTAATTAATTTAAATGAATTATTAATAATAAAAATCCAAATAAATAAATAAAAAATGAAGAAAAACTTCCCTTTGGGACAAATGGTCGTGCACATGCCTTGGATAATGAATTGTGGAAGAAAAAGAAGCCCATTAGCAATTTTAGGTCATTTGAATCAATGTTGACTTTTCAAAATATCCAAAAATTTCCCAACTTCCACAAGGCATAACTTGCTCAATTTTTAATATTTGCTCATGTTCTTGGACATTTTGGAAAGGTCTTTGAGTCCTATAACCAATGTCTTTGGTCCCATGTCAATTTGATTTACCAATCTCAAGTTATGGTCTTTGACTTAAAGTCCCTTTTTGTTGACTTTTGAAAATGACCTATAATGTTGAAATTGATAACTTTTTGTGAGAGCATTTCTTGGACTTGGAGTATGAAGAGGAGTTTTAGGAAATGTCTTTATCTTCAAAATGAGCTTTGGATGGAATTTTTCTGATAATCCATGTGAAAGTTATGCCCTGGTCAATTTACAGTTGACTTTTTCAACTGTCCAAATAAGGAAACTTTTGCATCTTGATGATTTTTGAGCCAAGCCTGGAGAATCATGATCAAGCATTGATCAAATGATGTTTGTGGCTTCAAAATGAGATGTTGACCAAAAATTTGGACTTTTGACTGTCAAATGACCATTTTGCCCCTACAGTTGACTGTAGTGCAATTAGGGTTTTTGCCTGTGCAATTTTATGCTGAAAGTCTTGAAACTTGGTATGAGGATGCTTGACCATATTTATAGGCATGTGGGACTTGATTGGACCCTTGGGAACTTCATTTTCTTGATCAGAACAAAAACCCTAATTTTGACTGTTTAGGATACCCTTGCACTGTGCAACCCTTGGAGAATTTTGCAGCTTGACTTGGCAATTTCTTGAAGAATATGGGAGGGCAAATTTTGGGGTACAACACCAGTGGATCACCGTACAGAGAATTCTTAATCAATTAGGTACGATTGATAAAGACTTCTTGACATAAATTTGTAAGTTCCCAGTGAATTTCCGCATAGATGGACTTATTGGTGAATGGTTATTCACGAAGCAGAGTTTTCCCAACTGAGGAATCTTTCTCATTCCCCGATCAGGTTGTGTTGAAAATTCTCTTGGTCTCCAGTGGAAGCTTTTATCGGGATTTCATTGTCAAGATTGCCCATATCCCCAGAAGGGTCTATTTGTTGAATCATTATTGTTCAAGGATACTCATGTACCCGACAGAAGTGTATGGATGCATTTTTGTTCAAAAAATCACTTCAGCCCAAGCGAAGAGGTTGACAAGTTATTTCCCACAGATACAATGGTTATTGGTATCCCTTGGCAGCGTATAATCTTCATTGGAGTCCTAGCTCAGAAGGTGTAGTGTGTTTGGTTTCTCCCCAGTAAAGTTAGCAATTTATTTCTGCAAATCCTATTAGAATTCAGCCTATGGTTATTGGCTATTAAATTTGTTATTCCCCAGTGAAACATCTAAACATGCATCATTACATTGCATCTACTCAAATGTGTAGTGTTTCCATTCATTTTGGGAACATTACTCCAAAGAAAAATTCAAACATGCATCGAATCATAAGCCAATTTTATTACCTTCCTCCCCAGTGAATTAGCTTAGTTTCTCGATATACCCGGTGATTCGCTAATCCCCGCAGATATCCCATGATACTCCCAGTAGGTCTCTCTAGAGGTTACTTATCCTACAATGTCACCCCTTTAAATTTCTCTCATGATAAGTATTCATTGACGTCCCTATTGTAAGATAAAGATTTGGTTCTGCAATATTATCTTCGAGTTTTGATGATAACAAATGATTATGAGTGTATGAATAATTTTGTTGTACTAATGTTTGTTATTGTTAAGTACTTAACAAACAGGTTCTACTTCTGATGGATGGCGTGGCCAAGACATTATAAGATGATTGATTTCGCTTCTATGCTACACAAGTTCTGTTGAACAGTAGCAAGACACTCCAAAATGCTATGAAGTGTAAGCTCTGATATTTGTCTAAAAGAAACAGTCAGAAGATCTGAAGACAGAAGTTGTTACTTATGTCCAGATGCTGAAGACTCTAGCTTCTAAAGATAACATGCTCTAAGGAAACAGTTAAAAGATTTGAAGACATAAGTTGTCACTTAAGTCCAGATGCTGAAGACTCACGTTTCTAAAATACATTGTGTTTCATATAAACAAAGTTAGAAGATCTAAAGACAAAGTTTCTACTGAAGTCCAAATGCTAAAAAACTTAGTTTCTAAAAGATAACTTATTTCAAAGAAGACAAAAATTTTAAGATCTGAAGGCAGTGATTCTAACTGAAGTCCAGATGCTGAAGACTTTGTATTTCTAAGAAGAAGGTTCTGAATATAAGATTTCTTAAAGAACCACGTGTTAAAGATTCTAAAGACAAAAGGTCTGAAGGTTCCAAATACTTGAAGTTCTAAAGGTACAGGGTTATCTATAACAGGTTCTCAATACCAAGTGCTGAAGACTCTAAAGATGTAACTCTTAAGACTCTGAAGACTTGAAGCTCTTCTGATCTAAAGGTTCGCTACAATGGGGTCTCATGACCAAGTGCTGGATACTCTGAAGACACTGTTCCGAAGACTTGAAGTTCTGAAGACCTTATGTTATGTTCCCACTTCTAACCTCATACTCGCAGAAGCCTCTGAAGTACAGAAGGAAAGAATATAACGGTAACATGGTACAATAGTACACAGTACGAAAATTCTTTATGCCACTATCTCTCCACTAGCTTGAATTGTGGAAGAGAAAAGGACGTAGCAGTCATATTTGTAACGACTCTTTTTCAAATAGCCAACGGCTCTATTTTTCTTGGCTATATAAAAAAGAATCAAATGTTTAAAGCTAGTTGGTCAAGAAGAGAAAAATCACAAGATGAGCTTGTTGTAAGTTGCTTGGCTGGTTGCTCAAAGCTTCAAGTTGCAAGTCACAAGTTGTTAATGTTTAATGATTAAAAAGGAAAGCTATTATTATTATTAAAACACAACCAAAAATCTATCATCCACTATAACAACATGAAGAATTCTGCAATATGTTATTCAATCTACCAATCATATACATCTTGGTAGAATCATGAAAAAGAAAGGAGTTGTTGCTCATATATTGCTTAATGAAGAAAGAAGATAACGATGAAGAACTCTATAAGATCTCATTCAAACTATCAATCATATACATCTTGACAGAATTATGAAGAAGCAAGGAGTTGTTGCTCAGAGCTTTCTCAACAAAGAAGATGAAGACAAGAAGACTACAAGATGTTGCACTTTACTTAGATTATATTCACATTTGTAGAAATATGTAAAACGCAAGAGTTGTTGTTCATATTGTGTTATTTCTTATTATCTTCATGTAAATTGTTTGTACACAAGAGTTATTGCTCAAAATTGTGTCAAACAATAAGTACTTAAAATTAGGAGTAATCTGCTTGATAAGAAGCACTCATGTAATCTCCATAAAAACAATTTTGTTTAGAATTGGTTGGTTCCTCAAGTGATCGAGTAAAGAACAGAAGACTTGAGAGGACTTTGGCTGTGGAAATCATAGATGAAATTCTGGTAGTGGATTCTATTGGGTCAATGGTAGTCACATCTTTAAGGGGACTGAGTAAAGGTCAGCCTTCTGAGATCACTGATGATATCATTGGAAGGAAATCCTGGTAGGAGATTCTGGTGAATCAGATTTTATTGGGTTAATGAATGTTATATCCAGTCTAGATCCCTGAACGTGTCATTATATATTAGTCACTGGCGGTTTCCCGTGCGATTGTAATCAGATTGATTATAGTGGATTAAGTCCTTGAGATCAAGGCGAAATCACCTTGGAAGGGTGGATTGGAGTAGCTTGGGGGTTTCTCAAGTGAACCAGGATATATAGCGTGTTATTTACTTTTGCTTATTCTTTAGAGTTTATGTTTTCTTAAATTAATTAGAAGCATTACTTAGTATTAACATTCAGAAGCATTCTTCAGCGAATAATGCTTAGAAGCGAAAGTTATACAAGAAAGGAAAACCCAATTAAAACCCCTCTTTCTTGCGTTTTATTCACACCTTCAATTGGTATTAGAGCATGGTTTTGTTATTGATGGATATCAAATACCTAACAATGTCAAAAAAATCCAGATGTTGTGTGAAGAAATACTCTAAGGTGATAGTTATTCAATTCTCAACTACCGTCTAACATCAGAAAATTGGAGAACAAACCAATAAGAAAAGATTCATCAGATAAGGAGTTATATCTATTGAATGCTTTTGATTAAGTTCCTTGAGAGTATGGGATGTTTTCAAGAAATGGATTAGTCCACTCTTGACTTTCTCATAAGATCTCATTAGGAATCTTTTCAAAAGAAGAAAGATTGTTGTCTTATAATTTTGATACATAGGAACTTCATGATGAAGTCTGTAGAAAAATGTCAGAAATCTTGAGAAGCGAAATTCAAATCTCCAAGAAATAATTTAAGTCAGAACATCTGAAGCCTATCTAATCAAGCAGGTATAAGATCTAATGCAGAAATTCTGAATATTATTTCCTTTGGAAAGCTTCATAGAAAAACTGAAAATTTCTAAGGAAAGAACGCTCATTGACTCATCATAAGTATTATCAAAGACCAACTCTAAATAAGTTAGGTCAACATTGCAAGAACAAGATTGTCACTCAAAATTGTAAAAGTTTCATGATACTTGTATTAGAATAAATTTTGCAATTTATTCAAGGAATAAAAAAATTTAGAAGACATTAGGCAATGATAGTTAATTTTTCTCAAACACATGGCCTCTCAAAAGTTCATGAAATATTGACCTTCTAAAAAATAAGCTTCTAATTGAAGAAAGTTTGATGAATAGATGGATGCTCTGATAATAAAGGATCAAAATATTTGTACTTTGAGGATTATTTTCAAAAAGTCAGACGGGTGATTCTAAACAGAAGAATGAAGAGATCATCTGAAGAGATGACTGATCCTAGCTCTCAGATTAGAGATTAGAGATTAGAGTTCAGAATAAGGTTATTCTTCTCAAATCAGAAAACTTAGAATACTCAATAAAATAAGAGGAATTAATATGAAGATAATTCAGAACCTCTGAAAGACTGCTCTGAAGAAAGCATACAAAGAAATAAGTTGATCAGAAGTTGTATCTAGGAGAAAGCTAAAGTTAAATACAAATGTAAGATCTTCTAGAATATGACAATATCACTTCTCTCATTCTCTTTACTTATTATACTTCTTCTAATTTTATTTTATAGACTCAATCATCAGAAGATGTTTCGGTCAAAAATATCTTTGATCAGATAGAAGCTCAGGGATGGGAAAATTACTTTAACAGGCTTCTTGGTCATGTTTATGGAAACTTAGTAAAATACTTCTCGAAGAATGCTAATTATGATGATCTGCATATTGTCTCTGATGTCATTGGATTAAGGATTGTCATAACTGATAGATACATTGTTGATCTTCTAGGTTTAAAGTTTATGGAAGGAAAATGTACATATAAAATGGAGAAAAAGTATAAGACTACAAAGAGTAAATCGAAGTTTGCAAATAAGTCACTCAATCAAGTATTGTTTAATAATTACTCTGTTGATAAGACAAAGTACAAGATCTAGGATCTTCATACAAACCTTAGAGTTTGAGACAAGATCATTTTGGGTTGTATAAACCCTATACCTGCTTCAAACTCTTCTGATTACTTCAATTTTAGTCAGAAGTTCATGTTGTACTAGTTGCTAACCAAGCATGAGATCAATCTTCTCTATATCTTATTCAATTATCTGAAGGATATTGTTAAGAAGACGAGAGCCACTGCAAATCCTAAGAATAATGTTCCTGCCTATGTTCCTTGTGGATGCCTTCTGACTGACATTCTTGTGGAAAGTGGGTTAGTAAAATCTCTGGTGGAAGAAGCAAATTACACAGAAGATCTGTCTCCCAGCATTGGAGAATCATTTACTGCACAAAACTTAAGGAAAATGAAAATAATTTAAAAGATTAAAGTCAAACCTATGGGTGAACTGTTTGAAGCCACTACTGAAAGAAGGATTCCAATTACTGATTATCCTCTTTTTTCAAAGATGGATAATATATCAAGTATTGCTATATATGTTCGGATGATGGAAGAAGAAGGACATGATATGTCCAATTTTGATTACACTAAACTTCCTACTGAAGAAGTTAATTATGGTATAAGAAAAGGAAAGAAAAGATAAAACACTTTTGAACCAAATAAAAATAAGAAGAAAGCTAGATTTCTTCAAGAAACAATTTTGGGAACTACAGCGTCTGAAACATCTAGTAAAACTGATACTCATACTTTTGATCCAATTATCACCGACACTTCAAAGTAGAAAATAAAAGAATTATCAGAGGCTTCTGAGCCAAAGAAAAAGGGAAAGAAGAAACAAAGAACTGAATCCTCTAAATCCCAGGGTCTACCTTATGAATCTGGAAAATCATGTAAGTCTTTTGTTCTTCCTACTACTGTCTCCGATAATGCTCATGAATATGTTAATGCATCTTTAACAATTGCAATGACACATGTGATACAGTAGGAGAGTTGACTGTTATTCTGGTTTTGCGTTTGTATTTGCAAATGTTGCGGTAAGCAAGAGTCGCCACCGACTTTTCTTTTATCCAACAAAGGAAAGGGTGAAAAGAACAAAAAAGACCTTTTGAGAGTTTTCTGAGTAAGGGGGGTAGATTATGGAAAGGGAAGGTGTTAACACCCTTTCCATCCGTAGTTATCTACGGGCTCTTAGATGCTTATCTCATTTTGAAATACCTTGTGCTTTGTGTGTTTTGAAAAGTATTTTTGAAAGCGCCTTAGTGCGGCGAACTTTGTAATGTTTCTCGGAATGGTAGAGAACGTATACAAAGTGTTTGAAAATATTTTTGAAAGAAGTTTTGTGCAAGTGTAAACATTGTTTGAGCAAGCATCTAACAGCTATCTACTTTACTCAAAAGGTTTTTCTTTTCCTCTTTTCCTTTAGACAATGCTATCTTACTATTAGTGAGTAGGTAGCCCTAGTCGTTGGATATTTGAGGGACAATCGAAGGGACATTTATACAGTCACAAAGGCAACTGGGCAAGAAACTTTACTAACTATCCTAGGATTTTAAGATCATACTGAGGCAACATCGAGAGGGTCATCGAGGGACTTATGATCTTTAAACCGGAGGGTAGCCACTAAAATCTCTCACGTTTCAAGAGATGTGACTATTTTTCCGAAGGAAATTAAAGTGGGATACCCTAGAGGTGTATATGTGAGAGTGTGTTGTATTAAATTATTTTTATCTTATGTTAGGTTTGCTAGTGTTTGATTTTATGTTCTTGCCATACAATCCTTTTAGTCACGCATCTAGACAGTTAATAGTTTGCACGAAAAGATAAAACCTAGCTATTACAAGGCTTCAGGGAGGGGGATTAATTACATGTCGAAAATGGGGAAATAAAAGCAGTAAATGTAAAGTCCTAGTTTAATTCTATTATATCCCATAAGCAAGTACATTAATATAAAAATAAAGTAGAAATATCAAACGCGCGCGAAATGGAAAAGACGTTTAAAACCTAAGTGAAAGGAAATCTTTTTGCTTGTTTTTGTTTTATGTAAGAAAATTTTTAATTGATAATTAATTAAATAATCTAGATCTAAAGAAAAAATATTAATTATTAAAGAAAATTGAAATTTAAAAAGAAATTAATTCTAAGTTTTTTGAATTTTTGTTATGAATAAAAGAAATTAAATGAATTAAATCCTAGGTCTATTTATTTTTAAATTAAATAAAAGGGTAAAGTTATTATTTAATTAATTTACCAAGTTAATTTAATTAAAAAAATAATAACCTAATATTTTTATGATTTTTTGATTTTAATGTTGTAATGAAATAAAATTGATTAAAACAGAAATGTTAATTAAAACAAAATAAAGAAAATTGAAATGGGTTTGCAAACAAAATGAAATGGGGGGTGCACTTCAAAGAACTATCAGGCCTATCAGCAAGAGGGCCCATACGCTGTAAAAATAGTTAGGGGGTGAGAATAAACAGAAACCCCGGATCCAATGACAAGAGAGCTCAGGCGCCTGTGGGATCTGTAAAACAAAGGTTAGAAAAAATAAAAATTTGTTTCTTTCCTGGGTCAAACCCAGGACCTGGAAGAGGAGTGCCCTAAGAATGGTATTCTTGGATTCAGGTACCTAAGCTCGCATGTAACACGTTATATCTACTCAAAACATTAATAGTAATATGAATGCATGCATAAAATTGATTTAAATTACATAATTTAGAGGATTTGAGATTCAAAATTTTACCAAAAAACGTAGGATGGTTATGAGGAAGATCTGAGATGTGTAAGGCTTGAACTTGGGCTCTGGAGGACTCCTAGGAAACTTAGGAGAGGGTTGGTGATTTTGGTTTAGGTGGATAGCGCCTGGAAGTGAAGTTACAAATTTTGCAACTTTTTGATTTTTTTTGAGAAATTTGAGAAGACTTTTGGAGAGCTTTTTAAAGAGGAATTTCGTGCTCCTCTTAGCTTGCATTGTTGTGTATTTATAGAGGGAAGATAGGAGTGAACAAACACGGTAAAGAATCAATGCATTCATGGCCTTGGAGACAAGGATAAAACACATTGAAAAATGTCTATATTTGTGATATCTTTGCCTCTTTGGTCACTTGCATGAACTTGGTCCCCTTGGATGTATCTTGCACGTAAATATGAGCCTTCTAATAGACCAAATTGATGCGGTGTATTCACCAGTGTACGAATCGCGTCAGAGTAATATAAAAGATTATCGATCCACAGAGACCAATTGTCAATCTATCGTTTCCTAATGTTGTGGTGTTTAGCTAAGTCAATATTAAACAGGGAATTTAGCATGCAAGAAAGTAAAGTGCAGCGAAATAAACTTCAGATATAAAAGCAGGGTCTAATGTAATTCATGTAGTCAGATGATATTCGCAATGCTCCAGAATAGAACTACTTATAGGGCAATATTTTCTACTAAAGAAAAGAACTAATTTAACAGGAACTGTCGCTTCCGCGTAATCAGAACCGAGTTTACTCTCTAATCAGACCTTCTTATTGTCACTTATAAAAAGGCGCGCATTGTGTTAAAGTAATAAACCTATTTTTAAGAAATAGAGTACTTGACCAAGTTGAAAAGTATTTTGATATGGAATTTCTAATAAAAGGGGAACCTAACTTTAACCCTATAAACGCGTCCGAAAATAGTTTCAAAATTGATTTCTTTGATGATAAAAATCCCTAACTAACTGGACAAAGCGCTTTCGCTTCCTTTGACCAGTTAGAACTAACCGAGTTTAAAAAAGGGTTGGACGGCTTTCGATCTTACCCAACAACAATAAAGTACAGAAAACTCGTATTAAAAACCAAAATAGCCCATAAGCATTTCTACTGACACATTATTTGGAATATCGATCTAACTAGATTCCTTACATTCTAGCCCAGTAAGGTTCAGCCTGACATGGGAATGTAAACAGACATGTTAAAATAAATCATGCGAGAAAGTAAATAATTTAAAGTGCGGTGCGGGAAATAAACAAAGTAAAAGTAGGTGCAGGAAATAAACAAAGTAAAAGCAGGTGCAGGAAATAAACTAAGTAAAAGCAGGTGCAGGAAATAAATAAAGTAAAATCAGTGCGGGAAATAAACAAAGTAAAAGCAGGTGCAGGAAATAAACAAAGTAAAAGCAGGTGCAGGAAATAAATAAAGTAAAAGCAGTGCAGGAAATAAACAAAGTAAAAGCAGTGCGGAATATATAAATAGAAACCTGCTCCAAACAGGGAGGTTTTAAATCTGGTACAAACTGAAAGTAAAATGCGACTGGAAATAAATAACAGTTGAAAATAAATGTGGCAAGATAAACTTCTGCCGAAGTGCTCCAAACTCGATTATAGACTCAATCTACGAACTCTATCACAGACTCAATCAACAATGCAATAATTCCCCGATATGAAGAATTATCGCTTTACAATGGTGAAATTATATGGCTTAAGTTCGCAACTATGGTTGGATCAAGTTTGCAACTAAGTTTGGGTGCCTTGAAATGAAATCAGGAACTTCTATTTATAGAGGATGAGAAATGCAGGAAATCACAAGAATGCCCCCCTAACTCCTTTTGGGGGGGAAAATCGTCCAAAGGTGGCGCCCGCCATGGAGGCCATGGCGCCCGCCATGAGTGTCAATGATAGGAAGTGGGGAACGTGACAGTTGAGGGCAGCAGGAGGTGGTCCGCTTCATGGCCTACCCTATGCCTGGCGCCATGGTGGACACTGTGATACGGTGGGAGAACTGACTTGAGTTTTGTGTTTGTTTTCGCACTTGTTCAGTTTAGCAAGAGTCGCCACTGACTTTTTATTTTATCCTAAGGAAAGGTTAAAAAGCACAGGAAAAACCGTTTGAGATGTTTCGTGGGTTAGGGGGGTAGATTATGAAAAGGGAAGGTATTAGCACCCTTTTCATCCATGGTTATCCATGGGCTCTTAGTTACTTGGTTTTAGATCACTTGCCTTGATTTTTGATTGCTTGAAATGGTGTGTGTGTGTGTGTTTTGAAAATGTTTTGAAAAATATGCCTTCGTCTCGGCAACCGTTGTAATGACTCGTGTTTGAGTATATACAAAGGTGTGTATCTTTTCTAAAGATGTTTCAAATGTTTTTGAAAGTGTATTGTGAAGTGGTTTTGAAAAATAGGAAAGTGTGTTTTGCAAGTTTGATCAAGTAACTAAGAGTTGTCTACCCCTATTGTACTCAAAGGTTTTTCTCATGTTTTAACCCTTTTTAACAATTTTGTTCCACCATTGTATTTGGTGGACAATCTTGCATTTAAGATGTTTAACGGGACAGGCACGGGTCATCGTATGGACCATGAATGCAATGATGCCAAGTATCTTTGGCAATTTTGCTTGAAGGGACCATGATCATTTTGATTAGGCAACTTTCGAAAGCGTCATCGAGGGACTATGATCATTTGTTTTGTTTTGTTTTGCCAAAGAAACTTAACGTGCAAGCATGGCCCATTTTGGAAGGTAACAAGCGGGATTACCCTAGGGGTGTAAGTGTGATTGTGTATTGATTTCATGTATTTGTCTTTGTATTAGGTTATCTAGCGTTTGATTTTATGTACATACAAACCCTAAGTCTAACCATGGTATATTTGAAAGTGATAAATTGCGGGAATTTAAAGTCTACGCTATTACAAATAAGTATCCGGGAGTGGGGGTACAAATTTACAAATGGGGATGAGACTTAATAGGAGAGTAGTGTCCAAATAATTTACAACCAAATTGAATCGATCGCAATGTAATATATAATGTCAATGTATATCATAAAGGCAATGTAAAATGTATATTGTAAATGTGTAAGTGTAGGTGAATGTGATTTATTTACAAGGTGAGAAATGTATTTATTAAGTATTCTTATCTTGTTTTGCATTTGGTTAATTATGTACAAAGAAGTTTTAAGAAAAGAAAAGAAAATGCTTTAAGTCCTATTTTATGTATTAATGTTTTATGTTAGTATAATTAGCATTTTTATGTACAGATCATTCTTGTATTTTGTTAAATATGTACAAAAACAAAAGTTTTAATCTTAAGAAATTCTAATTTTTTTATATATAAACAAATATTTAATCAAAAAAAGAAATAAAAGAAAATCTATTTTCTTATGTGTTTATTAATATGTATTTTTAATTATACTAAGAAAAGTTTATATATATATATATAAAAGAAGAGCTTAGTGTATCATTTTATTTTACAAAATTTAATTGTGTTATAAAAAAAAGAGTATAAAAGAGTTAATAAAATCTAGTGTAAAAAAAATTAGTGGGTTAATTTATTAAAAAGATATGATATGATAAAAAGGTATTAGTTAAAAAAATAAAAAAAAGATGAATGGGCCTTAGAGATGTCTTGGCCCAAAGCAAGGTTGGAAGTGTACTCAATCCAGGGGGGGGGGGGGGGTGCGCCTGATTTTAATTGGGCTTCAGGCATTTTGAAGGGCAAGGCCCAAGATGTTTTTCACAATTATTTTGCAAGGGTTGCATTTGTTTGTGTCACTTTGGGAATTAGGGTTTCAACGTTTCAGAGGCGCCGTTCGTTCTCTTCGCTTCCTCTTCATCTTTTGAGCCAAAGCCTCTGAGCACTCTCCACCTCTACTGCCAGGTGCGCCAACGTCCATTCCTCTTCCCTCCATGGCCACTCAGTGATGTTTGTACACAGGTAACAGTTATGTTCTTTCCATCTTCAGGGTTTTACGTTCGCGCATGCTTTCAACGTTTCCTTGTTTTGATTTTTACATTGTTATTAATTTCTGTTTCTGTGAGGTTTTGAAGACAAAGGGGAAAGAAACTATACCTTTAGAGACGGATACGGAGGAGGGATGGATCGGAGGTGCTCTAGGACGGCCGGAGGCGGAGGCTTGGTGATGACGTGCGCTTTGGAATTCCTAGTACTTTTGTATTTCGCCTCCTTTAGGTTTAGTGATGATATCTGAAAACCTTTTGACAGTTACCTCTCTTCTTCTCTATTTGCCTCGCTTCTGTATGCTTGTATGCTTTGAGTTTATTTCCTTCTTCTCTGTTTGCCTCGCTTCTGAGTTGTCTTGATGATGGTGTTGCTGAGTATAGTTGTATGCTTATTTGCTTGCTCTGAGCTTGATAGTGTTGATGTTTACCCCTGGTTGCTTCTGAGTATTGTTGCCCTATGATGATTGTATTCTGAGGGCTTGGTTGTTTGGATGCTTTTTGGACAAAGGCTTAAGGCTAGATGCTTGACAGTTTGTTTGTGAATCGGGTTTTTTAGAAGGCTTGAGGTTTGATGGTTCTGTTTGGTTGTTTGTTGATACAGCTTGTATGTTTAAGGCTATGGCTTCATGTTTGGTTCAAGGCTTATGCAGGTTGATGGCTTTTTTGTTTTATATCTTCCAGGGTCTTCGCTTTGTATCTTTTGAAAGGCAGGATGGGTTATTATTTTTTATGTATTCGTTCTTTTTGAACTTGGTCAATCCTTGGACAGGTTTGCAAGGCTTGAGGTTTTCACTCTTTATGCTTTCTTCTACTGTATGCCTTCTGCCTCCTCTCTCTATGTGTTCTAATACATCCTGTTTATATCGTTTGTTTAGCCTCTAGCCTGCTGTACTGTAAGCTGCTTTCCTCTCTCTTTCTCTCTCCAGATTAAAGAAAAGCACTTTTATTGCTTAAATTTGTCTTCTTTCTGAAAAAGCAAACTGGCCTTGGAAAGTGATGATTTGAATATTGTTTGCAATATTGTTTTCCTCTGCATAATTCCATATTTCTTGCATACTTTGTGTACTTTATTGACAGCTTTTTGGATTTGTTGATATCTTGATATCCTTGGACAATTTTTGACAGCTTTTGGCTTAGTTTGAAATTGTGATTCAGTTTGCCTTTATACTTGTACATGCTGTTTGGAAACTTGGTTGACAATTTTTGGATTTATGCAGTATGCTTGAAAATTTGAATTTGTGCATTTCACATTTTTGCAAGACATTCTATCCTTCTTTATGAACCGAGAGCAATCTCGTGATTTGCAGAGAGGGCAAACTGATTCCGGCCAGTTGCTTTTAATGATGAATTTTTAAATTAACTGTCTGTTTCTTTTATCTGCTTTTGACTTCTTTTTTTCTTTGTTTTGCAGATGAAAAATAATTGAGCAACAAGGGAGAATTGGATAGAAGATGAAGACTTAGGAATTTTAGGACATAGTTTTATTTTTCTTTTAATCATTGTAACATTATTATTGTAAATACTTTGTAAACAGTTACTGTATTTAAATAACAATTGTACAAATAATTAAAGATAAATAAAAAAAGTCTTTTTATTGACATTCATTTTTAATTCTTCTTCAAATGTTTATCTAATTGTTTATAATTCTTAAATTATAATAAAATGGAAATAAATTCCAATTATTCTAACTTAAAATAAATAAACAATTGACGAACACCGTGGTCTTAGCATCAATCAATAATAAACCCGGCGCTCCAATTATCCAAAGCAATGCACAGTTAATCAAACCAACATCCAGATACTTATCTTTTTACTGATCAAATCAAACACTGCAGATTCTCAATTTAAGTACTTCAGCTTTTATCTCATCTCAAATCAAATGCCTTAGCCTTTACTGATTAAACAAAAATACTGCAAGTTCTTGATTCAAATGCCTCAATCCAAATCTCAGAGTAAACTGAAAAGAACTGTAGAATTAATTCTTTCTGCGCGCACAAAAACCCTAATTCTTGACTTAATGTTAGAGAAGCGTCCGCCTGATCAAAACCTGAGCCAACTCAACCAAACCCTAAGCAATCTGCTTGAACTGTTTTAAAAATCAATGACAACCCTAAATTTTGTCTGACTGACAAGAAAAGTCTGTTTGACCGATTCTTGAGCCAGTCTAAAAAAATCAGGAAAAGCCCGAAGCTGTGATTTCTTGTGGAAAAAGAGGAGGGCAAATTTTGGGGTACAATAGTTGCCCCTGTTAAATCTTCTTGAACCTGAAGAGTTAGATTGACAAGTTTGCCTTTCGCGACTCGAGGGTAAAAGGAGATTGGACACTAGAGTGCCCAAAAAATTTGCACTCGGTGATGTGATGGTAGAGGGAATGGGCTTAAAGATGCCATTTGGTGATGTGACAGAACCTTGTCGGGAATGGGCTTATAGATGCCGTTTGGAAGTGTAATGGATAGTTGTGGAGATGGGCTTACAGATGCCATCGGGAGGTGGTGAACTGTATGTCATTGGTGAGTGGACGAGTATCAGAAAGGTATCCATGTTTTTGAATATCTCTGAACTGGGGGTCTGAACAAGCAATAGATTGACATCCATGTTTGGAGAATCCGTAAACTGTTTTCAGGAGTTGAAGTTGAATAAGCAATAGATCAGCATCCATGTTGGAAGGCGTCCATGAACTGTTTTCAAAAGTTAAGAAGAATCTGAACAAGCGATAAGTTAACGTCCGTTACTGGAGAACCCGTGAACTGTTTTCAGAAGTCTTGAATCAGAAGCTTACTAATCTTTATCCTGAAAAAGGGTAAGATATTAGCTGAAACACAAATTCATGTTGCATGAAATGTATGATGCAATGTATGTTATATCAATGTTTATGATGTGAATGTAATGAATATACATGTATGCTTGATGAGTTGTCCTGCTGAAGATAGATGAATCCTGGATGGCTGAGGATAAAAGAATCTTGACTGCTGCCGGGGAAACTAATTCCTTGACTGCTGCTGGGGAGGGCAAGAATCTTTTGATCGTTGAAAATGAGAAGTCCTGGGACCACTGTTGGGGGATCAGGAGTTTGGATTGTATGCCAATCTACCGAGGATTCCTGTCTTGAGGAGATCTTCACTGGAGAATATTCGAATATTCTGTGAGGAACTGAGAATGAGAGTCTTCATTCTGCTAATGCTTAACTGTTATCTGGTTGATCTCTAGGCTTTCACAGAAGCTTGTATTGTCATATGGTCGTAATCCAGGCTTCTCAATAGCTTGCTAAGCTGCTATCCGGTCAAATCCGGGCTTCACGACTTGTGTTAAAGATATACCACTATCTGGTCGACTCCAGGCTTCGTAGTATTCTTGACTGCTGTCTGGTCGTAATCCAGGCTTCACAGAAATTTGTATTGTCATCTGGTCGCAATCCAGGCTTCACAATAGCTTTGTTAGGGATTAAACTATTATCCGGTAGAATCCGGACTTCATAGCTTCCCCTGAGGGGACATCACTATTCGGTCGTAATCCAGGCTTGGTGGTTGTCTGTCATTGTTATCCGGTCGTACTCCGGGCTTCACAATATGCTGTAGGGATTAAGATACTATCCGGTCAAATCTGGGCTTTGTAACTTGAATCTTGTGAGAATTTGATTTTTGACGACTATAGCTTCCAACAGATGATGAAGGAGCTTTTGAACGGCCGATCAATCTGAAAATGTAATTTGTTTTGGAGAATAAATCCTGGACAAATGTTGGGGAAATAAACCCATAACCAAAGTTGGGGATATCAGAACTCTGGGGTTACTGAGGATGAGAAATCCCTGTTGTCTGCTAACTGCTTGGGGAACAAGATCTTTACTTGTTGAGGTATCTTAGGACCACTGCTGGGGATCGGAACTCCTTGGTGACTTGCGGGGTGAGAGAATTCTAATGATCTCTGCTGGGGAGTTCAGAACCTGGTAGACTTATGCTGGAGAGGTATGACTGAGAATCTTTAGTCTGGTGGGAAGTATCTCTGTGGGGAGAATGTTCACTGGTCTAGTTCCACTGGGGATTGATAGTTGGAAGTTTAAGCTCCGCTGGGGATAGGATTTTCAGATTTTAGGGCTCCACTGGGGGTGCTGAAACTTAGCTCTGAGGGGGACTAAGTTCTGGAAGGTTCTCCGGCTGGGGAAATCAGCTTCGAGAAAGCTCTTGTTCTGCTGAGGATCCTGGAGTTTAACTCTGTTTGGGGAATCCTTCTGAAAGGGCATCGAGATATCTATCCGTACCTTCAACCTATCAGTAATCACCTTTTCCTGATTTGTGAGGAAATGACTATGTTCAAATGCATATGCCTACTTAACAAAACATTGGACGTTTCTCAAGTAAACATAAGTGTGAAAGAGAAAAAAGGAAGACAAATCAAATTTGTGTATTTGGAAAAGTATTTGTATTAACTTTCTATGAGCATCTTTGTACAAAGGAGACAGGCATCCTTGTAAGAGGATGTCACCGTAAAAATTGAAAATTTTATACAAAAGAAAGATGGCTATGTGAAATAACTCCATGGGATTCCATTCTGCTATAGCCTTCACAACTCTGAATATCTGTCCATTCAATGCTTCGTCTGCCGGTGACAGAATTGACTAGAAGCTTGGAGCTGGTTGATGAAGAGATTGTCCTTAAAGTGATCCGACGAGACATAGTCATACGCTTTAATTCCCTAACTTTTGCCTGAATCGCCCTTTCGGGTTTTCGATCCACCGGGAAACCCCTTTTTGCCCAAGCCGCCCTTTCGGGTTTTCGACTTACCGGGTGTACAGGTTTTTTGTTTTATCCCTAATTTTTGCCTGAACCGCCCTTTCGGGTTTTTGGTTCACCGGGATGCCCATTCTTGCCCAAGTCGCCCTTTCGGGTTTTCGACTCGTCGGGTTATTTTATGCGTAGTATCTTTTGACTATGTCTGCGTTCACGGGGTGCGGCAAATCATCACCGTCCATGGTGGTCAGAATCATTGCACCACCAGAAAATATGCTCTTGATCACAAATGGTCCTTCGTAAGTAGGAGTCCATTTGCCCCTGGGGTCACTTTGCGGTAAGATAATCCGCTTGATCACGAGATCTCCAACTTGATATACTTGACGTCTGACTTTCTCATTGAAAGCCTTGATCATCCGTTTTTGGTATGTCTGACCATGGCAAACAGCAGCGAGTCGTTTCTCGTCGATCAGATTGAGTTGATCAAGTCGGGTCTGAATCCAATCATCTTCATTCAAACCTGCGTCTTTCATAATCCTTAAGGAAGGAATATGAACTTCCATGGGCAGGACAACTTCTATGCCGTATACCAAAGAAAATGGGGTTGCCCCGGTTGAAGTACGTGCTGTGGTACGGTATCCGTGCAGAGCAAACGGTAACATCTCATGCCAGTCCTTGTAAGTGACTGTCATTTTCTGAATGATCTTCTTAATGTTTTTGTTCGCAGCTTCAACAGCACCGTTCATCTTCGGCCGATAGGGAGATGAATTGTGATGATAAATCTTGAACTGTTCACATAGAGCGGTGATCATGGTATTATTCAGATTGGTTCCGTTGTCTGTAATGATCCTGTCAGGGACACCGTACCGGCATATGAGGTTTTGCTTGATGAAGCGGGCAACCACATTTTTCGTAACAGAGGCGAAGGAAGCCGCTTCGACCCACTTGGTGAAATAGTCAATGGCAACCAGGATGAAGCGATGTCCATTGGATGCAGTGGGCTTGATCTCTCCAATCATGTCAATGCCCCACATTGCAAATGGCCAAGGAGCTGTCAGCATGTTGAGAGGAACCGGAGGAACGTGCACCTTATCGGCGTAGATTTGGCATTTATGGCAGGTACGGGAGTGTTGATAGCAATCAGCTTCCATGGTAGACCAGTAATAGCCTGCCCTTAGAATCTTCTTAGCCATCGTGTGTCCGCTCAAATGGGTGCCGAATGTACCGCTGTGTATCTCAGTCATGATCAACTCTGCCTCAGATTTGTCCACACATCGGAGTAAAACACAATCATGGCTGCGTTTATTGAGGATGCCGTTGCTCAGGAAGAACTTGGCAGCAAACTTTCTTAGGAACTTCTTGTCATTTACTGAAGCTTCTTCGGGATATTCTCTAGTTTGGAGATACCTCTTGATTTCATGAAACCAGGGTTGTTCCACTACTTCTTCGGTATTAATCTCATGACAATATGCAGGTTCATCCATTCGCTCGATGGTTATTTGGGGAGCCTCGTTATCCCAATTGAGTTTAAACATGGAAGACATTGTAGTCAGAGCATCTGCTAGCTGGTTCTCTTCTCGCGGGAAATGCTCGAAGGTGATTTGCTCGAAATGAGGCAACAATGTCAAGACATGTTCTTTGTATGGGATAAGATTAGGATGTTTGGTATCCCACTCTCCTTTTATTTGACTGATAACCAAAGCCGAGTCCCCAAATACGATCAAAGATTTGATCCCCAAGTCTATAGCAGCCTTGAGACCAAAAATGCAAGCTTCATATTCAGCCATGTTGTTGGTACAGCTGAAGCAGAGTCGGGCCGTGAAAGGTGTGTGGCAACCTTCCGGGGAAATGAGTACCGCGCCGATACCGTTTCCAAGTGCGTTTAAAGCACCATCAAAGTACAGGGTCCATCGGGATCCCTTTTCAGGTCCGTCATATGGTCCATTACCTTCAATGTTGTCCAAGTTCATGATGTCCTCGTCCGGGAAGTCAAATCTCATGGATTGATAATCTTCGATAGCTTGATGAGCTAGATGGTCAGCTAGTACACTCCCTTTTATAGCTTTTTGGGTGGTGTACTGGATGTCATATTCAGTTAGGATCATTTGCCATCTAGCGATTCTTCCAGATAAAGCGGGCTTTTCGAAGATATACTTGATAGGATCCATTTTGGAAATCAATAGAGTGGTATGAGTCAACATATACTGTCTTAGTCGGCGAGCAGCCCATACCAAAGCGTAACAAGTTTTCTCGAGCAGTGAGTAGCGAGTCTCACAGTCGGTAAACTTTTTGCTAAGGTAATAAATAGCATGCTCTTTTCGACCAGACTCGTCATGTTGGCCCAAAACACACCCCATTGAGTTATCCAAGACGGTCAGATACATGATCAATGGTCTTCCCTCGACGGGTGGCATCAGAATAGGAGGTTCTAGAAAATACTCCTTGATCTTATCAAAAGCAGCTTGGCAATCTTCGTTCCATTCGACTACCTGATCTTTCTTTAATAGTTTGAAAATCGGCTCACAGGTAGAAGTCAGATGAGAGATGAATCTGACAATATAGTTCAAGCGCCCCAAGAATCCTCTAACCTCCTTTTCAGTACGGGGAGCAGGCATCTCTTGTATTGCTTTCACTTTTGCTGGCTCGACTTCAATGCCTTTGTTGCTGACAATAAACCCTAGAAGTTTACCAGACCTAACTCCAAAAGTACACTTACTTGGATTCAGCCTGAGTTTGTATTCTTTCAACCTGGCAAACAGCTTTTCTAGATGTTCAAGGTGTTCCTCCTCTATTTGTGACCGAGCTATCATATCGTCTACGTAAACTTCGATCTCATGATTTATCATATCATGAAATAAAGCTACCATGGCGCGTTGATAAGTTGCCCCTGCGTTCTTCAGTCCGAACGGCATCACCTTGTAACAGAAAGTACCCCATTGTGTAACAAAGGTTGTTTTCTCCATGTCCTCGGGGGCCATTTTAATTTTGTTGTAGCCCGAGAATCCGTCCATGAAGGAAAACACCTTGTGCTGAGCTGTGTTGTCAATCAAAATGTTGATATGGGGTAGCGGAAAATCATCTTTAGGGCTAGCCCTATTTAAATCCCGATAGTCCACACACATTCTGACCTTGCCATCTTTTTTAGGAACTGGCACAATGTTAGCAACCCATTGTGGATAGGATGTAACAGCCAAAAAGCCCGCGTTGAATTGCTTCATTACTTTTGCTTTAATCTTCTCAGACATGTCGGGCCTCATTCGGCGGACCTTTTGCTTGATCGGTGGACAATCCTCTCTTGTAGGGAGACGGTGAACCACTATATCTGTGTCTAAACCCGGCATGTCTTCATAAGACCAGGCGAAGATTTCAACGTATTCATTTAACAGCTGTATCAAGCGTTCCTTGACACTTGGCTCCAGATTGGCACCCACTTGTACTTCCTTCCGGTCTTCCTCTGTTCCTAAATTGACAGTTTCCAACAACTCTTCGTGAGGCAAGATGGCCCTTTCTTCTTGTTGTAGAAGTCTGGCTAGCTCTCCCGGTACTTCACAATCTTCGTCATCTTCATACTCAGCCTGATTGACCAGATATTCAGAGTTATTGAAGGACATAACAGAATATTCACCCATAGAATCCAGAGTGGATGGGTACCTGCATTTGTGAGTGTGGGTGTGTGTAAGGGATAGCCATCCTTAAACAAGCAAAATGCAAAAAGGAGAGAAAATGAACACTGCAGTTTATCAATGAAAAACGTCCAATGAATCATTAAACATGGCATATGGATATGAAGATAATCAAAACCCTTACAAATGGACCTACATGCCTCGGGCAAGGCAGGAGGTGAAAAAGTAGTGTACGGATTGTTCAAAAGTAATTATTACAAACCGACAGGAAATGTTTGACAGATAATTACTGATTAATAAAAGTAATGGGGACAAAGTCTTTTTCCTTCCAGTTGCGTAGTCCTCCTTCGATGGTTGGGTAGATCCAATCTTCAATGTTGGCCTCTTTGTCTTTACCCTCCAAAGCGTTGATTCCATAAGGAGAAATCTTGATGGGCGTTCTTTCAATCTTTGAGCAGCGCATAGCTTTCTGTCCCGCAGCAGTGAATCCTAATCCAAACTTGTCTGTTTTGTGGGGAATATCGGGCAACTGACCCCATGTTGAGCTCTTCCCTTCCTTCATCGCAGCTTTCGCGTCTTTTAAAGATGCCATCCTGGCCATCTGCCTTGGTACCTCAGCTACCGCTTTTGCTACTGCCACCTCAGGAGAGACTTCCTCGAAGTGCTGGAATGGTGTTTCAATGAATTCACCCTCTACCTCTACATACCGAAAGGAGTTCAGGTGGCTGATCATATATTCCTCTTCACCGTGCACGGTTATGATCTTTCCTTTGACAGGGTACTTCAACATTTGATGTAAGGAAGAGGTAACCGCCCCAGCGTTATGTATCCATGGCCTCCCCAGTAAGCAAGAGTATGACGGACGGATGTCCATCACATAGAAAGTTGAGGGGAACACTTCTGTGCCAACCTTAATGGGAATGTCTACCTCCCCGTGTACCATTCTCTTTGACCCGTCAAATGCCCTTACAACGATATTACTTGGCCTTAACTCCAAGCCTTCACAGTCTAAATAGTCGAGAGCCTTCTTAGGCAGCACGTTCAGAGAAGAACCAGTGTCGACCAGAACATGGGCTAGAGTAGTTCCTTGGCATTCCACTGACACATGTAAAGCGTTGTTGTGTTTTCTTCCTTTTGAGGTTAGGTCAGCATCATAGAACCCTAAACCGTTGTCTGCGGTAAGGCTGGCCACGCAATCTTGGAATTGGTCTGCAGAGGTTTCCTGGGGCACATGGGCTGTCTTCAGGAATTTTATCAATGCTTTAGCGTGCGCCTCAGAGCAAAGAAGTAATGCTAACATGGAGATCTTCGAGGGGGTTTGCCCTAGTTGCTCTACCACGTCATAATCACTCTTTTTAATTATCTTTAGGATCTCCTCCATCTCTTTCTTAGAGGTCTCCGGGATGGCCAAAGGTTGAGCCCTCGTCCTGACGAGCTCATCTTAGGTCCCCTTACCTTTATCAACAGAAGTAGGAGGGACAACAACGGGAATAGCAGTTTCTTCAATCAACGGAGTTTCGGCGGAAAGTTTTATTGGTGCAGTATTAACTCTGGCAGCAGCTGAGGGTCCAAAGATTGCCTTTGGGGGGGCAATCTCTGGAGAAAATATTCTCCCGCTTCGGGTGATCTTGCTTGTACCAGCAATGTTTCCAATGCTGGCCTCTTCTTCATCAGAGCTTCCTTCGGTTACTTCAACTTGTTTAACACCATGGTAGTAGATTTCTCCACCGTAATTCCATGGTATTGACTTGTCAGAACTGTAGGGGACAGGCCCAAGCATAGTTATTTTCAAGGGAACAAACTTTGTAGCTGATGTAATCTTAACAGGCTTTCTGACGGCCTTGGAAAGATTGGCGGAAATGGTGATAATTGAAACATCTTCAGTAGGGGTTGGAATAGCAGGAATCTTCTCAAACAGAATTTGTTGACTGTCCATCAGGCCTTGGATGCCTTTCTTCAGTAATGGGCAGTCAAATGGCAGAGAGTAACAACAGTAGCAGTCTTCTTTGCATCCCGGGAAAATCCCAGCCTTCAACCGATTTAACTTGATTGTTAACAGCGGAGTCATCAGGTCACTAACATCAGACACATACAGATCTTCTTCAATGGCATGGACATTTCGGCCATGCTTCGGCATCGGGGCAGATATCACGTTTGGCTTCTCTGGCGCATCGAACTCCACCTCTTTTGCATCTATCAAGTCTTAAATTTTATTTTTTAGCGCCCAACAATCGTTTGTGTCATGTCCGACGCTATCGGAATGGTAGGAGCATTTAGCATTGGGATGATAGTACGGTGAAGCAGTATTCATAATCTTCGGTGCTTCCCTAATCTTGGTGAGATTCAAATTCAACAAATGTGGAAGAACTTGCGCAGGTGTCATATTGATGCGGGTAAACTGCTGTGGTGGCCATTCTCCCCATTGCTGTTTAGGTTTGGACTGGTTATTGCGAGGCTGATCGTTTGATGGATTTTGGATCATCACGGCCCCCACAGTCGGCCGACGCTCATTTCTTCCTGCTCCTCTCTGAGAATACACAACAGCCGTTTCCTTCTTCACCGGAAATGATTTCTTAACAGTTGTAGATGCAGAGGCATCCTTCTGAATCTTCCCATTCTTGATACCGGCTTCTACCCGCTCGCCAGTTAGAATTAATTCGGTAAACCCTACGGAAGAGCTACCGATCAGATGGTTAAAGAATGGACCAGACAGGGTCCCCAGGAACATATCAACAAGCTCTCTATCAGAAAGAGGTGGCTGCACTCTTCCGGCCAGATCGCGCCACTTCTGGGCATATTCCTTGAATCCCTCACCTGAGGCCATCCCCATACTCTGTAGTTGAGTACGGGTTGGTGCCAGGTCAGAGTTATACTGATATTGGTGATAAAAAGCAGCTGCCAGATCCTCCCAACTATGTACCTCTGATCTCTCAAGATTGTAGAACCAATCCAGCTGTGTGCCAGACAGGCTATCCTGAAAGAAGTGTACCCAAAGGTTTCTGTCAGATGTGTGAGGTTGGATTCTTCGGACATACGACCTTAGGTGCATCTTCGGGCAAGACAACCCATCATATCTTGCAAAAACTGGCACTTTAAACTTCGGGGGGATCACAATTCCAGCAATTAATCCCAAATCTTCGAAATCTAGGCCGGGAACTCTCTGCAGCTCCATAGCTGCTAACCTGTCCTCCAAACTCTTGTATTTGTCATCGGACGGCGGGTATTGTTGTTCTGAGTAGTCTTCATCTTCTTCAGCCTCTTCCTCTTCAGCTTCAGATTCAGACGGTACCGCAACCCCTTTTCCTTTACTGGTTCCTTCTTCAGATGTAGGGGGAAATTCAAGAACTCTTCTGGCTTCGTTCTCAACCCTTCTTCCCAGGGTAGCCACCCCGACTCTTTTCTTCTTCTTTTTCACTTGCTCTTTGTTCCCAAGCAGGGCTTTTAGATCCTCCTGACCCTTTGCCAATGTCATCAGGAGATGTTGAAACTGTGAGTTCTGAGACTGTAGATCTTTGACCTTCTGTTCGAGATCCATCTTACTGAAATAAACAGCAGAAAGATAAGTAAACCTGGTGTGGAGACCTGCTTATGCACATGATGAATGATATGTTTATTTATGCAATGCATTCAAGGATTTAGAAATTCACAATTGTTGCAGACAAAAAGAACACACGTCATATTAATAAGAAGAAATTTTGTTAGTACATAAATGCCCCATGGGCCAAATATTACAAAAACTTCTCATGGTAAAAAGACGTTGCGCATCCTCTTTGGCGCGATGTAGGTGTTGAGGATCTCTTCCTCATGGAGTCGGCGGGTAAGCTCCAAAACCTTCTTCTCACTGGCGTAGAAGCTGGCTTCAAAAGTATTCCGTTCCTCCTTGAGTTGGATCCAACTCTTCTGCATCTCCTCCCATGGCGTTGGCATGTCCGGATATAAGATGGTGTAGGGAACCTCACCTTCCTTAACGGGCTCTTTAATCACAGGGAGAATATGAGGGTAAGGCATCATTAGACTCTGGGCTCAGGTTCGTACCCACTTGAGATAAGGCTCAAGAGGGATGGAATTCTTGTGCCCCAGTGTCTTGCTGTCTACCTTGTTAGGCATCCTCCAAGCTCTGATGAATCTTTGGCGAATTCCTTGCGCATCGTTGTCGAAGTCAAAAACTATGTCAGGAATCAGCATGTCATGAGGGCCATCCCTCCGTGCATATCCAAACTGTCTCAAAGCTAGACAAGGATTGTAGGTAATGCCCCCTCTAATGTCAAGCAATGGAACATTAAGGAACTCTCCATAATGATCGACGATGATGACATTTTCTCTGGACCGAGAGCACCAATGTACATCAGAGTGAGTGAGGGTCATCAACCGTTGTGACCACCTTAAGCCTTGGTCATTCTTAAAAACAGATTGTGGAAGGTGCGAAATAAACCACCTTGCAAGGAGAGGAGTACAGCACATGAGAACACCTCTCTTTCTCATTGTTCGTGTGTAAAATGAGTGGAGGATGTCCCCAAGCAATGTTGGTATTGGATTCCTGGATAAGAAGATCTTGACGGTGTTGACATCTATAAGCTGGTCAGGATTTGGGAACAAGACCAACCCATAAATGAGGAGTGCCACAATTTCTTCAAAGGCTTGTAGATCCAAGGAATTCCTACACTCTTGTGCCTTCTCAAACAAGAATTTTGCCAAGAAGCCTTTGACACCGCTTCTAGTTTCCCAATGCCCCTTGATGTCAGATGGTTGCAAGTGTAGTGCTTGAGCAACATCTTCAGGCTTTGGTTCCTTTTCCGTACCGTTGAAAGGTAGTTGATTAAGAATAGGAATTCTCAAGAGTTGAGAAAATTCCTCCAAAGTGGGCACCAATTGGTAGTCGGGGAAAGTAAAACAGTGGTGAAGGGGGTCAAAGAACTGGAACAAAACCTTCATCATGTCCTCTTCAATGCTGGTGTTGACTAGGCTGAGCAGTCTACCATGTCTTTCACTGAAGGGAGAGCTTTCGGGAATTCTGGATGCGAGCTCCTTGAGTTGAGGAGGGATCCTCACAAGGTTGACTTGGATAGTTTTCCTGCGAGGAATTTCCATGACCTATAAAACAAGAACAAAGGTGAAGATCCAAACCCTTGAAATGGTTAGCGGATGCATATGATGCCTTATGATGTTTATGATGTATGCAAAAACACATGTACAAGCAATTCACACAAAACCCTAGTTTCAGGCTTGCATGGGGTTTCATAGGTAAGTACCCTCTTGAGTGTAGTTGTCTTAAAAACCTGTCCTATAAATAGTAACCGGGTTCTAAGGAGCTCAATATCATTGGATTGTTTTCCATGTTCATTGTTTTGGTATAGCCACTTAACTAGCGTCCAAAATATTCCAAGAAAACAACCCTCAATGAGTGTAGTATCGAGTATCTACCAACTTCGGACTGCACCAAAGCCGGTCATCTCACTACCCCTAATAAAAGGCCAAGATGGTCAAGTAAGGTTCTAGGTCATTAGTGCTTAGTGGCATCACTCAGCGGCCCCGTACTCTCCTTGATTGAACTCAAGGGTTACCGGTACTCACAAATATGTCGCACTAATATAGCTATTGCTTCAACCGTGTCGGTATACCCCACACAGTTTCCACAACGTATTGCTATCTATGAATGTTTCCCAAATCCGGGTGTAGGATTTCAAGCCCAAACAAGAGAACCACAAAGGTAAAGGAATCAAAGCAAACAATTAATCATGCAAGAGGGTGATCTAAAACCCTAAGGTAACCCCACTTTTAAAAAACTCCCCAGCAGAGTCGCCAGTTCTGTGATACGGTGGGAGAACTAACTTGAGTTTTGCGTTTGTTTTCGCACTTGTTCGGTTTAGCAAGAGTCGCCATCGACTTTTTATTTTATCCTAAGGAAAGGTTAAAAAGCACAGGAAAAACCTTTTGAGATGTTTCGTGGGTTCGGGGGGTAGATTATGAAAAGGGAAGGTATTAGCACCCTTTTCATCCATGGTTATCCATGGGCTCTTAGTTACTTGGTTTTAGATCACTTGCCTTGATTTTCGATTGCTTGAAATGGTGTGTGTGTGTGTGTGTTTTGAAAATGTTTTGAAAAAGATGCCTTCGTCTCGGCAACCGTTGTAATGACTCGTGTTTGAGTATATACAAAGGTGTGTATCTTTTCGAAAGATGTTTCAAATGTTTTTGAAAGTTGTTTTTGAAAGTGTATTGTGAAGTGCTTTTGAAAAATAGGCAAGTGTGTTTTGCAAGTTTGATCAAGTAACTAAGAGTTGTCTACCCCTATTGTACTCAAAGGTTTTTCTCATGTTTTAACCCTTTTTTAACAATTTTGTTCCACCATTGTATTTGGTGGACAATCTTGCATTTAGGATATTTAACGGGACAGGCACGGGTCATCGTATGGACCATAAATGCAATGATTCCAAGTATCTTTGGCAATTTTGCTTGAAGGGACCATGATCATTTTGATTAGGCAACTTTCGAAAGCGTCATCGAGGGACTATGATCATTTGTTTTGTTTTGTTTTGCCAAAGAAACTTAACGTGCAAGCATGGCCCATTTTGGAAGGTAACAAGCGGGATTACCCTAGGGGTGTAAGTGTGATTGTGTATTGATTTCATGTATTTGTCTTTGTATTAGGTTATCTAGCGTTTGATTTTATGTACATACAAACCCTAAGTCTAACCATGGTATATTTGAAAGCGATAAATTGCGGGAATTTAAAGTCTACGCTATTACAAATAAGTATCCGGGAGTGGGGGTACAAATTTAAAAATGGGGATGAGACTTAATAGGAGAGTAGTGTCCAAATAATTTACAACCAAATTGAATCGATCGCAATGTAATATATAATGTCAATGTATAGCATAAAGGCAATGTAAAATGTAT
Organism: Vicia faba; assembly: GCA_948472305.1. Classification (NCBI taxonomy): domain Eukaryota; kingdom Viridiplantae; phylum Streptophyta; class Magnoliopsida; order Fabales; family Fabaceae; genus Vicia; species Vicia faba. The sequence goes on along the minus strand of OX451740.1, from coordinate 1,300,254,629 downwards.
ATTGTAAATGTGTAAGTGTAGGTGAATGTGATTTATTTACAAGGTGAGAAATGTATTTATTAAGTATTCTTATCTTGTTTTGCATTTGGTTAATTATGTACAAAAAAGTTTTAAGAAAAGAAAAGAAAATGCTTTAAGTCCTATTTTATGTATTAATGTTTTATGTTAGTATAATTAGCATTTTTATGTACAGATCATTCTTGTATTTTGTTAAATATGTACAAAAACAAAAGTTTTAATCTTAAGAAATTCTAATTTTTTTATATATAAACAAATATTTAATAAAAAAAATAAATAAAAGAAAATCTATTTTCTTATGTGTTTATTAATATGTATTTTTAATTATACTAAGAAAAGTTTATATATATATATAAAAGAAGAGCTTAGTGTATCATTTTATTTTACAAAATTTAATTGTGTTATAAAAAAAAGAGTATAAAAGAGTTAATAAAATCTAGTGTAAAAAAAATTAGTGGGTTAATTTATTAAAAAGATATGATATGATAAAAAGGTATTAGTTAAAAAAATAAAAAAAAGATGAATGGGCCTTAGAGATGTCTTGGCCCAAAGCAAGGTTGGAAGTGTACTCAATCCAGGGGGGGGGGGGGGGGTGCACCTGATTTTAATTGGGCTTCAGGCATTTTGAAGGGCAAGGCCCAAGACGTTTCTCACAATTATTTTGCAAGGGTTGCATTTGTTTGTGTCACTTTGGGAATTAGGGTTTCAACGTTTCAGAGGCGCCGTTCGTTCTCTTCGCTTCCTCTTCATCTTTTGAGCCAAAGCCTCTGAGCACTCTTCACCCCTACTGCCAGGTGCGCTAACGTCTATTCCTCTTCCCTCCATGGCCACTCAGTGATGTTTGTACACATGTAACGGTTATGTTCTTTCCATCTTCAGGGTTTTACATTCGCGCATGCTTTCAACGTTTCCTTGTTTTGATTTTTACATTGTTATTAATTTCTGTTTCTGTGAGGTTTTGAAGACAAAGGGGAAAGAAACTATACCTTTGGAGATGGAGACAGAGGAGGGATGGATCGGAGGTGCCCTAGGACGGCCGGAGGCGGAGGCTTGGTGATGACGTGCGCTTTGGAATTCCTGGTACTTTTGTATTTCGCCTCCTTTAGGTTTAGTGATGATATCTGAAAACCTTTTGACAGTTACCTCTCTTCTTCTCTATTTCCCCCGCTTCTGTATGCTTGTATGCTTTGAGTTTCTTTCCTTCTTCTCTGTTTGCCTCGCTTCTGAGTTGTCTTGATGATGGTGTTGCTGAGTATAGTTGTATGCTTATTTGCTTGCTCTGAGCTTGATAATGTTGATGTTTACCCCTGGTTGCTTCTGAGTATTGTTGCCCTATGATGATTGTATTCTGAGGGTTTGGTTGTTTGGATGCTTTTTGGACAAAGGCTTAAGGCTAGATGCTTGACAGTTTGTTTGTGAATCGAGTTTTTTAGAAGGCTTGAGGTTTGATGGTTCTGTTTGGTTGTTTGTTGATACAGCTTGTATGTTTAAGGCTATGGCTTCATGTTTGTTTCAAGGCTTATGCAGGTTGATGGCTTTTTTTGTTTTATATCTTCCAGGGTCTTTGCTTTGTATATTTTGAAAGGCAGGATGGGTTATTATTTTTTATGTATTCGTTCTTTTTGAACTTGGTCAATCCTTGGACAGGTTTGCCAGGCTTGAGGTTTTCACTCTTTATGCTTTCTTCTACTGTATGCCTTCTGCCTCCTCTCTCTATGTGTTCTGATACATCCTGTTTATATCTTTTGTTTAGCCTCTAGCCTGCTGTACTGTAAGCTGCTTTCCTCTCTCTTTCTCTCTCCAGATTAAAGAAAAGCACTTTTATTGCTTAAATTTGTCTTCTTTCTGAAAAAGCAAACTGGCCTTGGAAAGTGATGATTTGAATATTGTTTGCAATATTGTTTTCCTCTGCATAATTCCATATTTCTTGCATACTTTGTGTACTTTATTGACAGCTTTTTGGATTTGTTGATATCTTGATATCCTTGGACAATTTTTGACAGCTTTTGGCTTAGTTTGAAATTGTGATTCAGTTTGCCTTTATACTTGTACATGCTGTTTGGAAACTTGGTTGACAATTTTTGGATTTATGCAGTATGCTTGAAAATTTGAATTTGTGTATTTCACATTTTTGCAAGACATTCTATCCTTCTTTGTGAACCGAGAGCAATCTCGTGATTTGCAGAGAGGGCAAACTAATTCCGGCCAATTGCTTTTAATGATGAATTTTTAAATTAACTGTCTGTTTCTTTTATCTGCTTTTGACTTCTTTTTTTCTTTGTTTTGCAGATGAAAAATAATTGAGCAACAAGGGAGCATTGGATAGAAGATGACGACTTAGGAATTTTAGGACATAGTTTTATTTTTCTTTTAATCATTGTAACATTATTATTGTAAATACTTTGTAAACAATTACTGTATTTAAATAACAATTGTACAAATAATTAAAGATAAATAAAAAAAGTCTTTTTATTGACATTCATTTTTAATTCTTCTTCAAATGTTTATCTAATTGTTTATAATTCTTAAATTATAATAAAATGGAAATAAATTCCAATTATTCTAACTTAAAATAAATAAACAATTGACGAACACCGTGGTCTTAGCATCAATCAATAATAAACCCGGCGCTCCAATTATCCAAAGCAATGCACAGTTAATCAAACCAACATCCAGATACTTATCTTTTTACTGATCAAATCAAACACCGCAGATTCTCAATTTAAGTACTTCAACTTTTATCTCATCTCAAATCAAATGCCTTAGCCTTTACTGATTAAACAAAAATACTGCAAGTTCTTGATTCAAATGCCTCAATACAAATCTCAGAGTAAACTGAAAAGAACTATAGAATTAATTCTTTCTGCGCGCACAAAAACCCTAATTCTTGACTTAATGTTAGAGAAGCGTCCGCCTGATCAAAACCTGAGCCAACTCAACCAAACCCTAAGAAATCTGCTTGAACTGTTTTAAAAATCAATGACAACCCTAAATTTTGTCTGACTGACAAGAAAAGTCTGTTTGACCGATTCTTTAGCCAGTCTAAAAAATCAGGAAAAGCCCGAAGCTGTGATTTCTTGTGGAAAAAGAGGAGGGCAAATTTTGGGGTACAACAGACGCCATGAGTGCAAAATTGACCTAAACTCCTGTTTTTCGGCCTGTTTTCCTTCATTTCTTCAGGGGAGCTCTGGATATTTGAAATACCTGAAAAGGAAACAAAAGATAGGCATAATACGAGAAAACAATAATAAAAAACCTAAATAACATGTGAAATCAGAGTAAAAAACAAGTGTAAAGTAAGTGTTATCAGATTCTCCCACACTTAAACCTTTGCTTGTCCTCAAGCAAGAACTCCAAATAGATTAAAAAAAATGGTGTTAGTGAACAAGTTGGGCAGCAAGGGGCCCCTGGAATTAAAACAAAGATGTATTGATAGGTACTGACTGTTTCAAACTAAGGATATCGTAGTGACACTCTTCTGTAAAACGGACATAAGCTTCGTTCTTTTACTAACCAATCCATATCATGTCACTATGCTTAGGCCTATATTTTTCCTTTCTTTCAAATCCTTTTTCATTCAGGCGCAATCACATTAAGCCCGTTATTCGTACATGCTCATAGTAAAGTGACCGGGTAGTGATTATGATCATAAAACACAGGTCTCTGGTACAAAAAGCTGGTGTAACCCCTTTTATTGACCCATTTATAGTTGCGGGGGATCGGATTGTAATCCGCCTTACCAAGTTCAGCACCAGATACCTCTGAACCAACTAAAGATGGGTAAAAAAATTTTTCTTTTTCTTTTTCTTCTTCTTTTGCTTTTGTTTTTGCTTTATTTTTCAACATACAACTTTTGTTGAGTTAAATGACTTTGTGAGGGTCACCTATCCCGGGGTTGTAGTTTATAATAAGGACATAGCATATAGATCATTCACTTCTCTTCGGTCCCCTACGTAGAGCATGCTTAGACCGGAGCTGACTGCTAGGATAAACTATTCAAGGATTTTAAGAATGAAAATTTTAAGGCCACGACATAGGGGGTATCGAGATCAAATTCCTAAATTTATGAAGCTTAAGGTGTAAAAATAATGTCGATGCTTTGAAAGGGCTTTCCCAAGTCATACTACATCTTATCTCAACCAGGTCTTATAACCCAACTAAGTTCAAAACACAGTGTTTTTCTTAGGAAATTTTTTTTCGGTTAGGCTCAAGAAATGGGGGAGTGGACATACACTAGACCATACATATATAGATGACTCGTCAAACACATGTATTATTTTGAAAATAAAGCAAACAAGCAAACTAAAGCAAATAAAGAAGTAAAATAACAAGAAGGAAAATACAGGAAAAAGGAAAAATAAAGCGAGAAAGCGAGTAAATCTCCTCCCACACTTAAATCGAACCTTGTCCCCAATGTTACAAAATAAGAATAGGAAAGAGTCGCCTGGTAAAGTACTAAGGTTGGCTGGGTCCCTCGCCATCCTGCAGTGAATATCTAGGATGACGGGATCGGCTGTGACGACGACTGCTCTGAGAAGCCTCGAACTGGTCGAATCTGGCGGACAAGGCAAGCTGTGAACTCTGAATCTCATGAAGGTTGCTAAGAAGGGAACCTTGAGTGGCCTCCATGAGGGAGGAGTGCCTCTAAAACTGGGCTTGTTGCATATGTTACTCGCCGGATATCTCCAATTGAGATTCCATAAGACTTTGAAAAGAGTGGTCCGACTGCCGTTGTGACGCCTCCATGAAACTCATGTTATCTTCCAGCTGCTGTTGGATGGCAGAAAGTAAACCATCTCTTCTCTCCTCCCAGGCTAGCTGGTCACGCCACATCTCTTCAGTGATGTAGAAGCCAGGAGCCGTACTTGCAAAAGTGTTAGAAGTAGAAGGTGCAGTGTGTGCGGGTGAAGCATGGCAGGGGGACACAGGTGGGGCATGAGGTTCATCCCTCTGCTCGTATTCTTCATCAGTCTCGTGTCCGTCCCCAAGTGGAACATTAGGAGGTAATGGACCCGTACGAGGTGGAGCATCTAGATCATAGGTCTAGTTCCTTGCAATTCGTACATCTGTACGTCTAGTGCAAGGCAGAATGACTTATGGGATAGCGACACCCCGAATCATAAGTTCAAAACCACCCCCTCTCCGCACCTTGCACAATTTCATATCTTTTAGAAATTTCAAATTAATTGTGCGGGGAGGTAGGGGTGCAAGGGTAGCTATCTCAGCTTCAAGGTGCAGAGCTCTAGCAATAGATGTAACTAGTCCTCCAAAAGCTATGGTCCGTGTGTGTCTCAGGATAACAATCATGTGAGAAATCATAAATGGGACTGAATTAATTCTTCTATTAGTCAGACTACCCTGCAAAAATAGAAGTTCTCTAGCATTTACCTTGTTTGGATTCTCCCGGCTAAAAATAGTACATGTGAACATATATCGAAAAATTCGAATAGCCGGGTTATGGATCAATGATGCTAAAATTCCTTCAAAAGAATTTATATAAGAGTTTGACAATTGACGCCAGAAGGAAAATGCATCAGTGGACCATTCAAAATCCAAAGGGGTCTCACAAATAGCGCCATCACCACGAGGAATACCCAACAGAGCTGCTAGTTCGTCAGTGCTATATTCATATTCAACATTAAACAGATGGAATTTAACCGTACCAACGGTACTAGCAGTGTCGGGGTGAACCAAATAAATTAGAGAACTTAAGAATTCCCGTGTTAGCCTCTTAAAGGTGGGCTCTTTTCTAGAAAAAAAGTCATGCAATCCTAGGATGTCAGCTAAATGAAAAAAAACTATGATAAAGTCCTAAAGTATACAGACAGTCTTCATCGACATACCTGGTTGAGACAATTTCTCGTCCTTGCAATTTTTTAAGGATTTTCCGTTGTCGGTCTCCGGGTTTTCCTTCACGAAGAACGTATCCGTTCAACTCCATTGTTGCTCCTTTGGAAGAAAATTGAAAAAAATGGGTTTCAAAAATGGGTGTTGGAGATTGGGAGGAGAAAGTTTGAATTTTTATGATGATTTAGAAAAAATGGATGTTGGAGTAGTTAATGGGGTAGTAGGTGGTTGAGAAAATGAGATTTGTTGGGTGGTTAATGGGGTAGTAGGTGGTTGAGAAAATGAGAGGTTTTGGGGTTGAAAATGGAGAAAATGGGAGGTTTTTGAAAATCTCCCCGTTATAGTCCCAGACCCCATGGCGGGCGCCATGGTCTTGGTGGCGGGCGCCATGCTTGAAATTTGGGCTGGGCTCAAATTTCTTTGTTTTGTTGGTTTGGGCTTCTTATTCCAATTTCTTCTCGTAGGTGCAAACAACAATTCTTCATTTGGTGCTTCCAAGGATTGGTGTATTGAAATTTTTTTCTTTTATAACTTGAAAATAATAAACTCAAAAATAAACCATTAATTAAAGAAAAAAAACTTAATCATGGTAAGTCAGAAAAAATAAAAAGAAAGTAGAATGCAAGAGTTAGGCATAAAAATAAATAAGTCTGAAAAAGGAAACAACATGATAAAAGAAACAACAAAACAACAAAATAGTGCAGATATGAATCAAGATCATCAAGGAGTGGTAGGGTCTGTGGTCGACTCAGGACCATGAGCTGCAACTAACTTAATGCGAAGATCATTAATTTCCTGTTGTAGGAGGTCTGCCTTAGTAGAGTGAGTAGCATCATAAACCATAACCTGAAGAGAGAGGTCTTTAACTGTCTGACGAAGTTGGGCTACCTCTCTACGCAGCTCAGCAACCTGTGCATAAATGTCGGGTTGTTAAAGAGAAATTATTAGAGAATACAGTGGTCCTTTCTAGCGATGGACATGGATGATACTCAGGTACATAGGTGATTTTCGCTCATCCACGGTCTCTCCAAGACCTTCTAAGGCATATGTCCGATTGGCAGGGTTATGGACATTAGTCATCATGGGATCAAGCAAGGTAAAATAGTGAACGATTTCATCATCAATCAGGAGTCTATACTGATTGGGATTAAAGTAGACTCTTCTCATCAGTCCATGATCCAAAAAAGAATCAATGTCCATTGTAGTATATCCACAGTAGGAGGTAAGGTGATATAACTTACTTGTATGACCCAAAGCAGAAGCAATCTGAGTCACTGTCCCTCCCACATGGAGGATACCTTCAGCAGACTTAGAAGTCATCATGAGATTCCACATCCGAAAATTTTCACAGGCTACAGGGCGAGACTAGGTCGCACAGTAGAGGAAAAAGATCTCTTCCTCGCTAACATGGGTATCAGTGTCGGCCTTCCCTAGGAAAGTGTGAGCAATAACCATCTGAAAATACCTGAAAGCGGGGTTGTGAATAACAGGGGATATCTGAGTGGAAGGATCAAGGCTCCCTCCACCAGAAATATCTCTCCAGAATTTCTATATGTCCTTAGTCATGAAATAGATAACTGGTAGCTCATGTATAGCATCGGGTGTGGTCTGGAAGCCTAACAAGTCGCTAAACTCCTTCTGGGTAAAACAATATTCTATCCCGAATAGTCTGAAAGTGAGATATCCATCCTGGCCATTATAGGGTTCAAACTCGAATGAACTGAGGAATTCTAAGGTGAGGTTCCTGTAGGTCACATTTAGGTCATCTGCATACTCGTCCCACTTTAGCTGGTTGCATAGATACTTGATACTGGCCTCAAAGCCAAGAGCCTCCATGCAAATCTGGTCTGGATATCTGGTCGGTGCCATGGGTCACTGAAAGGACCACATAGTGTTATCTCTGAGTGTCATCTCAGAAGGAAACATGCATGTCATCGAAATGCTCCATCCTGAAAAATGTAGTTAGCAAAGACAGCTAGCAGGGTATGCCTGAAATCATAAATTTTGCAACTGTTAGTATAAAGATAAAAATAAAATTTGATAAAGTAAAAATTAAATAAATGCAAAAATAAAAAATAAAAATAAACTCATGGGTTGCCTCCCATGCAACGCTTGTTTAACGTTGTTAGCTTGATGAGTAAGCTTCATATATCGGAAACTGGTACTGGTGGATCAATCAGAGTGTGGCTGGAGTAGTTGGTGGGAATGTCACCTCCTTCGTAGTGCTTCAACCTTTGCCCATTAACGATGAATGGGCTACAAGAATTGTTCTTGATCTCGACTGCTCCAGATCTTAGGATTCTAGAGACCTCAAAAGGACCAGTCCATCTTGAACGTAGCTTGCCAGGAAAAAGTCGCAACCTGGAATTGAAAAGGAGAACAAGGTCCCCTATATTGAAATCTTTATTTACAATTATTCTGTCATGCCAAGTTTTGGTTCTTTCTTTATATATTATAGCATTCTCATAGGCAGACTGGCAGAATTTCTCCAATTTATAAATGTCAAGGATGCGCTTTTCACCAGCAGTCAAATATTCCAAATTTAGGGTCTTAATGGCCCAATAGGCTTTATGCTCTAACTCGAAGGGTAAATGACAAGATTTTCCATAAACTAATTGGTAAGGGGTTGTTCCAATAGGGGTTTTAAAAGCTGTTCTATAGGCCCATAGTGCTTCATGTAGCTTCTGAGACCAATCTTTTATGGAAATTGAAACAATTTTTTCTAAGATTTGTTTAATCTCCCTGTTAGACACTTCTACTTGGCCGTTAGTCTGTGGGTGATAAGGTGTTGCTACTTTGTGCTTTACTCCATACTTACTCAAGAGCTTATCAAAGATTCTGGATATGAAATGTGATCCCCCATCACTTAAAACGAGACGGGGTGTTCCAATCCTCGGAAAAATGATATTATTAAATAACTTGACTACCATTCTTGTGTCGTTTGTGGGTGATGCGATAACTTCAATCCATTTAGACACGTAGTCCACAGCTACCAAAATGTACCTATTTCCCATTGAAGGTGGAAATGGCCCCATAAAGTCTATACCCCAAACATCAAAGAGTTCAACTTCCTGGATATTCCTCATTGGCATCTCGTCACGTCTCGATATGTTCCCGGTGCGTTGGCATCGATCACAATTGACAATGTAGGCATGAACATCGCACTATAAAGTTGGCCAATAGAGGCCTGCTTGAAGAATCTTGGCGTGCGTTTTAGATATACCTGCATGTCCACCATAAGGTGCAGAATGACAGTGTCTGATGATGTCTTCTATTTCCTCTTCTAGGATGCAACGCCTGAAAATATTATCTATTCATCTCTTGAATAGGAGCGGTTCATCCCAGTAGAAATGTTTAACATCTTTGAAGAACTTCTTTTTCTGTTGGTAATTTAGATCAGGGGGTATGATATTTGTAGCTAGGTAGTTTACAAAATCAGCGTACCAAGGTACGCTCTTCATTACTGAAATTTTTTCAAAATCTTTATCTCTGTAAGGCTCGAAATCATCAGTCTTAGCTATAAGTCTGTCATAGGTGAAATCATCATTTATAGGAAATAAGTCAGGTTTTAAGTGTTCTAATCTAGAGAGGTGGTCAGCGACAACATTCTCTGTGCCTTTCTTATCCTTAATGTCTAGATCAAACTCTTGGAGTAACAGGATCCATCTAAGCAATCTAGGTTTAGCATCCTTTTTATTTAATAAATAACGTATGGCAGCATGATCAGTGTAAACAATGATCTTTGCTCCAACTAGGTAGGACCTAAACTTATCTATCGCAAAAATTATTGCCAGTAATTCTTTCTCTATTGTTGCATAGTTGATCTTGGCGGTATCTAGGGTTCTACTAGAATAATATATAACGTGTAATTTCTTGTCTTTTCATTATCCTAGAACAGCACCAACTGCATAATCGCTGGCATCGCACATGATTTCAAAAGGTTGTGTCCAATCTGGGGGTTGCATGATCGGAGCTGAAATCAGTGCTTGTTTCAAATATTTAAAAGCTTCGAGACATTTCTTGTCAAAAAAAATTCAACGTCCTTCATTAGAAGATTAGTCAAAGGTTTTGTTATTTTAGAGAAGTCTTTTATAAAACGCCGATAAAAACCAGCATGTCCAAGAAAACTTCTAATCTCCCTAATGGTTTTAGGTGGGCTGAGGTTTTCTATAACTTCAATTTTGGCTCTATCGACCTCAATGCCTCTTTCGGAGACAATGTGTCCTAACACTAAACCTTCATTAACCATAAAATGGCATTTTTCCCAGTTTAGCACTAGGTTCACCTCTACGCATATTTCAAGGATTTTTTCGAGGTTGGAGAGACAATCTTCAAAATTGAATCCACACACCGAGAAATCGTCCATGAAAACTTCCATTATTCCATCTAGGTAATCTGCAAATATAGACATCATACAACGTTGAAAAGTGGCAGGGGCATTACAGAGTCGGAAGGGCATTCGTCTATAGGTGAACGTTCCATAAGGACAGGTAAAGGTTGTTTTCTCTTGATCCTCAGGGTGAATAGGTATTTGGAAAATCCTGAGTATCCATCTAGATAACAAAAGTGCGAGTGTCTGGCTAGACGTTCGAGCATTTGATCTATAAATGGAAGAGGGAAATGATCCTTCCTGGTTGCTTTTTTTTAATTTTCTATAATCTATACACATACGCCAACCTCCTTCTGTTCGTTTAGCAATATGCTCACCTTTCTCATTTTCTATGACTGTGATGCCTCCTTTCTTTGGCACCACATGCACAGGGCTCACCCAATTACTATCTGATATTTGGTAAATTATACAAGCCTCTAGTAACTTAAGAACTTCTCTTTTAACAACATCGCTCATTATAGGGTTTATTCTTCTTTGATGTTCTCTTGAGGGTTTTGAGTTTTCATCTAACAGAATCCGGTGCATGCACACCGATGGGCTTATTCCTTTTAAATCAGAGATGTTATACCCTAAAGCTGAGGGATATTTTCGTAAGATCTCTAAGAGTTAAGTTGTCTCGTCTTGACTTAAAATAGCATTAACTATAACAGGACGATTCATCTTTTTATCTAAGAATTCGTATCTGAGGTTCTTGGGAAGTTCCTTCAGTTTTAAAGATGGTTTCAAAGGGCAAGGCATGGGATCGTGAGTAAGCGATAAACATTCATAGAGGTCGTCATCGATGTAAGGTTCTAAACCTTTAAATCCATCATCCTCCATAATGGGGGTCAAAGGTAACTTAATATTTTTGTTAGATTCCTCTCGCTTAAGTTCCAATATACACTCGTCAATGACGTCGATGGCATAACAAGCATCTCCTATGACTGGTTACATTAAGAACTTTGAAAGAATAAATTCTATCTTCTCATCACCCACCTCAAATGTTAATTTTCCTTTCTTAACGTCAATTATGGCTCCGGCTGTTGATAGGAATGGTCTACCTAAGAGGATTGGGATTTCTTCTTCTTCTTTAATAACCATAACCACGAAATCAGTTGGGATATATAGCTGACCGATCTTAACTGGTATGTCTTCAAGTATGCCTATAGGATACCTGATCTATCAGCCAGCTGGAGAGACATTTTAGTCGGCTGCAATTCTCCTAAGTTTAACCTTCTACAAACTGCTAAAGGAATAAGGCTAACGCTAGCTCCTAGATCTAAGAAGGCTTTGTCAATAGTATGATTTCCCAAGATACAAGGAATGGAAAAACTTCCTGGATCCTTTTCATTCTTGCCAAGTTTATTTTCTGAAATAAAATTGCATTCGATATGTTTGGGATCATCAAGTCTACGCTTGTTGGTCAGGATGTATTTTAGGAATTTAGCATAAGATGGTATCTGAGTGATGGCTTCGGTGAAAGGAATATCTACATGGAGTTTTTCTATAACTTTAACGAATCTCTGGTATTGATTGTCAAGTTTGGTTTGTTTAAGTCTTTGTGGAAATGGGACTGGGGGTTTGTACGGGGCTGGTGATTTATTAGTTTTATCTTTTAATTTTGGTTCTTTTTGCTTTTCTGGTTCCTCTGGTTCCTCCACTTGGTTTGTAGGCAAAACATTTGTCTTAGGTTGTGAGGGTGTACTCATGGCTGGATTCTTGGGTTCATCGTAAGTAGTCCCACTTTGTAAGGAAATGACATTAGCTTGCCCTTTAGGATTTGGTTGAGGTTGTTCAGGGAATTGTCCTCCAGGTGTAGTTTGTGGGGCTTGTGTTTGGGCTATCTGCGAGATCTGGGTTTCAAGCATCTTGTTATACGTAATTATCTGATCAACCTTAGTTCCTAATTGCGCGATTAGTTCGTTTGCATGAATATTCTGATTTAGGAACTCTTTGTTTTGCTGGGTTTGAGCTGAATGAAATTTTCCATGATTTTCTCAAGGTTTGGTTTGGGTGCCACAGCTTGCATAGGTTGATTTGGTCTCTGGGCTTGGAAACCTGTAGGTCTCGGAGGTGCGGAGTTTTGTATTGGGCTATTGTTTTTATAAGAAACGTTTGGGTGATTCCTCCATCCGGGGTTGTAAGTGTTTGAAAATGGGTTTCCTTGGGTGTAATTTACTTGGTCTGAGCAAGGCTCATTCAACAAGTTACATTCCGCAGGTTGATGTCCTTGGGTCCCACAGAGTTCGCATTCGGAAGCTACTGCGGCTACAATATTAGGGTTTTGAGACATGTTTTGAACTTTTAAGGCAAGAGCGTTCATTTTAGCTTGCATCATGTCTAGAGAACTTATCTCATGTTTTCCTCCTTGGGTCTCCTTTTTCTCTACCGTAGCTCGTTCTGTTCCCCATTGGTAATGGTTTTGGGCCATGTCCTCAATGAGAGCGCATGCTTCTAGGTAAGGTTTATTCATCAATGTGCCACCAGTGGTAGCATCGATAGACATCTTTGTGTTGTAATGAAGTCCATTATAAAAGGTGTGGATGATTAGCCATTGTTCTAGGCCATGGTATGGACATGCTCTTAACAGGTCCTTATATATCTCCCAAGCTTCAAAAAGTGATTCTCCCAGGTTTTGGTTAAATCTAGTGATTTGGTTTCTAAGGACAACAGTTTTGCTGGGCGGAAAATATCTTGCGAGAAATACTCTCCTAAGGTCTTCCCAGGTTGTTATTGAATTGGGTGGAAGGGAATCTAACTAATCTCGTGCTTTATCTCTGAGGGAAAAAGGGAATAATCTTAGTCGTATTGCCTCAGGCGAAGCACCATTGCATTTTAAAGTGTCTGCTAATTGTATAAAAGTTTTTAAGTGTTGATTCGGGTTCTCAGTAGAGAGACCATCGAATTGGTTTTGTTGCACCAATTGTAGCAATGAGGGTTTTAGTTCGAAATTATTTGTGGTTATAGCTGGGTTTACGATACTTGAACTAGGTTCCTCATCTGACGGTTGGGCAAATTCCTTAAGGGGTCTTTGGTTACGATTCTCGGCCATAGTTTTTCTAATTATACGGAGAAAATGGATGTAACGTTCAGGTTCTGCTAAAGGATTGAATAAGGTTCCGGTGCTGTGAGATCTTCGCATTAACCGGACTGTAAAACTTAGTCTAGACGGTGCGACTATAGGGTGCGAAATTTGACGAAATCGGTCCCCGACAACGGCGCCAAAAACTTGATGCGGTGTATTCGCAAGTGTACGAATTGCGTCAGAGTAATATAAAAGATTATCAATCCACAAAGACCAATTGTCAATCTATCGTTTCCTAATGTTGCGGTGTTTAGCTAAGTCAATATTAAACAGAGAATTTAGCATGCAAGAAAGTAAAGTGTAGCGAAATAAACTTCATATATAAAAGCGGGGTCGAATGTAATTCACCTAGTCAGATGATATTCGCAATGCTCCAGAATAGAACTACTTATAGGGCAATATTTTCTACTAAAGAAAAGAACTAATTTAACAGGAATTGTCGCTTTCGCGTAATCAGAACCGAGTTTACTCTCTAATCAGACCTTCTTATTGTCACTTATAAAAAGGCGCGCATTGCATTAAAGATATAAACCTATTTTTAAGAAATAGAGTACTTGACCAAGTTGAAAAGTATTTTGATATGGAATTTCTAATAAAAGGGGAACCTAACTTTAACCCTATAAATGCGCCCGAAAATAGTTTCAAAATTGATTTCTTTGATAATAAAAATCCCTAACTAACTGGACAAAGCGCTTTCGCTTCCTTTGACCAGTTAGAACTAACCGGGTTTAACAAAGGGTTGGACGGCTTTCGATCTTACCCAACAACAATAAAGTACAAAAAACTCATATTAAAAACCAAAATAGCCCATAAGCATTTCTACTGACACATTATTTGGAATATCGATCTAACTAGATTCCTTACATTCTAGCCCAGTAAGGTTCAGCCTGACATGGGAATGTAAACAAACATGTTAAAATAAATCATGCGAGAAAGTAAATAATTTAAAGTGCGGTGCGGGAAATAAACAAAGTAAAAGTAGGTGCAGGAAATAAACAAAGTAAAAGCAGGTGCAGGAAATAAACTAAGTAAAAGCAGGTGCAGGAAATAAATAAAGTAAAATCAGTGCGGGAAATAAACAAAGTAAAAGCAGGTGCAGGAAATAAACAATGTAAAAGCAGGTGCAGGAAATAAATAAAGTAAAAGCAGTGCCGGAAATAAACAAAGTAAAAGCAGTGCGGAATATATAAATAGAAACCTGCTCCAAACAGGGAGGTTTTAAATCTGGTACAAACTGGAAGTAAAATGCGACTGGAAATAAATAGCAGTTGAAAATAAATGTGGCAAGATAAACTTCTGCCGAAGTGCTCCAAACTCGATTATAGACTCAATCTACGAACTCTATCACAGACTCAATCAACAATGCAATAATTCCCCGATATGAAGAATTATCGCTTTACAATGGTGAAATTATATGGCTTAAGTTCGCAACTATGGTTGGATCAAGTTTGCAACTAAGTTTGGGTGCCTTGAAATGAAATCAGGAACTTCTATTTATAGAGGATGAGAAATGCAGGAAATCACAGGAATGCCCCCCAACTCCTTTTGGGGGGGAAATCGTCCAAAGGTGGCGCCCGCCATGGAGGCCATGGCGCCCGCCATGAGTGTCAATGATAGGAAGTGGGGAACGTGATAGTTGAGGGCAGCAGGAGGTGGTCCGCGTCATGGCCTACCCTATGCCTGGCGCCATGGTGGACGCCATGAGTGCAAAATTGACCTAAACTCCTATTTTTCGGCCTGTTTTCCTTCATTTCTTCAGGGGAGCTCTGGATATTTGAAATACCTGAAAAGGAAACAAAAGATAGGCATAATACGAGAAAACAATAATAAAAAACCTAAGTAACATGTGAAATCAGAGTAAAAAACAAGTGTAAAGTAAGTGTTATCACAAATCAAACCCAAATGTCATGACCCATTATTTTTGTATTTTATTTGATTTAATTCATATTTAAATTAATAAAATTTCAAATAAAAAAAAAATGCATGGATAGATTTAGAGGTCCTTGGACACATCATGAACATATTTTAACTCCAAAAAGTTAGGCCCAATAACTTAAAATCACAAATCTGCTCAATTGAGATTTCATGCATTTCCTTTGAAAATAACCCAACTTGTGCAATCTATAACTTGCTCAATTTTTATCCAAGGATGATGATATTGGACCTTTTGGAAAGCCAAAGATATCTACTTCTATCCCTATTTTGATCAATTTTGCATTTGAAGATTTTGTCTTGATGTAAAAGGTCTTGGTAAAAAGTGTCTTTTATTGACTTTCTGAAAATGACCTGTAATGTATGAGCTTGTATCTTTAAAATGGTGCATTTCTTGAACTTGAAGATAAACAAGAAGTTTTAGGGAATTGGATTCTATTCAAAATGAGCTTTGGTTGGGGAAAAATGGATGAAGTATGTGAAAGTTATGCCTGGTAAAAGTTTAGTTGACTTCTCCTATAGAAACCCTAATTTAGCAATTTTGATTCTTGAGGATTTGAGAGCATTCCTTGAGGAATCATGATCAACCCTTGATAAAATGATGGATATCACTTCAAAATATTTATTTTGACCAAAAATCTTGAAGTTTGATTGTATGTTGACCATAGTTGACTTTTTGACCAATATAGTTGATTTTCAAACACTTGAGTAATTGACTGAGAAAGCTTGTAGTGCAAGGCATGAAACTTGTCATGGATATTATTGGAGACATATTAGGGACCATGGAAACCACTTGAGGTCTTTGAAACCTAAAATTCTATGAAAAGTGCAAACCTAGTTGGAAATCCATTGCTTAGGAGGAGAATTTGTCTGGTCAATTCTTGGTGAACCTTGAGCAATTGAGGACCTCTATGAGCATGTCTTGAAAAATGAGAGGGCAAATTTTGGGGTACATCAACTACCCCTGTTCAATATTCTTAAACCTAAGGGTTTAGATTGGCTTGTCTGCCTTTCGTGATCTGAAGGTGGAAGATGATTGAACACTAGAGTTCCCAGAAATTCGCACTCGCATGAAGCAACGTTGTTGGTTGGTGATATCGGGAATGGGCTAACAAATTCCATTTGGAGAATATAATGGATAGTCGTCAGAGATGGGCTTATAGATTCCATCCAAAGTAACTATTGATAGGAGTATCAGAATGAACCTGCGTCTAGTTTTATCTGGATGAAATGCTGGAAAGAGCTTGTGTCAAGCCGCGTCCAGAAATGTATTAGAAGGCAATTGTGTAAGGCTGCTTCAGGATGTGCCTATGTTAGACTACACCTGGAAATGTCTTAGTAGGAATTTGTGTAAGATTTCTTCAGGATGAGCCTGTGTTAGACTACATCTAGAAATGTCATAGTAGGAACTTATGTAAGATCACTTCAGGATGAGCCCGTGTGAAGCTGCATCTGAGAGGTTATTAGAGGGAACCCATGTAAGATTCCTTCAGGAAGAGCCCGTGTAAATATGAATTTCAGAAGGAGAAGGAATCCATGTAAGATTGCTTTAGGATAAGCCCGTGTAAAGCTGCATCTGAAAGGTTATTAGAGGGAACCCGTGTAAGATTGCTTCAGGAAGAGCCCGTGTAAAGCTTCACTTCAGGAGGAGAAGGAATTCGTGTAAGATTGCTTCAGGATGAGCCCGTGTAAAGCTGCATCTGAAAGGTTATTAGAGGGAACCCATGTAAGATTGCTTCAGGAAGAGCCCATGTAAAGCTGCATTTCAGAAGGAGAAGGAATCCGTATAAGATTGCTTCAGGACGAGCCCGTGTAAAACTGCATTTGGAAATTCTGAGAAGGAATCCGTGTAAGATTGTTCCAGGATGAGCCCGTGTAAAGCTGCATTTGGATATTATGAGAAGGAACCCGTGTAAGATTGCTTCAGGATGAGCCCGTGTGAAGTTGTATCTGAAAATTGCGAGAAGGAATCCGTGTAAGATTGCTTCAGGATGAGCCCGTGTAAAGCTGCATCTGGAGATCATGATAAGGAACCCGTGTAAGATTGCTTCAGGAAGAGCCCGTGTAAAGCTGCATTTCAGGATGAGAAGGATTCCATGTAAGATTACTTCAAGATGAGCCTGGGTGTGATACAATGGATGAACCGACTGTTATACTAGTTTTTGCATTTTGTATTTGCAAATGTCGCGGTAAGCAAGAGTCGCCATCGACTTTTCTTTTATCCAATAAAGGAAAGGGTGAAAAGAACAGAAAAAGACCTTTTTTTTCGAGAGTTTTTGAGTAAGGGGGTAGATTATGGAAAGGGAATGTGCTAGCACCCTTTCCATCCATGGTTTTCCACGGGCTCTTAGGTACTTGCTCATTTTTTAAAATTGCTTTCGTGTTTGTGTGTTTTGAAAAGTTTGTTTGCTTTATGATAACTCTTGTATCAGTCCTCAAGAGTGTTGATAAAGTGTTTTTGATTTTTTTTTTGAAAGTGTAGTGTGAAAAACTTGTTTTTGAGAAAGTACCTAACAATTATCTACCTACTCAAAAAAGTTCATTCTTTTCCTCTTTTCCTTTAGATAGTGCTATCTTACTATTAATGAGTAGGTAGCCCTATTGTTAGATGTTGAGGGACTATCGAAGGGACTCTTACGGTCACTAAGGCAATTGGGCAAGAACTTTTAGTAATTGTCCTAAAGTTCTAAGATCACTTTTTAACTGAGGCAGCATTGAAAGGGTCATCGAGGGACTTGTGATCTCTTGAACTAAAGGACAACCACTAAAAATTCTCACGTTTCGAGAATTATGACCGTTTTCGAAGGAAACTGAAGTGGGAGATACCCTAGGGTGAGCATGTGCAAGTGTATTGATTTAGTTCATTTATCTTGCGCATTAGGGTTATATAATCGTTTTAATTTATAGTCTTTCCATGTAATCCTATTAATCTAAGCAGTTAATAATAGTGCAAGAATTTAAAAGGCAGAAATTAAACCTAGCTATTACAGGGCCTCGGGGAGGGGGATATTGTTTTATGGTGGCATAACCGACTGTTTATATATGCTGGTTTTGCATTTTTTGTTTGCAAATGTGCGGTAAGCAAGAGTCACCACCGTCTTTTCTTTTATCCAACAAAAGAAAGGGTGAAAAGAACAGAAAAAGACCTTTTCGAGATTTTCTGAGTAAGGGGGTAGATCATGGAAAGGGAATGTGTTAGCACCCTTTCCATCCATGGTTTTCCACGGGCTCTTAGAAGTTTGCTCATTTTTAAAATGCTTTTGTGCTTTGTGTGTTTGAAAATGTTTTGAAAACACCTTAGTGCAGCGATTTGCTTTGTATAACTCTTGTATCAGTCCTCAAGAGTGTTAACAAAGCAAATGTTTTTGAAACTTGTTTTGAAAAGTAGTTTTCCGTGTAAGTGCAAAATGTTTAAGCAACCTTCTAACAGCTATCTACTTTTTGTACTCGAAAAGGGTGTTCTTTTCCTCTTTTCCTTTAGACAGTGCTATCCTACTATTAGTTAGTAGGTAGCTTTGTCGTTGGATGTTGAGGGACAATCGAAGGGATGTTACAGTCATGAAGGCAATTGTGGAGTTGTTTTAGCAATTTTGTTTTAGGGACTGGATCATTTACCGAGAAGGAAACTGTAGGGTCATCGAGGGACTATGATCTTTTTTATTTTTGTGGGTATTTGCTAAAGCATTCCTGCCTCATGACTGTTTTTTAAAGGCAACCAAAGTGGGCGTACCTTAGAGGTGCTTGTGTACAATTGTGTTGTGTTTCAGTTATTTTTTGTCTTTTTGTTAAGTTTGCTAGTGTTTGATTATTAGTCTTACCATACAATCCTAATTACTAGCAGTTAATAAGAAAAGCAGTAAAATGCAGGATATAGAGGTTCTACGCTATTACAAGGCTTCGGGACAGTTACATAAAAATGCGAGAAACTAAAAGTGCAGAATTTTAAATCTAAATCTATTGTAACTATGAGCAGTTACAATAAAATAAAATGCGCACGAATAAAAAAATTCTAAAAATCGTAAGGATAATATCTTTTTGTTGTTTTATTTTATTTTGGGAAAATGATCTAAATCTACTTAATTTTAGTTTTTTGAGAAAATGTTAAGATAATTAAATGTTTAATTAATGAAATTAGTTTAATAAAAAAACTATCCTAATGTTTTTGTGGTTTTTTGATTCAATGTTGGCAAAATAGTCAAAACAGAATGAAATCGAAAGAAACAGGCAGTAAAAGGTGTAATTCAGGAAGCCTGAATCGAAAGAGGTTTAAGCTGCCTTTCGATCCAGTGAAAAGCCTTGCCCTTCGATCTTGAGGAAAAGGAAAGCTTCGATCCAGAAGAGATGGGTGTCCCTTGACCCAGGGAGAGATGTCTGTCTTTCGATCCAGGGGGTGCTATGATGACAACGACTCTGTAAAGGTATGTTGGCAGAAACGAAGAGTATGACCTAGGTGCTAAGTCCATGTCTTTCGATCCTGCACGCTGTGACCCTATTTATACTGGACGTGCAACAAATGTTAGCAACAAAACAAATGTAGACCTGGGTGTCAAACCCAAGTACTTTGAATCCCTCCCTAATTAGGATCTGAAGTCATTTCGTCCTACAATACCAAGAATCCTGAGATTTGAATCAGGGTTTAAAAATGACAGAATGCTCCTGTGTTACCCAACTTGAAGCTGGTTGCTTCGAAGCCCTAAACAATATTTCTGCATAATGAACAAACTTTAGAGATCCACGGGGGACCTTACCCCCTAACTCGAGCCACTCTCTGATTCAAAACCCTCTTTAATTCCAATCCGGGTTCGTCTTGTCCTGAAACACTAAGAATCCTGAGATTCGAAGGAACCAAACTCACGTGCCTTAACAATGGCAGGTCTGTGAGGATTGTAACCTACTTAACGCTTCATTACAAACACACACAAACACATTAGAACGAATAAATGCACTTAGATTGAGAAAATGGATTTCAGAATTATACCTATGGCTGGTATGCTTCGATCTGCAACTTTGGGCGGGGAGGTGTTCACTTAGGAGTTAGGGTGGACTCCTGGATGAGGGAACCTGCAAAGGGTGCTTCAAATGATAGGCTTGTGGGGTTTTTTGAATAGTGCGTGTGTGTGGACTCTTTGATTGTAGTGTGTATGCGTGTGTGTATAGTATATGTGTTTGTTATCTCTTTCGTTCTTTCTTTTGTTTGCCCTTTTTTCCCCTGGCACTGTATGCTTGCCCTTGTATTTATAGGAGAATAGTGGTGTCTTGTAACGGTAAGAGACATCAAATTAACCATGCTTTTAAGACCATGAGACAAAAAATAAGACACATTAAAAACATTCCCCTCTTGAAGCATTCACGTCTCTTTGATGAACCTGGACACTTGACCCTTTTGAACACCCTCTTGTCATTCGAAGGGTCTTGCCAAAAGTCTGATCGAAGGGTCTTTCCATGAGTTCAATCGAAGGGTCTTGCCAAAAGGACAATCGAAGGTTCTTTCCAAAATTCCAATCGAAGGGGCTTGCTAAAAGTCCAATCGAAGGGTCTTTCCAAAAGTCCAATAGAAAGATCTTGCCAAAAGTCCAATCGAAGGGTCTTGCCAAAAGTTCAATCGAAGGGTCTTGCCAAAAGTCCAATCGAAGGGTCTTGCCAAAAGTCCAATCGAAGGGTCTTTGTCCATACCAATCGAAGGACCTTGTTCAAACTCCAATCAAAGGACTTTGTTCAGACTCCAATCGAATTGAACTTTTGAGATGCCAATCGAAAAGCCTCGTTAACAGGCCAATCGAAGGAAACTTAAAAAAACAAGCCAATAGAAGGAAACTTAGGAACCTCATTTGAAAAATTTCCTTGTCCTTAGGCAAAGGTTTGTAATCACCTATGCAATGGGAAAATCTTGGAAAAATATGAGAGGGAAAATTTTGGGGTACAACAGCTGCCCCTGTTCAATCTTCTTAAACTTGAGGATTTAGATTGGCTTGTCTGCCTTTCGTGATCTGAAGGTGGAAGAGGATTGAACACTAGAGTGCCCAGAAATTTGCACTCGCATGAAGTAACACTGTTGGTCGATGCTAATCAAGAATGGGCTTACAGATGCCATCCAAAGAATATGACGGAGAGTCGTCGGAGATGGGCTTAAAGATGCCATCCAGAGTAGATGCTGACTTCATGAGATACACCTTTATGAGGATTCATGTTCTTGCTGTCTAAAGAGGATTTCGCCGAGGAATGTTGATCTCTGTCTTGGAACATAGAGTTTTAAGAGCTTTAGTCGTTCGTTACTCTATTGGGGAGTCATCTCTTGATTGAAGAGACGAAAGTGAACATCTATCTGGTCAGGATCCAGGATTCACAGTGACTTGCTGAGGATGATTAGTTTGGTTGCTATCTGGTCGTGCTCCAGGCTTTACAACGACTTACTGGGGAAATGAGATTAAACTGTTATCTGGTTGTGTCCAGTCTTCAGTGATTTGAAGAAATTAAGCTATTATCTGGTCGGATCCAAGCTTCAACTTGAATCTGAGGTGTATTGTTATCTGGTCGTATCTAGGCTTCGATAATTTGAAGAAATTAAGTTGTTATTTGGTCGGGTCCAGGCTTCAACTTGAATCAGAGGTGTACCATTATCTGGTCGTATCCAGGCTTCGGTAATTTGAAGAAATTAAACTTTTATCTGGTCGGATCCATGCTTCAGTAGTTTGAAGAAATTAAGATGTTATCTGGTGGGATCCAGGCTTCAACTTGGATCTGAGGTGTACCGTTATCTGGTCGTATCCAAGCTTCGGTAATTTGAAGAAATTAAGCTGTTATCTGGTTGGGTCCAGGCTTCAAGTTGAATTCGAGGCATACTACTATCTGGTCGAATCCAGGCTTCGTAGTAATTTGATAGAGTAAACTGCTATCTGGTTGTATTCCAGGCCTTGGAGTGCTTTATGCTGTTATCTGGTCGAAATCCAGGCTTCACAGTGTCTTTGAAGAAGTGAACTACTATCTGGTCGGATTCCAGGCTTCGCAACACCTTATACCGTTATCTGGTTGAAATCCAGGCTTCACATTTGAAGAAGTGAACTACTATCTGGTCGAATTCCAGGCTCCGCATCACCTTATACTGTTATCTGGTCGAAATCCAGGCTTCACAATTTCTTTGAAGAAGTGAACTACTAACTGGTCTAATTTCAGGCTTCGCAACACCTTATACTGTTATCTGGTTGAAATCCATGCTTCACAGTTTCTTTGAAGAAGTGAACTACTATCTGGTCGAATTCCAGGCTTCTCAGCACCTTATACTGTTATTTGGTTGAAATCCAGGCTTCACAGTTTCTTTGAAGAAGTGAACTACTATCTGGTCAAATTCTAGGCTTCGCAACACCTTATACTATTATCTGGTCGAAATCCAGGCTTCACAGTTTCCTTGAAGAAGTGAACTACTATCTGGTCGAATTCCAGGCTTCGCAACACCTTATACTGTTATCTGGTCGAAATCCAGGCTTCACAATTTCTTTGATTGGAATGGAAATCAGCGAGATCTTAGTGTCGATCTGACTGAACCAGAGAAGGTCTTGGGAGAACATTTTTTTGAGGAAATGGCTGAAGATAACCCTCCATCAGACGTAGCTTTTAAGAAGACTACTTGGTCACATAAGTAGCAGTGTTCATTGATTTGGTCTTTCCCTGAAAAAGTAAAATAATTATTCATATGCAATGTCATTATATATGAAATGCATTACGACGATGTTCTCAAAATAAATGAGATTATGCTGTATGTGATGTGTATGCTCATGCTATGATGCATGAAATATGGGATGTTATTGAGATGTTTCCCGATCTAGGAAAATAAATCCCGGACTACTGCTGGAGAGTATTGGGAAGCTGAATCCTTCATTTCCACCGAGGATGATGAATAGAGATGATTCGATGGGGATTTCCTCTTTCTATTTGAGAAAAACCTACTGGGGATTGACTCTGCTTGAGAGTTGATTCTGCTTGAGAGTAGGTCTGTGGAGAGAGATGCTTGTTGGAAGATTCTGCTGATGTAGAGAAGTAAACTCTGTTAGGGAATGAACTTTTGTAGTCTGAGAAACAAAATCTACTTGGGAGGAGGTTTTATAACTGTTTGAAATTATAAAGCTCGGCTGGGGGAACACAGACTTCAGCTCTCTGCGGGAGGAAGTTTGTTGGAGGAGATAAATCCTGCTTGGGGATGAAGGAGTCAAAACTTGGTTGTTTCTGCTCTATGAGGAACATAGATGTCACAGACGTGTGCTGAGGATACGACGATGATTTCGTATCAGGACGTTTTTGCCCCTGTGCCTGCTAGAGGTTTTACAGATGGATCTATGTCGTGATTGTACTTGAACATGTATTGAATGAGTGTCAGAATGACATCCGTCTCTGGATCGTATCTGCATTGTACTTGAAACATGTGATGGATGAGTGTCATAATGACATCCGTCTCTGGATCACATCTGCACTGTACTTGAATTATGTGTTGGATGAGTGTCCGAATGACATCCGTCTCTGGATCGTATCTGCACTACTTGAAACATGTGATGGATGAGTGTCAGAATGACATCCGTCTCTGGATCATATCTACACTGCACTGAACTGTTGCTAGAAGATGATCTGAATAAGTACTAGGATGATATCCGTCTCTGGATCGTACCTGTTGTTAGGAGATAATTTGGACTAAGTATCAGGATGATATCCGTCTCTAGATTGTACCTAAACTATTGCTAGAAGATGTGTTGAGATAAGTGTCAGAATGACATCCGTCTCTGGATCGTATCTGCACTGTACTGTTGAAAATCTGGAGTAGGTGTCGGGATGATATCCGTCTTTGGATCGTACCTGAACCGTTTTTAGATGATGATCTTGCTTTATTTAGAATGTTTCCGTTGGGGAAGGGAAACTCTGTAACCCGCTTAGGGAATCCCGAGAAGCTTGGCGACTTCTTTGAGGAATTTTCGTTGGAGCAGTAATTTGGAGATTTTGCTCTCCGAGGGTATGAGAACACCTGACATCAATAGGTTGATAGTTGAGAATATGGCAGTGACCTTGTAGTAGAATGCCCCTGTCTCGATACTTGTTGTAGAAAATATCAATCGAGGATTTTGTAGATGGTGATCAAGGTGATAAGTCTTCTACTGATGAACAAATGACAAGATGACGGGATGTAGTCGTTCGCTTTAATCCCTAACTTTTGCCTGGACTGTCTTTTCAGATTTTTAGTCCACCGGGATACCCTTTTTGCCCAACTCGCCTTTTCAGTTTTCCGACTTGCAGGGTGTACAGATTTTTTGTTTTTATCCCTAATTCTTGCCCGAACCTTTTTGGTTCGCCGGGATGCCCTTATTTTTGCCTAGGCCTGTCAACCTAGCGGGTCTTTTTCATGCGTAGTCTTTTCTGACTATGTCCATGTTCACCGGGTATGGAGAATTGTTATTGTCCATAGTAGTGAGTGTTGCCACACTGCCAGAAGATGTTTGTTTAATCATACAGGATTCGTTGCTGGAACTCGTGTTTAATAACCCAAGTGATTCAAACGAAGATCTGCCCCTGGCTGTTCGGCATTTTTTGAGAGATTCCTTGAATCTTGACTTGACTACCCTAGATGATGGACAATGATCATGCGGTTCCCCTTGGTTGGAAGTGTTTTTCCACTTGAGGTGATTTTGTCCATTGAGAAGATTTCTGTTCATCGAATATCCATCGTGCAAATTTCTCTATTTTTGAATGAATAGTCATATGCAAACAATGGTATTTTAAGAATGCATAACTTATGTCTGTCTTGAAGTTTGAAAATTCATTTTTTTAGTAAAACAAATTGTGTAAGAGAGTGATATCAACTCAAGATTTATAGCAAGTCCTACATGAGTCAGGATACCTTTTGTAACAATATGCTTCCGAACTAACATATGCTTTAGTTAGGACTTTTGAGGGTTGTAGCG
Organism: Vicia faba; assembly: GCA_948472305.1. Taxonomy (NCBI): domain Eukaryota; kingdom Viridiplantae; phylum Streptophyta; class Magnoliopsida; order Fabales; family Fabaceae; genus Vicia; species Vicia faba. The sequence continues at coordinate 1,300,229,440 of OX451740.1, read as the reverse complement.
TGGCCTGGTTCACAGTTTAAGAAACAAAGGATAAATGATCAAAATTTATCTGTACTGACCCGTTCTTCGTGATGTTCTTTAGTCCTATACTCAGTTAATTGCGCATTCAGATCCCAATTGAGTCTGACATCTTGTCCTTGATGTTCCGATGATGGTTCAGATACTGACAATTTATTTTGAATAGACAGTCATTTTTGTAACCTCCTTTTTGTTGAGGATTTGTAGCGACCTCTTTTTTTTTGGTTTTCGTTCTCCCTTCTTTTGCTTGAACAATTTCTTTTTGTGATTATAGTCAGCGGGATGCCCCAATTTTTTTCTTCTTTTTCTTAAGTCTCCTTCATAGGTTTTGACTTAGCGGGCTTTTATTATGATATATAATGACCGTCTGTCTTGATTATTATGTGGAACCATCAATGTCTTTTGATTTGGAAGGACGTCTTCGATGCCATTCATTGTGTATGAAGCATAAGACTGCGACTGAATGCGCGTCTAAATTAACTGAGAAAACTAACCCTGCCTCAGGTTATGATTAAGGGTTTTAATTTGTGTGAAAAGAAAAACTCCTACTTCTTTGGCTCAAAGGGGTTGACTAGGGATTATCTTCCTTATAACTCCACTGTTTGGGATTTGAAACAACGCCTGTACATCGTCAGCAAGGTCTGTTCAAAAGCATATTGTATAGATTGTGGTATCGTTTTCGTCATCCTCCCTTTAAAGGCTTAGAGCTTTTGATCAAGAGTTTAATATCACAAAAAGGAAGTAAGAAAGCAGTTCAAGCATAGTGCAAACAAATTAATTAAAGACAAACATGTGCAATGCATTGATGAAATAACAGGTTTGATATGAATAAATGTTCAAACAATCAAAAGAAAATTACAAATTGAAAATTCTAATGAACGAAAAGCCTTCTTGTCAGAACTTGTCACTTTAGATGGTGTGCCTTGGAGGAATGGAAGAAGAATTCCAGTTGACCATCTTGTGCAAATTCTAGCGCTCCTTCATCAATCAGGTCTTGAATTTTATTTCTCAACGTCCAACAGCTGTTGGTGCCATGTCCAGGACTGTTGGAGTGGTACGCACATCTTGCATTTGGATTGTACATTAGGGAGGATTTGTTGGGATTCTGAGGAGGGTCCCTTAATGTAATCAGCTCGGCGTCCAACATGCGTTGCAATGCTTGAGCCAATGACATGTTGATTTCGGTGAAGCATCTTTCAAATGTATTTCGCTTACGCTGATTACCCTGTTGTTGTTGGCGAGGTTGTGGTTGGGCTTGTGACATAGCAGCAATTTGGAAAGGTCTATTCTCCAAGCCAACTTTTTGTCCCATCAGGGGTTGATTAATGACTTAATCTCCAGCCTCGACTGCTCGCTTCATATGGTTGTATCCGTCTTGAGGAAGTTTACTGATAAGGAGTTTTGACTCTTCTTACCCCTGGGCTAGGCCTTGGATAAGAGCCATCTTCCATATCATCTGGGTTCTCATTGCTTCTACCTCAGCTTGCAGTTGTTCCAACCGTTCATCCTTATTGTCTTCAGGACTTTTCTTGGCCAGGTCCTCAGCGAGGAGTGCTTTCAACTCTTCCTGCCCCTGTGTCAGAGTCAGGAACATTTGTGGGAATTGAGCGCTTTGAGCTTGATGGTCTTTAACTGTTTGTTCGAAAGCCATTTCTTTACTTGCTGAAATAAACAACGAATAAGATGAGGACCCTGCTTTGAAACCTATTTATGCAATAATTGTATGATATGCGTATGCAATGTTTTCAAGGATCTCGCGGAGTAAATGAGAAAATGTCAGCAGTTGAAATTTGTAATTTTGAAGAAGAACTTTATACCGTTGAGTGTCCTTCTACAAGAATCAAGCTCACCATATCAAGTGGGTCATAGCCCCTAACTCAAGTTGAGTTTTGATCTCTTGACGACATTGGCTAGAGGAAAATAAATCCCCTTGCCCCTTGCTAGACGTCTGATTCATCATAACTTGCATCACAAACCCTTGAGATCCTTGAAATGGTTAAGGAAATGCTGTGGCATGATGTTATGATGCATATGCTATGCGTTAAGAAAAATTGTAAGGTTATGTAAGCAAGTAAACCCTGCAAGAAATCCAAGTTATTGGATAATGACTGTAAACAAAACCTGCAAGGAAATCATGTTTTCAGATAATAAAATCCATCAAGTAGTTGAAAGCAAACAAGTTACACAAGCAGCCTTAGGTTTAGGCTTGCATGGGTCTTAAGGTAGTACCCTCTTGAAGTTGGATTGGTTCAACCTGTCCTATAAATAGTAACCGGGTTCTAAGAGATCTCAATATCACTGACCTTTCCCACAAGCTTCATTCGATAGGCGATTTACTCACAATCAAGCAATACTCAAGAGTCAAGTCTCAATGAGTGTAGCATCGAGTATCTGCCAACTTTGGGAATACACCAAAGATGGCCATCTCGCTACATCCTAATGGCTAAGTTGTTCATTTAAAGGTTCTAAGATCAGTTGACGCTTTATGACACCATGTGGAAGCCTCGTATTCTCCTTAATTAACTCAAAGGCTACCGGTACCAACCAAAGTGTCGCATCAACATAGCCATCGCTTCAACCGTGTCAGTATACCCCGCACAATTTCCATGATCTATTGCTACTTACCTAAAAGGTTTCCCCAGATCCGGGTGTAGGATCTATAGTAACCCCAAATAGAGCCCTCAAAAGTAAAGCAATCAAAGCATACAAAGCAGTTAAATAATTAACTATCTCTAAGGTAACCCCACTTTCTATTAAGAGTCCCCAGTAGAGTCGCCAGTTCTATTTTACGGTGGCAGAACCAACTGTTTATATATGCTAGTTTTGCGTTTTTTGTTCGCAAATATGCGGTAAGCAAGAGTTGCCACTGTCTTTTCTTTTATCCAACAAAGGAAAGGGTGAAAAGATTAGAAAAAGACCTTTTCGAGATTTTTTGAGTAAGGGGGGTAGATTATGGAAAGGGAAGGTGTTAACACCCTTTCCATCCGTGGTTTTCCACGGGCTCTTAGAAGTTTGCTCATTTTTAAAATGCTTTTGTGCTTTGTGTGTTTGAAAATGTTTTGAAAACGCCTTAATGCAGAGATTTGCTTTGTATAACTCTTGTATCAGTCCTCAAGAGTGTTAACAAAGCAAATGTTTTTGAAACTTGTTTTTGAAAAGTAGTTTTCTGTGTAAGTGCAAAATGTTTGAGAAAACTTCTAACAGCTATATACTTTTTGTACTCGAAAAGGGTGTTCTTTCCCTCTTTTCCTTTAGACAGTGCTATCCTACTATTAGTGAGTAGGTAGCCTTGTCATTGGATGTTGAGGGACAATCGAAGGGACGTTATAATCACGAAGGCAGTTGTGGAGATGTTTTAGCAATTCTGTTTTAGGGACTAGATCATTTATCGAGAAGGCAACTGTAGGGTCATCGAGGGACTATGATCTATTTGATTTTTGTGGGTCTTTGCTAAAGCATTCCTGCCTCATGACTCTTTTTTAAAGGCAACCAAAGTGGGCGTACCTTAGAGGTGCTTGTGTGCAATTGTGTTGTGTTTCAGTTATTTTTTGTCTTTTTGTTAAGTTTGCTAGCGTTTAATTATTAGTCTTATCATACAATCCTAATTACTAGCAGTTAATAAGAAAAGTAGTAAAATGCAGGATATAGAGGTTCTATGCTATTACAAGGCTTCAGGACAGTTACATAAAAATGCGAGAAACTAAAAGTGTGGAATTTTAAATCTAAAGCTATTACAACTATGAGCAGTTACAATAAAATAAAATGCGCACAAATAAAAAAAAACGTCTAAAAATCCTAAGGATAAATTTTTGTTGTTGTTTTATTTTATTTTGGGAAAATGATCTAAATCTACTTAATTTTAGTTTTTTGAGAAAATGTTAAGATAATTAAATGTTTAATTAATGAAATTAGTTTAATAAAAAAACTATCCTAATGTTTTTGTGGTTTTTTGATTTAATGTTGGCAAAATAGTCAAAACAGAATGAAATCGAAAGAAATAGGCAGTGAAAGGTGTAATTTAAGAAGTCTGGATTGAAAGAGGTTTGAGATGCCTTTCGATCCAGTGAAAAGCCTTGCCCTTCGATCTTGAGGAAAAGGAAAGCTTCGATCTAGAAGAGATGGGTGTCCTTCGACCCAGGGAGAGATGACTGTCTTTCGATCTAGGGGGGATGCTATGATGACAATGACTCTGCAAAGGTATGTTGGCAGAAACGAAGAGTATGACGTAGGTGCTAAGTCCAGGTCTTTTGATCCTGCACACTGTGACCCTATTTATGCTGGACCTACAACATATGTTAGCAACAAAACAAATGTAGACCTGGGTGTCGAACCCAGGTCCTTTGATTACCTCCTTAATTAGGATCTGAAGTCATTTCGTCCTGTAATACCAAGAATCCTGAGATTAGAATTAGGGTTTAAAAATGATAGAATGCTCCTGTGTTACCCAGCCCGAAGCTGGCTGCTTCGAAGCCCTAAACAATATTTCTGCATAATGAACAAACGTTAGAGATCCAGGGGGGAGGAGACCTTACCCCCCTTAACTCGAGCCACTCTCTGATTTGAAACCCTCTTTAATTCGAATTTAGGTTTGTCCTGTCCTGAAACACTAATAATCCTGAGATTCGAAGGAACCAAACTCACGTGCCTTAACAATGGCAGGTCTGTGAGGATTGTAACTTGCTTAACGCTTCATTACAAACACACACAAACACATTAGAATGAATAAATGCGCTTAGATTAAGAAAATGGATTTCAGAATTATACCTATGGCCGATATGCTTTGATCTGCAGCTTTAGGTGTGGAGATGTTCGCTTAGGAGTTAGGGTGGACTCCTGGATGAGGGAACCTGCAAAGGGTGCTTCGATTGGGAGGCTTGTGGATTTTTTTGAGCAGTGCGTGTGTGCGGACTTTTCGATTGTAGTGTGTATGCGTGTGTGTCTTTGCTACGATCTTTTATCGAGGGTCTTTGCTAAAATGCCCATATTCGAGGGACATGACTATTTTCCGAGGCAAAAAGTGAGATTACCCTAGAGGTGCATGTGTATGAATAGTTTGTTTGATTACATGCATTTTTGTCTTGAATTTAGGGTGGTATAAGTATTCGTTTTAATCTTGCCATACACACCCTAATTACTATCATTTTACGAAAGCAATAAAAATGCGGAAAATAGATGTCCTACACTATTACAACCATATTGAATAGCAAGAAAATATAAAAACAAAATAAAATAGCGGAAAACAAGTTCTTCGATCCAGGAAGTAAGCACCCTTCAATTCAACCCTTTCTTTCTTCTTTCGATTGGGCCTGGAAGTCAGTGTGAGCATGCACCCTTCGATTCACCCTTCTTGCCCTTCGTTTGGACCTTGCTTGAAGCTGGAATGTGGGTTTTGGGCTTGAGTTGCTTCCCTGGGTGCTCTTGGATTCGAAGGGAAAGAAACAAGTGTTGTGTTTCTTTGACTGGATTCGAAAGCCAAGAAAAGTAGAGTTGTGTTTCTTTGGTTCGGGATTCAAAGGAAAATAAACAAGTATTGTGTTTCTTTAGTTCTGGATTCGAAGGGCAGAAACAAAGGTGTGGTATTTTGATTCTGGGTTTGAGAGTGTGTTAAGTGTTTGAGATTTTGAGAGTTTTTGAAGATTCTTTCCATACCACCTAAAGTCTGTTTTAGCTTGCAAATGTTTTCTCTATTTAAAGAGAAGGTTAGAGATGTTGGAGTAACCAGGTTTGTAAGATAACAAACCATGGTTTGGTTAAAAATGAAAGAAACAAGTTTTATGGATTTTTAATGGTTCCCAAGTTCAAGTACAAGCGGGGGCCTGATGTCTATTGAGGGCAGGAGATCGGGCTTATGCTTTTGGCACTGCTTGTGTTCAGATAAATTCAGGCTGGGAGCTCAAAAAACTAAATTTGTGATTCAAGTAATCTTTATAAAAAAAGGATACGTAGCTTTTTGCCATTTCATCCAAAAATGGTATAATTCGACGGATAAAGCTTCGAACCTTTGTGTAATGTATCACAAATTTGTGTAAGCCTCTGATTATGTAAATATTTGGAAGCAACATAGCCTGACAAGTGAGATTTGGAAGATAAGGCTATGAGATTTGATCAATGTTCTTCAACCAAGCTTGCTCGAAGGAGTTCAGAGTTAGATTCAAAGTATGTTGCTTTGAAGGAAACCAATACTCCTATCGAAGCTTTGTGTGAAGGTAGCCCTTTGTCTGATCAAAGCTTGGTATCAAGATAGCCATTTTCTAAATGAAGCTTGCATGCAGGAGGCCACTACTTTGTGAATCAAAGCAAACTTGTAGGAGGCCAAATGTCCAATTGAAAGCTCTGAACTGGGCTTGCTCGAAGGAGGCCAAATATCCAACAAAGCGTCTGAACCAAAGCTTGCATCGAAGGAGGCCTAAATGCCCAATTGAAGCCTCTGAACCAGGATTTCCCGAAGGAAGTTAAATGCTCAATCGAAACCTCTGAACTAGGCTTTCTCAAAGGAGGCCAAATGTCCAATGAATCCTCTGAACCAAAGCTTGCATCGAAGGAGGCCCAAATTCCCAATCGAAGCCTCTAAACTAGGCTTGCTCGAAGGAAGTCAAATGCTCAATCGAAACCTCTAGATCAAAGCATGCTGTTTCAAAGGGAGACATTGCCCAATTGAAACTAGCATGAAGGAAGGAGTTCAGTCGAAGCTAGCATGAATCGAAGCAATGCCCAATCGAAGCTATTATGAATCGAAGCAAGCTTGTTTTTCTTCAATTTTGTCAAACAAAAAAAACAGATTTATCTGCTTTGCTCTTTCAATAGTTTCCTCTTTGTCTTGATGCTTGAAAATCCAATATGATCCATGGAAACTAAGTGGGGCATTAAAAATCCAATTATACTTGTGCAATCTTGAACTTTAATAAATCCTTGTGGGAAAATTCCTTGAGAAAAGAGAGAACAAATTTTGGGGTACAACATACACGCTTTGAAGTTGTGTACGGTTTGGAGCGAGGTCAGAATTGTATTGGTACTGCTTGTAGAAAGCAACAACCAAATCCTCCCAGGTGTGGATGTTGGTTCCCCCCAGCTGATAGAACCATTCCAATTGAGTCCCCGATAAACTTTCTTAGAATAAATGTACCCACAAATTCCTATCAACGGTGTGAGTTTGGATCTTCATGACATAAGACCTCAGATGCAGTTTAGGACATGAAAGCCCATCATATTTAGCAAACGCAGGACCATGAACTTTGGTGGGATGACCATTCCAGAAACCAGCCCTAATTCTTCAAAATCTAGACCAGGTACCCTCTTAATTTCCATGGCGTTGAGACGATCCTCCAGGTGCTTTTATTTGTCATCAACAGGAGGATATTGTTCTTCCGCATAATCAGCCTCTTCTTCATCGGTCTCTGGGATGTGGTCTTCTTTTTTTGGCTTCTCTTCCTGATTGTCTCCCTCGTTTGACAGAGTTGTGAATTCTAGAGCTTGCTTGGCCGGTCCTCTGAGTCTCCTTCCCATATTCAGGACACCCACTGGTTTCTTAGCCTTTTTCTTCTTGTCTTTGAGAATGAGAGCCTTCAGGTCCTCTTGTCCCTTATCTAGATCCAGTAACGTCTGCTGGAATTGAGCATTCTGGGTCTGAAGGTCTTTAATATTATGTTCAAGAGCCATTTCTTTTTGCTGAAATAAATAGCGAAAAGATAAGAAACCTGTCCTTGAAACACCTGTAATGATATGTATGCCATGTTTATGCGATGTTTTCAAGAATCTCGCGGGGTAAACACAAGAAAATGTTTGAATTTTGATTGCAACTTTGATCGAAGAACTTCGTATTGTTGAATGTTCTTCTACGAGAATCAAGCTCACCATATCAAGTGGGTCATAGCCTATGACTCAAGTTGTTGTACTTTGGTCTTTTGACGACATTGGCTAGGGAGAAATAAATCCCCTTACCCCTTGCTAGACGTCTGGTTCATCATAACCTGCATCACAGGCCCTAGAGATCCATGATATGGTTAGTGAAATGAGAATGGATTTTAAGATGCATGATGTTATGTTTGAACAATTTAATCACACAAAAGCAAAACACACAAGACCTTAGGTTTAGGCTTGCATGGGGTTTATAGGCAAGTTCCCTCTTGAAGTTTAGTTGGTTCAACCTGTCCTAGAAAGTAATCATGTTCTATAGGGAATATCAATATCACTGATCTTTCTTCATCTGGTATTGTTTCAGCGCAAGCCTCTTTATTGGTGACTGAAATATCCCGAAAGTCCGATCTCAATGATTGTAGTATCGAGTATCAACCAACTTCGGACTGCACCAAAGCCGACTATCTCACTACTTTCTAATGGCCAAGTTGTTCAATTAAAGGTTCTAAGGTCAGTTAGTGTTTCATGACACCACACAGCGGCCCGTATTCTCCTTGACTAAACTCAAGGGCTACCGGTACCAACAAATGTGTCACACTAACGTAGCCATCGCTTCCACCATGTCGATATACCCCGCATAGTCCCCCACGATCTATTGATACTTACTTAATAATGTTCCCCGGTCCGGGTGTAGGATCTTTTAGTAGCAACCCAAACAAGCCCTCAAAAGTAAAGGATACAAAACACACAATGTAAAGCAAATTTAAAATGATCTAACTCTAAGGTAACCCAACTTTTTATAATTCCCCAGCAGAGTCACCAATTCTGTAATACAGTGGGAGAATTGACTGGTATACTGATTTTGCGTTTGTATTCACAAATTTTGCAGTAAGCAAGAGTCGCCACCGACTTTTCTTTTATCCAACAAAGGAAATGGTGAAAAGAACAGAAAAAGACCTTTCGAGAGTTTTCTGAGTAAGGGGGTAGATTATGGAAAGGGAAGGTGTTAGCACCCTTTCCATCTGTAGTTATCTACGGGTTCTTAGATGCTTAGCTCATTTTGAAATACCTTGTGCTTTGTGTGTTTTGAAAAGTATTTTTGAAAGCGCCTTAGTGCGGAGAACTTTGTAATGTTTCTCAGAATGGTAGAGAACGTATACAAAGTGTTTGAAAATGTTTTTGAAAGAAGTTTTGTGTAAGTGTAAACATTGTTTGAGCAAGCATCTAACAGCTATCTAATTTACTCGAAAGGTTGTTCTTTTCCTTTAGACAGTGCTATCCTACTATTAGCGAGTAGGTAGCCCTAGTCGTTGGATGTTTGAGGGACAATCGTAGGGACGTTTATATAGTCACAAAGGCAACTGGGAAAGAAACTTTAGTAACTACCCTAGGGTTTTAAGATCATACCAAGGCAACGTCGAGAGGGTCATCGAGGGACTTATGATCTTTAAACTAGAGGGTAGCCACTAAAATCTCTCACATTTCGAGAGATGTGACTGTTTTTCCGAAGGCAACCAAAGTGGGATACCCTAGAGGTGTATATGTGAGAGTGTGTTGTATTCAGTTATTTTTATCTTATTTTAGGTTTGCTAGCGTTTGATTTTATGTTCTTGCCATACAATCCTATTAGTCATGCATCTAGACAGTTAATAGTTTGCAAAAATTTAAAATGCGAAAAGATAAAACCTAGCTATTACAAGGCTTCGGGGAAGGGGATTAATTACATGTCTAAAAGGGGAAATAAAAGCAGTAAATGTAAAGTCCTAGTTTAATTTTATTACATCCCATAATACAACACATTAATAAGAAAATAAAGTAGAAATATCAAACGCGCGCGAAATGGAAAAGACGTCTAAAACCTAAGTGAAAGGAAATCTTTTTTCTTGTTTTTGTTTTATGTAAGAAAATGTTTAATTGATAATTAATTAAATAATCTAGATCTAAAGAAAAAATTTTAATTATTAAAGAAAATTGAAATTTAAAAAGAAATTAATTCTAAGTTTTTTGAATTTTTGTTATGAATAAAAGAAATTAAATGAATTAAATCCTAGGTCTATTTATTTTTAAATTAAATAAAAGGTTAAAGTTATTATTTAATTAATTTCACAAGTTAATTTAATTAAAAAAAGACTTACCTAATATTTTTATGATTTTTTTATTTTAATGTTGTAATGAAATAAAATTGATTAAAACAAAAATGTTAATTAAAACAAAATAAAGAAAATAGAAATGGATCTGCAAACAAAATGAAATGGGGGGTGCGCTTCAAAGAAGTATCAGGCTTATCAGTAAGAGGGCCCAGGTGCTGCAAAAATAGTTAGGGGGTGAGAATAAACAGAAACCCCAGACCCAATGACAAGAGGGCCCAAGCGCCTGTGGGATCTGCAAAACAAAGGTTAGGAAAAATAAAAATGTTTCCTGCCTGGGTTGAACCCAGTACCTGGCAGAGGAGTGCCCTAAGAATGGTTTTCTTGGATTCAGGTACCTAAGCTCGCATGTAACACGTTAGATCTACTCAAAACATCAATAGTAATATGAATGCATGCATAAAACTGATTTAAATTACATAATTTAGAGGATTTGAGATTCAAAATTTTACTAAAAACCGTAGGATGGTTATGAGGAGGATCTGGGACGTGTAAGGATTGAACCTGGGCTCTGGAGGACTCCTAGGAAACTCAGGAGAGGGTTGATGATTTTGGTTTGGGTTGATAGCGCCTGGAAGTGAAGTTACAGATTTTGCAACTTTTTGATTTTTTTTGAGAATTTTGAGAAGACTTTTGGAGAGATTTTTAAAGAGGAATTTAATGCTCCTCTTGGCTTACATTGTTGTGTATTTATAGAGGCAATATAAGAGTGAACAAACATGGTAAAGAATTAATGCATTCATGGCCTTGGAGACAAGGATAAAACACATTGAAAATGTCCATATTTGTGATATCTTTGCCTCTTTGGTCACTTGCATAAACCTGGTCCTTTTGGATGTATCTTACACAAAAATATGAGCCTTCTAATAGACCAAATCAAACCCAAATGTCATGGCCCATTATTCTTTGTATTTTATTTGATTTAATTCATATTTAAATGAATAAAAATTCAAATAAAAAAAAATGCATGGATATATTTAGAGGTCCTTGGACACATCATGAACATATTTGAACTCCAAAAAGTTAGTCCCAATAACTTAAAATCACAAATTTTCTCAATTGAGATTTCATGCATTTCCTTTGAAAATTTCCCAACTTGTGCAATCCATAACTTGCTCAATTTGTATCCAATAATTATGATCTTGGACTTTTTGGAAAGCCCAAGTTGTCTACTTCAATACTTAATTTTATCAATTTTGCATTTGAAGATTTTATCTTAATGTAAAAGGTCTTGGAAAAACGTATCTTTTGTTGACATTCTGAAAATGACTTGTAATGTATGAGCTTGTATCTTTCAAATGGTGCATTTATTGAACTTGAGGATAAAAGAGAAGTTGTAGGGAATTGGATTCTATTAAAAATGATCTTTTGTTGGGAAAAAATGGATGAAGCATGTGAAAGTTATGCCTGGTCAAAGTTCAGTTGATTTCTCCTACAGAAACCCTAATTTAGCAATTTTGATTCTTGAGGATTTGAGAGCATTCCTTGAGGAATCATGATCAACACTAGATCAAATGATGTATATCACTTCAAAATATTGATGTTGACCAAAAATCTTGAAGTTTGACTGTATGTTGACCATAGTTGACTTTTTGACCAATATAGTTTATTTTCAAACACTTGAGCAATTGACTGAGAAAGCTTGTAGTGCAAGGCATGAAACTTGTCATGGACATTCTTGGAGACATATTAGGGACCATGTAAATCATTTGAGGTCTTTGCAACCCAAAATTATTTGTGAAAAATTCAAACCTAGTTGGAAATCCATTGCTTAGGAGGAGAATTTGTCTGGTCAATTTTTGGTCAACCTTGAGCAATTGAGGACCTCTATGAGCATGTCTTGAAAATGAGAGGGAAAATTTTGGGTATAACAACACATTTCTCAGAATAAATCATGTCTAATTCACAAGTCATTTTCAAACCATCTATCTCTGCCCCACTATTCTCATCCAATTCAACAACTACTACCAATTTGAACAAACCTACATTAGGATCATCAAATGAAATACCACCATTTCAAACACTATTTCAATTTGCATTCGCAAACCAAAACTCAACCATAAATGAATATATCACTGGTCCATATGATTCTCACCCTACACCCATACAAATCTCTATATCTACTGCACCCTCAAATACTTTTTCACCAGAACCTTTTGGTATACCAGTTTCTGAATAATATACATTTTCTGATCTTAATAATCTGTCTGAACTACCTTTTAAAACTATCAACTCTGAAGCTATTCCTTCTCAACTTAAACGTGTAATATTTCTCTATGAAAAACCCTTTCCAAGAACCCTTGAAGAATGAATTAACATTTTTAAAAGCAAGGTTAGGAACAAAGTAACTAAGCTACGAGATGAAGCATGTACCATTTGTAAACCTCAAGATCTGAAAAATTCCTGGAAGGTGTTTCAAAAATGGATGTCATCAGAATTTGAAAAACTGAAAAGTTTTTTAGAGGCTACAATGGATGTAGAAGTTCAACTGGTCCAGGACAAGGTGGAACGACTTCAAGCTTTTCAATTGTTTGCCGCTAAGCAAAGAGAAGCTGAAGAAAAAGGTCACATTGATGAAGCTGAAGCAGTAAGACTAAACATAGAAGAAGAAGCAGTTGAAGCTACGGAGGAAGCCATATTGGCTGCAGAAACTATAAAGGCTGCTGAAGATAAAGGTAAACAACAAGCTCTGATGGTATCCAACTCTGAGTCTGGCTGCAATCTGAAAACACCCATTGTTGAAATAAAGGAAGAGCAGAAAATGTTCAGAGAACATTTTAAAGCTCAGAACAAGGTCAATGAATCTGTTCAAACTATGCTCAAGATGATTTTGACAAAAATTTCCGAACCTTCATCATCTGCTCCTGCAACTTCTGGAACCTAGGATATAGGATTCTTGTTTAGTTTTTCTGTTTGCATCTTCTATTCTAGAATAAATTATCGTGATTTGTAATTGACATATTATTTTAATATTTCTTAGCTCTTAATCTTTTCTATCTTCACACACGATTATCTTTTTAATGATGTCAAAAAGGGAGAGACGTATAATAATTTTAATTTTGATAAACCTTACCTTAATAAATGAATGGTATAAAATATGCATTTAACCATTAACATGTGCTTATCTATTTGATTAATTAACCGAGGAACTCTGAACAAGTCCACTAGGCATTCTAAGACAAGTCAAAATGAAAGAATTTTGTTAAAGTTCCTAAGAACTAATTGTTCATACATTTGAAGATGTATACTCTATGAACATATGTTAAAGAATCAGATAGACCCAATATTATTCAGAAGTTGAGAACTTTCTAAAAGTTAATTTATCTTGATTTTGGTATCATAATGTTCAGAATATGTATAATGTCTGAGAATGTGATAAGAATCAAAAGAAAAAGCATATGTCATCCAGAATAACAGAGCAAATCAGAAGTTAAAGACTGTCTGAAATTCTTGAAGTCAAGGCTCTCAAGATCTCGATATCTGATCTATTAGAACCAGTGGGATTTTTACTCAAATGGTTCAGAGTCAGAATATTCGATCTTCATTGACTCATTGGCTCAGGGGGATTATCATAAAAAGGATAAGTATTTCTTACCTTTCTAATTTCACTGATTATGATTATATGTACAAAATTGTGTCATCAAAGTATATAGTTTTGTCATCATCAAAAAGGGGGAGATTGTAAGAATAAGATTTGGTTCTGTAATATTATCTCTGAGTTTTGATGATACCAAATTAGTATGATTGTATGAACAATTTTGTTGTACTAATGTTTGTTATTGTTGAGTACTTAACAAATAGGTTCTGCTTCTGATGGATTGCATGGCCAAGACATTAAAAGAGAATTGATTCTGCTTCTACACTACACAAGTTCTGTTGAACAGTAGCAAGACACTCCAGAAGGCTCTAAAGTGTAAGCCCTGATATTTTTATAAAAGAAACAGTCAAAAGATCTGAAGACATAACGTTTTACTTACATCCAGATGCTGAAGACTGAAGCTTCTAAAGATAACATGTTCTAAGGAAACAATCAGAAGATATGAATACATAAGTTATCAGTTAAGTCCAGATGCTGAAGACTCGCATTTCTAAAAGACATTGTGTTTCAAAGGAGAAAATTTAGAAGATATGAAGACAAAGTTTCTGTTGTACCCCAATTTTCCCCCCTAAGATCCCTTCATCATACCATGTTGATTCACTCACAACAAGATCACACTAGGATTCTTGGTTCCCCTCCCTACTTTGAGTTTTTCTCCTTTTGAGGGATTACCAAGCACCTTGACTTATGTTCCTTCTGTGATCATGAATATTGTTTTGTTTTCTTCATTTAACGAATAAAATGCAATGTTGGTTTGTCTTGCTTGTTATCCATGTAGGTGAAGGGCAATGAAATTTATCAAGTTACTCTATGGGTTCATGAGTTTATTTCAATGCCCTAGTCAATATAGCTTGAGAAGTTCAAACCTCACCATTGGATTGGTTTTGGAAGAATTGGCATGTCAAGATTGCTTTGGTTCATCACATTTCAAGGTTATTAGATTTGACTCAAAAGTACAAGGGGTTGATTGGAGAAGTTGTCATGTTTGGACAAGGCCTTGTTCCTATTGGTCACAAGAGCATATTTCTCTCAAAATTCAAGATATGGAAGTGGTTTTGGTGGCTATGAGTCTTAATTATCATCATCAACAACTTCTATTCACAAAGCAATAATATTGGTACAAGAAGTTTGTTCAAACTTGTCAAAGTTCTCCAAGGCATTCTCTTGATCTAGAAGCTAGGGTTTTGAACTTCAAAGGAGCATATCTTGCTCACCTTTTGGTATTTTTGAATGATTATAAAGAAATACTTATCTTCAAAGGGTTATAAACAAATCACTTAAAAATTTCCAAGGAGTTTTCATGTGGAAGAAACTTGGTGAAGAAGAAAGATTACAAGTCATCTAGATGAATCCACAATTTTACATAAGTAATTTCAATTGATCATAACTTTGTCAATTTTCATCACCTTGAGTCCATTATTTTTCCATAATGATCTTGAAGATGTGAAATTTATGCCTTCATTTATGTGCAAAGTGGGAAAATGGATGGAGGTTGCCTTAAATATGCAAAAGATTATAGGTCATTTCATGATTTTTGGCCAACTTCAACAACTCATAACTTTCTCAATTTTTAGAGATTTTGAGTGGTTCAAGTTTCAAAATGTCATTCAAGAGATCTACTTCATTCCATATTTTTTGGTCAAGAGCAAATTCCAAGTGGAAGGTAATGTTTGGATGCAAACGATTATAGGTCATTTTTGAAGAAGAATTTGAAATATTTCTAAGTATGAAAAGTCAACCCTTTTTCTTCAACTTTGACTCAATGAAACTTTCATCTCAAGTATCCATTCAAATCCATTCTTTTTCCATTTCAAAGCTTGTAACCTCGTCTTTCTAAAGCATCAAGAATCATGCCCTAAGACCCCTTGAGTTGGAAATGCCATGGATTTGAATTTGGTAACTTAAAACTGAATTTTCGACATAGTCAGAATTTTGAAATCCATAATGTGACTTCTAAACACAAGATTTATGAGAATTTTTGATTTAAACTTGATTAGCAAACTTTCCAGAAGTGATTAGCACCCCAAAATGCAAGATTTGGTTGAGTTTTGATGGAAATGAAGTCACACTTCACTCGTGCTCGACCTTCACTCAATTCCCTCCAAACTTCCTTGTTTCTTCCAATTTTCATTCCCATTCACTTCCCTATAAATATAGGGTCATCCCCCATTCATTTCTTCAAGCTTTGAGAGCCAAAAACACCCTGCCAAAACTTCACATGAACCCATCTTTTTTGAATTCAGTTTCTGAGATTTAAGCTCTCTTTTCCAAAATTCTTTGCGCATTCATTATCCTTAAGCATCATCTAAACTCTCCATCACTTAAACTAATCAAAACGAGTCATAATTCAAGCTATAGAAGTCCAGTTTCAGAGCTTCTTCCTTGAACTTCGAAAAAGTAGAATTCTCCACCATTTGGATCCAAAGTAAGCACTAATCTATTCCACTCCTTCTTCTGATTCCAATGTTGTTTACAATTTTTAAATCCATTGAGAATTGAGAGAGAAATATCAAATTGAAGATGCTCGCTATTTTCTGGGTTTTTGATTCATATCTCTCTCCATACCTTATATAAATTTGGCGTGATGGTGGTGTTAGAATTGTCTTGAAGAGACAAGTTCAATGATACTAGCCTGGGATCCTAATTTTTCCATTTTCAGGATCTAACAAAATCCCTATTGCAGGGTGTCTGGAGGTTGAAGACGATGACATGTCTGGTCTCAGCCAATGATAGCGTGCCGAACGTTTTGATTTCATTGATTGCCCTTTTTCTGATCCCATGCGTATCTCACTAAGGTCCATATCAAGCACAACGCGTCTGGTCCACTGGATCAGCTTACTAACGCGTTTTGACTATGATCTGATGGTCCACATCTTTTTGGTTTTATTTTATTTTCTGATTTTATATTTTTATTGATTAAATTTTCAAAAATTCATAACTTTTATTTTTTTATCCAAAAATTATGAAAAAATTCACAAAAATACTTTGAATTATTTCTGATCTCATGACAATTTTTTCACATTTTTATTTTGACATTTGATATTTTTTTTGTATTTTTTGAATTATTTGCTTTCTTTTAATCACTTAAAAAATACTTTCGGATATTTTTTAATTCTGAAAAAATTCATAAATATTATTTTGCATATTTTTGACTTTCTGAAAATTTTATGGAATTTTATATTGAGGTTTAATATTTTTGACCTATTTTCTATTTATTTGAGCAATTTTAAATATTTTAAAAATAGTTTCTGACTTTTAAAAATTACCAAAAATTTTATAAAAATATTTAGATCAATTTCTGATTTTTCTATGGCCTTACTTTTTCTTTCTTGATTAATTTGAACATAGTTGATATTTTTCTCTTTATTTTCTATTTTTAAAACATTTTTAAAACCCTTTTTTGTGTATATTAAATGTGATATTATTTTGTGATTATTTTCTGGCTGATCTTGGGTTAGATTTTGGATCATGAACTTTGTTAACATCATTGGATCCATGGTGTTGAGTTTAACTCCATAAAAATGGATGAATGATTTTAATAATAGTTTGATTAAAATTTAATTAAAAAGTGGTTTATTCATTTTTCCCATCCCCTCTTCATCTTATCCCATTCTTATTGCACTAGGTGTTATTGGAGCATGATCTCTATATCATGTCTCAAAACAAATGGTGCATAAATTGCTATTGACCGGCCTCAAAATAGGTGCGACTTCTATATAAGTCCACTTACGATTGCTTAACATAGCGCTAAATTTTATCCCGATTTGAATAAATGATCATTCGTGGCCCAAACTTATGATTGCAAGCCCAAGTATGTTAATTTGATCTCTTTGATCCAATAACCTTGAGATTCATTGTGTGGAGGCTTTGGTTCTACCAATCCTCTAATGGATCTACAACACCTTTGGTCAACGCGGATCTTTTAAACATCGTTGATCATTAAATGGTACTTATGAGAATTCCAAATGGATGATATACTTGACAAAAAGCAAATGCAACTTGTTGTGTGGAGGCTTTGGTTCTACCAATCCTCTAATGAGTTCCAAATGCAAGTTTCAAGATGATCATCCAACTAACCACTAATTATTGACTTGTTTTACCTTATGCTTTTATTCTTTTTTATGCTTTATGTACTATTTACTTTTAGCATTTACATTTCATGTCATTTTCATCTTTGCTCATTTGAGCATTTATTTTCTTGCCATTTTTACTTTGCTCAGTTGAGCTTTTCTTTTACTTTCTTAAGATACTTAATAATCAACATAAACCCTAAAAAATCTTTAATGGTACTTGGACTATTTGATTACTATCCTTGGCATTATGGAGCATGGAACTTTTCTTGGACTTAGGATTAGAAACCTTGACCTATCTTGGAGATCTTATCTGATTATTTTGTCTGGAGTTCTTGAGGTTTACCTCAAGACATTGGGTTGCTTGTTTGTTTTTGTGTGCAGGTTTTTTTGTGATTACATCCTCTGTTTGTAATCTAGAATTCACCCGTATACAGCCGTTACTCTGCCCAATTTTTGTGAAGACTTAATACACTTGAAGTTTGGTTCTCTCAAGAGGTATAGTATTTTTGCTTGGTTGGTTTCAATCCAAGGAATGGGAATTCTATCTTGGCTCATAATGTCAAGTATTGGCTTCTTGTTGGTTAGATGGTTCTTATCCCTAGCTTTTATCTTATGCTTTAGGATAGTCTCTTCTTCTCCTCCTATCTTCTTTAATTTCAAAATCTTCTCCCTCCTTTTGAAAACTCTTCTTGTTTTAAACCTGAACCATTTTCATAACAAACTTGGACTTATGTCCATGCATTTTCAAAACATTTTCATCAATAAACTCCAATCAACTTAATAATACCTTGACATTTTTTTGTGAGAAGATTAAAAGTCAATCAATCTCATTTCAAACCATTTTTCCACTTTGGCTTTTTACCCCTAAAACTTTTCTTAAAAGATTAAACTCTTGTCAATCCTTGTAGTGATGCAAACAACTATACTTCTACAATATGTAGTGAAGAGAGATATTTTCCACTTGGGTGTTGAGTGAGGCATTGTTGATTTTGAAATCCAAGCCATATCCTCCACTTTGAGATGATGCAAATTCTCCTTTCTCATGATTGTGGGTAGTAGGTGTGTTTTCCACACGGACAATGACGATGATGTTTTATCTCATAAAATTAACCAACACATTTGGGTTTTAAATTTTTAAAAGAGGAAATACGTGTACCCTGATCCCCTATTGCACGAAAGGTGGTACATAGGAACTAAAGGTTCGCAACCGCGGCGGGTGCAAAAATCATAAAAAATATATTTCTTTTCTCATCTCCACCATCCATTTTATATACAATAGTTTTTATAGCCAAAATATACAGATTTTACAAAGAGGCTCCTGTGGAGTACCGTAGATGTTTAGGGTGCTAATATCTTACCTTTGCATAACCAACCCCCTTACCTTGAATCTTTCCCCCTCTTTTTGGGTTATTCGCTCTTTTCCCATTCCTTTGGAAACAATAAAGCACGGTGGCGATTTTTATTTTGATTTGTATAAAGTCTAGTCAATCCAATGGCTTAGTCTTAAATATTTCTACCGCTACAGTTTCTACTTAAGTCCTGATGCTAAAAAACTTAGTTTCTAAAATACAACTAGTTTTAAAGAAGACAAAAGTTAAAAGATCTGAAGACAACATTTCTAACTGAAGTCCAGATGCTAAAGACTTTGTATTTATAATAACAAGGTTCTGAAGATAAGAATTCTTAAATAACCAAGGTCTAAAGATTCTAAAGACAGAAGGTATGAAGGTTCCAAAGAGTTAAAGTTCTAAAGATCCAAGGTTATATACAACAAGTTCTCAATACCAAGTGCTGAAGACTCTAAAGACGCAACTCTTAAGACTCTGAAGACCTCAAGCTCTTCTAATCCAAAGGTTCACTACAATGGGTTCTCATGACAAAACGTTAAAGACTCTAAGGACACAGTTCTGAAGACTCTGAAGACTTGAAGTTCTGAAGACCTTATGTTATGTTCCCACTCCTAACCTCCTGCTCGCAAAAGCCTCTGAAGTGCAGAAGGAAGGAATATAATGGTAACATGGTACAATAGTACACAATGTGAAAAAGCTTTATGCCACTACCTCTCCACTAGCTTGAATTCTGGAAGTGAAAAGGAAGTATTAGTACTATTTGTAATGACTCTTATTCAAATAACCAACAACTCTATTTTTACTGGATATATAAGAAAAGAATCACATGTTTAAAGTTGGTTGGTCAAGAAGATAAAAATCACAAGATGAGCTTGTTGTAGGTTGCTTGGCTGGTTGTTTAAAGCTGCAAGTTGCAAGTCACAAGTTGTTGATGTTAAATGATTAAAAAGGAAAGATATCATTATTAGAACACAACCAAAAAGTTATCATCAACTATAACAACATGAAGAATTCTACAAGATGTTATTCAATTTACCAATCATATACATCTTGGCAGAATCATGAAAAAGCAAAGAGTTGTTGCTCATATATTGCTTAATGAAGAAAGAAGATAAAGAAGAAGAATTTTACAAGATGTCATTCAAACTATCAATCATATACATATTGACATAATTATGAATAAGCAAGGAGTTGTTGCTCATAGCTCGCTCAACAAAGAAGATGAAGACAAGAAGACTACAAGATGCTGCACTTAACTTAGAGTATATTCATCTTTGTAGAAATATGTAAAACACAAGAGTTGTTGCTCAAATTGTGTTATTTTTTAAGATCTTCATGTAAATTGTTTGTACACAAGAGTTGTTGCTCAGAATTGTGTCAAATAATAAGTACTTAAAATTAGGAGTAATATGCTTGATAAGAAGCACTCATGTAATCTCCAGAAAAACAATTATGTTTAGAATTGGTTGGTTCCTCAAGTGATTGAGTAAAGATCAAAAGGCTTAAGAAGACTTTGGCTGTGACCATCATAGATGAAATCCTGGTAGTGGATTCAATTGGGTCAAAGGTAGTCACATCTCAAAGGGGACTGAGTGAAGGTCAGCCTTCTGACATCACCGAAGGATATCATTGGAAAGAAACCCTGGTAGGAAATTCTGGTAAATCAGATTTTATTGGGTTAATGAACGTTATATCAATTCTGAATCCCTGAATGCATCATTATATGTTAGTCACCAGAGTTTTCTCGTGCGATTGTAATCAGATTGATTATAGTGGATTAAGTCCTTGAGATCAAGGCGAAATCACCTCGGAAGGGTGGAGTGGACTAGCTTAAGGGTTTCTCAAGTGAACTAGGATATATCACGTGTTCTTTACTATTGCTTATGCTTTAGGTTTTATGTTTTCTTAACTTAATTAGAAGCAGTACTTAGAAGTAACATTCAGAAGCACTATTCAGCGAACAATGCTTAAAAGTGAAAGTTATACAAGAAAGGAAAACCCAATTCAAACCCCCTTTCTTGCATTTTCTTCACACCTTCAACTATGTCTAGAATCTAGTGGTCACTAGTCTTCTTCGGTCGAGTGGTTACTCGTTTTCTTCGTTTGCAATCTAGTTCTTCCCTGGCATAACATTTTTAGGTCTGGTGGTCACCAATTTCCTTTTAAGGTCAATTCTTCTTACTTGTTACCTTATTTCTTTAGAGTCTAGTGGTTATTAGTATTCTTCGGTCGAGTGGTTACTCGTTACCTTGTTGGTGGTCCAGTTCTTCCCTGGCACAACATTTTTAGGTCTGGTGGTTACCAGTTTCATTTTAAGGTCAAGTCCGCTTACTTGTTACCTTATTTCTTTATAGTCTAGTGGTTACTAGTATTCTCTGGTCGAGTGGTTACTCGTTACCGTTTTGGTGATCCGGATCTTCCCTAACACAACATTTTTAAGTCTGGTGGTCACTAGTTTCCTTTTAAGGTCAAGCCCACTTACTTGTTACCCTATTTATTTAGAGTCTACTGGTTACTAGTCTTCTTCGGTCGAGTGGTTACTCCTTACCTTGTTGTTGATCCAGTTCTTCCCTGGTGCAACATTTTTAGGTCTGGTAGTCACCAGTTTCCTTTTAAGGTTAAGTCTTCTTACTTGTTACCTTATTTCTTTAGAGTCTAGTGGTTACTAGCCTTCTTCAGTCGAGTGGTTACTTGTTACCTTGTTGATGATCCAGTTCTTCCCTGGCGCAAAATTTTTAGGTCTGGTGATCACCATTTTCCTTTTAAGGGCAAGTACGCTTACTTGTTACCTTATTTAGAATACAACATTTTGGTATTCTTTAGAGTCTAGTGGTTACTAGTCTTCTTCGATTGAGTCTGTTGTTCGTTGCCCCCGTTTTTTAGTCCTTCGTGCTTGCGGACCCTGTTCTTTTGATTCAATACCACAAAGTTACTGAAATGTAGTCACTAGTGTTTATACACCTTGTCCTAATTCAGAGCATAAATTTTTGAGTTCATATTTGTATTCAATCCCCTTCCATCTTATTGCTCGAAAGGCTGACGCCAATATTGCATTCAGGTTTAAGACAATTGAATAGGGGCAACTATTGTAACCCAAAATTTACCCTCTTCATTTCAACCATATTTGGATTATATTTCATTATCATATGCATACATACATATCATTGGTTCTATGGTAATGGGATCAAGGCACTTCTTTAAGCTTCGTCAGGTTGCAGAAGACGTTTATTTCGTCAGTCAATGCACTTAGAGCATTATCCGGGCTATCTAATCAGTGAGTAGTCAAGTCATTATCATGCCTAGTTCCCATGTGTTCCAACATTCCTTGAGTTGCAGAGAAAATCAAGCGCTTTAGTCGGTTCGAAACAGTTTGAGCCAAAAATCAGCATTCGCAGTATGACTTCAAAAATTCATAAATTTTGTCCGGAAAAATATTTTTTAGTGGGACTTTGGGCATAATAATATCCTTGACATCCTCTATGTTTCATATGTTTAGGTCGGGAACCAATTTTGTGAGGAAGATCTTCGAATATGCAAATACCCTAAAATGGTTATTTGGTTGACTGTCTCTCGGGTGTTGCAAAATTCGTAAATTTCTTCTAGTTCGACATTTTTAGTGGATCTTTGGGCATAATAAACGTCTTGGTATTCTCTCTAGTTCTTATGTTCGGGTCTTAAAGATCTTCGAAAGTGTAAATTCCCTGAAAATTACACAATGAAGTCGATTTCCAGTCGAATGTTTTCTCAATATTGCAAAAATCACAACTTTCTCAATTTTCAACATTTTTAGATGATTCTCGTGGCATGATATCAAAAATTTTGTTGGCTACAACTTTTCTTTAAGAGACGAGTTCAAATTATGCTCTGAAGGCTTTGGTTTATGGCTCGCTTCTTCAATCGAACCGTTGAAAAGACGCGCAACCAAAGAAGAGAGGAAAATCTAACTCCAAGTTTCTCGTTATTGTGAAAATAATAACTTTCTCGATTTTTATCATTTCAGGATGAATCTCGTGGCATGACGTCACAATTTTTGTCATCTACATTTTTGCTTCAAGAGTCGAGTTAGAATTATACTCCAAAATTTATGGTTTGTGGCTCGTTTCTTAAGCCGAACACAAAAAAAATGATGAAAATTCGGCATAACCCAATAGCAAGGGAATTTGACCCTAAAAATTAAATTATCTTATTCCATTTTCAAAACAAGCCTTAAGTCTTTCCTATATATATTTTTGATTTAATTGGAAAAACACTTTTTACTCATTATATACAAAATTACTCTCAAGAAAAACTCCCAAGCTCTCTCCTCCTTTCTCAAGTCCGACCACCACCCCTCTACCGTCCAGCCACCGTGTTGGCCTCCCCTTCATCCGGACGAGACACCTCCCGACCTCCCCTCTTTCTGATCGATCTCATGCCGAGCTCCCTCTGTCAACTCCCTTCGCCTCTGGTCCGTACTCCCTCTGGTGAGCTCCCGTCCGTGCGCATCTCTCTCCTCCGTTTTCTCCGATTGATTCTCCTATTCACATTGATTTTGGTAAACTTCTTGATCTTAATTAATTAATTGATATGCTGGATTTTTAGTCCTTGAATTAAGTGATTTGTGAATTTATCATGAATTAAATTTTGATTGTGGAACTAACTAATTCTTGAGGTTGATTATGGATAAATATAGAATTGGATGAATATTCATTTTAATTGTTTGAAGCTCATGAATGTCGACGTGATAATTGTTGTTAATTGTTAAGATCTACGCGTCAGAATTGATAAATTATTGTTAATTGTTAAGATCTACGCATCAGAATTGATATTTGTTCATAATTGTTGAGACTTACGCGTCTGTTGTACCCCAAAATTTGCCCTCTCATTTATCAAGATTTTACCACAAGATCTCTTTGACTCAAGATTGGATTAGGGTTTGATCAACTCAAGACATCTCATCTTACACTGATGACCCAAAATTAGGGTTTGAGTTTGCCCAAGGATTTTTGGACTATCAATGTTTCATATGACTTTCAAACATCATTATGGACCCCTAAGATTACTCATGACTAGTTTTCAAGCCTTGAACCACATTTTTGATCAGTCAATTGGACAGTTGACCTAAAAAATCAATTGTATTGGGGAAAAAGTCATCCATGGCCAATTTACATTAAAACTTCATAATTGTTTATCCACATCAACATTCTAGACTCATATGTATCATTTGATCAAGTTTGGACCATAATTCCTCAAGAAATTTGATCAAATCATCAAAAGGGCAAAATGGTCAAAATTAGGGTTTGACTGAGAAAGGGGAATTTTTGATTTTTGACCTGGAAAATGACCAATTGATTTGAAGCATGATTTCAAGGATTCAATTGTATCATCTTGACCTAATGACATGGTTCAAGACATTGCAATTTCATTGGATTGACAGATGAAATTTGCAGTCAACTGATCAAAAGTCAATTGTATACTGAAAAGTCAAACTTTGACTTTTTGGCAAAAATCAAGTGCCAAGGATCACAATTCATCAAAACATGTCAAAATGTGAAACTTGTTCATCAAGAAACCAAATATTGAAGATTTGATTTTGAAATTTGAAATTTTTCTTAACTTAGAAATTTTTCTAAGTATAGAAAATTTCTTATTTTTTCTCAACTTTAAGCCATTTTTTCACCATAATACAAGATGATTCAAAGAAAGTTCCCAACATGAAATTTGTAGACCTCCATGAAATCTACAACTTTTCTTCACAAATTTTCCATAAAGATGCTTGGATCTCAAGATATAATTTTGTGAATACATGCCCATGAACTAAAATAACTTAGTGAAATTTTGCCCTAATTTAGGCAGGTTTTGGACCCAACTTCATGGCAATTTTTCACCTAGTTCCAAGAGGAATCTTGAAATGCATTTCAAAGATGAGTTATATAGAAAAATTCAAACTTTCCAAAATGTCATAGAACTCCTTGAGATCATTTTTGAGTAGGGAGAATCGAAGAGATGAAATTGGCAATTTCTCACTTTGAATTCAAGCCATTTCATGAAGAACAAAATTCAAATCTGAACCTATGCTGCCTAATTCTTGCTTTACAGGTCTCAAACTTGTTTCTCACTTCATAATTTAATGCTTACTTAGTTGACAAAGCCTTAATCCAAGCCCAAGGGTCTTTGTCCAAGCTTTAATTCCATAAATGGCACAAAGTTGCCATTGCCATTTTGGAAAAGCTTAACTTTTGTAACTTTTCAATTCTTGAGCATTGGACCTGTCTTCTCTGCACACACAAGTCCTACAAACCTAAAGCAATTTGTATAGAGCTTGTACCAAATCCAAGCAGGCCAGTACAAGCATGTAGAGACTTGTCTCTTCACTTTGCTTCAAAAGCAAGTGAGAGTGCAAAAAGGCTACAACTCAGAAATCTGTTGAGGAGTGGATTGGAAACTTTCTCTATACTAATACATAAACATATTACAGCTTAGAACACAATTTAAAAAGGCCTGAAACACTCCAAAACTCCCTCTCACCAAAAACCTGTCAAAAACTTGCAGTTTGAGCATAAGCATAGCAATCCACAAATTTGCTCGTGCGTTTCAAGTTTTAATCATTCAAACACTTTACTTACCTCATATCTAAGTGATCCAGACCATCATCCCTCCACTGTAACACCTCCTTCTCCATATGCCATTTTTGCTTTTCAAGCTTGCAAGTTGACTTGGATAAGGAGTTTCAGACACTTTCAAAGCAAGGTAAGGATTGGAACACACTCAAGGAGGTTCAAGCAAGCTAAAGTAATCTTCAGGCCTTCATAAATCTCACTCAAACTCCATTCACAATCTCAACTGAAAGAGGTAAGAACTCCAACTTTTATCTCTTCATACAGGCATCCATTGGCCACTATTTGTGAAAGGGAAATGTAGATATTATTGTGCTAAAGCCAACCATGTGCATAGATTTCATTTCTGATCATTAGGTATAGAGAATTTTGGAATTTAAATTTCTGTAAAAATTAGGTTTGAAATTAGGGCCTTTAAAATTCGTTCTGATCTTTGATTGTTAGTTTCCATAAGTTACATGTCTGAAATCGTGAGAAAGAGTACTATCATTTTCATGTTGGAAGTTTCCATTTTCATGGTGAAATGAGAGAGATATGCTTGGTCTGGCTAGCTAGAGGAAGAAGACGAAGTACAGGGCAAAGGAAGCTTTCTGTGTTTTGTTTTTCTTGTTTCACATAAACTAACGGATGTACAGCCACCCCAGTGGTAAGGTAGCGCGCTGGAAATGCATAGGTCATGGGTTCGAACCTTGGCGCTACCTTTTGTTTTTTTCATATTTTTCCAGTTTCATTTTTGGCTGTTTGCAAGATGGGCTTCAACATTTGGGCCTTAGCGTTTTTTGCTAACATACTACTCCCTGCTTGCTTGCAGCACCCCTGGCCCATAATTTTTATTTTTATTTTTATTTTATTAAATATATTTTCCTTAATATTAAAAATCATTAAAAAAAATATAAAAATGCTAAATTTATATTTTTTTGTCCATTTTATTTTATTTTTCTCATAAAAAAATATTTTATTTTAGTTACATATCATACATATACTTTTTTTTAATAAACTTGTAAATAAAAATAGAATTAGGTTAATTATTTTATTCCTTTTCATTCATACTTGTATATATTTATTTTGACATATAAAAAGACTAAATATTTTCCTAAATATTATTTATTATTTTCAATACAAAAAATAATACTTAAAGAGCTTTATTTTCTTTTAAAGTAGAAATTAGGGTTAACCATTTTTTTAAGAAATAATTTCCTTTTTTAAATATTTTTAGGATTAGGTCAAGATTCTTTTGCATATGAAAAACAAAACAGTTTATTTTCCTTGCATATACATAATATTGCATATTTAAATATTGTATATTTATTTATTCAAATATTCGTACAAATTTGATTTGGTTATAATAGCTTAATTAGATTTACATTATCACAAATCCCCATTCACAATTTGTATTCCCCCTCCCATAAAATATTGTAATAGCATAGTAATCTTTAAATTACGCAATTTACCGCTTTTTACTTACCATGCTAGTAATTAGGGTTTGAATGGCAAGATAAAAGCAGATCAAATAGAAAACCCTAAATCCAATACAAGATCAAAGCATGAAAATAACACACTTGCACACAAGCACCCTTAGGGTTTCTTCACTTGGTTGCCTTATACATGGCCATATTACGCATGCGAAGTATCTTGGCAAAACAAACAAATAAAAGATCATAGTCCCTCGACGACGCTATTCTAAGTTGCCTTACAAAATGATCTTAGTCCCTCAAAAAATGCTAAGATATTTTGCAACATTGCTAATCATGGTTATACGATAACCCGCGCCCGTCCCGTTTACATCCAAAGATAGGGTTGCTTACCAAATCAATGGTAAGACAACAATGTCAAAGGAATAGAAAATGAACAAGAAAGACATTTGAGTAGGTAGATTGCTTCTAGTTACTTTCTCTATTTTTAAACAACTATCCTTGCTATTTTCCAAAACAAACACACACATTTCAAAACATCTTACAAACATTGAAAACATTTTCAAAAAAAAAGATCAAACATCTTTGTATACATTCTTACAAACGAGAATCATTACAAAGATTGCCTAAACAATGGCCTATTTTACAAAATACTTTCAAAACCACACAAAGCACAATTTCAAAACAAAAGCAAGTGATCTAGAAAGTAACTAAGAGCCCATGGAAAACCATGGATGAAAAGGGTGCTAATACCTTCCCTTTTCATAATCTACCCCCCGAATTCAAGAAATAATCTCAAAGGTCTTTCCTGTGCTTTTTCACCTTTCCTTTTGGATAAAAGAAAAGTCAGTGGCGACTCTTGCTAAACCGCAACATTTGCGATAAAATGCAAAAACCTCAAGTCAGTTCTCCCACCGTATCACAGAACTGGCGACTCTGCTAGGGAATTTTATAAAAGTGGGGTTACCTTAGGGCTAAATCACATATATTTGCTTACATTGTTTCACTTGTTTGCTTTACATTATGGTTCTTTGTTTGGGTTTGAATCCTCTACCCGGATTTGGGATACATTACAGGTAAATAGCAATACGTCGTGGAAACTGTGCGGGGTATACCGACATGGTATAAGAAGTAGCTATGTTAGTGTGACATATTTGTGGGTACCGGTAGCCTTTGAGTCAATCAAAGAGAATACGGGGCCGCTGAGTGATGTCATGAAGCACTAATGAACTTCTAGAACCCTTTACTTGACCAACTTGGCCTTTAGGATGTAGTGAGATGACCAGCTTTGGTGCAGTCCGAAGTTGGTAGATACTCGATACTACACTCATTGAGGGTTAGTTTCTTGGGATATTTCGGTCGCCATTAAAGAGGCTTGAGTTGAAACAATTACCAAGGAAACAATCCAGTGATATTGAGCTCCTTAGAACCCGATTACTATTATTAGGACAAGTTTAAGCTAACTAAACTTCAAGAGGGTACTTACCTATAAAACCCCATGCAAGCCTAAACTAAGGACTTGTTTGCTTTGCTTGTATATGCATACTTGTACATAACATCATGGACATCATGAACATCATATGCATTCACTAACCATTTCAAGGGTTTTGGAGGTTCGTCTTTGTTCTTGTTTTGTAGGATATGGATTCACTTCGCAGGAAAACTATCCAAGTCAACCTTGTAATAATTCCTCCACAACTCAAGGAGCTAGCTTCAAGGATCCCTGAGAACTCTCCATTCACCGAGAGACATGGTCGTCTACTCAACTTGGTCACCTCCAACACAGATGAGGATATGATGAAGGTGATCTTCCAGTTCTCTGATCCTCTGCACCATTGCTTCACATTTCCCGACTATCAGCTTGTGCCCACTTTGGAAGAATTCTCTCAAATCTTGAGGATTCCCATTCTCAATCAACTACCTTTCAACAGTACGGAAAGAGATCCAAAGCTAGAAGAGATTGCTCAAGCTCTGCACTTGCACTCATCTGCTGTCACAACTCATTGGGAAACTAGAAGTGGTGTCAAAGGCTTCTTAGCAAAGTTCCTGTTTGAGAAATCCTAAAGCTGTTGGAATTACTTAGACTTACAATCCTTTGAGGAAATTGTGGCTCTTCTTATCTATGGGATGGTCTTGTTCCCCAATCCTGACCAACTCATAGATGTGAGCACCGTCAAAATCTTCATGTCACGCAATTCGGTGCCTACATTGCTAGAGGATATCCTACACTCTTTTCACACTCGCACAATGAGGAAAAGAGGTGTACTTATGTGTTGCACTCCTCTCCTGGAAAGATGGTTTATTTCTCATCTTCCCCAATCAGTCTTAAAGAATAGGATTAAGGTGGTCACAAAGGTTAATGACGCTCAAACATTCAGATATTCATTGGTGTTACCGATCCAAAGAGAATGTTATCATTGTTAACCGTTATGGGGAATTCCTTAATGTACCTCTACTTGGCATTAGGGGAGGCAACACCTACAACCCATGCTTAGCTCTAAGACAGTTTGGTTATGCCCGAAGAGATGGCCCGCATGAGATGCTGATTCAAGGCTTAGTATTCGACTACGACAACGACGATCAAGGTCTTCTCCAGAGATTCATCCGAGATTTAAGGATGCTAAAAAAAGTGGATAGAAAGACTTTGGGACACAAGAATTCCATCCCTCTTGAGCCTTACCTTAAATGGGTACGAACTCGCGCTCAAAGTCTTATGATGCCTTATCCTTCAATTCTCCCAGTGATCATTGAGCCTGTTAAGGAGGGAGAAGTTCCATACACTATCCTACATCCTGACATGTCCACATCTCTTGAAGACCTACAAAGGGATTGGATACAGCTCAAAGGAGAGCAAGATACTTTCGAAGCCCAATTCTACGCAAGTGAGAATAAGGTTTTAGAACTCACTAGGCTACTTCATGAGGAGCAGACTCTAAATTCCTACATAACACCAAAGAGGATGCACACTACTTTTTGTATCTTAGAGTTTTGTATTATTTTTCCCAAGGGGCATTGATGTACTCAAACTTTATCTTATTAATATAACGTGTGTTTCCTTTTTTATCTAAAACAAACTTGAATCTTCAAAATCCTTGAAAACATTGCATATGCACATATCATTCATCATAACATAAACAGATCTTTTGCAATGATTTTCCTCATCTCTCTACTGTTTATTTCAGTAAGATGGATCTCGAACAGACAATCAAAGATCTCCAAGCTCAGAACACGCAGTTTCAACAATTACTCATGACCCTAGCCAAGGGGCAAGAGGAGTTAAAGACTCTGCTGGCTGAGGAAAGAAAAAAGAAAACAAAGAAGGTCACTGGGATTTTAAACATGGGGAGAAGGTTTCAGGGGCAGACTAGAAGAACCTTGAATTTTGCAACAACATCGGGTGAAGGAGAGGGGAAAGGGAAGGAAACAGCGGTTCCGTCAGAATATGAAGAGGAGGAAGAAGAGGAAGACTACTCCGAGGAACAGTATCCTCCAGCTGATGATAAGTACAAACATCTTGAAGAGCATTTGAGCGCTATGGAAATACAAAAGGTGCCAGGTCTAGACTTTGAAAAATTGGGACTAGTGTCGAGGATTATGATTCCTCTGAAATTCAAAGTGCCTTTGTTTGCAAAATATGATGGAGTCTCATGTCCTAAGATGCACCTCCAATCATATGTGAGAAAGATCCAGCCAAACTCCGCTGATAAAGACTTGTGGGTGCATTTTTTCCAAGATAGCTTATCTGGAACACAACTCGACTGGTTTTACCAACTGGAAAGGGTCAATGTCCATAATTGGGAAGATCTTGCCGCAACTTTCTATAAGAAATATCAATATAACACTGATTTGGAACCTACTCATACTCAACTTCAGAGTATGGCTATGGCTTCCAATGAGGGTTTCAAGGATTACGCGCAGAAGTGGAGAGATCTAGCTGGGAGAGTGCAACCCCCTCTATCTGAAAGGGAATTGGTGGACATGTTCTTAGGCACTCTATCGGGCCCTTTTTTTCAACCATCTGATTGGGAGCTCATCTGCAGGATTTAATGAGTTAATACTAACTGGAGAGAGGGTGGAAGCTGGCATAAAAAGTGGAAAAATTCAAAAGGATTCATCTGCCTCTACAGCTGTGAGAAAGCCTTTCATTGGGAAGAAGGAGGTATCTGCTGTTTATCCACAAAGGAACCAAGGGAGAGCTGAACGCCGACCAATGATAGGAGCTGTTATGATCCCAAAGCCTACATCTGATCAACTAAGAAGTGATCAACCGAGGGTGGAAAGGCCATTCTGGTAATTCACTAGAATCAATATGACTCTATCCCAGGTTTTACCGCACCTTCTGAAATCCAATTTGGTAACTTTAAAAGAAGCTCCGAAGAACCCCAACACAGCGTCCCCTAATTATCACCCAAATGCACGTTAGGCATATCATTCTGAAAGTCCGGGTTATGACACTAACAACTGTTGGGCCCTGAAAAACAAGATTCAAGACCTTATAGAGGCAAAAGAGATTGAGTTTGATGCACCCGAGAAGCCAAATGTCATTTCTGCTCCTACGCCCAGGCATGGTCACAACACCAATGCAATTGAAGAAGATTTATTTGTTACCACAGTTGATGAACTCTTGACTCCACTCCTAATCATTAAGATAAACTTGTTAAAATCCGGTGTATTCCCGGGTTGTAATGAAGACTGCCATCTCTGCTTATCCTCACCAACTGTTTGCCCTTTGTTGAAAACAAGAATTCAACGCTTGATAGACAACAAAGAGATTCTGTTTGAAAGTACTCCTGTTTCACCTGTTCTTGTTGAAGACGTTTCAATCATCATCATCTCCGCCAATTCTTCTAGGGTCCCCAAAAGACCCGTTAGGATTACATCGATTACAAAAACTACTCCTCCTATAATCACAATGCCTGGGCTAGTCCCGTGTGAATCAGACAAAACTGTGTCGTGGAATTACGGTGGGGACATTTATTACCATGGCATCAAACAAGATGGGCTGGACGCCGAAGAAATAAAATCCTAAGAAGAAGACTCCGACATTAGCAATATTGCTGGAACTAGTAAGATTACCCGAAGCGGTAGAATCTTCTCTCCAGAAATTGCCCCCCAAAGGCAATTTTTGGACCCGTGGCTGCTCCAAAGGTTACCCCTGTACTAATAATCATATCTACAAGTGCTCCTATTGACGAAGACAATACAACTCCTGCTGTCATTCCTACTGACACTCCTGCTGCTGAAACTCGAGGAAAAAATATTCAAGTAGAGCCTGTCCGGACGAAGGTTCAATCCCTGACTATACCCGAGACCTCCAAGAAGGAAATGGAGGAGATCATGAGAATAATAAAGAGGAGCGACTATGACGTAGTTGAACAGTTGGGGAAAAATCCCTCCAAAATCTCCATGCTGGCATTGTTACTGTGTTCTGAGGCACATGTGAAATCCCTAATAAAGTTTCTAAATACAACCCATGTTCCTCAAAAGACATCTGCTGACAAATTTCAAGATTGCGTGGCCAGCTTGACGGTGGATAATGGCCTAGGCTTCTTGGATGCTGATCTGACACCAAGGGGAAGAAAGCACAACGAGGCATTGCATGTCTCTGTGGAATGTAGAGGAACAACTCTGGCCCATGTCTTGGTGGACACCGACTCATCTTTGAATGTTTTACCGAAGAAAGCTCTTGACAGACTAGACTGCGAAGGGCTGACGTTGAAACCCAATAACATAGTCATAAGGGCATTTGATGGCTCAAAGAGGATGGTGCACGGGGAGGTGGATATCCCCATAAAGGTTGGGACTCAACCTTCTATGTAATGGACATCCGCCCCTCTTACTCCTGTCTGCTAGGATGGCCGTGGATCCATAATGCTGGCGCTGTCACCTCTACACTGCACCAGATGCTGAAATATCCGGTCTATGGAAAGATTATAACTGTCCACGGAGAGGAAGAGTATATGATTAGCCACCTCAACTCCTTCTGGTATGTGGAATTGGGGCGAGTTCATTGAAACTCCTTTTCAACATTTCAAAGAGGTTCCCCAAGAGGTAGCAGTGACCAAGACTGCGTCCCAGATTCCCAAGATCACAAGACCTCCACTCCGGATGTCATCTCTGAAAGACGCCAAGGCAGTTGTAGAGGAGGGTGGATGCACCATCTGGGGGCAACTTCCGGATATTCCGTATAAATTTGACAAGTTTGGTCTAGGGTTCACTTCAAATGCTCATAAGGCTGTGCGTTGTGCCCGTGCTGGAAGGCCACCCTTGAAGATTAGCAACCGAGAGGTCAGTACGGTAGAAGATGGTGAAGAGGATTACAGCTTGGAGGATTGGATCTTTCCTACTGTCAATGGAGGATTTCACAATTGGGAAGCCAGAGACTTTGTCCCAATAACTTTCATCCCTCAGTAATTTATCTTTACATTTCTATTGGACTTGTAATATTCATAAACAATTTGTACATTTAAAACCTTGTGTCTTGCCCGAGGCACAATGGTCCATTTGTAAGGGTTTTTATTTCATCTTCATATGACATTCAATGAATCATGGAGGTTTTTCACATACAAACTTTTGTGCTCATTGTTTTTCTTTTACATTTTATTTTTAAGGATGGCTATACCTTTACACACACCCACACTCACAAATGCAGGTACCCCTCCATTCCGGATCCCATGGGTAACGATACTGCTATGGCCTTTTATGACTCTGAGGATCTAATCTACCAAGCCGAAGACGAAGGTGAGGAAGATTGTGAAGTACCAAGGGAACTGGCCAGACTACTACAACAAGAGGAAATAGTTATTCAGCCTCATGAGGAACTGGTGGATATAATCAACTTGGGTACCGAGGAGGATAAACAAGAAATCAAGATGGGTGCCAATCTAGATCCCAGTGTCAAGGAGCGTCTGATTCAGCTATTGCATGATTATGTTGAGATCTTTGCCTGGTCATATGAAGACATGCCAGGACTCGATACAGACATTGTGGTACATCATCTACCTACATGAGAGGACTATCCACCAGTAAAACAAAAATTCTGCCGCATGAGACCTGATATGTCAGAGAAGATCAAAGCGGAAGTCATGAAACAATTCAATGATGGATTCTTGGTTGTCACTTCCTATCCCCAATGGGTTGCCAACATTGTTCCCATGCCTAAAAAGGACGGCAAAGTATGAATGTGTGTGGACTATAGAGATTTGAATAGGGCCATCCCTAAAGATGATTTTCCACTCCCTCACATCAATATCCTGGTTGACAATACGGCCCAGCACAAAGTGTTTTCTTTCATGCACAGATTCTCAGGTTATAACCAAATCAAAATGGCACCCGAGGACATGGAGAAAACTACATTTGTCACACAGTGGGGCACATTCTGCTACAAGGTGATGCCATTCGGACTGAAGAATGCTGGGGAAACCTATCAGCGCGCCATGGTAGCTTTGTTTCATGACATGATACATCATGAAATAGAGGTCTACATAGACGATATGAGAGCCAGATCACAAACAGAAGAAGAGCACCTTGATCACTTGCAAATGTTTTTTGAGAGATTGAAGAAGTATAAACTAAGGTTGAATCTAAACAAGTGCACATTCGGAGTACGGTCCGGTAAACTCTTAGGTTTTGTCGTCAGTAACAAAGGTATTGAGGTCGATCCTGCCAAGGTTAAAGAGATACAAGAAATGCCTGCTCCTCGTACTGAGAAGGAAGTCAGAGGATTCTTGGGATGCCTGAACTATATTTCCAGATTCATTTCTCACCTAACGGCTACTTGTGAGCCAATCTTCAAACTATTGAAGAAAGATCAAGTAGTCAGATGGAATGATGAGTGCCAGGTTTATTTTGACAAAATCAAAGAGTACTCACAAGAGCCTCCTATTTTGATGCCACCAGTCAAGGGAAGACCACTGATCATGTATCTGACTGTTTTAGACAACTTAATGGGGTGTGTATTGGGGCAGCATGACGAGTCTGGCCGAAAAGAGCACGCTATTTATTACCTGAGCAAAAAGTTTACCGACTGTGAAACCAAATATTCACTGCTCGAGGAAACTTATTGCGCTCTGGCATGGGCTACTCGCCGGCTAAGACAGTATATGCTGACTCATACTACTTTATTGATATCTAAGATGGATCTGATAAAGTACATCTTTAAAAAACCTGCTCTTTCTGGAAGGATAGCTAGATGGAAGATGACCCTAACAGAATATGACATACAGTATACTATCCAAAAAGATATAAAGGGCAGTGTGCTAGCTGATCATCTTGCTCATCAAGATGTAGAAGATTATCAGTCCATGAAGTTTGAATTCTCGGATGAAGACATCATGACATTAGACAACTGTGAAGAAATCAGACCATATGACAAACCTAAACAAGGATCCCGATGGACCATGTTCTTTGATGGGGCATCCAATGCACTTGGTAATGGTATCGACGCTGTACTCATATCTCCGGAAGGGTGTCATACTGTCGCACACTTTTCCAGCGCTCTTTTGCGACAGTGATGATATGGAATAAAAATGTAGCGATAAAGATTTGAGATTAAGCAATCAATTGACTTATCTCAACACAATGAAGTCGCCACCACACTTTATTGTTTCCAAAGGGAAATGGGAAAAAAGCGAACAAAACCCAAAAAGATTAGAGATCGAGGTACAGGGGTCGGTTATGCAAACACTACGCCAAAAAAGACCTACGAAAGCGCTTTTTTTGGCCTTTAAAAGCGCTTTCTAAGGTGGCGATGCTATAGGTTTTAGCAGCGCTTTTTGTTTAATGAAAAGCGCTTTCGTAGGTCTACTTATGACAGCGCTTTTTCTAAAAAGCGCTCTCTTAAGTACCCTTATGGCAGCGCTTTTTCTAAAAAGCGCTCTCTTAAGTAGCCTTTTGGCAGCGCTTTTTCTAAAAAGCGCTCTCTTAAGTAGGCTTTTGGCAGCGCTTTTTTATGAAGAAGCGCTTTCATTGGTGGCGCTTTTTTCTGGAAAAGAGCTTTCATAGGTTGTCTTTTAGCAGCGCTTTTTCTTGGAAAAGCGTTGTCATATGTTTACCTTAGACAGCGCTTTATATGAAAAAGCGCTGTCATAGGTCTACCTATGAAAGCGCTTTTCTCCAAAAAGCGCTTTCATAGGGTGTTTTTTTTTAGAGGTATAATTTATATAATTCATATACCTGCATTGTTTGCAGCATATTATTTATATAAACCAGTTGCCATAACCTGTAATTCATAAATAGCGGTAATGCATTGTAATCCAAAATATATATACACCATTTTTGTATCTCAAATTATATATAAACCATTGTTATCAGTATTGTAACTCAAAATCAGTCTTACAAAATCAACCCTAACAACAACTAAACCAGTCCTTATATGATTCTCTGCTCAATAAAATATTGATGCAACTCCTCTTTGGTTTCTTCCAACTGAAGTTTCGTGTAATATGCACATTTGTACTCATCGAAGTACTACATAACAAAACATAATATGCATGATTTAGTTAAAAGTAAAAAATTATATGAAATATCCGAGAAATAATAAAACAAATCCTAAGTTATAAATTCATACCGTGACTGGAATCTCTTTTTGACTCAGTTGAATGATTTCTTTGATAAACCGCATAACGAAGTATCCGCAATCTATACCGTTTTGCTGTTGAGGACACTACATAGAAAAACAAATAAGAATATATAGTTGTATTGTTTTATCAAATAGCGTAAATATTATAAGCAAAATAGTGGAAATTAATATACCTGCACTTTGATCCAATTAATGTTGTTTGATTTAGACCGTCGTACCCGAGCTTCTCTTTGACACTGGAATACTTGTATCGCTCTAACAAAATAAAAATATATATTTAGAACAATGTCACAGAAATAATTAAATACATAAATACACACAAATATTTAGAATAATCTCACTTACGTATCAATCATTAACTTCATATCCGGATAATTTGTCCAATCACCGTCAACCGAATTCAGATAATAGACC
Source organism: Vicia faba (assembly GCA_948472305.1). NCBI lineage: Eukaryota > Viridiplantae > Streptophyta > Magnoliopsida > Fabales > Fabaceae > Vicia > Vicia faba. Next base: position 1,300,192,399 of record OX451740.1, on the reverse strand, counting down.
ACTTCTTTTATAGGATCGATAGCAACCAACAACCAGTGACGTCTATAAATTAAAACAACAGTTTAGAAGAAATTTTTCTATGCAAAAATTACAAATATTAAAATGAACTTAGAATGAAAATCTAACCCTGTAGGAATAGTATTATACGCCCAAAGATATAAGCTTTATGTACTGCCAGTTGCCATGAATCTTTCGACTAAGTGCTCTCTTACTGATTCCGGTTCCCTACCAATTGTCGCTCCGCTGACACGGGAGGAAGACACAAAATGGAATCTGTTTGACAATTGATTCTCGCGCATCAATTTGTCATATAACAGCCTTAAATAAAAACATAATTAATATTAGAGTATATTCATTGAAAATGTTTAAAAAAGATTTCAGCTAATTACATAATATAAAGATGGGGTTACCGGATGTATGCATGCATAATACTGACGCCCAATTCTTTATGACGGAAAATCTGTTCCACGTCCTCATGTCCAATTATTTCGGTGCAAGGAAAACCAAAGATACCTTGATCCATATCCATTTGACGAATACCACCATCCATCAAATTTGTTGTTCCCACTATTGTTTCAAGACACTGCCGGTATCGAGGGAAAAATCCAGTAGGCACCCTTTTCTTGGGTGGTACGCCAATGATTTTCTGGATCACTTGTTGTAACCCATGAAAAGGTACCTAAAAATCATATAAACTCAGTTAAATTATAAAATTATGCAGTTTTTTATTCGAATCATATAATTAACACTTTAAACGTACCTCTTTTGGTGATACGTCAGACTCGTCGTGCCGCAAAATCCCTTTACCCTTAGATGCGTGTGTTGTAGGAGTCTATAATTACCGTGGAAATAAATGAGGTCAGATTTGACAGTTGAAGACTTAAAGATTCATAATTGTTTTCAACATACCTGATCATCTATGAAAATGAGGTCTGATGGCCATGCAACAAAAGATCCTATTGCATCTCGCAGCAATGTGGTCTCAGCAACAATGTCAGGTATCGGCAGCAACGCATCCATATCTAAAGCAATGTCAACCGATACTGTCATGTGTCCATCCGGAAGCGGTCTATTATGAAGTAAATCTCCCGAAGTGTTATGGACTTTTCCCTTGCCAACTAGTCGATAAGTCGGTGAAGATAGGTATAGTTGGCAAGATGAAATGCCCTAAAACAATAATAACCGTTAGAAGTGACTAAAAATATTCTATAATAATAACGGATATATATTGAAAATTACCTCGGGAAATTTATGCTGACAGTTGATACTAGCTTTGTCACTAGTTTCTTTCAATTGTGAACTGCTCTTTTCCGCCATATATCTCTCTTTATCCTTCTGCAATTCACGGACTTGAGCTTGTAAATCCTGCAATGTTTGCATCACTTCTGCATTGCTAGGATTTCTTCTCCTTGGATGCTTATACAAAGAGGTTGGAGTCACACCATGACCTTTACCCCTCACCCGACCCGGATACTCAACAATATTTAGTGCTCGACTAAGTACGCTCCTGGTATCCTGATGATCCTCACCTGGGGATACCGATTGCGACAAGGTCTCCTGTAATTCAATTACATATAAAAAATTATTAGTGGAGATAAAAAATTACTTAAATATTAATAAACATTAATTGATTTAACTAAAGACACAATCTTATACTTACACATTCATCATACACATGTTGAATATCGGGATTAACAGCTTGATCCTTGCCCACACGGGCTTCCTTCCACAACAAATATGCCGGTAGTGATGTTGCGTCACTTTTCGTCTCTTCTAACTACGCAATGACGGAAGTCTTAAGATCATCAACTATAACACATTGAGAGAATTAATAAGATCGTAGAGTTTATATTTACTTACAATTTTTCCCTCTAAGCGAGCATATCCCAAACGCCCTTTTTTGTATGGATATGCGGGTTTTGACGCTCTCTCACGATTGATAGCACTCACTTTCTTGAAATTCTCGTCTCTTCTTTGGCCTACAAAACCAACCCATTCTTCAGGTGTAATGAAGTTCTCATATTTCTTTGGACGTTCCGGATCCTCTTCAAGAAAATTTCCTTCATCATCTTTAAGATACTTGTTTGTTAAAAATGTTCTCCACCCTCTGTGTCTTTTTCCAGCCAAACCCATTATATACTTTTTACGGGTATCTTCAATGTTAAAAGACCTCTACAAAAAAACATACGCATAAAGTGTGTTAGTAAAAGAAATTTAAACACATATTATCGTCAAGATAAAGCAAATAACAAAAACCATATATGTACCTTTATCTTAGTCCAAACTTTCTCCTTAGCCTCATCCAACTCTCCTCTTTTCCATCTAGGAGTGGTGATCGGAATGTGTATACGAACAAGCGTACCAATGTAGCTTGTCAACTTTGCAGCATTAGACCTAATTAATTGGTCATTATCATTCCAATCTACATTATATGTTACTCCTCTATCTCTATCACGGATGATTCCCCTCATAATAGTTATACCTCGTGTAATATCTTTTTCTGAAGTCTTTTCTGAAGTATTTTCTGGAGTATTTTCAGGAGAATTTTCAGGAGCATTTGCATCTTTTGAGTTTTCTTGATTACTAGCCATTTGACCTGTAATAATGAAAAAAAATAAAAATGAAATGACAACTAAAAGTGAAATGGCAAATAAAAATGAAATGACAAATAAAAATGAAATGACAAATAAAAATGAAATGACAAATATAAAAATGAAATGACAAATAAAAATGAAATGGAAAATTAAAATGAAATGACAAATATAAATGAAATGGCAAATAAAAATGAAATGACAAATATAAAAATGAAATGACAAATAAAAATGAAATGGCAAATTAAAATGAAATGACAAATATAAAAATGAAATGACAAATAAAAATGAAGTGACAAATAAAAATGAAATGAAAAATTAAATTTTATTGAATGATATAGGCTATAATTATATATACTATTACCCTTTTCACTAAGGTCTCTTTCTTTTCTTGGTAGGAATGTGTTCTACTCGTCTCTTAACAACGCGGACAGTTGGATTGATCCAAATACCCTCATTATGATCGTTTCTAATACATGATTCATTATCATTTTGATCAGTTATGGTTAAAGATTCAATGTCAACACCAACATCACTTTAGTCTCCAATGCTTTCATCAATTACTTTGTTAGATAATAGCACTATAGACCATTTCGTACTTGTCGGATCATTGACATAGAACACTTGTTTAGCTTGAGAGCATAGAATGAAAGGCTCATCTTTGTACCCCACCCTATTAAGATCCACTTGCAAAAAACCTGACTTATCCATTCGTATGCCATTATTATTTTCAACCCACTTGCAACCAAATATAGGAATCTGAAACTTCTCGTAATCAAACATCCAAATGCGCTCGATAACCCCAAAATATGACAGGTTTGCAAATTTTGGGTTTAAGTCCTTCACACTTGATATATGAATTGCTTCAGCGATCAAGGTGACACCACTATTTTGCATAGTACTTTTGTCATCCTGTTCTTTGGTATAAAATGTGTATCCATTAATTGCATATGCGCTATAAGAAAACACAACTAAACTTGGACCGTATGCTAAACATCTCAATCTTTCTGTTACTGAAGCATGATCTGAACGATACTTTGAATAAATATGTTCCTTAAACCATCGTATGAAACTTCGATTATGCTCTCGTACAATCCAATTCTCATTTCTATTCAGATTTAAACCTCGAAGAACACCCTTGTGAATTTCAACATACGGCTCAACTTCAAGCTCATTATGCAGAACATACAAATGCACTTGATCCCGTTCGACCATTGATACTGTCACAACTTTATTTCCAATTAGCTTTTTACCTTCTTTTTTTTCAACAATATGAGATTTGGGGAGTCCAATTGATTGAACATTTGACAGATATTCAGTACAAAACTCAATCGCTTCTTCAACAATATATCGTTCAGCAATACAACCCTCTGGTCGACTTCGGTTTTTCACATACCCTTTTAATATTTTCATATAACGTTCAGTAGGGTACATCCATCTCATATAAGCTGGTCCGCACAGTTGTGTCTCTTTGACAAGATGAACGATAAGATGAACCATTATGTCAAAAAACGAGGGAGGGAAATACATTTCAAGATCACACAAAGTAACAACTATTTCTTTTTGCAATGTTGGTAAGATCTCAGGATCAATCACCTTGCTGCAAATTGACTTGAAGAAAAAACACAGTTTAGTTATTGCGCTTCTTACTTTTTCTGGAAGAATAGAACGTATACCTATCGGTAGAAAATGTTCCATTATAACATGGAAATCATGCGTCTTTAAACTCTTTAACTTGAGGTCTTGCATAGACACAAGTCTTCTAATATATGATGAGTAGCCTTCTGGAACTTTAACCTCACTTAGGAACTTACACAATATTTTTTTCTCCTTTCTGGATAGAGTGTAAACAGTAGGTGGTAGATATGTTCGTGTTCCTTTTTTCACGGGTCCCAATTCAGTTCTTATTCCCATCTCTACCATGTCCTCCCTTGCTTTAAGACCATCCTTAGACTTCCCTTTTATATTGAGTAACGTACCAATAACACTGTCAAATACATTTTTTTCAATATGCATAACATCAAGAAAATGTCTTACGTACAAAGATTTCCAATATGGCAATTCAAAAAAAATTGACCTCTTCTTCCACCCACCTGTAACAACTTTATGTGCAAAAGGCTTGCCAAACTGAATACTCACATCTTTCACCTTTTCAAATAATTGATCACCTGTCAATCCAGGCGGAGCTCTACGTTGTTCGGTATCTCTGTTGAACGCTTTTCTCCATCCACGATATTGATGTTTAGAATTTAAGAATCTATGATGACCGAGAAAGACATTCTTCTGACAAAGTTTCAATCGCATCGTATCGGTTCCATCTTCACAGATAGGACACGCTTTTTCACCTTTAATGATATACCCGGATAGATTTCCGTAGGCTGGAAAATCGTTAATTGTTCCAAACAACATCGCCCTTAAGTTGAAACTTTCTTTCCTATACCCATCATAAACCTCCACACCGTTCTCCCACAAAATCTTCAAATCTTCGATTAAAGGTTCCAAATATACGTCTATGTCATTTCCTGGTTGTTTAGGCCCAGAAATTAACATAGATAACATCATGTACTTACGCTTCATACATAGCCACGGAGGTAGGTTATAAATCATAATAATTACAGGCCATGTGCTATGCGAGATACTTTGAATACCGTGTGGGTTCATTCCATCAGTAGACAATGCCAAGCGAAGGTTTCTTGCGTCTTTTCCAAATACAGGATAATCATTATCAATTTTCATCCACTGTGGTGAATCTGCCGGATGTCGAAACTTTCCATCAACAATTCTTTCATCTGCATGCCAAGTTAAGTGTCTTGAATCGGTTTCACTACGATACATCCGTCTAAATCTCGGAATTATAGGAAAATACCATAAGACTTTTGCCGGAGACAACTTTTTCTTATATCGAGGGGCACCGCATTTAGGACACTCATTTAATGATGCATACTCGTTTCGAAACAAAACACAATCTTTTGGACATGCATGTATCTTGTCATAGCTCATGCCAATAGAGTACAACATCTTTTTGGCCTCATATGTTCGATTGGGGAGAACATTATCCTCTGGTAGCATATCTTTCATAAGGGCTAATAACTCTGTGAAACTTTTATCCGACCATCCATTGCCCGCCTTTAAGTTGTACAACTTTAATACCGCAGACAATCTTGTGAATTTTGTACAACCATTATACAACGGTTTCTCTGCATCGCTTACCAACCTCTCGAACATTTTGGGACAATCATTAAGATCTTCTTCAAGCGCTTCTGCAATCTCTTCAACTCGATCATAATCGTATGTATCTGTGCCATTGTCGTTTGAAGCATAGGTCCTATTATCCCCTGATTCATCATTCCCGTCACTTTTCTCACCATGCATATTCCAACATGTATAACTTCTATCAATTCCATACCGTATTAAATTTGATGCCAACTGAACCGCGTCAACCCAATTCCCATAACAGCAACACAAACAAGGACATGTCATTCGACCGGGGTCTTCGGCGTGCACAACAGCAAACTTAACGAATTCCGATACCCCGTTCTCGTACTCTTTCGACAATCGGTTGGAATACATCCATGTCTTATCCATGGTTTACGGTATCTGAGTCAATCTGAGCTAAATGATAAATTAGAAAACAAAACCAATACTCAAAACTTGTACTTGCTCTTGCACAACCATATAACAAAACCAATACTCAATACTTTTCACTAAATTCATTTTATTCTATCAACTACTTTAGTACACAAGTATAACACAAGAAACCATAAACAAGAAACTATCATTGCTCAAAATCAATCATAAATTATGTGTGTACTCAAACTCAAAAAAGATAAAATTTTGCAGTTCAGTTGTACTATCAATGGAATGTATGCTACAAGTAATGATGAAAATAGGGGAAATGTACATTTGCATGGATGCTTCCTTCATTCTCGTAAAGTCTTTTGACTTCTAAACATATATAGCGAGGCTAAATATTTTGGTTTACAATAGTGCATATAGTACATATTTAACTCATATGTCTATTATATGTGAAAACTTAGAGATGACATTTACATTGTGTTGTATGAGAGAAAAAATCATACACACACTCTACAAAACTAATCTATAGAGTAAGCTATGGAGCAGGAAATGAATGGTATTTACTATCAATATGTTGTAGGCAAACAACAAGGCAAAACCACAATTATGGTCCAATCAAAACCCAACCACAAAAAACACTGTATTTGCGATAATATAGTTAATATGGAATGTGAAAGAATCTACATAAACTAGCGACTCTGACCATCAGACATGCAAACTCCAACACATATGCATTCCCCTACCACTATAGAAAAAAGTAATGCTACACAAAATTCCTATATCGAATTAACTAAAAGAATTATTAGAAGATAGTCACATCTTTATTCATACAAAACTATTCTAGAAATTAGAATCAAAGCAAGCATAGAACAATTTATTCATACAAAACTATACTAGAAATTGACATACCTAGAACGGAGGCGGAGGTACTGATGAACGGAGGCGGAGGTACTGATGAACGGAGGCGGAGGTCCTGATGAAGAAGTCTGGAAACTGCCCCGGTGGTCCTGAACAAGATTTCGTAGATGCTAACGGCGGCAGAGCTCTGGTTTAGGGCTTTGAAGATTTCGTGAAGAACAATAGAAAAGTGATGATACAAATATTTGATTTTTATTATAAAACTACCTACGAAAGCGCTTTTAAAAGCGCTTTCGAAAGGTCACCTATAACAGCTCTTTTTAATGTAAAAGCGCTTTCGTAGCATATCCTATAGCAGCGCTTTTAAAAGCGCTTTCTAAAGGCCAGCTTTAGCAGCGCTTTGTAAAAGCGCTTTCTAAGGCTAACCTTTAGCAGCGCTTTTTGAAAGCGCTTTCTTAAGGTACCCTCTGAAAGGCACCCTTTAGCAGCGCTTCTCAAAAAGCACTTTCTAAGGGTGACCTTTAGCAGCGCTTTTGAAAAGCGCTTTCTTAAGGCACCCTTTGAAAGCGCTTTTTTTAAGCGAATTTTTTTTAAAACCTACAGCAGCGCTTTTACCTAAAAGCGCTTTCGTATGTGTGCTGCTAAAACTTATTTTTGGCGTAGTGAAAGGGAAGGTATTAGCACCCTAAGCATCTACGGTACTCCGCAAGATCCACTTTGTTTGGTTTCTTTTAAAAGGAGTGTCATGTAAAGGTTTACTTGCTAAAGGAAAATAATGAATGAGTATTTGTAAACAAAAGAAAAGGAAATGTTTTTTTTATTATTTTTATTGCTCGCCTTGGGTCGTAAGACTTAGTGCCTACGTACTCCCTCGTGTAATGGGAAAGTCAGAGCACCTTAGTTCGGCTAGAAAGGACTTGTCTATTTATTGATTTTAAACAAGGAGACAAGTCGTCATTGTTAGGAGAGAAATCTCGACTAACACCCACAAGGTGTGAGAAAGATGGACCATGCGTCAGCAAGAGTGGGGGTTTGAGAACGCCTCTAGCACTCAAGTGGAAAAGCCTACACCTTTATAACCATTGGGATAGGAGAATGTTGCTCGACTATCAATGAATCATGTCTCAACTCGAAAAACGTTTTGAAGGGTAAAGGTGCTCGAGCGCACAAAAAGGTTTGAATGAGTTGAAGTGTTTTTTTGTTAATTTTGAAATATGTCAAAGTATGATTAAATGAATTGAAGTTTGTTTAAAGAAAATAAGTTTTAAAAGAAAAGGCACTTGACAAAGTCGAGGTTTATTATGAAAGCGGTTTGAGTTTAAAAACAAAGAAGATTTTGAAAGAAGATGAGAAGGTTTTGAAAATTAAAGAAGATGGGAGGAGATGAAGGGACTATCCTAAAGCATAAGGTAAAAGCTAAGGAAGAGAACCGTCTAACCAACAAGAAGCCAAAACTTGACACTATGAGCCAATGTAGAATTCCCATTATTTTGATTGAAACCAAGAAAGCAAAGATACTAGACCTCTTGAGAAGACCAATCTTCAATTATATTAAGTCTTCGAAAAAAATTGGGCAGAGTAACGACTGTATACGGGTGAATTCCAGATTACAAGCAAAGTATGTTCTCACAATAACCTGCACACAAAACAAAAAAACAACCCAATGTCTTGAGGTAAACCTCAAGAACTCCAGAAAAAATATCAATTAAGGTAACAAGGTCTCCAACATAAGCCAAGGTTTCTATTCCTAAGTCCAAGAAGTCCATCACTCCACAATGCCAAGGATAGTAACCAAATAGTCCAAGTATCATTAATGTTTTTTATGGTTCATGTTGATTATTAAGTGTCTTTAAAAGGAAAAGATAAGCTCAAGTGAGCAAAATAAAAATGACATAAAAGTAAATGCTCAAGTGAGCTAAGATGAAAATAGCATGAAATGTAAATGCAAAAAGTAAATGGTACATAAAGCATAAAAATGAAAGCATAAAGTAAAGTCAATTGTTAGAAATTAGTGGTTAGTTGAATGACCATCTTGAAACTTGCATTTGGAACTCATTAGAGGATTGGTAGAACCAAAGCATCCACACAACAAGTTGCATTTGCTTTTTGTCAAGTATATCATCCATTTTGGAATTCTCAAAAGTAACATTTAATGATCAACGATGTTTAAGTGATCCGCGTTGACCAAAAGTGATGTAGATCCATTAGAGGATTGGTAGAACCAAAGCCTCCACACAATGAATCTCAAGGTTATTGGATCAAAGAGATCAAATTAACATACTTGGGCTTGCAAACATAGGTTTGGGCCATGAATGATCATTTATTCGAATCGGGACAAAATTTAGCGTTATGTTAAGCAATCGTAAGTGGACTTATGTAGAAGTCGCACCTATTTTGAGGCTGGTCAATATCAATCTATGTACTTCATGTTTGGATAAATGATATAGAGAACAACATCCCTTAACATGTAGCACAATTAAAAAAGAAAGGGATAAGATGAAGAGGGAGGGGAATGAGAAGCTAATTTGGATCACCATCTCAAAATTCTTTCATCTTTAAATTCAACCACTCCTCTAGATGGATTAAAGCACTAAACATATCATTAATCCAAAGCACCAAAAATGAATTAAATAATTCACTCTTAGGTAGATTTGAATTGATGAACATTTATCCAACTTCATCTACATCACAAAGTCCATTGAATTTAAAGAGAAATTGGATATTTAAAATTGCAATCCAAACCAATAATCAAAAGGAGTGAGTAGAAAAAGAATTTTGGATCAAAGCTGCCCCAAAACAAGGCAAAAAATGCATTTTGTCTATGTGCAAATCGATTGCACTACTATGTAAATCGATTTTCACAGTGAAGTTTTCAAAAATTTGAGCAAATTTCACTTAGTGCAATCGATTTCACTGTTATAGCAATCGATTGCACGCTATTACAGACAGCAAAACAACATTTTAAAAGGCCAAATTCTTGTTTAAACTTTCCATCAAACACCTTATGATCATGGATTTAATTGAGCACGAAAATTCCATCAAATTATGATAAAATAGAACCAATGGAATCACAAAACAATGCTCAATGAATCAATCCCAAAGATCACCAAGAGATCACATTGTGAAAGATGGAAAATCCAACTTACCAAAGGTAGATCTAGAGAATTATCAACACAACTTCAAGAATTTGCTTCAATTCAACCACAAGAATTAATTACCAAGCTTGGATGTAAAGAATTGATGAAGAATAAGTGTTTGGATGAAGGTTTAGCTCAAATATTAGTAAGCTTCAACGCAAAGCTTACTAACTTTTCTTGAAAATGGAGCTTTGAGTGAATTTGGTAGATGGAGAGAATTGAGAGATTTTTTAGCAAAGTGATTTTGGCTATCAAAAGCTTGAAATTTGAATGAAATGAGGGATGTATTTATAGAGCTTAGGATTGAGATTAGTGGTAGTTTGGTGTTGTACCCCAAAATTTTCCCTCCCATATTTCTCAAGACATGTCAAGAATAATCTCCAAGTTACTCAAGATGGCTCAAGAGTTAGAAAGTCAAATCATCTCCTAAGGCAGTCAATTCAAAATTAGGGTTTTGTGTTGCATCAAGGTACTTACCTACAAATGGCCTCAAATGCTCCCAAATGTCCTAATATGTTCTCAAGTTCATCCATGTCAAATTTCAAGCCTTGCAGAGGAAGTTTGGTCAGTCAATTACTCAAGAGGCCCAAAAATCGACTGTGTTAGGGCAAAAGTCAACTTTAACCTATGAACAGTCAAACCTCAATATTTGTTGTCAACATTCTCATTTTAAAGGATAATTAATAATTTGATCAAGGGTTGATCATGATTCATCAAGGATTGCTCAAAATTCATCAAGATTCAAAAGTTGCTAAATTAGGGTTTTGTAGGAAAAGTCAACTCAACTTTGACCAAGCATAACTTTCTCATACTTTATGAGAAATGACCCATCCAAAGCTCATTTTGAAGAGGATGCAATTTCCTACAATCCCTATTCACACCCCAAGATCAAGAAATGCACTCACAAAAAGTTACAAATTTGGACATTATAGGTCATTTTTGAAAGTCAACAAAAACACCTTTTTTGCCAAAGCTTATAACTTGAGCATGGAATATCAAAATGATATTAGACCAAAAGGGTTGGTTAGAGGATATCTCAAGGTTTCTAAAAAGTCCAATAACACTTCCAAAAGTTCAAAATTAAAGAAGTTATGCATTGTTGAAGTTGGGCATTTTTCCAAAATTGCCAAAAGTCAACTATCCTCAAAACTTCAAATTTTGTCAAAAGGGCCCACTTTTTTCCACTTGATTTGATCTTGTCACTCTACACACGTGTCCTATCTTCAGTTTTATGTCCATTAATTAATTTTTCTATTTTATTTGATTTTTATTGAATTAATTCATTTTTAATCAATTTAAATCCAAATAAAATCCAAATCTTAATCAATTGGTATCTTTTTGATCATTACAGGTCTTAAATATCATCATGTACACAATCAAATCCGAATCAAGCCATGTTATGAACAAAATATTGGATTTGGGACATTTTTGGAAGCTTTGTAATGGAGGATCATATCAAATCTAAAATCATCAATGCATAAGGATTGAAAGCCCAATATTTGACCTAATACAATGCTTGATACATACACAACACAAGGACACGAAAATTAGAACAGAAGAGGCTGCACAATCAGAAAAACGAAAGCTTGAAAAAGCTTGAAAAAACTTGAAACTGAAATCAGTATTGGAGACCAATTCAACACGAAATCTCAATGTAGACCTCTTGTTGGAGATCCACTGAAGCAGTAACAATCAAAAGCAAAGCCATTCACCTCATAAATCGCGCTGTAAGTCTTCTTGAACACCGCCCTGCAGTTGAAAACGCATCCTCTTATTCTTACATCTTTTTGCCAAAATCTTTGCACAATCATGCTAATCGGTCCATTTAGAGACTTTCTGCATTAACCAATTGAGTTTTCATGGCCTGTAATGTCAAACCCGAAACTAGGGTTTTTGTTTCTTGTTTTTAGGCATTTTTGCTACAGGTAAAATCAAGGCAAACCATGGATATAAATGGAATCGGGAGAGAAAGACGAACAGGACCATGGCTTTAGATTGAATTTTCATAGCCTAGAGAAGATTTTAGGATCGACCTAGGGATTTTGCTGCGGATTCGAATCCGCAGGAAAAAGAACCAGGGTTCATTAGAGAAGATGGAGACGTTTCCATGTCCAACTGGCCCATTCAAAAATTTGGCACGCATTTTTATAATTTCTGGCGTATTAGTTGTCTTCTACATATATTAATTGTTGTTTATTATAATTACAAAAGAAGCGTAGTGGTTCAGTGGCTAGGGCGTGCGTTCATTGGCTAACAGGACCTGGGTTCGAATCCCAGGTCCACCATATTTTCCTATTATTGTTTTTCTTCAGGAGATCTAATGCGCCTCAGCAATTATGGTACATGATACACCATCACCTGATCACTTGCCAGATGGCCTCCAGGCCAAATCTGAGGGTCAAGATTGAACATCCACCATGGTGCCTAGTCAGAGTGCATACATGGAATCCAGAAAAGTCAAAGCAGGCTAGCATATTTGGGCTTGAAAATTGCTCTTCTCACCATCAATTTGGGCCCAAACCCCCCAATGGGTTATTTCTTTTCTTTTTTATACTTCTTTTTTTATTTAATTGTTTTTGTTAGTTATTATTATTATTATCTAAACTAACCAATTAATATATTTCTTAATAAAATAAAAAAACTAAAAAATATATTTTGTTGAAATTAAATACATCATTTTATTTTTGTAAATAAACATTAACCTAATTAATTTAGTTTTAAAAAGATATAACTTTTAATATTTTTGCAATAATTAAAATTAATGTAGAATATTAGGTTTTACTAACTTTGACCAAATTTATTTTATTTATTTAAATATCAAAAAATCCAAAAATATTTTAATTAGTTAATTAATTAATTTATTTAATTATTTACTTAATTTAATTTCTTTTAATTCAAAAATAACAAAAAATGCTTTCTTTCAAAAAGGGTCAAAACCCTAAAAAACTTGCCCGATTTAATTTCTCGCACGCGATCCTTTTTACCAATATTGTAATTGTTTCCCGGTATGTAATAGCTTTTAATTAGGACTTTATTTTATCGCTTTCTTTTATTTTCCGCAATTTAATTTTAAGGGTTGTTTTTGGCGATGTAAATACCCGACGCCTTGTAATAGTTTAGATTTAATTTCCGCAAATTTAATTTCCGCAATTCATAAACTGTTAGATGTTTGATAATAGGGAATGCATGACAAGATCGAATGTATGAACTTAAAATCAACATAGCTCACCCATTGACATGTACAAAGATAAAATAACCGAAATAACACACTCGCACATGCGCACTCTTAGGATACACCTCAATTGGTTGCCTTCGAACGTGGTCATTGAGTATAGGAAGTCTTAGAGGTTGCCCTCTCGTCCAAAGATCATAGTTGCCTCGAAACAGTTGCCTCGGAAAAATGATCTAAGACATTAGGGTTACGGCTAAGGCGTCCTAACATTGCTTTAGTGACCACACGTCCCTTAATCGAATTGACCCTTAAAACTCCAACGACGATGCTACCTACTCATTCATAGTGGGATAGCATTGTCTAAAGGACATTAGCACAGATTGATTCCTTTTTTCGAGTAGGTAGATGGTTCTTAAGTACTTGCTCATTCTAATACAAAACAAAACTTTTCGCACTTACACCTTTCAATCAAAAACTTCTTTCAAACCCACAAACACAAAGAAAGCAATTTTTGAAAACACTTTGAGCAAGTACCTAAGATCCCGTGGATAACCACGGATAGAAAGGGTGCTAACACCTTCCCTTTCTATAATCTACCCCCCGGACCCGAGAAACATCTCGAAAAAGGAATTTTTCTTTGCTTTTTTCCTTTCCTTGTTGGATAAAATAAAAGGCGGTGGCGTCTCTTGCTTACCGCGACATTTTGCGAAAAACAAACGCAAAACGCGAACCAGCATTCCAAAAATAGTCAGTTCTCTTCCCACCGTATCACAGAACTGGCGACTCTGCTGGGGACATTATAAGTGGGGTGTACCTTAGGATTAGATCATTGTGTTTTCAATTGTTTTCTTTGTATGATTTATCTTTGTGGGCTTATATCGGAGTTTCTATAGATCCTAACCCGGATCTCGGGGATACCCTTTAGGTAAGTAGCAATAAACTGTGAGGGAACTGTCCGGCGTAGACCGATACGGTTGAAGCAGTAGCTACGTTGGTGTGGCACTTTAGTCTGTACCGATATCCCTTGTGTTGGAACGAGGAGAATATGGGTCTTCTAAGGGGTCATTAAGCACCAACTGACCTTAGAACCTTTAAATTGACCAACTTGGCCATAGAACAGTAGCAGTATGCTACACTCATTGAGACTAAACTCTCGCGATGATTCCGGCTGCAAGAAAAGTTTGCTAAACTGGAATTATGACCGATTGAGGGTAGTCAGTGATATTGAGATCCTCTAGAACCCGGTTACTATTTTTAGGACAGGTTTAAACCAACTGAACTGAAAGAGGGTAGTACCTAAGCTCCTTGCCAGCCTGAAATCTAAGGGATCTCTGTGTGACTTGTGTGCCTTTACCATGTTTGCTGTTTGTGGATACTTGTGGTGTGCTTACTATCATGACATCATGACATCATAACATTGCATACATCTTGCATTGGACTAACCTATTACAAAGACAGGAGGGATTCATCTTTGTTCTGTTTTGTAGGTCATCATGATGCCCATGCATAGGAATACCATCCGGATTAACTTTGTTCAGGTTCCCACCTTGCTTAAAGATTTGGTTGTAAAGATGCCTAACACTACTTCCTTCATCAGGAGGCATGGTTATCTTCTCAGTTTGGTCACCTTCAAATTGGACGAGCAGATGATGAGTGTCCTAGTCCAGTTCTATGATCCTTTGTACCATTGCTTTACTTTCCAGGACTACCAGCTGGTTCCCACCCTCGAAGAGTTCTCTGAGCTGCTCGGTATCTCTGTTCTGGAGCAGACCCCGTTTACTGGTTGGGAGAAGGTTCTTAAGCCCGAAGATATTGCTGCAGCCCTTCATTTGACAAAAGAGGAGGTAATGGCTAATTGGGAGACTAGAAGTGGAGCAAAGGGCTTTCTGACTAAGTTATTGATTGGTAAGGCTAACTATTTCTGGGATAGCTTAGACTTCAAGGAATTCGAGAATATTCTGGCCCTTCTGATATACGGCTTGGTATTGTTTCCGAACCCTGACTCGTTTGTGGATGTGAATGCGGTGAAAATCTTCATCTCTCGTAATCCTGTACCCACGCTCTTGGGTGACATCCTTCATCAGCTCTATGCTCGTACTTCCCGAAAGCGGGGAACCTTGATGTGCTGTGTTCCGTTGTTGGCAAGGTGGTTTATTTCTCACTTTCTCAAGTCAGTGCTGAAGAACAAAGAAGGAATGGGTTGGGCTTATAGGGTTATGGGTCTTTCTCATAATGACATCATCTGGACTCTCAAGGGTATGGACGAGGTGACTATTACTGATCGGTGTGGGGAGTACCCTAATGTTACATTGATAGGAACCCATGGAGGAATTTCTTACAATCTGTGCTTAGCCTTACGTCAGTTTTGGCGTGCCAGAAGAGAAGGACCTCATGAGCTGCTAATGCCTCATATCATCTTTGATTTTCAAAAGGAGGGAGACGAGCTACGCCGCAGATTCATAAGGGCTTGGGATAGAGTTCACCAATATGATCCACATGAGCTAGGCCCAAAGACTTCACTTCTAATGGAGCCATATCTCAGATGGGTCCGTATCCGTGCCCAAAAGCTTGGTATGCCATATGAAGCCGTCCGGCCTGTCACTCTTGAAGTGTCTAATGAAGAAGGGGCTCTTCCAACCATCCTCCATCCTTATATGCCCACTGACATTGGGGCACTGAAAAGGTCTTGGATGCAACTGAGGGAAGAACGAGACTCTTACTGAGAGAAGTTCAACGAGCAAGAGCAGAAGATCCAGAAGCTGACTAGGCAGTTAGAGAACGAGCGGATTCTCAACGACTATGTCCGCACTGATAAGAAGAGACCATGGGAGCGTTGATTGACCTTTGATGATTTCCTTTCCAGTTTTTATTTACTTTTCAGTATTTCCTTTTCTGTAACGCCTTAAGGGCAATTTGTTGAACAATTTGAATTACAAAGTTTATCTAATAAAGTGTGTTTCCTTTCTGGTTTACAAATTTGAATCTCCCGATTGTCTTTGAAATCATAATCATACGCATTTCATCTCATGCACTCCATAACAGGTACCCATTACAGGTCTCTTATCTTCTTCACTGTTTATTTCAGCAATCATCATGTCTGCTGAACCTTCAACTGAGCAAGCCATCAAGGCCCTCCAGTCCCAGAATGCCCAATTCCAAGAGTTGTTCATGAACCTAGCAAAGGGTCAGCAAGATCTGAAGACCCTGATTCTAAAGAAGAAGAAGAAAACGAGGATCATCCTGTTCAACACTGGTCACAGGTTTGGGAACAGGCTTCAGAATGAAGTTGATTTGACCACCTCATCTGGAGGGAAAGACAGTCAAGAGGAAAGGAGGGCTCCTAGCCCTGTGGTCTCCGACAACAAGACGGACTTCGACGAAGAACAATATCCTCCTGCTGAGGATAGATACAAACAACTGGAAGACCGGTTGAGTGCTATGAAAGTTCAGAAAGTTCCTAGTCTGGACTTTGGTGATCTGGGTCTATCATCTGGGATTGTGATTCCCCACAAGTTCAAAGCACCAGCCTTTGCTAAGTATGGCGGAGTTTCTTGTCCGAAGCTACACCTCTGGTCATATGTGAGGAAGATTCAGCCGTATACCACTGATAAGAACCTATGGATCCATTTCTTTCAAGACAGTCTCTCAGGGACTCAACTTGAGTGGTTCTACCAGTTGGACGGAGCCAGTATTCGCAGTTGGGAAGATTTGGCTACTGCTTTCTACAGGCAGTATCAATACAACTCTGACCTCGCTCCCACGCGTACCCAACTCCAGGGTATGTCAATGGGGATGGGCGAAGGATTCAAATATTATGCTCAAAAGTGGAGGGACCTCGCCGGTAGAGTGCAACCACCCTTGGCTGATCGGGAGCTTATGGACATGTTTCTAGGGACCCTGTCCGGTCCATTTTTCAACCACCTGATTGGAAGTTCCTCGTCTAGGTTTACAGAGCTAATTTTGACCGGTGAAAGGATTGAGGCTGGTATTAAGGCTGGTAAGATACAAAAGGGTGCTTCATCAAGCACCGAGAAGAAGCCTTTTAAGAAAGAGTCCAGTGCTGTCTACAGTTCAAGAAACCAGAATAGACCTGAACGCCGCCAAGCTGTTAATGCGGTTGTTATTTCAAAACCTGCTGGAGCTCCTCAGCACAACAATCAACAGAAGGGCGAGAGACCTCGAAGGCAATTCACCCGTCTCAGCATGACCTTATCTCAGATTCTGCCACAGTTGCTGAAAACCAATCTGGTGATTCCAAAGGAAGCCCCGAAGAATCCAAATACAATGTCACCAAAGTACAACCCCAATGCCTGCTGTGCTTTTCACTCTGATAGCCCGGGGCATAATACAAATGATTGTTGGGTTTTGAAGAACAAGGTACAGGACCTGATTGATGCAAAAGAGATCGAGTTCGGAGCATCAGAGAAGCCTAAACAAGATGCAGGGGTGAACGCTATCAGGGATGATGATGATGAAGAGTTTGATATTGACAGCTGGATATACCCAACTGCCAATGATGGATTAAGCAACTGGACAGCGAAGGATTCTATGCCCGTTTCTGTTATCACCCAGTAATGAAACTTTTTGTTTTGAATATGTAACAGACAATGTTTTAAAGTTTATGGCCCGGTGTCTTACCCGGGGCACTGTGGCTTCATTTGTGAGGGCTTTATGTGTGTCATTTTCATATATCATTAATAAAAGCATTGGACGTCCTTGCATTTCAAATTTTGCGCTCCTTGTTTTTCTTTATTATATATTGCAAAACAACTGTTTTACATACACTCACGTATCATGATCTACATCCACTCTGGATCCCACTGATAACGACTCTGCTACTGCCAGTTATGACTTTGAAAGTCCGATCAACTTAGCCGAAGACGAAGGTGAAGATGATTTTGAAGTGTCTTACGAGTTTGCAAGACTGCTACTTCAAGAAGAGAGGGCCACACTACCTCCAAGCCATCAATTCTGATGCCTCCAATTGCAGGAAGACCGTTGATCTTATACTTAAAAATGCTGGATAATACAAAAAGGTATGCTGGGTCAACATGACGAGTCTGGCCGAAAAGAGCATGCTATTTACTGCTTTAGCAAAAAGTTTACCGACTGTGAGACCCAATACTCACTGCTCGAGAGAACTTGCTACGCTTTGGCATGGGCTGCTCGCCGGCTGAGATAGTACATGTTGGCTCATACCACCCTTCTTGGTACCAAAAGATGTGAATGTCTTGACGGCACCTTAGCCTTTTGCAATGTGGGGCATTGATATGATCGGCGAGATCAGACCTACGGCATCTAACGGGCATCGTTTCATCCTGGTAGCAATTGATTACTTTATGAAGTGGGTTGAAGCAGCTTCCTTTGCTACTGTGACCAAGAACATCGTGGCACGGTTCATTCAGCATAATTTGATCTGTCGATACGGTGTACCAGAGAGGATCATTACGGACATTGGTAATAATCTCAACAACAAGATAATCACTGAGCTCTGCGAGCAACTCAAGATACATCATCACAACTCTTCTCCTTACCGGCCGAAGATGAATGGGGTTGTTGAAGCGGCTAATAAGAACATTAAGAAGATTGTGCAGAAGATGACAGTGACCTACAAAGACTGGCACGAGATGTTACCGTTTGCTCTTCATGGGTACCGTACCTCAGCGCGGACGTCAATAGGGGAAACACCTTATTCCTTGGTTTATGGCATGGAGGCAGTCTTGCCCATTGAAGTTCAGATACCCTCTCTTCGGATCATGAAGGATGCAGGTTTGAGTGAAGATGACTGGATTCAGACCCGACTTGATCAGCTGAACCTAATTGATGAAAAGAGACTTACTACTATCTGTCATGGTCAGACGTACCAAAAACGGATGATCAAGGCATTTAACAAGAAAGTCATACGACAAGAGTATCAAGTTGGGGATCTGGTAATCAAGCACATTATCCTACCTCAAGGTGATCCCAGGGGCAAATGGACCCCTACTTACGAAGGGCCATTTGTGGTTAAGAACATTTTCTCAGAAGGAGCTATGATTCTAACCACCATGGACGGTGACGACCTTCCTCACCCCGTCAATGCAGACATAGTGAAAAGATACTATGCATAATCAAAGACCCGCTAGTTTGACTGGCCTAGGCAAAAATAAGGGCTTCCCAGCGAACCAAAAGGGTTCGGGCAAAAATAAGGGATGAAAATAAATATCTGTACACCCGGCAAGTCGAAAACCTGAAAAGGCGGCTTGGGAAAAAAAGGGTATCCCGGTGGACTGAAAACCCGAAATGGCGGTCCAGGCAAAAATTAGGGATTAAAGCGTAACACTATGTCTCATTGGATCACCTTGCATCCAGACTTCGGTATCGACTATCAAGCTCAGACGGCACTAATCAATCTGATCTACCTTCAACCAGTAGCAAAGTGATGAGATGCTCAAGGACATAAAGGCAATAGCAGAGTTGGAACCCAGTGGGATTATTCATATAGCTGTTTTGTTTTCTTTTAACAAATTGTGTAAAATTCTATTTGTTCGGCGGCGTTCTCTTACTAGGACGTCAGCCTCTTGTGCAAAAACGCTTGTTTATAGGCCAAACTTCAAAATCAATATAATTCATTTTCAAAGAAATTGCAAACTGTTTTTCCTTTATCTATTTTGATTTGCAAAGAACGCCGAAGGTTCATTTTTGATATATGCATTTGACATCAATTGCTGCTCAAAAATATTTACATGCGAACAAAAGATGAATTACTGGTAATAGCAGAAACATGGGCAAATAAGAATTGTCCAAGCTGTATGGTTGCTCTATCCACCAGGTACAAGGTAAATTCAGCTGAAGAATATGGCTAAGATACCTTCACTCCCCTCAGAGTAAAGCAGTAATGGTAGCTCTCTCAACTGAGACTTGCAACCGTGAACGAATCAGCAATACTCTCCCCAAGCAGAGTTGGTCTACCATTAGCACTAAAAGGGTCTTAATATTCCCTAGCGGAGTATAAGAATATTCCCCAACAAGTATAAGAGTATCCCCGACAGTCTTAATATTCCTCAATGAAGTATAAGAATGTTCCTCGGCAGAATACAAGATACCCCCAGTGGAGTCAATTTTCCCAGCACAGTCTGAAAAAAGCTTCCCCAATGGAGTTGAAGCGTCATCCCCAGTAGACTCTGGAAGTTTACCCCCCCCCCCCCAGCGGAGTACAAAATAAATCTCCCCAGCCAAATTCAGAGGGTTATCCCCACAAGAGTCTAACAGGGTTATCCCTAGCAAGTCGCGACTGAAAGATCATCCCCAGCAAAGTTCTTTCCTTTCACAAACAGGAATTCAATCCTTAACAAATTCAATATCACCAGCAACGGTAATCCATCCCCAGCAAAGTTTATTGTTGAAATCCCCAGCGGAGTTTATCAGTGGAATCCCCATCGGAGTTTATCGTTAAAATCCTCAGCAGAGCATATCTTTCCCACAGAGTAATTCCCCTCGAAGTAATCTCCTCATCAGTTTATTCCCCAACGGAGTTATCCTCTCCTACAAGTTTATCATCTTCGTTCACCATCCCTAGCGGAAGCGAAGAATTCAACTCTTATTCTCCAGCAGCTATCCGGGATTTATTTTCCCCAGCTAAAACATCACATTTCCATACATCATGATACATGCATATACGCATCATGCCATACAATCTCATTTATGTTGATAACATCATTGCTTGATCCATATCATGCATTGCATATGACTGACCTTTGCTTTTCAGGAAAGATGCAGTTAAGTTCTCAGCCATGTCAAAGGAGACAAAACCTTCTCTGGTCCAGTTAAATCGATTCCTAAAGATTTTCCTGATGTCGATCCAGTTGAAGTTAATCCCAGTCAAAGGAGACAAAACCAGTTAAATCAATTCCTAAAGATTTTTCTGAGGCCAACCCGTCAAAGGAGATAAGACCAGTTAAATTGATTCCTAAAGATTTTTCTGAGGCCAACCCGTCAAAGGAGACAAAACCAGTTAAATCGATTCCTAAAGATTTTTATGAGGCCGACCCATCAAAGGAGACAAAACCAGTTAAATCGATTCCTAAATATTTTTCTGAGGCCGACCCGTCAAAGGAGACAAAACCAGTTAAATTAATTCCTAAAGATTTTTCTGAGGCCAACCCGTCAAAGGAGACAAAACCAGTTAAATCGATTCCTAAAGATTTTTCTGAGGCCAACCCGTCAAAGGAGACAAAACCAGTTAAATCGATTCCTAAAGATTTTTCTGAGGCCGACCCGTCAAAGGAGACAAAACCAGTTAAATCGATTCCTAAAGATTTTTCTGAGGCCAACCCGTCAAAGGAGACAAAACCAGTTAAATTGATTCCTAAATATTTTTCTGAGGCCAACCCGTCAAAGGAGACAAAACCAGTTAAATCGATTCCTAAAGATTTTTCTGTGGCCGACCCGTCAAAGGAGACAAAACCAGTTAAATCGATTCCTAAAGATTTTTCTGAGGCCATTCAGTCAAAAGAGGCAAAACTAGTTAAATCGATTCCTAAAGATTTTTCTGAGGCCAACCCATCAAAGGAGACAAAACCAGTTAAATTGATTCCTAAAGATTTTTCTGAGGCCGACCCGTCAAAGGAGACAAAACCAGTTAAATCGATTCCTAAAGATTTTTCTGAGGCCATTCAGTCAAAAGAGACAAAACCAGTTAAATCGATTCCTAAAGATTTTTCTGAGGCCATTCAGTCAAAAGAGACAAAACCAGTTAAATCGATTCCTAAAGATTTTTCTGAGGCCATTCAGTCAAAAGAGACAAAACCAGTTAAATCAATTCCTAAAGATTTTTCTGAGGCCATTCAGTCAAAAGAGACAAAACCAGTTAAATCGATTCCTAAAGATTTTTCTGAGGCCATTCAGTCAAAAGAGACAAAACCAGTTAAATTGATTCCTAAAGATTTTTCTGAGGCCGACCCGTCAAAGGAGACAAAACCAGTTAAATCGATTCCTAAAGATTTTTCTGAGGCCATTCAGTCAAAAGAGACAAAACCAGTTAAATCGATTCCTAAAGATTTTTCTGAGGCCATTCAGTCAAAAGAGACAAAACCAGTTATATCGATTCCTAAAGATTTTTCTGAGGCCATTCAGTCAAAAGAGACAAAACCAGTTAAATCAATTCCTAAAGATTTTTCTGAGGCCATTCAGTCAAAAGAGACAAAACCAGTTAAATCGATTCCTAAAGATTTTTCTGAGGCCATTGAGTCAAAAGAGACAAAACCAGTTAAATTGATTCCTAAAGATTTTTCTGAGGCCGACCCGTCAAAGGAGACAAAATCAGTTAAATCGATTCCTAAAGATTTTTCTGAGGCCAACCCATCAAAGGAGACAAAACCAGTTAAATCAATTCCTAAAGATTTTTCTGATGCGAACGCAGTCAAAGGAAACAAAACCAGTTAAATCGATTCCTAAAGATTTTTCTGATGCGAACGCAGTCAAAGGGGACAAAAACAGTTAAATCAATTCCTAAAGATTTTTCTTATGCGAACACAGTCAAAGGAGATAATCCAGTCAAAGAAGACAATCCAGTCAAAAAAGACAAAACCTCATTTGGTTCAGTCAGATCGCCGACAAGATCTCCCTGATTCGTATTCCAGTTGAGGTTCAGACCACCTATCAACAACCTCTAAATGGAATCTGTAAGCCCATTCCCGACATCACAATGCCGATACCACTTCATGCGTGTGCAAATTTCTGGGCACTCTAGTGTTCAATCATCTTCCGCCTTCGGATTACGAAAGGCCCGAAAGCCAATCTATATCCTCAGGTGTAAGAAGATTGAACAGGGGCAACTGTTGTACCCCAAAATTTTCCCTCCCATATTTCTCAAGACATGTCAAGAATAATCTCCAAGTTGCTCAAGATGGCTCAAGAGTTGGAAAGTTAAATCATCTCCTAAGGCAGTCAATTCAAAATTAGGGTTTTGTGTTGCATCAAGGTCCTTACATCCAAATGGCCTCAAATGCTCCCCAATTTCCTAATATGTTCTTAAGTTCATCCATGTCAAATTTCAAGCCTTGTAGAGGAAGTTTGGTCAGTCAATTGCTCAAGAGGCCCAAAAATCGACTGTGCTAGGGCAAAAGTCAACTTTAACCTATGAACAGTCAAACCTCAAGATTTGTTGTCAACATTCTAATTTTAAAGGATAATTCATCATTTGATCAAGGTTTGATCATGATTCATCAAGGATTGCTCAAAATTCATCAAGATTCAAAAGTTGCTAAATTAGGGTTTTGTAGGAAAAGTCAACTCAACTTTAACCAAGCATAACTTTCTCATACTTTATGAGAAATGACCCATCCAAAGCTCATTTTGAAGAGGATGCAATTTCCTACAATCCATCTTCACACCCCAAGATCAAGAAATGCACTCACAAAAAGTTACAAATTTGGACATTATAGGTCATTTTTGAAAGTCAACAAAAACACCTTTTTTGCCAAAGCTTATAACTTGAGCATGGAATATCAAAATGATATTAGACCAAAAGGTTTGGTTAGAGGATATCTCAAGGTTTCTAAAAAGTCCAAGATAACTTCCAAAAGTTCAAAATTGAAGAAGTTATGCATTGTTGAAGTTGGACATTTTTCCAAAATTGCCAAAAGTCAACTATCCTCAAAACTTCAAATTTTGTCAAAAGGGCCCACTTTTTTCCACTTGATTTGATCTTGTCACACTACACACGTGTCCTGTCTTCAGTTTTATGTCCATTCATTAATTTTTCTATTTTATTTGATTTTTATTGAATTAATTCATTTTTAATCAATTTAAATCCAAATAAAATCCAAATCTTAATCAATTGGTATCTTTTTGATCATTACAGGTCTTAAATATCATCATGTACACAATCAAATTTGAATCAAGCCATGTTATGAACAAAATATTGGATTTGGGACATTTTTGGAAGCTTTGTAATGGAGGATCATATCAAATCTAAAATCATCAATGCATAAGGATTGAAAGCCCAATATTTGACCTAATACAATGCTTGATACATACACAACACAAGGACACGAAAATTAGAACAGAAGAAGCTGCACAATCAGAAAAACCAAAGCTTGAAAAAGCTTGAAACTGAAATCAGTATTGGAGACCAATTCAACACGAAATCTCAACGTAGACCTCTTGTTGGAGATCCACTGAAGCAGTAACAATCAAAAGCAAAGCCATTCGCCTCATAAATCACGCTGTAAGTCTTCTTGAACACCGCCCTACAGTTGAAAACGCATCCTCTTATTCTTGCATCTTTTTGCCAATATCTTTGCACAATCATGCTAATCGGTCCATTTAGAGACTTTCCGCATTAACCAATTGAGTTTTCATGGCCTGTAATGTCAAACCCGAAACTAGGGTTTTTGTTTCTTGTTTTTAGGCTTTTTGCTACAGGTAAAATCAAGGCAAACCATGGATATAGATGGAATCAGGAGAGAAAGACGAACAAGACCATGGCTTTAGATTGAATTTTCATAGCCTAGAGAAGATTTTAGGATCGACCTAGGGATTTTGCTGCGGATTCGAATCCGCAGGAAAAAGAACCAGGGTTCATTGGAGAAGATGGAGACGTGTCCATGTCCAATTGGACCATTCAAAAATCTGACGCGCGTTTTTATAATTTCTGGCATATTAGTTGTGTTCTACATATATTAATTGTTATTTATTATAATTATAAAAGAAGCGTAGTGGTTCAGTGGCTAGGGCATGCGTTCATTGGCTAACAGGACCTGGGTTTGAATCCCAGGTCCACCATATTTGCCTATTATTGTTTTTCTTCAGGAGATCCAACGCGCCTCAGCAATTATGATACATGATACACCATCACCTGATCACTTGTCAGATGGCCTCCAGGCCAAATCTGAGGGTCAAGATTGAACATCCACCATGGTTCCTAGTCAGAGTGCATACGTGGAATCCAGAAAAGTCAAAGCAGGCTAGCATATTTGGGCTTGGTAATTGCTCTTCTCACCATCAATCTGGGCCCAAACCCCCCAATGGGTTATTTCTTTTCTTTTTTATACTTCTTTTTTTATTTAATTGTTTTTGTTAGTTATTATTATTATTATCTAAACTAACCAATTAATATTTTTCTTAATAAAATTAAAAAAATTAAAAAATATCTTTTGTTAAAATTAAATACATCATTTTATTTTTGTAAATAAACATTAACCTAATTAATTTAGTTTTAAATAGATATAACTTTTAATATTTTTGCAATAATTAAAATTAATGTAGAATATTAGGTTTTACTAACTTTGACAAAATTTATTTTATTTCTTTAAATATTAAAAAATCCAAAAATATTTTAATTAGTTAATTAATTAATTTATTTAATTGTTTACTTAATTTAATTTCTTTTAATTCAAAAATAACAAAAAAATGCTTTCTTTCAAAAAGGGTCTAAACCCTAAAAAACTTGCCCGATTTAATTTCTCGCACGCGATCCTTTTTACCAATATTGTAATTGTTTCCCGGTATGTAATAGCTTTTAATTAGGACTTTATTTTATCGCTTTCTTTTATTTTCCGCAATTTAATTTTAAGGGTTGTTTTTGGCGATGTAAATACCCGACGCCTTGTAATAGTTTAGATTTAATTTCCACAAATTTAATTTCCGCAATTCATAAACTGTTAGATGTTTGATAATAGGGAATGCATGACAAGATCAAATGTATGAACTTAAAATCAACATAGCTCACCCATTGACATGTACAAAGATAAAATAACCGAAATAACACACTCGCACATGCGCACTCTTAGGGTACACCTCACTTGGTTGCCTTCGAACGTGGTCATTGAGTATAGGAAGTCTTAGAGATCGCTCTCTCGTCCAAAGATCATAGTTGCCTCGAAACGGTTGCCTCAGAAAAATGATCTAAGACATTAGGGTTACCGCTAAGGCGTCCTAACATTGCTTTAGTGACCACACGTCTCTTAATCGAATTGACCCTTAAAACTCCAACGACGATGCTACCTACTCATTCATAGTGGGATAACATTGTCTAAAGGATATTAGCACATATTTATTCCTTTTTTTGAGTAGGTAGATGGTTCTTAAGTACTTGCTCATTCTAAAACAAAACGAAACTTTTCGCACTTACACCTTTCAAACAAAAACTTCTTTCAAACCCACAAACACAAAGAAAGCAATTTTTGAAAACACTTTGAGCAAGTACCTAAGAGCCCGTGGATGACCACGGATAGAAAGGGTGCTAACACCTTCCCTTTCTATAATCTACCCCCCGGACCCGAGAAACATCTCGAAAAAGGAATTTTTCTGTGCTTTTTTCCTTTCCTTATTGGATAAAATAAAAGGCGGTGGCGACTCTTGCTTACCGCGACATTTTGCAAAAAACAAACGCAAAACGCGAACCAGCATTCCAAAAACAGTCAGTTCTCTTCCCACCGTATCACATTTGGTAATTGATTCTTGGAGCCAAAATTTGAATTAATGATAATTCTTTCAAAAAATTGGAGCCAAATTGGAGCCAAAAATTTGACAAGCTTGAAATGCTGATTTTTTTCAAATTTTCACGATGTGAAATCGATTGCACTATACTGCAAATTGATTTGAACAATGTATTTTTTCAAAAATCGTGCAAAATGCACTTTGTGCAATCGATTGCACTCTAGGAGCAAACGATTGTACAGTGAAAAAAATGAAATTTTTTTAATTCTTTTTCTTTGCAAATAGAGATTTTAGGGAAATAATACCGGAAAACCTTATTTGCTATATGCTTCGACTCAGTACCTATAAAACACAAATATGAAAAGACAAAGACAAATATTTTTTGCATTTTGATTAGAAGTTAGTGAACAACACAAAAGTAAACTTAAAGATAGGATGCAAATGTGATGAATGAAGCTATTTATTAATGGTTGTGACCAAAATGACAAAATATGATATGAAAGTGCGACTGAAAAAGTTAGGGGCGAAATTTAGGGTACAACAGCTGCCCCTATTTAATTATCTTTCTTCCAGTTAGGCAGAAAGTAATTAAATACAAACATACCTGAATTCCGTCCCTGATGCGATGAGATGGTAGCATATGTTATGAATACATGCATGAACTCTTTTTTGACATATATTTTTTGAATGATGTATGAGATGAGACAGACTCTGTGGAAATATAGAAAGACTCGAAACTGGAAACTTGTGGTAGCTCAGATGAAATGATGTGGAAAGGCAGGCTAGGGAAACAACAAGATACTTCTGGATATCTGTCAGGGTGACAAAGAGTAACCATCAATACTTGGAAAAAAGAGATAAAACTCGAGAAGGCAAGCAGCAACATCCAAGAACGGCATTGAATGAGGAGAGAAACTCTTTGGAAAAGATAATCAGAAACATCTAGAATAACAATAGATGTGGGATGAGACCAAATCTGAAGCTACATCAGAGTCGTCCAGGAAAGACGCTGGACGGAAAAGAAGCATGACATCCAATACTGGATTTGAATGAGTGGAAAAGCTCAATGTCTAATAATGGCTTTAGACGAGAGAAAAGATCACAACATCTAATACTGGCTTTAGATGAATGGAAAACTCAACGTCTAATAATGGCTTTAGACGAGAGAAAAAGATCACAACATCCAATACTGGCTTTGAATGAAAACAAAAGATCCTGACAATCAATAATGGCTTTGAATGAAGGGAAAACTTAATGTCTAATAATGGATTTAGACGAGATAAAAGATCACAACATCCAATACTGGCTTTGAATGAGTGGAAGACTCAACGTCTAATAATGGCTTTAGACGAGAGAAAAGATCACAACATCTAATACTGGCTTTGAATGAAGGATAAGGTAACAACATCCAATACTGGCTTTGGATGGAAAAAGAGATCTTGACATTCAAGACTGGCTTTGAATGAAGGGAGAAAAATCATGGCGTCCAATACTGGCTTTGAACGACAACAAAGATAACAACATCCAATATTAGCTTTGGATGGAAACAAAAGAGACCACATATATAAGATTAGCATTGGACAGAAGAGAGAAACAACTCATCCAAGAGTAGCATTGGACGAAAGAGAGACAGCTGAACTGACATTTGCTTTGGTAGGTTCCAAGTAAGTTGGACTTTGATCTCAAGGTGACATGTCAACTGCAACAAGACCTCGGGAAATGCAAATGTGGATGAAACACTCTTGTTATGAATTATGTATGAATTTTGTTATGCATGATATGTGAATGATCTATGCATGTAATGCAGACGTTTACAACAATAGAGTTTGACTCTTTTATGGAGGTAAGATTGGAAGTCTGATTCCTCAACACGGAGAACTCTGCCAAATTTTCTTGGAAAGAAAATGTCTTGAACCCAAATTTGTCACACTTGTAAGCTGTATTGAACTGATGATCTTCTGAGGAAGGACATGGAGAGATACTTGGGGATTTGTCCTAGATTAGCTGACTGTTGAAGATAAACTGATCATGGCTTCAGTCGAAAGTTTTTGGAAATGAGCTGATCATGGCTTCAACTCTGAAATGATTATTGGAGATAAACTGATCATGGCTTCAGTTCTTGAAATGACTGCTAGAAATAAATTGATCATGGCTTCAGTTCTTGAAATGACTGTTGGAAAGGAATGCCCCAGTATGAGTCTTGAAAATGATTTTCTGGCTAACCAATTATGAGAAAACTCGCACTGAGCAATAAATCTTAAATTGATTCGCAAATGGACCTGGAAGATACTTGCCCCTAATAGGGTCACTGACCAAGTTTCTCAGCTGTTTGAAATTCCTTGACGAGGAAAGCTTGTTTGCAAGAAAAATTGTTTATTCAAACATGGTAGTTTTAATGCAAAAATCATGCAAAAGTTTTGAATTCAAAATCATTTTTGAAATGATGTTATTGGTATATGGAAAATGCACCACTGGTTAAAACACAATGGTTTATACTTTTAAAGTGAAAGAGAAAGCAAAGGTATGAACATACCAAGACAAATGATTTGCAAAAGATCTTAGGAGTCAGTTTACACAACCTTGTGGTAGTATGCTTTCAAAAGAAACATGGCTTCAATTAGGTCTTTTAAGGGTTGTAACATAGTCTGGTTCACGGTTTAAGAAATAAAGGATAAAGGCTCAAAGTTTATTTGTACCCAACCCAATCTTCGTGATGTTCTTCATCCCTACGTTCAGTTAATTCAAAATATGAATTCAGGTTCCAAGAGATTTTGGAATTGCACTGATGGTAATAATTATGATGGTTCAGAAGCTAAGGAATTCTTGAGAATGACAGTCATTTCTTCTTACATATTTTTGATGTTTTTAGGACTTTTGTCAACTCTGGTTGAGAATTTTGAGGATTTGAAGACCTCTTCTAATTGAATTTATTATTCTCAACTTTTGTCTGAACTATTTCATTTGAGATTACAGTCAGCGGGATGCCCCAGTTTTTGCCTGAACTATTTTATTTGAAATTACAGTCACCGGGATGCCCTAGTTTTTTGCCTGAACTGTTTCATTTGAGATTACAGTCAGCGGGATGCCCCGGTTTTTGCCTAAGTCTCCTTCATAGGTTTTGACTTAGCAGGATTTTTTCTTTTCATTTCATTTTTCTTTTTGGAAAGATAATGACTGCCTTGCTCAATGATTACGGGGAACCATCTTTTTCATTTTTGGTTTGAGAGCATCTTTGACACTTCTTGTTGTGTGCAAAGGAAAGCTTGATCGCGACCTTTATTGGAAGGTGTCTTGCACGATTTCTCTTATAATTGAATGCACAACCAAATTAACTGAGAACTACCCATCCCCAGGTTAAGATTGTGGGTTTTTTCGTATATAAAGAAACTCCAACTTCTAGGCTCGAAGGGGTGAACGAGGGATTAAATTCCTTATTACTCCAGTGTTTGAGAGTTGAAACAATGCCTGTATATCCTCAGCAAATTTTTATTCGAAAGCATACCAGCAACAATTATGGGTATTTCGTTTTCATCATCCTCCCTCAAATCTTTGCATAAACAAAAGCTTGATAAAGAGAGTAAACAAGAGAAATATATTTGAAAGCAGTAAATGAAAATGATTTGAATCAAAACATTGCAATGCTCATTTCATTAAACTTAACATGAAAGTATAAACAGTATTTGAAAGCAACAATTTTAACATAAACAAGGGGAAAATGCAAACAGAAAGAAACATGGCCTAGTGACTAATCATTAACAAGGATGAGTTGTCCTATCTAAAACACTGGCTTTAGGAAGTGACTTGAGGGTACCCCGACTCAGTCTTCAACCACTTTGTTTTGGAAAAGGATTGTTGACAACATTAGGACCTGCCTCTTTGAAAGTAAGAATATTTGCTTTCACCAATTCTTGCACTCTGTTTTTCAATGCATAGCAACTCTCTAAGTCATGACCGGAAGCTCCTTGATAAAACTCACAGTGAAGGTCAGATCTGAACCCAACTGGAGGAGGATTTTGAGGAATCAGAGGCCTAGTTATAACCAAGCCTTTCTGCACCAATACAGGATACAATTTAGCGTATGTCATAGGGATGGGATCAAACTGATCCCTATTCTGATTCTGATTCTGCATAATATTCTATTGTTGAGGAACCCGAACTGGTTGAGCATTAATTGCAGGAGTAACAGCCGCTACTTGTGGTTGATCAGTGTATTGAAGCCTATGGAAAGGTCCTCTTCTCTCAGTCGAGACAGCATTGGCTTCTACCTCTTTCTTCTTCTGAAAGTTCCCAAGGTATTTCTTTGCACCATTAGAAGATTCAGCAGCTTTAGACACTTTTCCGCTCTTGATTCCTTCTTCTAATCTTTGTCCGATAGTTACCAGGTCTGTGAAGCTGGAAGACACACTGCCAATCATCTTCTCCCAAAAGAAAGGGGACAAAGTATCCATGAACAATCCAGTTAGCTCTTTCTCTTCCAGAGGTGGTTCAACTTGAGATGCCAGTTCTCTCCATTGTTGAGCATACTCCTTGAAAGACTCTTTCTCATTCTGAGACATACTTTGCAGTTGGCGATGATCAGGTGCCATGTCAAGGTTGTATTTGTATTGCTTTATGAAAGCATCAACAAGATCTTGGAAGCATTGGATATGACCTTTCTCAAGTCCCATATACCATTTCAATGAAGCTCCACTCAGACTATCTTGGAAATAATGGATAAGCAGCTTGTCATTCTTTGTGTAAGCAGACATCTTTCGAAAGTACATCACCAAATGACTTATTGGACAAGTATTCTCCTTATATTTCTCAAACTCGGGAGTCTTGAACTTTGCAGGCATAACCAGATCAGAAACCAGACACATGTTTTCAGTAGCAATACCAAAGACATCATTACCTTCCATAGCTCGGAGTCTCTTCTCTAAAGCATGATATTGTTCTTTGAACTCTTCAAACTCACCAAAGTCTTCTTGACTCACACTTTGAGGACTGGCAGCATAGTACTCAAAGAGAGGGTTCCCAAAAGCAGCTTGTGCAGCAGGTTGACGAGAAGCAGTATGAACGATTGGCTGAGGTTCAGTAAAAACTGGAGCTTGAAAGACTGGTCGGGAAGACTGGCTAACCATTGAAGTAATTGCAACAGGCGGAGAGTAATTCTGAGCTAACCCAAACTCTGGCCAAGTAGTAGATGTATGCTGGATAGGTTGAGTGTCAACAGTAGCAGTTGGGATTTCAGATATCACAGTCCTTTGAGGTGGCTCTCCTATGGAAATCAGGACTTGCATCATCTCAGTACGTTTGGCCATGCCTGACTTCAACTCGTCGATTTCCAATCTGACTTCCATGTTGTATTGTTCTTGGTTTTCCATTCTCAATCTGACAACAACTCTAGTCCCGTAGTTGTGTTGAGGAATCATCTTGACAGTAGACAACTAACTGGAAGAAAGAAGCAATTAGGAATAAGATCCTGAACATCCTGGATGTATGCAGAATGATGCAGAGGATGCAAATGATATGCAATGTTATGCAATGCACTGCACAGTAACAGGATCACATGGTTCAGAGTCACGAGCCTGGAGTCAAAGGTACAACCCATAAGGTATGGACTAACAGTTATCACCTGCCGAACAAGGTTCTAAGAGGTTCCCAGAGTCTACATCCTTCCTTCGGATATTACCAACATCCCAATTAACTCGGTAATTAGTAATATTCTCAGGAAAAACTCGTCTGAGCATAGTATCGCGTGACAACTATTTTCGGATTACTCCGTCATAGCTTCCGCACTACACCTAAAAGGCCAAGATGGGTTAGGTAATCTATGATCCTCAGCTTTAGTAGGATCCCAGGTCGAAAGCAGTACGTCTTCCTGATTACTCGGTAAATGACACTACAGTCAAAGGGGCCTCCCCTGAGTGGGGGATCTCATGTCTCCTTTTTTGGGATTACTCCCTCAAAATTACCATGACTATACCGCCCGTCCTATCTTAAGTTTGCCCAAAGTCCGGGTAGAAGACTTATAAGAAATCACCAAGCCCCTGAAAACCAGGAAAATCCAGACAAACATATATACAGCTTAATGCGAAGTAATAAACAGCAAGTAAAATGGTATATAAACACTCATAGAAAAGAAATAAACAAAGCTAAGATTGACCCACTTAGGAAAGGACCAGCAATATGTCAATCTGTCCCCAGTGAAGTCGCCACTTTCCTGTCGCACACTTTTCCGACGCTCAATTGCGACAGTGATGATATGGAATAGAAATGTATAGGTAAAGATTTGAGATTAAGCCATCAATTAAATTATCTCAACACAATGAAGTCGCCACCGCACTTTATTGTTTCCAAAGGGAAATGGGAAAAAAGCGAACAAAACCCAAAAAGATTAGAGATTGAGGTACGGGGATCGGTTATGCAAAGGGAAGGTATTAGCACCCTAAGCATCTACGGTACTCCGCAAGATCCACTTTGTTTGGTTTCTTTTAAAAGGAGTGTCATGTAAAGGTTTACTTGCTAAAGGAAAAGAATGAATGAGTATTTGTAAAAAAAAGAAAAGGAAATGTTTTTTTATTATTTTTGTTACTCGCCTTGGGTCGTAAGACTTAGTGCCTACGTACTCCCTCGTGTAATAGGAAAGTCAGAGCACCGTAGTTCGGCTAGAAAAGACTTGTCTGTTGATTGATTTTAAACAAGGAGACAAATCGTCATTGTTAGGAGAGAAATCTCGACTAACGCCCATAAGGTGTGAGAAAGATGGACCATACATCAGCAAAAGTGAGGGTTTGAGAACGCCTCTAGCACTCAAGTGGAAAAGTCGACACCTTTATAACCATGGGGATAGGAGAATGTTGCTCGACTATCAATGAATCATGTCTCAACTCGAAAAAAGTTTTGAAGGGTAAAGGTGCTCGAGCGCACAAAAAGATTTGAATGAGTTGAAGTGTTTTTTTGTTAACTTTGAAAGATGTCAAAGTATGATTAAATGAATTGAAGTTTGTTTAAAGAAAATAAGTTTTAAAAGAAAAGGCACTCGACAAAGTCAAGGTTTATTATGAAAGCGGTTTGAGTTTAAAAACAAAGAAGATTTTGAAAGAAGATGAGAAGGTTTTGAAAATTAAAGAAGATGGGAGGAGATGAAGGGACTATCCTAAAGCATAAGGTAAAAGCTAAGGAAGAGAACCGTCTAACCAACAAGAAGCCAAAACTTGACATTATGAGCCAATGTAGAATTCCCATTCTTTGGATTGAAACCAAGCAAGCAAAGATACTAGACCTCTTGAGAAGACCAAACTTCAAATGTATTAAGTCTTCGGAAAAAATTGGACAGAGTAACGACTGTATACAGGTGAATTCCAGATTACAAGCAAAGTATATACTCACAATAACCTGCACACAAAACAAATAAACAACCTAATGTCTTGAGGTAAACCTCAAGAACTCCAGACAAAATATCAATTAAGGTCACAAGGTCTCCAACATAAGCCAGGGTTTCTATTCCTAAGTCCAAGAAGTCCATCACTCCATAATACCAAGGATAGTAACCAAATAGTCCAAGTATCATAAATTTTTTTATGGTTCATGTTGATTATTAAGTGTCTTTAAAAGGAAAAGAAAAGCTCAAGTGAGCAAAATAAAAATGACATAAAAGTAAATGCTCAAGTGAGCAAAGATGAAAATAGCATGAAATATAAATGCAAAAAGTAAATGGTACATAAAGCATAAAAATGAAAGCATAAAGTAAAGTCAATTGTTAGAAATTAGTGGTTAGTTGAATGACCATCTTGAAACTTGCATTTGGAACTCATTAGAGGATTGGTAGAACCAAAGCATCCACACAATAAGTTTCATTTGCTTTTTGTTAAGTATATCATCCATTTTGGAATTCTCAAAAGTAACATTTAATGATCAACGATGTTTAAGTGATCCGCGTTGACCAAAAGTGATGTAGATCCATTAGAGGATTGGTAGAACCAAAACCTCCACACAATGAATCTCAAGGTTATTGGATCAAAGAGATCAAATTAACATACTTTGGCTTGCAAACATAGGTTTGGTCCTTGAATGATCATTTATTCGAATCGGGACAAAATTTAGCGTTATGTTAAGCAATCGTAAGTGGACTTATGTAGAAGTCGCACCTATTTTGAGGCTGGTCAATAGCAATCTATGTACTTCATGTTTGGATAAATGATATAGAGATCACCATCCCTTAACATGTAGCACAATTAAAAATAAAGGGATAAGATGAAGAGGGAGGGGAATGATAAGCTAATTTGGATCACCATCTCAAAATTCTTTCATCTTTAAATTCAACCACTCCTCTAGATGGATTAAAGCACTAAACATATCATTAATCCAAAGCACCAAAAATGAATTAAATAATTCACTCTTAGGTAGATTTGAATTGATGAACATTTATCCAACTTCATCTACATCACAAAGTCCATTGAATTTAAAGAGAAATTGGACATTTAAAATTGCAATCCAAACCAACAATCAAAAGGAGTGAGTAGAAAAAGCATTTTGGATCAAAGTTGCCCCAAAACAAGGCAAAAAAATGCATTATGTCTCTGTGCAAATCGATTGCACTACTATGTAAATCGATTTGCACAGTGAAGTTTTCAAAAATTTGCGCAAATTTCACTTAGTGCAATCGATTGCACTATTACAGCAATCGATTGCACGCTGTTACAGACAACAAAACAACATTTTAAAAGGCCAAATTCTTGTTTAAACTTTCCATAAAACACCTTATGATCATGGATTCAATTGAGCACGAAAATTCCATCAAATTATGATAAAATAACACCAATGGAATCACAAAACAATGCTCAATGAATCAATCCCAAAGATCACTAAGAGATCACATTGTGAAAGATGGAAAATCCAACTTACCAAAGGTAGATCTAGAGAATTATCAACACAACTTCAAGAGTTTGCTTCAATTCAATCACAAGAATCAATTGCCAAGCTTGGATGTAGAGAATTGATGAAGAAAAAGTGTTTGGATGAAGGTTTAGCTCAAAGATTAGTAAGCTTCAATGCAAAACTTACTAACTTTTCTTGAAAATGGAGCTTTGAGTGAATTTGGTAGATGGAGAGAATTGAGAGATTTTTTAGAAAAGTGATTTTGGCTATCAAAAACTTGAAATTTGAATGAAATGAGGGCTCTATTTATAGAGTTTAGGATTGGGATTAGTGGTAATTTGGTAATTGATTCTTGGAGCCAAAATTTGAATTAATGATAATTCTTTCAAAAAATTAGAGCCAAATTGGAGCCAAAAATTTGACAAGCTTGAAATGCTAATTTTTTTCAAATTTTCACGTTGTGCAATCGATTTCACTACAGTGCAAATCGGTTTGCACTGTGTATTTTTTCAAAAATCGTGCAAAATGCACTTTGTGCAATCGATTGCACTCTAGGAGCAATCGATTGTACAGTGAAAAAAAATGAATTTTTTTTAATTGTTTTTCTTTGCAAATAGAGATTTTAGGGAAATAATACCGGAAAATCTTATTTGCCATATGCTTCGACTCGGTACCTACAAAACACAAATATGAAAAGACAAAGACAAATATTTTTTGCATTTTGATTAGAAGTTAGTGAACAACACAAAAGCAAACTTAAAGATAGGATGCAAATGTGATGAATGAAGCTATTTATTAATGGTTGTGACCAAAATGACAAAATATGATATGAAAGTGCGACTGAAAAAGTTAGGGGCGAAATTTAGGGTACAACACATTCTCCCTTTACTGCCAGACTTTGCTTCAACTGTACAAACAACATGGCGGAGTACGAAGCATGTATCTTTGGTCTCAGAGCTGCCATAGACTTGGGAATCAAATCTTTAGATGTGTTTGGAGATTTATCTTTGGTCATCAGTCAGATCAAAGGGGAATGGGATACTAAGTATCCAAACCTTATCCCTTACAAAGAACATGTTTTGACATTGCTACCACATTTTGAGAAGATTACCTTCGAGCATTTCCCGCGAGAAGAAAATCAGCTAGCAGACGCTCTAGCCACAATGTCATATATGTTTAAACTTAATTGGGATAACGAGGCTCCCCAGATCACCATCGAACGAATGGATGAACCAGCACATTGTCACGAGATTAATACCGAAGAGGTAGTGGACCAGCCTTGGTTTCATGAAGTCAAGAGGTATCTCGAGGCTCAAGAATATCCAGAAGGAGCTTCAATCAATGATAAAAAGTTCTTAAGGAGATTCTCTGATAAGTTCTTCCTTAGTAATGGCATCCTGTACAAATGTAATCATGACTCCATTCTACTTCGGTGTATGGATAAGATTGAGGCTGAAAAGATCATGGCTGAATTACATGAACGTACTTTTGGCACCCACTCCAGTGGGTATACGATGGCGAAAAAAATCCTACGGGCAGGCTATTATTGGTCTACCATGGAAGCAGATTGCTATCAACACTCTCGGACCTGTCATAAGTGTCAAATTTATGCTGACAAGGTGCACGTACCTCTGGTTCCTCTGAATGTTTTGACGGCTCCTTGGCCCTTTCCTATGTGGGGAATTGATATGATTGGAGAGATCAAGCCTACAGCCTCCAATGGACACCGTTTCATCCTGGTGACCATTGACTATTTTACAAAGTGGGTTGAAGCAGCTTCCTTCGCATCCGTTACCAAAAATGGTGTTGCCCGCTTCATTAAGCAAAATCTCATTTGCTGGTACGGTATCCCGGAAAGGATCATCACTGACAATGGTACAAATCTTAACAACACTATGATCACTGCCTTGTGCGAGCAATTCAAGATTCAGCATCACAATTCTTCCCCCTATCGGCCAAAGATGAATGGTGTTGTCTAAGCTGCAAATAAAAACATTAAGAAGATCATACAAAAGATGACAGTCATGTACAAAGACTGGCACGAGATGTTACCATTCTCTCTCCACGGGTATCGTACCACGGCTCGCACATCAACCGGGGAAACACCCTATTCTTTGGTTTACGTCATGGAGACTGTCTTGCCTATTGAGATCCAAATCCCCTCTCTAAGGATTATAAAGGATGCAGGTTTGAGTGAAGACAATTGGATCTAGACTCGACTTGATCAACTAAACTTAATTGATGAAAAGAGACTTACTGCTGTTTGCCATGGTCAAATGTATCAAAAGCGGATGATCAAGGCTTTCAACAAGAAAGTCAAACGCCAAGTATATCAAGTTGGGGATCTAGTGATCAAACGTATCATCTTGCCACAAAGTGATCCCAGGGGCAAATGGACTCCTACCTATGAAGGACCATTTGTAATCAAGAAAATATTCTCCGGTGGGGCAATGATATTGACCACCATGGACGGTGACGACCTGCCACACCCTGCGAACGCGGACATAGTCAAAAGATACTACGCATAAGAGACCCGCTAGGTTGACACACCTAGGCAAAAAAGGGCATCCCGGCGAACCAAAAAGGTTCGGGCAAAAATTAGGGATAAAATAAAAAAATTTGTACACCCGGCAAGTTGAAAACCCGAGAGGGCGACTTGGGCAAAAAAGGGTTTCCCGGTGGACTGAAAACCCGAAAGGGCGGTCCAGGAAAAAGTTAGGGAACTAAAGCGTATGACTATGTCCCGTCGGATCACTTTACGGAAAACCTTTGACTTCCACGGACAAACTCGGAGTTTCTGATCAATTCAATCATCTTCGGACGAAGCAACAAATAGACAAGATATTCGGAGATATGAAGGCTATAGCAGAATGGGAACCCCATGGGATTATTACACATAGCTATCTTTCTTTGTATAATTTTTTCTTGTTTTATGGCACCATTCTCTTACTAGAATGTTTGTCCCCTTTGTACAAAAAATATACTTATTCAAAATCAATACAAAGATACCCCTTTGAAAGTGCAAAACTATTTGTCTTTTCTTTACGATTGTGTTTTGTTTACAAAATACGTCCAATGATTCATTGATGAACATATGCATTTGAACATAATTACTGTTTACAAATAAACAAAATGAGAAAGACAATTACTGATAGGTGGAAAGAATAGGAAAATGTCTCTAGGCTATTGTCCAAGAAATCCCCACAGTACGTCATTTGAACCCCCAGTGGAACAAAATTTCAAATTATTAATCCCCAGTAGAAATCGTCAAATTTCTCAAGATTCCCCAAGAAGATCTTACAAGCAGTACATGGCGTCGCCCTCACAACAGAATTTACTTCTCTCAACAAGAGTTCGTCAGTACTTCAACTTCAAGATTTGAAAATTCAACATATCCTTAGCAGCATTCAAGGATTTATTTTCCTCAATCAAACAGCAATACAGAAAATCAGCTTACATGCACATACATTACATCGACATATCATAAACATTGATAAAGCAACTACATTGCATCATACATTTCATGCAACATAACTTTGTGATTCAACTAACATTTTACCCTTTTCAGGATAAGATTAACAGCTACCAATAACAATATGCAATCATGATACAATATGGATACACTCTGGACACGGATGCCATTCTGATACTCATTCAGATTCAACCTTCATGATACAGTACGGATACGCTCCAGACACGGATGTCATTCTGATACTCATTCAGATTCAACCTTCATGATATAGTACAAATACGCTCCAGACACGGATAACATTCTGATACTCATTCAGATTCAACATTCATGATACAGTACAGATATGCTCCAGACACAGATGCCATTCTGATACTCATTCAGATTCAACTTTCAGATACAGTACGGATACGCTCCAGACACGGATGCCTTTCTGATACTCATTCAGATTCAGACTTCAGATATAGTACAAATACGCTCCAGACATGGATGCCATTCTGATACCCATTCAGATACAATACAGATGCGCTCCAGATACGGATTCCATTCAGATACTCATTCAAAGTTCAAATCCAGATACAGTTCAGGTACGCTCTAGACACAGACGCCATTCTGATACTCATTCTTTCAGCTTACAACTTACAATTCAACAAACATTTTTGGATGGCATCTACAATCCCATCTACAACAAGATTCTATCACTTCTCCAAATGGCATCTTTAAGCCCATTCCCTCCACTACACATCGTTGAGTGCAAATTTCTGGGCACTCTAATGTCCAATCATTCTCTCACCTTCGAGTCACGATGGCAAAACTCGCCAATCTAACTCTTCAGGTTTAAGAAGATTGAACAGGGGCAAATGTTGTACCCCAAATTTTCCATCTCATTTATCAAGATTTTCTCACAAGATCTCTTTGACTCGAGACTGGATTAGGGTTTGATCAACTCAAGACATCTCATCTTACACTAATGACCAAAAATTAGGGTTTGAGTTTGCCCAAGGATTTTTGGAATATGAATGTTTCATATGACTTTCAAACATCATTATGTACCCCTAAGATTACTCATGACTAGTTTTCAAGCCTTGAACCACATTTTTTATCAGTCAATTAGACAATTGACCTAAAAAATCAACTGTATTGGGGAAAAAGTCAACCATGGCCAATTTACAGTCAAACTTCATAATTTTTGATCCACATCAACATTCTAGACTCATATGTATCATTTGATCAAGTTTGGACCATAATTCCTCAAGAAATTTGATCAAATCATCAAAAGGGCAAAATGGTCAAAATTAGGGGTTGATTGAGAAAGGGGAATTTCTGATTTTTGACCTGGAAAATGACCAATTGATTTGAAGCATGATTTCAAGGATTCAATTGTATCATCTTGACCTAATGGAATGGTTCAAAACATTGCAATTGCATTGGATTGACAGATGAAATTTGCAGTCAACTGATCAAAAGTCAATTGTATACTGAAAAGTCAAACTTTGACTTTTTGGCCAAAATCAAGTGCCAAGGATCACAATTCATCAAAACATGTGAAAATGTGAAACTTGTTCATCAAGAAACCAAAGATTGAAGATTTGATTTTGAAATTTGAAATTTTTCTTAACTTAGAAATTTTTCTAAGTATAGAAAATTTCTTATTTTTTCTCAACTTTAAGCCATTTTTCACCATAATACAAGATGATTCAAAGAAAGTTCCCAACATGAAAATTGTAGACCTCCATGAAATCTACAACTTTGCTTCACAAATTTTCCATAAAGATGCTTGGATCTCAAGATATAATTTTGTGAATACATGCCCATGAACTAAAATAACTTATTGAAATTTTGCCCTAATTTAGGCAGGTTTTGGACTCAACTTCATGGCAATTTTTCACCTAGTTCCAAGAGGAATATTGAAATGAATTTCAAATATGAGTTATAGAGCACATTGCAAGATTTCCAAAATGTCCTAGAATTCCTTGAGATAATTTTTGAGTAGGGAGAATCGAAGAGATGAAATTGGCAATTTCTCACTTTGAATTCAAGCCATTTCATGAAGAACAAAATTCAAATATGAACCTATGCTGCCTAATTCTTGCTTTAAAGGTCTCAAACTTGTTTCTCACTTCATAATTTAATGCTTACTCAGTTGAAAAAGCCTTAATCCAAGCCCAAGGGTCTTTGTCCAAGCTTTAATTCCATAAATGGCACAAAGTTGCCATTGCCATTTTGGAAAAGCTTAACTTTTGTAACTTTTCAATTCTTGAGAATTGGACCTGTCTTCTCTGCACACACAAGTCCTACAAACCTAAAGCAGTTTGTATAGAGCTTGTACCAAATCCAAGCAGGCAAGTACAAGCATGTAGAGACTTGTCTCTTCGCTTTGCTTCAAAAGCAAGTAAGAGTGCAAAAAGGCTACAACTCAGAAATCTGTTGAGGACTGGATTGGAAACTTTCTCCATACTAATACACAAACATATTACAGCTTAGGACATGATTGAAAAAGGCCTGAAACACTCCAAAACTCCCTCTCGCCAAAAACCTGTCAAAAACTTGCAGTTTGAGCATAAGCA
This sequence comes from Vicia faba, assembly GCA_948472305.1. Lineage (NCBI taxonomy): Eukaryota > Viridiplantae > Streptophyta > Magnoliopsida > Fabales > Fabaceae > Vicia > Vicia faba. The sequence continues at coordinate 1,300,150,748 of OX451740.1, read as the reverse complement.
TAGCAATCCACAAATTTGCTCGTGCGTTTCAAGTTTTAATCATTCAAACACTTTACTTACCTCATATCTAAGTGATCCAGACCATCATCCCTCCACTATAACACCTCCTTCTCCATCTGCCATTTTTGCTTTTCAAGCTTGCAGTTTGACTTGGATAGAGAGTTTCAGACACTTTCAAAGTAAGGTAAGGATTGGAACACACTCAGGGAGGTTCAAGCAACTAAAGGAATCTTCAGACCTTCATAAATCTCACTCAAACTCCATTCACGATCTCAGCTGAAAGAGGTAAGAACTCCAACTTTTATCTCTTTATATAGGCATCCATTGGCCACGATTTGTGAAAGGAAAATGTAGATATTATTGTGCTAAAGCCAACCATGTGCATAGATTTCATTTCTGATCATTAGGTATAGAGAATTTTGGAATTTAAATTTCTGTAAAAATTAGGTTTAAAATTAGGGCCTTTAAAATTCGTTCTGATCTTTGATTGTTAGTTTCCATAAGTTACAAGTATGAAATCGTGGAAAAGAGTACTATCATTTTCATGTTAGAAGTTTCCATTTTCATGGAGAAATGAGAGAGATATGCTTGGTCTGGCTAGCTAGAGGAAGAAGACGAAGTACAGGGTAAAGAAAGCTTTTTGTGTTATGTTTTTCTTATTTCACATAAACAAACGGATGTACAGCCACCCTAGTGGCAAGGTAGCGCGCTGGAAATGCATAGGTCATGGATTCGAAACTTGGCGCCTTTTGTTTTTTTCATATTTTTCTAGTTTCATTTTTGGCTGTTTGCAGGATGGGCTTCAACATTTGGGCCTTAGCGTTTTTTGCTAACATACTACTCCCTGCTTGCTTGCAGCACCCCTGGCCCATAATTTTTATTATTCATTTTTATTTTTTTTATTTTATTAAATATATTTTCCTTAATATTAAAAATCATAAAAAAATATAAAAATGCTAAATTTATATTTTTGATCTATTTTATTTTATTTTTCTCATAAAAAATATTTTATTTTAGTTACATATCATACATATACTTTTTTTAATAAACTTGTAAATAAAAATAGAATTAGGTTAATTATTTTATTCCTTTTCATTCATACTTGTAAATATTTATTTTGACATATAAAAATACTAAATATTTTCATAAATATTATTTATCACTACAAAAAATACACAAAAAATAATACTTAAAGAGCTTTATTTTCTTTTAAATTAGAAATTAGGATTAACCATTTTTTTAAGAAATAATTTCCTTTTTTAAATATTTTTAGGATTAGGTCAAGATTCTTTTGCATATGAAAAACAAAACAGTTTCTTTTCCTTGCATATACATAATATTGCATATTTAAATATTATATATTTGTTTATTCAAATATTCGTACAAATTCGATTTGGTTGTAATAGCTTAATTAGATTTACATTATTGCAAATCCCCATTCACAATTTGTATTCTCCCCTCCCATAAAATGTAATAGCGTAGTAATCTTTAAATTACACAATTTACCGCTTTTTACTTATCATGCTAGTAATTAGGGTTTGAATGGCAAGATAAAAGCAAATCAAATAGAAAACCCTAAATCCAATACAAGATCAAAGCATGAAAATAACACACTTGCACACAAGCACCCTTAGGGTTTCTCCACTTGGTTGCCTTATACATGGCCATATTACGCATGCGAAGTATCTTGGCAAAACAAACAAATATAAGATCATAGTCCCTCGATGACACTATTCTAAGTTGCCTTACAAAATAATCTTAGTCCCTCAAAAAATGCTAGATACATTACAACATTGCTAATCATGGTTATACGATAAACCGCGCCCGCCCCGTTTACATCCAAAGATAGAGTTGCTTACCAAATAAATGGTAAGACAATAATGTCAAAGGAATAGAAAATGAACAAGAAATACATTTGAGTAGGTCGATTGCTTCTAGTTACTTGCTCTATTTTTAAACAACTATCCTTGCTATTTTCCAAAATAAACACACACATTTCAAAACATCTTACAAACATTGAAAACATTTTCAAAAAAAAAGATCAAATATCTTTGTATACATTCTTACGAAGGAGAATCATTACAAAGATTGCCTAAACAATGGCCTCTTTTACAAAATACTTTCAAAACCACACAAAGCACAATTTCAAAACAAAAGTAAGTGATCTAGCAAGTAACTAAGAGCCCATGGAAAACCATGGATGAAAAGGATGTTAATACCTTCCCTTTTCATAATCTACCCCCCGAACTCAAGAAACAATCTCAAAGGTCTTTCCTGTGCTTTTTCACCTTTCCTTTTGGATAAAAGAAAAGTCGGTGGCGACTCTTGCTAAACTGTAACATTTGCGATAAAACGTAAAAACCTCAAGTCAGTTCTCCCACCGTATCACAGTGTCGTAATTTGATTTCGAGTTGATACTTATTGATAATTATTTGAATTCACGTATCAGAATTTCGAGTTGATTAATTATTCTCGACGTGTAAATAATTTTTGTTTCAATACTTGAGATTATTGTACCGGTACCGACTTATTTGTCGCAACTTATTTGTAAATCCCAAGCGAAGTTTCAAGTATCAGTGTTCGGTTTGGATCATTCAAATGTGAATCTTAAATCGATTTTTAGTGAACACCGACACATGAAGCATTGATGTATGGAGTTCACAAATATGTCATAAATCATGATTTAATTGTTGCTCGAAGCTTATTTGGTTTTAATTGGTTATTTGTTTGATATCAGTGTCGACTTTAAATGGTTTTTGTCGTAACCGACAAAAAATAGAGAGTCGTCACCATTAATTTTGATCCTAAGGATGGGGAAATAACGCATAACCCTAATTTGCACAGAGATTCTAAATTCGTAAGTTAATTAGACGAAAGGAAGGTGTTAGGCACCCTTCACCTCCATTGTTCTCAAGGGGCTTCGCTTTTAGGTTTAAGGATAAGATGAGTATTTGGTAGTTAATATTTCTATACGTTGAGAAAAAGGATTTAAACTTTTAGTTGTGAACTCGCCTTGGTCTTAAACGCATGTCTACGTATCTCCTTACGGAGAATCAGAGTCTAATTTTGTAGTTCATATTGTTTAGTTGGTGTTTTTTATAGGACCACGTAGAATTGCTTTTGAGTTATCCTTGAACCTTGTCTAGGTTTTGTAAAAGAGTGATCGTAAACGTAGTTCACAATTAATTTTGAAAGTAATTTTATAAAAAAATTATTTTTGAAAATATCTTGAGTTTTATTATGTTAATGAGAAAAATGTTTTGTGATTGGTTAGCTATTTTAATGTTTGAGTTGGTGGATTGAAGAAGAGTCAATCTTCATTGAAATTAGTTCGCGCTAGGAAAAAATTATTTGATTTGTTCGATAAATTTTAAATGTATTTTGTTTGAATAATTAATTGATAGACGTTGAATCGACCAATCGATATTTGAGGATGTGGTGGATGTAAAATCCACCAATCCTATTATTATTGGTAAAAATGTTAAATTATTTTAGGAAGAGTTTGGTTAGTGTACATGAATTTATCGTGTTATTGTATTATTTCTTAATAACAATTTAGATAAATAACTAAAACTAAATCAAATTCTAAATCACTAATTCAAATAATTGCTAAAACAGAAGGTGCATATGTAAGAGAAAAGGGCGCAGTAGTAAAGTGAGGCCCAAACCAATTAGCATGCAAACCCCACTAAACAAATAACTAATAAGCTAAATAGAAAAAATTCAATAAAAAAAATATAGAACATGAGCAAGATATGACATATTTTATGAAATTGTGTTGTTGTTTATGCAGGATGATGCTTTTAAGAATTGACAAAGAAAAACTTTTGTACAAGATATGACATATTTTATGATTTTTTTTGATAAAGTGATTATGGTGTATTGGTTTACATGCTTTTGATTAGTATAGTAAGATTAGTATAGTTTTATGTATAAAAACTAGATTTAAAATAAAGGGTTTTTAGTTAAATATTAGTATCTAAGAATGGGAAGTTATATACACACACTTGAGAGTGTAAAAAAAAGTGAGATGTGTAATTATTGAATGGTTTGTGAGTATAGTAAAAAATTGTGAAAAATGTGTGGTTTTAGTGAATGAAAAAAACATGTGTATGTAGTCTGAGTAAACTGTGTGTGAATTCTAAAACAGTGTATGTACGATGGTGTTAGTTAGTATAATACGAAGAAAGTGAAATTGTTAGCTAAGAAGATAGAGGTAAAAAAATAGTGGAAAATTATACAAGAATAGATCTATAGTGTGTGGACGTTAAAACAAATAGAACCATCAAATCATCTTCATTAAGCAAATTAGAAAAAAATCAAATTGAAATTAAAAGGGTGTTGAAAATATCAAGGAGACCTCGGACTTAATTATCGACTAAAAAACACCAATAGTTTTTTAAAATTTTTTTTGAAAAGAATCGTGAGAATGTGTGTGTGAAGAGTGTGTGGAATTCGTAGATGATTTTTGATAGAAAAAATGGAGGTACTTTGTTCAAGACAAAATTCTAGTAGATGATTATAAAAATTGTAAGTGTGAAATTCGTAGGTTTTTATGGATGAAAAATTATTATGGACAAGAGTCATATTTATAGATTTGAAATTAAGTTAAAAAACTTGAAAAGGAAGTTTACCCAAAACAAATGAAAAGTCCAAAGTTATTTTTGTTTTAAATCAAATATTTTTTAAAAAATAAAAATTTTAATATTAAAATATTAATAAAAAAGAAAATGAAAATTATTAATAAACAATTATATATATATATATATATATATATATATATATATATATATATATATATATATATATATATATATATATATATATATATATATATATATATAAATACAAAATTATGGAAACTGGGATTTGAACACATGACATTCTATTTGCACTTCTTATTCTATTACCAACTTTGCTATGTGATTCTATTTAAGATAAAAAGACACATGGAAGCATATGAAAGGTGAGTGAGTATTTTTTTTAAAAATATAAATAACTTAAAATTAAAATATTATATATTTTTAAATAGACAAAATAACTTGAGAACGAATATTTATAAAACCCAAAATGTTAGTGTAAATAAATCAAAGAAATTTATAAAAATCCCAAATGTTGAAAATATTTTGACTGTTAGAAAATAGGTCTGACAAATTTAGGGTATGATAGTTGCCCCTATTTAATTACTCTTTGATTGAAGTGTGCATGTATACAATGTTTTCGCACGTTCGGATCATAGAGTTATTAAATAATGGATGACCTCAAATTTCGACCAAAAACTTTTGAAAGATAAACTGTATAATGAACCAAAAAGTAGACAGACGAGGATGACGCAGATAACTCACTAACGCCTAGAGCAAGAACATACCTAACCCATATATGATGACACGGATAATTCATCAACATCTAGAAAAAGTAATCACAAATTTCATATATTTACCACAACCTAAGGGTAAATAACATGATTTCAAAAATAGATAAATTATTGATGCTTCGAGACTAACACAACAAGTTATATTGCACATTTGTACATCTACCACAACCTAGGGGATAAATAACATAAATTTGATAATTCATTATTGCTCTGAGACTAACACAACGAATTATATCGCAGATACATCTACCACAACCTAGGGGGTAGATAATACATGTTTTGAAAAAAAAAAAACTTATTAATGCTTTGAGACTAACATAGTAAACTATACCACCGATTTTTATATTTACCATAACTTATGGGTTAAATAACTCAGGTTTGATAATTCATTGTCGCTTCGAGACTAACACAACGAATTATATCGCATATACATCTATCACAACCTAGGGGTAAATAATACGAGTTTTGAAAAAAAATAACTTACTAAAGCTTCGATACTAACATAGAAAGCTATGATGCAAATTTTTATATTTACAACAATCTAGGGGGTAAATAAGCAAGTTTGATAATTAACTTACTAACGCTTCAAGACTAATATAGTAAGTTATATCGTAGTTTTGTGACACTTATCACAACCTAGGGAATAAACGACACGAGTTTTGAAAAAATAGATAACTTCTTGCTTCTTCGAGACAGACGCAACGAGTTATATCCTAGATTTTGCACATCTACCACAACCTAGGAGGTAGATAGTACGTGTTTTTGAAAAAAATAGCTTACTAATGCTTCGAGACTAACATAGTAAGCTATATCACATATTTTGTATTTACCACAACCTAGGGGGTAAATGATGCCAGTTAGAAACTGGATATTTGGAAATTGGAATAACGATGTCGGTTGTGTCTGTTCTCAACCAAGACTTGATTAGCATGAAGAATGCTAGGTTTAAAGATTGAAACTGAAGTTTCAATGATGATGTTGGTTGTGTCTGTTTTCAACCAAGGCTTGATAATATGATAACCAAATGAAATTGAATGTTTGAAAGGTTTGAATTTGAAAAGTTTAAATTTGATAATTGAAAGTTTGAACTTTGAAAATTTTGATTTTGACAATTGAAAAGAAAAATTGATTTTGACAGTTGAAAAGTTTGACAGTTGAAAGCTTGAATAATATGCCCATAGGATGATGATGACAAGGCTGTTAGAACAATGTTTGAATCTACTACCCTATATTTGAGTTTTGATGATAACAAAGTGAAAAGATATAGTATTTATAAGTTTCATGAATGAACTATCTGCTGCCTAAAATTACTATGTTCTGACTTGCAGATACGCTGATTAATATAAGCAAGATCACATCTATTCAGCATCAGAACTTGATTTCAGACACCAGCATCAGAAGTTGCTAGATCAGAACGTCAAAATCAGATGATCAACTCACGTACATGCTGAAGCCTGATGAACAAGACTGCGCTCAACACTCTGATACAGAAACACAATAGTTCATCAGCAGCGAAGCAGAGTCAGAATGAGCCAAGCCAGAACTTGCATTAAGTAAGCAACGGTACTGTGCATTGAAAGCAAATTAATTTCAACGGCTTCATTCCAGACAAGATCTGCTCAATAAGGAAAGTTTGTTATTAGCATTGAATCAAGAATATTGCATCCAACGTTCATCATCTCAGTGCTATATAAACAAAGCTTTGAAGATTGAAATGGTTAATGCTCTCCAAATCTCTACACGCACAAAAGCTGAACCATAATCTTCGTTCTACCAGTTTTGCTAAACCACACACTCTGATATTCCATTACTGTTTAGCAATCTAGTTTCTAAGCTTCATTTTGTGTACACATCACAGTTGTGATACAGTTTTGTAGAAAACATCCACCCACATAGTTTTATCTCTTTGTAAGAAAGTGTTACCTTGACAAACCGGGTTGTGGTTTGAATCAAGAAGGCTTTAGCAGTTGTTAAAGCAGTCTGTAATATTCAATTGAATATAGTGGATTAAGACCTCGTTGGAGAGAGGCGAAATCACCTTGATGGGTGGACTGGAGTAGTTTGAGATCAAACGAACCAGGATAAAAATATCGTGTTCATTGCTTTAGATTTCAGTTTTACAATTCAACCCCCCCTTCTTGTGTTTTTCACCACTTCAATTGGTATCAGAGCGCCTGGTTCTGAGCTAAAACACTTAACCGTGTCAGTACAAGATCCAGCGTCAGAAAAACACAATGGCAGGAAACAATTCTCACATCAGCAATGACAACAATGAGGACAGAGACAGATTCAGTGGCAAACCTCCAGTCTTTGATGGAGAAAACTTTGATTACTGGAAAGACAGAATTGAAAGCTTCTTTCTAGCACATGATGCTGATCTGTGGGATATGGTGACAGATGGATACTCGCACCCTGTGAATGCAAGTGGTCAGAAGATTGATAGAAAAGCAATGTCTGATCAACAAAAGCGTGACTTCAAGAATCACCACAAGGCCAGAACCATCCTCCTCAGTGCCATCTCCTATACTGAGTATGAAAAGATCTCCAACAGAGACACAACAAAGAATATTTTTGATTCTCTCAGAATGACGCATGAGGGCAACGTTCAAGTCAAAGAAACAAAAGCTCTGGCGCTCATTCAGAAGTATGAGGCGTTCAAAATGGAAGAATCTGAATCCATTGAAACTATGTTCTCTAGATTCCAGATTCTGGTTGCTGGTCTCAAAGTTCTGGACAAAGGATACTCTACTGCTGACCATGTCAAGAAAATCGTCAGAAGTTTACCCAAGCAGTGGAGGCCTATGGTTACTGCTCTGAAGCTAGCTAAAGATCTCAACAAAATCACTCTGGAGGAACTTATCAGCTCCCTCAGAAGTCATGAGATAGAGCTAGAAGCTGATGAGCCTCAGAAGCAAGGTAAGCCTTTAGCATTAAAATCTAACAGAAAAATTGAGTCTAAAGTTTTGCAGGCAGTTGAAGAAACATCTGATGGATCCTCATCAGAAGAAGACGAACTTTCCCTTCTCTCCAGAAGAGTAAATCAACTGTGGAAGCAAAGACAAAGGAAGTTCAGGAATCCCAGAAGATCTGATCAGAACGAGTCTTCTTCTAGATACAGAAGGACAGATTCTTCCTCTGGATACAGAAGATCTGAAGGCTCCTCCAGTAGCAAAAAGCCAAACACCAAAGACATCATCTGCTATGAGTGCAACGAGCAAGGACACTATAAGAGTGACTGCCCAAAGCTTCAGAGGGAAAAGCCCAAAAAGAAGTTTGGAAGAGAGAAGGAGAAAAGTCTCATGGCTACATGGGATGACTCTGACTCGTCTGAAGCTGACTCAGAATCAGATGATGAAAGGGCAAACATAGCTCTCATGGCTAACATTTCAGAAGATAGTGAAGCTTCTGAATCAGACTCAGAATCAGACACAGAAGAGGTATTTCCTAACTTTGCTGTTAACTTTACAAAGGCTGAACTTGCTGAAAGCCTTAATGAGATTCTGGAACGTTATCAGCAAATTAGAGCTAAATTCAGAGACCTGAAAAGGAATCTTGAATCTGACTCTAATAAGACTGAGAGTCTCAAATTGGAAAACTCTGAGCTGAGAAATAAGATTTCAAAATTAGAAAACACTTTACAAAACTCTCAGAAGGAACCAATTTCTGAAACTCCCAGCAACGCTGATGAGATCATCAAGGAGTATGATCACAGTTTCCAGAAGTTCCTAGATAAAAGCATAGATAGAAGCAGAATGGCTTCAATGATCTATGGAGTTAGCAGAAACGGCAGGAAAGGAATAGGATACCAAGGTAAGGTTCCTACACCAAAGAATGTCATGGACTTAACCATTAAACACACTCCTCTGAATTCACACTTTGTGTATGGTCACACACATGATATCAAATATACTAGCAGTAAGCACTCTGTGAAACCAAAATTCAACCAGAGTTTTGGTAAAACTAACAAATCAGGACCCAAGAAAATCTGGGTACCTAAGGATAAAATAATACATGTTGCAGATATCTTTAGCAGCAAGTCAGAAACACCAGTCATGGTACCTGGACTCTGGATGCTCACGACACATGACGGGAAGAAGGCATATGTTCCAAAGCCTAGAACATAAGCCCGGAGGCCACGTTGGCTTTGGAGGCAATCAGAGGGGAAAGATAATTGGCTCTGGAACTGTAGGTAATGGAAATCTTCCCTCTATTAATAATGTTCTGCTAGTAGATGGATTGATGCATAATCTGTTATCCATAAGTCAATTAAGTGATAACGGTTATGATATAATCTTTAATCAAAAATCATGTAAAGCTGTAAGTCAGAAAGATGGGACTATCCTGTTTAATGGTAAGAGGAAAAACAACATTTACAAAATCAAACTTTCTGAACTAAAGAGTCAGAATGTAAAATGTCTTCTGTCTGTTAACAACGAGCAGTGGATCTGGCACAGAAGATTGGGGCATGTTAGTATGAGAAGAATATCTCAGATTAACAAACTCAATCTGGTCAGAGGACTTCCTAATTTGAAGTTCAATTCAGATGCTCTGTGTGAAGCATGTCAGAAAGGCAAATTTGCAAAACCTTCTTTTAAATCCAAAAATGTTGTTTCTACCTCTAAGCCATTAGAACTTCTGCACATTGACTTATTTGGACCAGTTAAAACTGCTTCAGTCAGTGGTAAGAAGTATGGGTTAGTAATCGTAGATGACTATAGCAGATGGACATGGGTAAAGTTCTTAAGACACAAGGACGAGTCACACTCTGTGTTTGTTACCTTCTGTAACCAAGTTCAGAATGAAAAGGATCTTAGAGTCGTTAAAGTCAGAAGTGATCATGGTGGAGAATTTGAAAATAAAGATTTTGAGTCATTCTTTAATGACAGAGGCATTCTGCATGATTTCTCTTGTCCTAGAACTCCCCAACAAAATGGAGTTGTAGAACGAAAGAACAGAACATTGCAAGAAATGGCCAGAACCATGATCAATGAGACAAATGTTGCTAAGACCTTCTGGGCAGAGGCAATAAACACAGCGTGCTACATTCAGAATAGAATCTCAATAAGACCTATTCTGGAAAAGACTCCATATGAATTGTGGAAGAACAGAAAGCCCAACATTTCATATTTTCATCCATTTGGATGTACTTGCTTTATATTAAATACAAAGAATTATTTGAACAAGTTTGACTCTAAAGCACAGAAGTGTATTATGTTAGGATACTCTGAACGCTCAAGAGGGTACAGAGTATACAATACAGAAACACAGATTGTGGAAGAATCAATCAGTGTTCGTTTTGATGATAAGCTTGACTCTGAAAAGTCAAAGCAGAATGAAATTTTTGCAGGTATAGAAATTGAATTTGCAGGTTCTGAAGACAAGTCATCAGAAGCTCTCAACACAGACATTCCTTCAACGTCTGAAAGGAGCACTGCTAGAAATCCTACAACAGCTGCTAATCAACCTCAGAAGAGATTACCCAGAAGCAGCTTGGATCACCCAGAAGAGACTATCCTAGGAAGAAAGGAAGATCCAATCAGAACAAGAGCAAGCTTCAGAAACTCTGAAGAAACTCTTATGGGACTGGTGTCTCTGATTGAACCTTCTTCTATTGATGAAGCACTCCTGGATAATGACTGGATTCTGGCAATGCAAGAAGAGTTGAATCAATTCACCAGAAACGACGTATGGGATCTCGTTCCCAGACCAAAAGGATTCAACGTCATTGGAACAAGATGGGTGTTCAGAAACAAGCTAAATGAACAGGGTGAAGTCATCAGAAACAAGGCACGACTGGTTGCACAAGGTTATAGTCAGCAAGAGGGGATAGACTATACAGAAACCTTTTCCCCAGTCGCCAGGTTAGAATCTATCAGACTTTTAATTTCATTTGCTGTTAATAGAGGCATCACTCTGTATCAGATGGATGTCAAAAGTGCATTCTTAAATGGTTATATAGAAGAAGAAGTTTATGTACACCAACCCCCAGGTTTTGAAAATACAAAACATCCAGAACATGTTTTCAAACTAAAGAAGTCACTGTATGGTCTGAAACAAGCTCCCAGAGCTTGGTATGAAAGGCTAAGTAACTTTCTGCTTGAAAATGAATTCACCAGAGGGAAAGTGGACACTACTCTATTCTGTAAATCAGTTAAGAGTGACATCTTAGTCTGTCAAATTTATGTTGATGATATTATTTTTGGTTCTACTAATCCTTCTCTTGGAAGAAAATTTGCTAAGTGTATGCAGGCAGAATTTGAGATGAGCCTCATGGGGGAACTGAAATTCTTTCTTGGAATTCAGATCAATCAAACTCCAGAAGGAACTTACATTCATCAGAGCAAATACATCAGAGATCTTCTGAAGAAATTTGACCTCTCAGAATGTAAGCCATCAAAGATTCCAATGCATCCCACGTGCATTCTGGAAAGAGAAGAGGTAAGCAAAAAGGTAGAACAGAAAGTCTACAGAGGTATGATTGGTTCTCTCCTCTATCTGACTGCTTCAAGACCTGACATATTATTCAGTGTTTGTATCTGTGCTAGATTCCAATCAGATCCTAGAGAATCTCACTTAACAGCTGTTAAGCGAATTTTCAAGTATCTGAAAGGTACTACTAATCTGGGTTTGTTTTATAGAAAATCTAGTGATTACAGCTTAGTAGGCTACTGTGATGCTGATTTTGCTGGAGACAGAGTGGAACGTAAAAGTACTTCTGGAAGCTGCCAGTTTCTGGGAGAAAATCTGATTTCTTGGTCCAGCAAAAGACAATCAACAATTGCTCTGTCAACAGCAGAAGCTGAGTACATAGCAGCAGCAGGATGTAGCACACAAATGCTCTGGATGAAAAGTCAGCTTGAAGACTTCCAGATTTTTGAGAGTAACATTCCTATACTTTGTGATAATACTTCTGCTATTTGCTTAAGTAAGAATCCCATTTTACATTCTAGAGCAAAGCATATAGAAATAAAACATCACTTCATTAGGGACTATATTCAGAAAGGTATTTTAAACTTAAAATTTATAGATACAGACCATCAATGGGCTGATATCTTTACCAAACCCCTTTCAGAAGATAGGTTTAATTTCATTCTGAAACATCTCAGCATGAAAGTGTGTCCAGAGTGAAAATGTTTTAATTCCATATATTTACCTTCAGAATGTAATTATTTTACTGTGAACTTCTGATCAATCTCCTTTCAGAAAGATAGAACATGCAGATTGTATCAGATGCAAGTCTAAAGATCTGAGAGTCTAAAGCTCAAAGACAGACGTGCTGATCACTACATCAAACAAGTGTCATCCAATCATCAGCATATCTCTGAAGCAGAACGCGTGCACGCTTCTGAGAAGGCAAAGCGCTGATTGGGTGCATTGAGACACATGTCTGGTAACCATTTTTAAGTATCTTTCTCAAATCCCCCAAAATCAGCAAGCATTTAATGAAAAGTAATCATGCTTTTAAATGGCAATCATGATTTTTCTCTCTCTTAAAAACGTTTATCTTTTCAAAATAGTTTTGAAAACTCTATTTAAGCACATTAATCTCTCATTCTTATTCTTTACGCTTTCTCACTAACACTCAAGCATTTTCTGCATATTTCTGAGTTCATCTCTTGCAAACCTTATTCCTCAGTTCATTCTCAAAACCCTTTTAGTGTGAACATGGCAACCTCCAGTAGCGTTTCTGCAGGTAATCAGAAGAAAGCATCATCTGAGCAATATCAAGTGCCACTCATAAGTCTCCTCACTCCGGTGAAGAACCTTGAAGTGCTCTCTGAGTTAATCATTGATTTTGAAAGCTTGAAGGAGAATGGTTTTGACCTAACTGAAGAAGTTAGGGCTCAAAAGTGGGAAAGGTATTTCGATAGGTTGGTTGGACCAACATTCCCAGCGCTGGTCAAGGAATTTTGGATTCACGCCAAGGTTTCAACACACCTAGTCATCTCCTCTGTTATGGGGAAGAAGATTGTGATTTCTGAAGATCTCATTGCAAGGCTAATCGGTCAAAGTGGTGGTGGCATCCGTTGTGTGGACATGGCTGAAAGATGTGCTGATATAGGTGTGGTAGCTAACAGGATTTTCACTCTTGGGATGCCCAGCAGCAAGATTAAGGATCTGAAGGATCATTTCAGAGTATGGGCTAAGATAATTCTGGGGTGCTTCAACCACAGGAAACCAACAAGTTCTCCTGATTACATAAATGTGGATCAGCAGTTTCTGATCTACTTTATTGATCAGAAGATAAAGATCAATCTGGCTCACTTCCTGTTCAACCACCTCAGAACCAGTGTGAAAGAAACAAGGGAAGAAGAAAGAACCAAGAGGGACTGGATACCTTTTGGAAGGTTGATATCAGATATTCTGACAGAGAATAGGCTGATTGAGCATCTGATAGAAGCTCAAGAGCTGAGCACTATTGAACCAACAATTGGAAAACCTCTGAACGCAAAGAATCTGAAAAAGATGAAGCTGATAGAGAACATTCAGAAGGAACCCAGAGCTACTTCCACTGCTGATATCTCCAGCAGAAGAGTGCCTCTGAGTGATTTTCCGTCATTTTCTGAAATTGAATCCAAACCAGAGGTGTATCTCAGGTATTTGGATGCGTACAAGGCAGATGGTACAGATCCAAAGCTGAATATCAGAGATCTGCATCAACCCCAACCAGAAGTGACTCTGAAGAAGACAAAGAAGAGGAAGGCGCCATCAGAAGGATCATCTCAGCAGACTCCAAAGAAAAGAGGTATTTCATCTGCTGCCCCTGTTTCAAATTCTTTTACTATTCCAGCATCTATCCCTCCTCAAACCTCTCATAGAATATCAATTCCCATCCCTACCATTGATGAAACTGTACAAGAAGAAGACCCTTCTGAGGCATTAAAACTCAGAAGACCTAGAACCAAACACCCCAAACAACCAACAATTTCAACAACAACAGCACTTGACCAAGTGTTGTCTGATATTGAGCGTCAACATGCCTCTGCTCAACCAAACTCTGAACCACAAAATATTCCTCCTCCACAACCAGAACAACAACAACAAGAACCAGAACAACAACAACCAGAACCACAACAACAACAACCACTCTCAGAAGAACCTCTGATCCCTGAGCAATCAGAGATTCCACCTCCCTCTCCCCAACCAGAAATTAATCCACCTTCACCACAAACAGAGTTTCACCACTCTGAAACTCCTTCTCCTCATCAATCTGACCCTCACTCACCTCAACCATCACCGCTGGCAATCCAACTGCCATGTGGAACCACTGTTGTCATGCCCCAATTACCATCCTCATCAGAATCGACACCACCAAATACTCCCAAAACACCACCCACTCCAATCGAAATATCTGACTCTGATACCCCTTCTCCAAAACAAACAGCTTCTCAGAAAACCTCTGAAAACCCCAGCAGGACTTTCATTGACTTAACCAGTCTTGACCGTCTTGCTGATCTAAAACACAAAATTGCCATCCCAAAACCAAAGCAACCAGATGTTGGCTCTGGTATTTTGAATTTTGAAACAGGTGTGCTGCAATGGATTGCTTCTTTGAAGCAAGTCTGTCCGGGAATGATTGACCCAGCTGCTTCTGATCAGCTCTGGTCATAGTTCAGACTTTGGGTACGTGCTGAAGCCCTCAAGTTGCAGGATATCAACTATGAGCAGGCACAACAAAATTTCAGCAAGCTTCTGAATGAAGTTGGAAGTATGCTTCTGAAAGAGGACGTGCTCCCTCTGGACAGTGAACCTTGGTCTGAGAAACAGCAAGCTGCAAAGGTACAGGACAAGACCATTCAATCAGAAGAAGACAAGACCATTCAAGCTGAAGACAGTCAAGCAGAGGATGTTGCTGAAAGTTCTGAGAAGCCTCCTCCTTCTGATGCTTCTCAAGCTGCCTTGGACAGGCAGACTCTGGAAGAACTAAGGCTGAATGACATGCGTCTACAATAGCGAATGGATGAAAACGATCAGAAGATGAAAGAGAGAATGGATGTGCAGGACAGCAAGATTGACACTGTTGTCAGCATGGTGCATAAGCAGAATGAGACTTCTGAAAAGATTCAAGCCATGCTGGAGAGCTTGTTCACACGCTTGCCTCCTCAACCTTAAATCTTTTCTTTCATGCATGACCTTTTTCATGTTTTCCCTGATTTTCTGATGTACTGTTTGATTATGTTTTGTAATATTTTCTTGTTTTGATTCTGAACTATATTAATATAATTAGTTTTTCTGATCTTAATTGTTTTAGCACATCACCAACACTTTTTGATTGCTGACAAAAAGGGGGAGAACAAGAATGATATTTAAATCAATAACGGCTAACTAGACAGAAATTCTCAAACATTCTAACTTTATTACTTGAAATGTTTTTTTTGTTTTGTTTAAAGTCTACAGGCACAAGGAAGCTCCTGGACACTCTGAAGACTAGAAGCTCTGAACAATGTTACTCTGATCAATATGAAGTTCTGATCGTCCTAATACTCTGATCCAAAGCAAAGCTCTGACAAGAAAAGCTCTGAAGCTCTGCTCTGACACAAAGCTTCTGATAAGTCAAAGACTCTGATAATCTGATGTTCAAAGAAAGAAAAAGATCTGATCCTGAAGAACACGTATAATCAAAGGGAAGTAATAAACTCAGGGGGAGTATTTCCTTACTCCTTATTCTTTTACTTCTTATTCTGATACATATTCCAGATACCTTTTCACGTTATTTTCATTTAAAATATCTAGTTTTTGTCATCATCAAAAAGGGGGAGATTGTTAGAACAATGTTTGAATCTACTACCCTATATTTGAGTTTTGATGATAACAAAGTGAAAAGATATAGTATTTATAAGTTTCATGAATGAACTATCTGCTGCCTAAAATTACTATGTTCTGACTTGCAGATACGCTGATTAATATAAGCAAGATCACATCTATTCAGCATCAGAACTTGATTTCAGACACCAGCATCAGAAGTTGCTAGATCAGAATGTCAAAATCAGATGATCAACTCACGTACATGCTGAAGCCTGATGAACAAGACTGCGCTCAACACTCTGATACAGAAACACAATAGTTCATCAGCAGCGAAGCAGAGTCAGAATGAGCCAAGCCAGAACTTGCATTAAGTAAGCAACGGTACTGTGCATTGAAAGCAAATTAATTCCAACGGCTTCATTCCAGACAAGATCTGCTCAATAAGGAAAGTTTGTTATTAGCATTGAATCAAGAATATTGCATCCAACGTTCATCATCTCAGTGCTATATAAACAAAGCTTTGAAGATTGAAATGGTTAATGCTCTCCAAATCTCTACACGCACAAAAGCTGAACCATAATCTTCGTTCTACCAGTTTTGCTAAACCACACACTCTGATATTCCATTACTGTTTAGCAATCTAGTTTCTAAGCTTCATTTTGTGTACACATCATAGTTGTGATACAGTTTTGTAGAAAACATCCACACACATAGTTTTATCTTTTTGTAAGAAAGTGTTACCTTGACAAACCGGGTTGTGGTTTGAATCAAGAAGGCTTTAGCAGTTGTTAAAGCAGTCTGTAATATTCAGTTGAATATAGTGGATTAAGACCTCGTTGGAGAGAGGCGAAATCACCTTGACGGGTGGACTGGAGTAGTTTGAGATCAAACGAACCAGGATAAAAATATCGTGTTCATTGCTTTAGATTTCAGTTTTACAATTCAACCCCCCTTCTTGTGTTTTTCACCACTTCAAAGGCTATAAATATGAATTGTAGGTATGCTTCCTAGTGAAATTTTAATAGTGGTACCTTTGACGGTTGTGTCTATTCTAAACCGAGGTGGCTATAGTGATAGTACGAAGAATGGATAACGCTGAGCTTAGTTTTGAAATTTGAATGCGTCTTAGCTAGAAATCTTGCCTTGAGATTTTCCGCAGTTTTCATGGGCATATATGATTGAGTGTAATGCATGTATGCATGTTTAATATAATTATGCTTGATGTATGCATGATGCATGGTATGTATGCTTGATATGATAATGTTACAAATTGAAATGATGTGATGATTGATAGATGAAATGTCCATGTTATTTGAACTGCAGAACCAGTGCTTAAGATAGGCTACCAGCCGAGAACTGGTGATAAGAATTAACTTCCAAATGGAAATTGGAATACTACCAAACGAAAATTAGATGGTATGCCAGACATGAACTGGGCTTTACACAAACATCCGTAAGGTTACTAGAATAGTATTAACTTGGAAAGGTGAAATGAACAACAATGTTGCTAATATTAATAAGGTCACTAGAATATGTCGATCATGTGATTGGAAAGTGTAAGGTTGCTCACGAATTTTATATAAGTTTTCTTACGTATGGACGATTGATGAACACATGAGGCTACTCATGCTTCATAGGGCTGCCTGCGAATGAACAACGAATGAGGCCACGAGAGGCTGCTCACGTATTTTATGAAAGACGATAAAGAAATGCGTGAGGATGCTCACGTGTTTATACTAATGGAAAACGCGTGAGGCTGCTCACATCTTAATAGAAGAATGCGCGAGGTTGCTCACATCTTGTTTTAAAGTGCATGAAGCTGCTCACATCTTAGGATGATGAAAGTGTGTGAGACTCCTCACGATTCAGTTTGACGAAGAATGCTTGTACGACATACTCACTAAGAGGCATAGTAAAAGAGATGTTACTGACTTAGCTGGAGATTGCACTTGGATTGAGAATAGTGACTCCCATGGAAATTGACTCTGAATTTTTACGAGGGGTCCTAAGTCTTGGTCTATGATATGTCATGTATGCATGTAGATGCAACTATTAATGCCTAGTATATAATGATTTACCAATGCATGTAATGCATGACTTAGATACATATCAATGGATGTTGAAATTTTGAAATGCTAATGAATGATTGGGCTTGTTATATGCTCAATCCATGTTGTCATAATTCGTCAGATGGATGAGATGATATGTATAGTCCAATTCTAGATTGAAGTAACCTAATTAATGATTTATGTAGACTCGTATGCTTTTGAAGGATGCCCTTGTGATGGTTCATAGATGGTTAAGGCACAGAGAAGTTGCTTATGTAACAAGGTTGCTTGTCACATGGTGGTAAAGCGTTATGCTAACATGATTTTCCAATACTCGTTTTGAACTTGAAGATTGCTGATGTAAGAGAAGGATCCACTGGGGATTATGAAAGTACGAAGAGAGCTTCTCCCTTTATGAAGGGTATTTCCCCAGTTTTTTGATTTGTAGAGATTCTCCTTGATATGATCTCGGAAGTAGTTTGATCGCACTATCTTGAATTATGCCCCTGATTAACAGACTCTTTAAGATATTTGTCTTTGATGAACCATTTTGAATCAACTTCTTTTGATTGAGCCTTGTTGTGGTTTGCCCCAACATTTGAATTTTGAAAGATACACCCCCAATCTCCAGGATCTAAAGGAAGTACCCTCAGACAGAACTTGGACCTCACCATGAACTTGATATAGATTGCCCCAAGATTTGAATCTTTGAAAAGTTTGTACTTGAAAATGCTTGAAAGGAAACTTGGATTCTACATGCAGTAGGATGAACTTGATATTCCCCGCCCCATCATTTGAGTCTCAAAGGTTTCCCCCTAACTATTAGGGCCTTGAGAAGTTGTCGAAAGAGGAAACTGAGTTCTACCATGTTGTGATATGAACTTGATTTAGGAATGCCCCTTCGAAAGGTATGCCCTTGATTGAACGATGCTTTGAAATGTGACCCAATTTGATTGAATCTTAGAATGATCGCCGCTAGTCAATAGGATCTTCATGTGATATAACCATACGATCATTAGTCTTGCTTACGATTATAAGGTTCTTCTTTAGATGCTTTTCCCCTAGTTAGGAGCTTCTTGACAGGGATCGCTTTTGATTAAACCAATTTTTGAGATCTCCTTGATGCTAAGTATTGATTTGTATATAAAATTGTACATTTTGAAAAGTAGTTCTTAGGGATGCACATGCAAGTTTTGAAATCAAAGTTTTTTATGGAATAGAAATAGATGATTAGAGATGGAGATTCAAAGAAGCGAAGGGACTTAGCAATAATTTAACAAACATAGGAGTCAATTTAACATGAATTTTGCTGAGTATGCTTTCATAGTTAAACTTGCTTCAATTAGGACTTTTAAAGGTTGTAACGTGGCCATGGTTCGTGGTTTAAGAAACAAAGGATATAAGGCTCAAATTTTTTTAGCCCACCTCATTCTCCTTTATATTCTCCAATATTAAGTTCAATTAATCCAATGGATGTATTCAGTCTACAAGAGAATTTTCGTAGTCACAATGATGAGCAAAAGCATTAGTAAAGATCCAAGCATCAATGAAAAGCATTGATAAGATCCAAGCATTGATGATAAGCCTTGATTATTATTGAGGTGGAAGTCACAAGATTGTTCTCCAATTTATTTGTTTTCAATCCCTTATTTTTGCATGGACCAATTCTTTTGAATTTCGGTCCATCGGGATACCATAACTTTTGCATAAGTCAATTTTTTTGATTTTCTTTGACTTAGAAGGCTTTCTCCTTTTGAATTGATTTTTGCTTTTTTGATTTTGAACATTTGTGACAGCCATGTTAACTTTGTAAGCTTGTCTTTATTGTTTCCTTAGTCTTGAATGATGTATTGAGGAAGAAGACATTGTGGACTTTATCTTCATTGATTCCTCAATCCTAGATGATGAATGTGAAGAAATGAATGTGCTTGAACCTCTTGCTTAGATGGACTTGATTCTCTTAAGAATAGAATACATCATTGAATTAATTGAAATTTACCATGCCACTGGTTGAAATTAAGATTTTTTAGAAAATAGAACAAAACTTCAACTCCTGGCTCGAGGGGATTGACTACGAATTAACTCCTTATTTCTCCACTGTTTATGAATTGAAATAATGCCTTACATCGTCAGCTCGGTCTTACATTGAAATCATACATTGACAAATTCTGTTATTTTGTTTACATCATTCTCCCTCAATGTTTGTTAAAGGTGAAAAATGAAAATGGAAAAGAAAAGTGAAAATGGAAAGTCGTTGATTATTTATGGAAAGTGATAGTAAATTAAGAGTGAAACGAATGAATTGATTTCAAAAACATGCATGCTCATTTTATTAGAATTACTGATCCAAAGATACAAGTTTACACCAAATACAACTTAGCAACAAAGAAATTGCAATTTGAAATTGATAAAGTCTAATGATCCTAGAGATGAACTTTTTTGTTGATCCACTAACTTTAGGAGATATACTTCTTAGTTATTGGACTTATAAAAGTATGGTAATCTTTGACTCTTCTTGGGCATACCAATTTTATTGATAGGACAATAGGGGTATCACCAATGAAAGTTGAAATTGAGGCGTTGTGTGGGCTTGTATAGTGAAGAGTTTCCTTCTATCTTTAATTGGACTTGTAAGAACAAGCTTATTTGAATCTTCAATGGTTAATCTCCTCTCCCTAAGTTTTTACTTTCTTGATTTCCCTTACGAGTCTCGAGAAATCATCTAGCATATACAATTGGATCAGGGTGCAAGTGTAAACCGATATGAGGTTTATGCAAATGTATGAACATGTATGCGAATGAAAATTCACGGGTATGCAAAGATATTTTTGTTTTTAAGGGTATGCAAAAATATTTTCATGGAGACACAATGCAATGCAAAGTTAGAATGAAGATAAACCTAAGGATAACCTATACGAATTATAAAAGACACAAGGAAGCCCCTTAAGGGCTAGAGATTGTGGCAGACAAATAGTAATTCCTACATGTTTTACCCACAAATTTCCCCTCTCATTTATCAAGAAATTTCTCACAAAGATCTCCTTTGGTTCAAGACTGCACTAGGGTTGATCAGCTCAAGACACCTCCTTAAGCACTGATGACTGAAATTAGGGTTTGAGATTGCACAAGGATAATTGAACTTTTAATGCCTCATATGAATTTCATGGATCATTATGGACCTTTAAAATTTCTCATGTCAAATTTCAAATCTTGGATCACATTTTTGCTCAGTCAATTGATCAGTTGACCTAAAAATCAGTTGTATTGGGGGAAAAGTCAACTATGGTCAATTTACCGTCAAACTTCATAATTTTTTATCCATATCAAAATTGTGAACTCCTTTATGTCATTTGATCAAGTTTGGACCACAATTCCTCAAGAAATTTGATCTGATCATCAAAAGGGCAAAATGGTCAAAATTAGGGTTTTGATTGAGAAAGGGCAATTTCTGATTTTTGACATAGAAAACGGTTGATTGGTGGGAAACATGATCTCAAGGTTTCAAATGCATCATTTTGACCTATTGGTATGTGTGATACGGTGGCAGAACCGACTGTTAATACTGGTTTGCGTTTTTTGTTCGCAAAATGTCACGATAAGCAAGAGTCGCCACCGACTTTTATTTTATCCAATCAAGAAAAGGAAAAAGAACAGAAAAAAAAAATTTCGAGAATGTTTCTGAGTACGGGGGGTATATTATAGAAAGGGAAGGTGTTAGCGCCCTTTCTATCCATGGTTTTCCACGGGCTCTTAGGTACTTGCTCATTTTGAATTTGCTTGTGTGTGCTAGTTTTGAAAAGTTTTTGTTTAACTTCATTTTAACCCTTAATTCTATCCTCAAGAGTGTTACGAAGTGTTTTGAAAACTTTAGTTTGAAAAGTTTGTTTGAAAGTGTATGGTGTAAAAGATTTGTTGTTTTGAGCAAGTACCTAACAATTATCTACCTACTCGAAAAAGGCGTTCTTTTCCTCCTATCCTTTAGACCGTGTTATCCTACTATTAGTGAGTAGGTAACCCTAGTCGTTGGATGTTTGAGGGACCATCGAAAGGGACGTAATGGTCATTGAAGGCAACATGTAAGTATACCTTTAGCATTTCGAAGGGACTATCATCATATATTCGTAGGCAACATCAAGGGACAAGATCATTTCTCGTAGGAAACTCGAGGGACGTTAAGGGACTATGATCTTTATGATGGCTTTTAGATTCAGGGTCTTTTGCTAAGATATCCCTACGTTCGAGGGACATGACCATTTTTTTCCGAGGCAACCGAGTGAGGCATACCCTAAGGGTGCAAGTGTGAAGCAGTGTTTGATTTCAGTTATTTAATCTTTGCACAATTAAGGTGATCTACTGTTTTAATTTTATTTGTCTTTTGCATGCAAGCCTATTATCCATGCATCTAGACTGTTCATAGTTGCGAAAATTAAAAGCGAAAAAGTAAATCTACGCTATTACAAGGCTTCGGGGAGGGGGTTACATGACCAAAACCGGGGATTAAACAGTAAATAATATGCGGTAAACTCTAATTAAAAACTATTACAAACCCGGAGCAAATACAATAATTGGAAAATAAAATATTGCGTGCGAGAATTAAGTACTAAAATCTAATCAATTAAAGAGAAAATATTTTTTTGTATTTTATTGTTGAGAAAAATATTTGAAATCTTAACCTAAATCTAATTAATTAAAGAAAAATATTTTTTGGTATTTTATTGAGAAAATTAAATATTTGTGAATTAAACCTAATTTGTCTAATTAATTTTAATTCTGAAAACAATCAAGTCAATATCATTAAATTAATTATTTTCCAAAAAAAACTAATTTAAAAAAAAAACCTAATTCTACATTTTTGTGGTTTTCTTGATTTTATGATTAAATAAAAAAAATGATTTTTTTGTGTTATTTTGTAAAAGGAAATAATTAATCAAATAATTAAAATAAAGGAAATAAAAAAAAGAAACTGGGTCTGTATTATTGAGCAATTCAGGGGGTGTCGTACTGAATTTGTTAGGCCCATTCCTTACTCAGCCTAGTCAACGCGCTAGATCCAGTGTGATGCTCTTTCTGACGGTCCATGGTATGACTTGAGCGTTGGATCTAGATTGATGATGAATCCAATGGCTGGATGGTTAGTTGTAAATATAATAACATAAATAAAATATAAAGGAAATAAAGTGGTCTTTCCCAAACGCGCGCATGATTCAAATCACCCAATGGGATTCTGCCACCTAATTGTCTTCTTCCCCATAACTGTTGTTTTTGGCCACACTTTTACCTACAGTTGTTTCCGTCACTAAAAGCTATAGTGACGGATTTTGTTCGTAGCTATAAACTTGTAAAATTCAAAAATGGAGCACAAGCAGAATAAATTCAAACCAAAGACATGGATCAATTGTAAATCATCTTCTAAGCATGATAATACCCCTGATTTTGTCCAATTTTGCCTCTATATGGAATTCCCAATTTGGGACCTCAAAACCCTAACAATGGCATCGTGCCATTCCTGCACTTAAACTTCAATCAAACCAATCAAAAACAATGCAAATATGATAGCAAGCATGGATATATGATCAAAACATGTTTATGATGGATAAATTATTGAAAACGAATCTTGAAAAAAGATACAACCATGGCACTGTGAGGTGTGATTTCTTAAGGTTTTAAGGCTTGAGGATGATTGGAATGGCTTCAGAAAATGTCCAGGAACGGATTGCTAGACTTGGAATTGCTTGAATCAGTCTATGGAAGAATATGTGATCAACACTTTTTTTGACAAAAAATTGAAGTTGACCTCCTTGTTTTCACGACCCAAAAAACCGTTCTTATGCTTTTGAAATGTTGTGTATATATCATAGAATGATTTAGGTCAACAAAAAATGATCATATCTTTGCAAATTATGGAGATTTGATTTCATTCTTTGCCTTGTATGATCTGTTTCCAAAATAGACCAAATTGAGATCTTTTCCAATCAATTAGCTCTTGCACGAATTTTTTGATTTGCTAGTTGTTCATGGACTCATAATATGCTCACAAAATCAAATCTTTGATTTTATTTGATTATTCTACTATTTAAATTTATTTATTATGATTTAAATGGATAAAAAATAAAAATAAACAATAAAAAAAATAAAATAATAGGTGGGTAAGCTCAAGGGTCGTGGGCCATCTTAAGAACAAGTTTCAAATAAGAAAACACGGGCCCATTTGGAAAAAAAAGTCATTTTGATCAATGTTGACTTCATGCACATTTCCAAAAATTGGTCAATTTTGACAATACATATCTCCCTCAACTTTAACCCTAAGAGGGTGTTCTGTGACTTTTTAGAAAGCTTATGATGTCCCCTAAACAACCCTTTTGGTTTCATCTCAATTGGGTCTTCCATGTTCATGTAAGAAGCTTTGACCCAAAAAATGTTTTTGTTGACTTTTCAAAAGGACCTATAATGTAGAAATTCATATCTTTTGATGAGTGCATATTTTGAACTTGGGGGATGAAGATGAATTGTAGGGAATTGCATCATCTTCAAAATGAGCCTTGGATGGAAAATTTCTGATAAAGTATGAAGAAGTTATGCTTGGTCAAAATTTGGTTGACTTTTCCTATAAAAACCTAATTTAGCGACTTTTGGGTTTTGGTGAATTTGGGGAATTTATTGAGGAATCATGATCAACCCTTGATCAAATGATGGATAACACTTCAAAATGTTGATGTTGACCAAAAATATTGAAGTTTGACTGTATGTGGGCCACAATTGACTTTTGACCTAGTATAGTTGATTTTCAGGCATCTGGGCAATTGACTGAGCAAACTTCTTGTGCAAGGCATGAAAATTGACATGGATGATCTTGAGAACATATTAGGACCATGGAGGGAATCTGGGACTTTGGAGCTCCCCCACCGTGATGAAAATGGAAACCCTAATTTGAGGTACATTGCCTTAGAAGGGAGTTTGTCTATCAACTCTTGGGCATCCTTGAGCAAGTTGAGGACCTCAATGGGCATGTGTTTAGTAAAATGAGAGGTAAAATTTTGGGGTACAACAGTATGACTCAAAAATTCCTTCAAGATCAATTGATTGAAAGTTAATTTTCAATCAACTGATCAAAAGTCAACTGTACACTGAAAAGTCAAACTTTAACTTTTTGGTCAAAATCAAGTATCAAAGATCACAATTCATCAAAACATATCAAAATATGAAACTTGTTCATCAAGAAATCAAAAATTCAAGATTTCATTTTGAAAAGTCAAAGTTTCCAAACTTAGAAATTTTTCTAAGTGTTGAAAACTTCATATTTTTTCACAACTTTGAGCCAATTTTTCACCATGATGCAAGATGATTCAAAGGAAACTTTCAACATGAAAGTTATATATCTCAATGAGATCAAAAACATTTATTTACACAACTTCTACTAGAAATTAATGGATTTCAAGTTATGATTTTGTGAATACATGTTCATGAAACTTGGAAACTTAGTGAAATTTTGCCCTAGTTTAGGCAAGATTTTGACCTAACTTCATGGCAATTTTTCACATAGTTCCAAGGGGAACTTTCAAAAGTGATTCAAAGAGGGGTTGTAGATAAAATTACAAGATTTCTAAAATGTACTAGAACTCTTTGAGATCATGTTTGAGAAAGGAGAATCGAAGGCATGAAGTTGGCATTTCATTCTTGAATTATAGGTCAATTTCATGATGAACAAGAATGCAAATCCATGCTAGGCTGCACAATCTTTGCTTTGAAGGCCTCAAACTTGTTTGGCACTTCATAATTAAATGTTTGCATAGCTGTTAGAGGCTTCAACTCAAGCATTCAATGCATTTCCCATGCTTAATGCCATTTTGAGAAGAAAGTGCACATTGCCATTTTTGAAAAGTAGCTTTATGCACAAAATCAGTTCTTGAGCTTTGCTCTTATTTTATTCTGATCATACACAATCTATAACCCAAAAGAAACTTGTCTAAAGCCTCTAAACAACTCAGCCCATGCTTGCACTTTTCCTTGAAACCATATTCCCACTTTTCTTCAAAATCAAGTAACATAGCAATCAGTTTATATCTTGTACTTCTGACCCTCTCAAGTACTCTAACCTTCTCCTTACTTATGCATAATTGGTTTCCATCAAAACACACGATTTCAAGCCCCCAAGAAATCTCCCAAACACCCTTGCTGCATAGAACTCTCCCACTTGACAGTTTTGATCCAAAACTCTCCATCTCCATTTCCACTCGTGTGTTTTGATTCTTAACCATCCAGACACCTTACTTACATCTTATATAAGTGATCCAAGCCCCTGTTTCAAGACTATAACTCCTCCGTCACTATCCACCATTTCCAAAACTGAAGCTTGCAACTTGACTTGATTTGGGAGTTTCAGCCATCCTCAAAGCAAAGTAGGAGTTGGAACACATCCAAGGAGGTCCAAGCAAGCTACATAAATCATTAGGCCATCTCAAAGGTTGCTCAAACTCCATACACGACTCCAGTTGCAAGAGGTAAGTTTTCAAACTTCTATCTCTTCATACAAGCAGCATTTGATTCTGATTTGTGAAGATAAAATGTAGATACCACTGCCACGAAGCTGTACATATCCATAGTTCGCATTTATATGGCCTAATCTTAGAGAATTTTAGAGTTGAAGTTTCTGAAATTTTTAGTTTTTAAATTAGGGCCAGAAAAATTCTCACTCATCTTGGATTTATAGCTTTAGTTATTCATATGGTTGGATTCGTGGGAAGAAATGCCACAACTTTCATGTTTTTACTTTCCATTTTTGTTGAGAGATGAAGAAGTTACAAGTACTTTGGCTGGCTGAAGGTTGAAGACGAAGTACAGGCCTTGGAAGCATGTTAGATTATGTATTTATCATTTCATTTTAATAAACGGATGTATAGCCACCCCAATTGTAAGGCAGCACGCTGGTAACCAAGTGGGCGTGGGCCCAGCTTTGGGCCTTCTCTTTATTTTGCTAGCTTCTACCCTTGGCTTTGCTTCAGCACCCCCTTGGCCCATATTTTCATTATTATTTTCTTTTTCTTATTTTATTTTATTTCTTTTTCCTTTATTATTATTAATATTAGTATTAGTATTATTATTAATATTTTTTTATTGTTATTAATAAAAACCCAAAAAATATTTTATTTATTATTTTTACATTTATTTAGTTTATTTTGTTTTATAAAACTAAAAGAACAAAAACATTTTCTTAATAAATTAATTTCTTTCTTAATAATTAATATTTAGGTTTAATTTTAACTACTATATTATTTTCTTGTAATTAAAATTAATTTAGAACTTAGGTTTCTTTTAATTAATTAATATTCATTTCATTTTTATTAATTTTAAACCTTTTCATAAATAAAAAACCCTAAAAACATTTTTACTTAATTTCTTTTTAGTTAATTTAGGTTTAAGTTTTTGTTAATTTTTTAATTAATCATTTTCTTTAATTAGGTCAAGATTAAACCTTTTTCATAAAACCAGACAAAAATCCATTTCCTTTGTCCATTTATATTCTTGAACATTTATTCATTTTTTGGTACAATATTCAATGTGGTTGTAATAATTATTTAGATTTAATTTTCTTGCAATTTCCCCATTTGTAAATTTGTACACCCCCTCCCCTAAATGATATAATAGCTTAGTATTTTTATTTTCCGCAGTTTAATTCTTTATATACAAATGCTAGTAAATTAGGGTTTGTATGGAAAGAATAAAATTAACAAGTTAGAAAATCCTAATACAAGACAAAACAATGCATGCAAATCAATACACTTGCACATTTACACCCTTAGGGTAAACTCACTTTGTTGCCTTACAAAAATGGCCATGTTATGCATGTGAGATGTCTTAGCAAAAACAAACAAAATACAATATCATAGTCCCTCGATGATGCTATCAATGTTGCCTTTCAAAATGATCTTAGTCCCTTAAAGAAAATGCTAAGATATCTTACAACATTTCTAATCATGGCTATACGATGACCCATGCCCGTCCCTTTTACATCCAAAGATAGGGTTTTCTTATCAAATCAATGGTAAGATAACAATGTCAAAAGAAAGAGGAAATAAACAAGAAAGACTTTTGAGTAGGTAGAATGTTCCTAGTTTCTTGCTCATTTTCAAACCAAAAACATCCTTGCTATTTTCAAAAAAAACACCAACACTTTCAAAACATATTACAAACTTGAAACATTTTTAAAAGGCAAACCCTTTGTACGCGTTCTTATAGAAACGAGAGCCATTACAAAGAATACACCTTTTCAAAAATCACTTTCAAAAACACAAAACACCTCTTTGAACTATTTTCAAAAGACAAACACTTTGTATGCGTTCTTATAGAAACGAGAACCATTACAAAGACATTTTCAAAATACTTTCAAAAACCACACAAAGCACATTTTCAAACAAACTCAAGTGATCTAGCAAGAAACTAAGAGCTCATAGATAACTACGGATGAAAAGGGTGCTAATACCTTCCCTTTTCATAATCTATCCCCCGAACTCAAGAAAACATCTCAAAGGTCTTTCCTGTTCTTTTCAACCTTTCCTTTTGGATAAAAGAAAAGTCGGTGGCGACTCTTGCTAACCACAACATTTGCGATTAAACACAAAACAACCAAGTAAGTTCTCCCACCGTGTTACAGAACTGGCGACTCTGCTGGGGAAAACTTAAAAGTGGGGTTACCTTAGGGCTAGATCATATTTACTTGCTTTCCTTGTTTGACTTGCATGCTTTATATTATGGTTCCTTGTTTGGGCTTGCTTTGATCCTACACTCGGATTTGGGGCACCTTTTAGGTAAGTAGCAATAAACTGTGAGGGAACATTGAGTATCAAGGAGAATACGAGGCCACTGCGTGATATCATAAAGCGTCAACTTACCTTAGCACCTTAATTAACGAAGTTGGCTTATAGGACGTAGTGAGATAGCCGTCTTTGGTGTAAACCTAAAGTCGGTTGATACTCGATGCTACACTCATTAAGGTTTGACCCTTGAGTTTTGTTTGGTGGCAAGTCAATTGTCTATTGGAACGAGATTTGGGGGAAAGACCGGTGATATTGAGATCCCTTAGAACCCGGTTACTATATTTAGGACAGGTTGAGCCAACCCAACTTCAAGAGGGTATCACCTTAAAATCCATGCAAGCCTTAAACCTAAGGTCTCTGTGAGATTTGCTTGTGTTTGCTATATATGCTATATTTGAGCATGATCATGACATCATAACATAGCATGTCATACTAACCATTTCAAGGATTCTTAGGGTTTATTTTTGTCTTGTTTTGTAGGACATGGCTCTCACCCACAGATTCACTATCCAAGTCAGTCTGGTAAAAGTACCTCCTCAGCTTAAGGATTTGGTATCAAGGGTTCCCGAAAGCTCTCCATTCATTGAAAGAAATGTACGACTTCTCAGCTTGGTCACCTCAAACCCCGATGAAGAAATGTTAAAAGTGCTCTTTCAATTCTTTGACCCTCTACATCACTGCTTCACTTTTCTGGATTACTAGTTAGTGCCTACTATGGAGGAGTTTTCTCTGCTGTTGGGGGTGCCTATCCTTAATAAGGTACCTTTCAATGGTATGGAATGAGACCCTAAACCTGAAGATATTTCCAAAGCTCTGTCCTTACAACAATCTGACGTAGTTGCAAATTGGGAAACCAGGAGAGGTGTCAGGGTTTTTTGGCTAAGTTCTTTTTCGAGAAAGCTCATAATTTTTGGGATACCTTAGACTTAAAAGCTTTTGAAGAGGTGTTAGCCCTTCTCATATATGGGTTGGTACTGTTTCCTAATTCG
The DNA here is from genome assembly GCA_948472305.1 of Vicia faba. NCBI lineage: Eukaryota > Viridiplantae > Streptophyta > Magnoliopsida > Fabales > Fabaceae > Vicia > Vicia faba. Next base: position 1,300,120,780 of record OX451740.1, on the reverse strand, counting down.
GACCAGCTCATAGACGAGAATGTGGTTAAGGTTTTCCTGTCACGTAATTTGGTACCTACTCTGCTTGGAGATATCCTACATTTGTTGCATACTCGCACTATAAAGAGGAGAGGAACCCTTCTACGTTGCTCACCTCTTTTGGCTAGGTTGTTTATTTCGCACCTACCCCAATCCTTCTTGAAGAATGAACAGGGTTTGAGATGGTCTCATAGGCTAATGACTCTTACATATTTAGGCATTCATTGGTGTCCTCGATTCTCGGAGAATGTTACCATCATTGATCGATGCGGAGAGTTCCCTAATGTCACTCTCTTAGGCATCAGGGGAGGAATCACTTATAATCCTTGTTTGGCACTACGACAATTTGGATATGCAAGAAGGGATGGTCCTCATGATGCACTTATTCAAGGAATCGTATTCGACTATGATAATGATGCTCAGGATTACCGCAAAAGGTTCATGCGAGCTTGGGGCATGGTACATAGAGTTGATAGCAAGACACTAGGGCACAAGAATTCCATCCCTCTTGAGCTTTATCTCAAATGGGTACGAGCTCGTGCTCAAAGTCTTATGATGCCTTACCCCTCTATTCTTCCAGTTATCACAGAGCCTGTTGTGGAAGGAGATGTCCCAAACACTATCCTTCATCCTAACATGCCCGCTTCTCTCGAAGACTTACAAAGGGATTGGATACAACTTAAGGGGGAGCGAGACACTTTTGAGGCCTAATTCTACGCCAGCGAGAAGAAGGTTCTGGAACTCACCAAGTAGCTTCATGAAGAGCGGAGTCTGAACGCCTACATCGCACCAAAGAGGACGCGCTCAACTTTTTTGTCTTAGATTTTTGTATTTTTATTTATTTCATTGTAAGCCCAAAGAGGCATGATGTACTCAAGCTTTGATTTATTAATATTACGGGTGTTCCCTTTTTTTGTCTAAAGAAAATTTAAATCTCTAATTTCCTTGAAATCATTTGCATATGCATCTTCATTCATTATAACATAAACAGGTTTCTTACAACAGGTCTTTTTATCTTTCTACTGTTTATTTCAGTAAGATGGATCTTGAGTAGACAGTAAAAGATCTCCAGGCACAGAATGCTCAGTTTCAACAAATGTTCTTGACTTTGGCAAAAGGATAAGAGGATTTGAAAACCTTATTGATCAAAGAAAAGAAGAAGAAAGCAAAGAAATCAACCGGTGTTTTGAACCAGGGAAGAAGGTTCCAAGGGGAAGCCAGACGCACTCTAGACTTTGCAACATCGTCGAGTGAAAAGGATAATCAAGAAGGGAAAACAAGGATGTGACTGACCATCCAGAATCTGAAGAGGAAGAAGAGTATAACTTCTTTGAAGAGCAATATCCTCCAGCTAATGAGAAGTACAAACATCTAGAAGAACGTCTAAGTGAAATGGAGATTCAGAAAGTGTTGGGCTGGACATTGAAGAGTTGGGTTTGGTGTCTGGGATTTTTATTCCACCAAAGTTCAAGGCACCAATGTTTGCTAAGTACGACATGGTTTCGTGTCCCAAGATGCATGTCCGATCTTATGTGAGATACAACCTCACAATGTTGACAGAGATTTATGGGTCAACTTCTTTCAGGATAGTATATCAGGGACTCAACTAGATTGGTTCTATCAACTGGAGGGGGCCAATATCCATAAGTGGGAAGACCTGGCCACTACTTTTTATAAGAAGTATCAATACAACGTAGACCTTGCTTCCACCCGTACTCAACTCCAGTGTCTGGTTATGAGTTCTAGCGAGGGTTTCAAAGACTACGCTCAGAAGTGGAGGGACTTAGCAGGAAGAGTCCAGCCTCCCCTATTTGACAGAGAGCTAGTGGACATGTTTCTGGGTACCCTGTCAGGTCATTTCTTTAATCATCTAATTGGAAGCTCCTCAGTCGGCTTCACTGAATTAATCTTGACCGGGGAAGGAGTGGAAGCTGGGATTAAAAGTGGGAAGATCCAAAAGGACGCATCCTCCAATGCCGTGAGAAAACCATTTATTGGGAAGAAAGAGGTTGGTGCCGTGTACCCTCAAAGGAATCAGGACAGAACTGAACACCGTCCAACGGTAGGGGCTGTCATGATCCCTAAGCCCGCACCTATTCAACAAAAGAACAATCAGCCTAGAACAGAAAGACCGGTAAGACAATTTACTTGGATAAATATGACACTGTCTCAAGTCTTGCCGCATTTGTTGAGACATAATCTGGTAACCTTGCAGGAAGCTCCGAAGAATCCCAACACTGCCTCTCCCCATTACAACCCAAACGCCCGTTGTGCTTACCATTCAGACAGTCCACGTCATGATACAAACGACTGTTGGGTTTTGAAAAACAAGGTGCAAGACCTTATCGAAGCTAAAGAAATTAAATTTGACGATCCTGAGATCCCAAATGTTATCACCGCTCCCATGCCCAAGCACGACCATGGTATTAACACTGTTGAAGATGATGTGTTTGTTACTGTTGTTGATGAGCTTGTTACTCCTCTCCTGACCGTCAAGAGGAACCTGTTGAAGGCCGGTTTATTTCCGGGCTGTGGCGAAGGCTTCCACCTCTGTTTATCCCTACTAACTGGTTGTCATTTACTGAAAGAAGGTGTCTAGCGCCTAATGCATGACAAAGAGATTTTATTTGAAAAGACTCTCGTTCCAACCATTGCTTACAAAGATGTTTCAATAGTAACCATTTCCGCCAATCCTTCCAGTGTCTCCACCAAAAGACCCATTAGGATTACATCTGTTCCGAAGGTGACTCCACTGATAATCATTATGCCAGGTCCAATCCCTTACTCCTCAGATTAAACAGTCCCATGGAACTATGGGGGTGACGTCTACTACCACGGTGTCAAGCAAGATTGGCTGGCTGATGAAGACTTGATTTTTGAGAAGGCTGACCCCGACATCGGCAACATTGTGGGAACCAGCAAAATAAACAGAAGTGGAAGAGTGTTCTCCCCTAAGTTTGCTCCTCCAAAGACTGTTACCGGTCCTGTAATCATCCTTGCTTTTGTTCCAACTGATACTACTGCTATAATTCCTATGGTTACCCCTGCTGACACCCCTATCACCGGTTCGACTGAGACTCAGAGCAAAGGCATTTTGGTTGAACCTGTCTGGATAAAGGCGCAATCAGTATCTATCCCAGAGGCTTCCAAGAAGAAGATGGAAATTTTTTTGAAAATTATAAAGAGAAGCGACTATAATGTAGTTGAACAGCTAGGGTAGACCCCTTCAAATATTTCTATGTTAGCTCTACTGTTGTGCTCTGAAGCTCATGCGAAGGTCTTGGTGATGAAGATATGAAAAACACAAGAAGGGGGGGGGGGGGTTGAATTAAAAACTTGGATCTAAAACAGCTTAATGACACAATATTTTTATCCTGGTTCGTTTGATCTCAAACTACTCCAGTCCACCCGTCAAGGTGATTTCGCCTCTCTCCAACGAGGTCTTAATCCACTAATCTCAACAAGATTACAAAGCTACTTTAACAACTGTTAAAGTCTTCTTGAGTACAACCACAATCCGGTTAATCTCAAGGAAATCTTTTACAATATGATTAAAATAAAATGTGTTGTTGTTTTCTAACAAAAAACAGTTTATCACAACTGTGATAAATTACACAGGTTTAGCTTAGAATAGAGAATGAATTTGCTAGAGATTGAGTATGCGTGGTTGGTGTTCTTAGCAAATTGTTGTGTGTACGTACATGCTTCTTTTTGCAAGCTGGCTTGTTTATATAGACAATATAATGACGTTGTCCATAAAGCAAGTTTAATGTTATTAACACACTTTCCTTTTAGAGAAGATCTTGTCTGAAGAAAGTCGTTGGCATTAATTATGTCTTGAATGTTCAGTAACGCTTCAGAGTCTTCTTTCCTTAACTGCTGATGACGCTTCAGAATATTGATGACTTGGTTTGATATGTCTTGTTCAGAATCAGAGTTTATTGTAATTAAGCGTAGGTTCTGGTCACCAATCTTCAGCATATAATCTGATAGCTTCAACGTGTAATACTTTAAGGCTTATCTTCTGATGCTGATCAGATCAGAACTTCTGCATACATAAAACATATTTTTAAGGAGCATATTTGTTCTTTGTATTTATTCTTTGTATTTATTTATTCTTGTATTTGTTATCATCAAAACTCTAACCAAGGGTTGTAGAATCAAACTATGTTCTAACAATCTCCCCCTTTTTGATGATGACAAAAACCAGATTTTTCAATTAAAAAATAAAGAATAAAAGGTTTAGAATAGAGAAGAAAAAATCCCCCTGAGTTGATTACTTCCCTTAAGTTCCTTGAGTCTTTGAGCTTCAGAGTTTAACTGCGTCTTTTATCAGAGTTTTGTACCTGTTCAAGCTTTTCAGAAGATAGAGGTTAAGTATTTCAGAATGTTTGAGACTTTTGTCTTAGTAAACCGTTATTGAAAACATCTTTACTTTCTCCCCCTTTTTGTCAGTTATCAAAAAGGCAATATAATCAGAGCTAAAAAGTTGATTTATATTAAAAATAAGAAGAAATGATAAGTAGTTCAGAACAGAAGCAATGTAAAACAAACATTACAGATAAATAGATTGAAAACAGAAGAAAATCTAAGAGGGAGGAGGAAGGCGTGTGAACAAAGCTTCCAGCAAGCCCTTGATCTGGGTGTTGGTTTCCTCTTGTTTACTCAGGATGCTCTTGATTTCTTTGTTTGTATCCTCCTGCTTATCCAATATTTCCTGGATAACAACATTTGCTCTCTTTAATTCTTCTAGAGTTTCCCGGTCATAGGAAGGAGCTGGAGATTCTTCAATATCTGGACGCTTCTCAGAGCATTTTGCAACTTGATCATTTTGAACCATTTCCTCTACTGAGATTATCTCCTCTTGAGCAGCAGTCAGAGTGAGACCTTCTGATTCTGGTTGAACTTCATCTGAGAGACGATGTTCTGACCAGGGAGCATTATCCAGAGGCAGAATCTCTTCCTTGAGAAGATAGCTCAGAACTTGGTCTTCAAAAACCTTTAGCATATCATTGAAATTTTGTTGTACTTGTTCATAGCTCTGTTCTTTTAGCTTCAATGTTTCAGAACTTAGCCAGTTTCTGAAACTTGTCCAAAGATAATCAGAAGAAGCAGGATTAGTCATCTCTAGACTAGCTTGCTTCAAGGAGGTAATCCATTTCTGCATTCCTGTTTCAAACATCAACAAACTAGTACCAACATCTGGTGAGGGTTCAGTTGGTGTTGGTTTTGGAATGGAAGTTTTGGTTTTATGAGATATAGCAGCTAAACGTTCCAATACAGTTGGATCAATGACAAGTCTTACATTGTCAGTTGCATTGCTTTTGGGTGAAGGAGTGGGAGAATCAGGTATAATGATTGGACTAGTTGGGGAATTTGGTGGTGTGGATTCTAGAGAAGAAGGAATTTGTGGAATGTCCAGGCTGGTGAGGGGCATACGGATGGCAAGTGGTTCAGTGATTCCTGGAATAGGGATTGTATCTGAATCTGAAGTAGGTTCTTCAGATTGGTTGGTTGAAAGATTGTGAGGTTATGGTTCATAGGTCTCAGATGATTGGTTCTCAGAAGTTTGAACTTCTGGTTGTGATTGTTCAGGTTGAGAAGATGGTGGATGAGAAATATCTGGTTGTGGAGAGAGAGGTAATGGAGTATCTGGTTGTGGAGAAAGAGGTAGTGGAATATCTGGTTGTGGAGCTTCTGTTGTAGTTTCAGAGTTTGGATTATCAGGGGTTAGAGGATTTGGATTTTATGGTGTGGGAGCAGAAATATCTTGGTCAAAAGAGTCAATGTCTGACAGAACTTTTGCAAGTTCTGGTTGAGTTGGTTCAGAGTTTGGATTGATAGGAAGGGAGTGAGTTTCTCTTAGACTTATAGTTTCTGAGGGATCAAACCCTATGTCAAAGTCATCAAAAGTTTGTTGGGTTGGAATTTCTGATTGGATAGTTATGGGTTCAGATGTTGATATAGTTATTGATTCTAAAACAGTAACAGAAGAAGGATTACCTTTCTTTTTAGCATCTTTTGGAGTCCTTTGGGATGATCCTTCTGCTGCTGCGTTTCTTTTCTTGGTCTTCTTCAAAACAACTTCTGGAGCCGCCTGTTGCAAGTCTTGGATATTTAACCCTGGTGCAGTGCCATCTACCTTACACGCATCCAAATATCTGACGAATATCCCAGGCTTGGAGCCAATCTCAGAGGAAAGAGGAAAATCATCCAGAGGAATTCTTCTGGAAGTGATGGTTGCAAAAGAAGTGACGCTGGGTTCCTTCTTGATGTTCTCAATAATTTTCATCTTTTTTAGATTCTTTGCATTCAAAGGCTTCCCAGCAGTTGCCTCTAGAGAGCTAATTTCCTGTGCTTCAGTCAGATGCTCTATTAGCCTATTCTCTGTCAGAATATCTGATATGAGTCTTCCTAGGGGTATCCAATCCCTTTTGGTACGCTCATCTTCTCTTGTCTCTTTTACACTGGTCCTCAGATGATTAAAAAACAAGTGAGGGAGATTTACCTTGGTCTTTTTGGGGATAAAGTAGATCAAAAACTGCTGATCAATGTTTATGTAATCAGGAGAGCTGGTTGGCTTCCTGTGGTTGATGCATCCCAGAATTATCTTAGCCCAGATTCTGTGATGATCCTTCAGATCCCTAATCTTGCTGGAGGGAAGACCCAGAGTGAATATTTCCCTTGCAATTGAAGCAACATCAGAACCTCTTTCAGCCATGTCTATACACCTGGCACCACCACCATTGTAACCTATCAGTCTTGAAATTAGGTCTTCAGTAATGACTATCTTCTTCCCCATGACATACGAAGTAACTTGATGGTTTGAGGAGGAAGCATGAATCCAGAATTCTTTTACAAGAATTGGAAACGTTGGCCCTATAAGACGGTCAAAATATCCGTTCCATCCTTGAGCATTGACCTCTTCAGAGAGATTGAAACCATTTTCTTGAAGACTTTCAAAATCCACAATCAGTTCTGAAAGAACTTCCAGATTGTCAATGGGCGTGAGTAGAGTTCTGTATGGTTCTTCATACTGTTCCATAGAATTAGTTCCTTGAGTACTGGTGTTTTGGACGCTTGAAGAAGCCATGTTCACACAATAAATTTGAGAAAGATGAAAGGGTTTTTGAAAGTACGAACTGAAAACAATTAGAAGGTATTGAGAGAGTAAAAGTGAAGGAATGTAAAGAGTGAAACTTGAGTTTAAATAGATTTTTAAAAACATAAATTGTAAGAGAGAGAAACCATTAGTAATGATTATAAGCATTAATGACATCTGATTTTAGGGGATTCAGAAAGATATTGGAACAGTTACCCATGACATGTGTCTCAATGCACCCAATCAACGCTTTTGACCTTTTAGAAAATTGAACATGTGTTCAGCCTCAGAAGGTAGCTGATGAATGGATGACAACTATTTGCTTACGTGAACAACACACTTCTATCCTTGAAATGAAACGCTCAGATATTCATGGATAGATTCTGATACAATTTGTACTTCTAAAATTCTGAAGGCAGGTTGATTAGTAGTTCATAGAAAATAACTAAAATTCTGAAGGTTAAGATATGTAAATAAAACAATTTATTCTGGGCAAAGCTTCATGATGAGATGTTTCAGAATGAAGTTAAACCTATCTTCAGAAAGAGGTTTTGTAAAGACATCAACCCATTGATGGTCTGTGTCAATGAATTTTAAGTTAAGAATCCCTTTCTGAATATAGTCCCTAATAAAATGATGTTTTATTTCTATATGCTTAGCCCTAGAATGCAAAATAGGATTTTTACTGAGACAAATAGCAGAAGTATTGTCACAGAGGATAGGAATGTTACTATCAAATATATTGAAGTCCTCAAGTTGACTTTTCATCTAGAGCATTTGTGTACTACATCCAGCTGCTGCTATGTATTCAGCTTCTGTTGTTGATAGTGCTATTGTGGATTGTCTTTTGCTGGACCATGAGATCATATTTTCTCCCAGAAACTGATAGCTTCCAGAAGTGCTTTTACGTTCTACTCTGTCTCCAGCAAAGTCAGCATCACAGTATCCTATTATGCTGTAATCACTTGATTTTCTATAAAACAAACCCAGATTAGCAGTACCTTTCAGATACTTGAAAATTCGCTTAACTGCTGTTAAGTGAGATTCTCTAGGAACTGATTGGAATCTAGCACAAATGCAAACACTGAATAGAATGTCAGGCCTTGAAGCCGTCAGATAGAGAAGATAACCAATCATAGCTCTGTAGACCTTCTGTTCTACCTTTTTACTTACCTCTTCTTTTTCCAGAATGCACATGGGATGCATTGGAATCCTTGAGGGCTTACATTCTGAGAGATCAAATTTCTTCAGAAGTTCTTTGACATATTTGCTTTGATGAATGTAAGTTCCTTTTGGGGTTTGATTTATCTGAATGCCCAGAAAGAATTTGAGTTCCCCCATTAGACTCGTCTCAAACTCTGCCTGCATACATTTAGCAAACTCTCTTCCCAGAGAGGGTTTAGTGGATCCAAATATGATATCATCAACATAAATCCGACATACTAACATGTCATTCTTAACTGTCTTACAGAACAAGGTTGTGTCCACTTTCCCTCTGGTGAATTCCTTTTCTAACAGGAAGTTACTTAGTCTTTCATACCAAGCTCTGAGAGCTTGTTTCAGACCATAGAGTGACTTCTTTAGTTTGAAAACATATTCTGGATTTTTAGAACTCTCAAAACCAGGGGGTTGGTGTACATATACCTCTTCATCTATATAGCCATTTAAGAATGCACTTTTGACATCCATCTGATACAGAGTGATGCCTTTAATAATAACAAACGATATTAAAAGTCTGATAGATTCTAACCTGGCGACTGGAGCAATGGTTTATGTATAGTCTATCCCCTCTTGCTGACTATAACCTTGTGCTACCAGTCATGCTTTGTTTCTGATGACTTCACCTTGCTCGTTCAGTTTGTTTTTTAACACCCATTTTGTACCAATGACGTTGAACCCTTTTGGTTTGGGAACCAGATCCCATACGTCATTTCTGGTGAATTGATTTAGCTCCTCTTGCATTGCCAGAATCCAGTCATTGTCCAGAAGTGCTTCATCAATTGTTGTTGGCTCAATCAGAGAAACCAGTCCCATGAGGGATTCTTCAGAGTTTCTGAATGTTGATATTGTTCTGATTGGATCTTCCTTCTTTCCCAATATTGTATCTTCTGGGTGATCAATGCTGCTTCTGGATAGTCTTTTCTGGAGTTGATCATTAGAAGGTGTTGGATTTCTTGTAGTAACTCTTTCTGCTGTTGAGGGAGTGTCTCTATTGAGAGCCTCTGATGAGTTGTCTTAAGTACCTGTGAGTTCAACTTCCATACCTGCAAGGAGTTCATTCTGCTTTAACTTTTGAGAGTCAAGCTTATCATCAAACCTAACACTGATTGGCTCTTCAACAATTTGTGTTTCTGTATTGTATACTTTGTACCCTCTTGAGCGTTAAGAGTATCCTAACATAATACACTTTTGTGCTTTAGAGTCAAACTTGTTCAAATAATTTTTTGTATTCAAAATAAAACATGTGCATCCAAATGGGTGAAAATAAGAAATGTTGGGCTTTCTGTTCTTCCACAATTCATATGGAGTCTTTTCCAGAATAGGTCTTATGGAGATTATATTCTGAATGTAACATGTTGTGTTTATTGCTTCTGCCCAGAAGATCTTAGCGACGTTAGTCTCGTTGATCATGGTTCTGGCCATTTCTTGCAATGTTATGTTCTTTCATTCTACAACTCCATTTTGCTGGGGAGTTCTAGGACAAGAGAAATCATGCAGAATGCCTTTTTCATTAAAGAATACTTCAAAATCTTTATTTTCAAATTCTCCACCATGATCACTTCTGACTTTGACAATTCTAAGATCCTTTTCATTCTGAACTTGGTTGCAAAAGGTAACAAACATAGAGTGTGACTCGTCCTTGTGTCTTAAGAACTTTACCCATGTCCATTTACTATAGTCATCTATGATTACTAACCCATACTTCTTGCCACTGACTGAAGCAGTTTTTACTGGTCCAAATAAGTCAATGTGCAGAAGTTCTAATGGCTTAGAGGTGGAAACAACATTTTTGGATTTGAAAGTAGGTTTTGCAAACTTGCCTTTCTGACATGCTTCACACAGAGCATCTGAATTGAACTTCAAGTTAGGAAGTCCTCTAACCAGATTGAGTTTGTTAATCTGAGATATTCTTCTCATACTAACATGTCCCAATCTTTTGTGCCAGATCCATTGCTCGTTGTTAACAGACAATAGACATTTTACATTCTGACTTTTTAGTTCAGAAAGTTTTATTTTATAAATGTTGTTTTTCCTCTTTCCATTAAATAGGATAGTCCTATCTTTCTGACTAACAGCTTTGCATTAATTTTGATTGAAGATTATATCATAACCATTATCACTTAATTGACTTATGGATAACAGGTTGTGCATTAATCCATCAACTAATAAAACATTACTTATAAAGGGAAGATTTCCATTACCTACTGTTCCAGAGCCAATGATCTTTCCTCTCTGATTGCCTCCAAAGCCCACGTGGCCTCCAAGCTTAAGTTCCAGGCTTTGGAACATATGCCTTCTTCCCGTCATGTATCGTGAGCAGCCATAGTCCAGGTACCATGATTGGTGTCTTTGCTTTGTTGCTAAAGATATCTGCCACATGTATGATTTTATCCTTAGGTACCCACATTTTCTTGGGTCTTGATTTGTTAGTTTTACTAAAATTCTGATTGAATTTTGGTTTGACAGAATAATCACTACTTGTGTATTTTATGTCATGTGTGTGCCCATATATAAAATGTGAATTAAGTGGTGTGCGTTTTATAACTAAGTCCATGGCATTTTTTGGTGTAGATACCTTACCTTGATATCCTATCCCTTTTCTGCCATTTCTGCTAACTCCATAGATCATTGAAGCCATCTTGCTTCTGTCTATGTTTTTAGCTAGAAACTTCTGAAAGTTGTGATCATACTCTTTGATGATCTCATCAGCATTGCTGGGAGTTTCAAAGATTGTTTCTTTCTGAGAGTTTTGCAACGGATTTTCTAATTTTGAAACTTTTTCTCTTAACTCAGAATTCTCCAATCTGAGACTCTCAGTCTTATCAGAGTCAGAGGCAAGATTCCTTTTCAGGTTTCTGAATTTGACTCTGATATGCTGATACCTTTCCATAATTTCATTTAGGCTTTCAGCAAGTTCAGCCTTAGTAAAGTTTATAGTAAAGTCAGGGAATACCTCTTCAGTGTCTGATTCTGAGTCTGAACCAGAAGCTTCACTGTCTTCTGATACGTTTTCCATGAGAGCTATGTTTTCTCTTTCATCATCTGATTCCGAGTCAGCTTCAGATGTGTCAGAATCATCCCATGTAGCCATGAGGCTTTTCTTCTTTTCCTTGATAAACTTCTTTTTGGGCTTCTCCTTTTGAAGCTTTGGGAAGTCACTTTTGTAGTGCCCTTGCTCGTTACATTTATATCAGATGATGTCTTTGTTGTTTGACTTTCTGTATCCTGAAGAACCTTCAGATCTTCTGTATCTAGAGGAGGATTTTGACCTTCTGTATCTGGATGAGGATTCATTCTGATTTTCTGATCTTCTGGGATATCTAAACTTCCTTTGTCTCTGCTTCCACAGTTGATTCACCCTTATGGAGAGGAGAGACAGTTCATCTTCTTCTGATGAGGATCCATCAGAGGTTTCATCCACAACTTGCAAAACTTTGGATTCAGATTTTCTGTTAGATTTTAAAGCTAATGGCTTACCTTGCTTTTCAGGTTCATCTTCTTCTAGCTCTATCTCGTGACTTCTGAGGGAGCTAACAAGTTCCTCCAAAGAGATTTTTTGAGATCTTTGGCTATCTTAAGTGCTGTGACCATTGGCCTCCATTGTTTTGGTAAGCTTATGATGATCTTCTTAACGTGATCAACAGTAGAATACCCTTTGTCAAGAACTTTTAGTCCAACAACAAGAATTTGAAATCTTGAAAACATAGTTTCTATAGATTCACTATCTTCCATCTTGAATGCCTCATACTTATGAATGAGTGCAAGGGCTTTGGTTTCTTTGACTTGAATGTTGCCTTCATGCGTCATTCTCAGAGAGTCAAACATATTCTTGGCAGTTTCTCTGTTTGATATTTTCTCATATTCTAAATATGAGATGGCGCTAAGGAGAATTGTTCTGGCCTTGTGGTGGTTTCTGAATTCACGCTTTTGCTGATCAGACATCATTTTCCTGTCTATCTTCTGACCACATCCTTCCACTGGATGCGTGTATGCATCAGTCACCATGTCCCACAGATCAACATCATGGGCCAGAAAGAAACTCTCAATTCTGTCTTTCCAGTAGTCAAAGTTCTCTCCATCAAAGACTGGAGGCTTACCACTACATCTGTCCCTTTCTTCATTGTTGCCATTGCTGATGTTTTGACTTGGTCCCACCATAGTGTTTTTCTGATGCTTGGATCTTATACTGATACAATTAAGTGTTTAAGCTCAGAACCCGGCGCTCTGATACCAATTGAAGATGTGAAAAACACAAGAAGGGGGGGTTGAATTGAAAACTTGGATCTAAAACAGCTTAATGACACAATATTTTTATCCTGGTTCGTTTGATCTCAAACTACTCCAGTCCACCCGTCAAGGTGATTTCGCCTCTCTCCAACGAGGTCTTAATCCACTAATCTTAACAAGATTACAAAGCTACTTTAACAACTGTTAAATTCTTCTTGAGTACAACCACAATCCAGTTAATCTCAGGGAAATCTTTTACAATATGATTAAAATAAAATATGTTGTTGTTTTCTAACAAAAAACAGTTTATCACAACTGTGATAAATTACACAGGTTTAGCTTAGAATAGAGAATGAATTTGCGAGAGCTTGAGTATGCGTGGTTGGTGTTCTTAGATAATTGTTGTGTGTACGTACGTGCTTCTTTTTGCAAGCTTCCTTGTTTATATAGACAATATAATGACATTGTCCATAAAGCAAGTTTAATGTTATTAACACACTTTCCTTTTGGAGAAGATCTTGTCTGAAGAAATCCGTTGGCATTAATTCTGTCTTGAATGTTCAGTAACGCTTTAGAGTCTTCTTTCCTTAACTGCTGATGACGCTTCAGAATATTGATGACTTGGTTTGATATGTCTTGTTCAGAATCAGATTTTATTTTAATTAAGCGCAGGTTCTGGTAACCAATCTTCAACGTATAATCTGATAGCTTCAACGTGTAATACTTTAAGGCTTATCTTCTGATGCTGATCACATCAGAACTTCTGCATACATAGAACATATTTTTAAGGATCATATTTGTTCTTTGTATTTATTCTTTGTATTTATTTATTCTTGTATTTGTTATCATCAAAACTCTAACCAAGGGTTGTAGAATCAAACTATGTTCTAACAGGTGAAATTTCTTAAAACTGCCCATGTGCCACAGGAAACCTCTGCTAACCAATTCGAAGATTGTGTGGCCATTTTGACAACTGACAACGGGTTGGGCTTTTCTGATGCTGATCTGACGCCTAGAGGGAGGAAACACAACGAGGCGTTGCATGTATCTATTGAATGCAGGGGCACTACTTTGGCCCATGTCCTGGTTGATACTGGTTCATTATTGAATGTTCTACCTAAGAAGGCTTTGGATAGACTAAAATGTGAAGGTTTGACCTTAAAACCCAGCAACATAGTGGTAAGGGCCTTCGACAGTTCAAAGAGAATGGTGCACGGGGAGGTGGACATCCCCATTAAAGTTGGAACTCAAACCTTTGATTCAACTTTTTATGTAATGGACATTCACACTTCCTATTCCTGTTTATTGGTCCGACCTTGGATTCATGACGCTGGTGTCGTCACCTCTACATTACATCAGATGCTAAAATACCCAACCAAGGGAAAAATCATTATTGTCCATGGAGAGCAGGAATATATGGCCAGTCACCTGAACTCCTTCAGATATGTGGAAATGGATGGTGAATTCATCGAAACTCCATGTCAGCATTTTGAGGAAGTCCCACAAACAGTTGCAGCAATCAGGACTGTCTCCAAAGTCCTGAAGATTACCAGACCTCTGCTAAAGATGGCTTCTCTGAAAGATGCCAAGGCAGTAGTAGAAGAAGGTGGGTGTACTATTTTGGGCCAACTCCCAGATATTCCTTACAAATTTGATAAGTTTGGCTTGGGTTTTACTTCAGGAGCCCAAAAAGCTGTTCGTCATGCTCGTTCCGGGGGACCACCTTTGCGGATCAGCAACCATGGAGTCAATGCAGTGGAGGATAGTGATGACAGCTATGACCTGGAAGAATGGGGTTTCCCAACTATTAACAGAGGACTCAACAACTGGGAAGCTAAAGAATTTGTCCCTATTATTTTATCCAAAAGTAATTGTATTTAAAATTTTTGTCGGACTTGTAAAAATTAAACAATTCATACTTTTAAAACCTTGTGTCTTACCCGAGGCACAATGGTCCATTTGTAAGGGTTGTTACTTCATTTTCATATGTCATCAATGAATCATGGACGTTTTTGCATGCAAACTTTGTGCTCTTTGTTTTTCTTTTTTTCTACATTTTTATTTCTTTCAAAGATAGCTATGCTCTTACACACACTCACATATCAAAATGCAGATCCACATCCGCTCAGGATCCCATGGGTAACGATTCTACTATGGCCTATTGTGACTTTGAAAATCCGATCTACCAAGCCGAAGACGAAGGTAAGGAAGATTGTGAAGTGCCAGTGGAACTAGCCAGATTACTACAACAGGAAGAAAGGACCATAGAGCCCCACGAAGAACTGGTTGACAAGGTTAACTTAGGTATCGAAGAGGACAAGAAAGAAGTCAAGGTAGGTGCCAATCTGGAACCTAGTATCAAGAAGCGCTTAATTCAGTTACTACATGACTATGTTGAAGTCTTTGTCTGGTCATACGAAGACATTCCAGGACTTGACGCTGATATCGTGGTCCATCATCTATCGACAAAAGAAGACTGCCCTCCGGTAAAACAGAAAGTATGTCGCATGCAGCCAGACATGTCAGAGAAGATCAAGACTGAAGTCATGAAGCAATTCAACACCGGATTCTTAGCCGTCACCTCCTATCCACAATGGATCGCCAATGTTGTTCTGGTGCCTAAAAAGGACGGTAAGGTACGTATGTGTGTGGACTACAGAGACTTGAATAGGGCAAGCCCCGAGGATGACTTCCCGCTTCCCCACATTGATATTCTGGTTGACAACACCGTACAACATAAAGTATTTTCCTTCATGGATGGTTTCAACGGATACAACCAGATCAAAATGGAACCTGAGGACATGGAGAAACCGACCTTCGTCATGCAGTGGGGCACGCTCTGTTACAAGGTTATGCCATTCGGGTTGAAAAACGTTGGGGAAACTTATCAGCACGCCATGGTAGCTCTGTTTCATGTCATGATCCATCACAAAATAGAAGTCTATGTGGATGACATGATAGTCTGATCTCAAACTGAAGAGGAACATCTTGACCATTTGCAGAAATTGTTTGAAAGGCTAAAGAAATACAAGCTAAGGTTGAACCCAAATAAATGCACATTTGGGGTGAGTTCCGGTAAACTCCTAAGCTTCACCGTCAGTGCTAAAGGTATCGAAGTGGACCCTGCCAAGGTGAAAGAAATACAAGAAATTCCTGCTCCTCGCACTGAGAAGGAAGTCAGATGATTCTTAGGACGGCTAAACTACATCGCCAGATTCATTTCTCACCTAACCGCTACTTGTGAACCAATCTTCAAATTACTGAAGAAAGATCAAGTAGTCAAATGGAATGATGAATGCCAAGCTGCCTTAGACAAGATCAAAGAATACCTTCAAGAGCCTCCTGTTTTGATGCCTCCAGTCGAGGGAAGACCTTTGATCATGTATCTAACTGTCTTGGAAAATTCAATGGGGTGTGTGCTGGGGCAGCATGACGAGTCTGGCCGAAAAGAGCATGCTACTTACTACCTGAGCAAAAAGTTTACCGACTGTGAAACAAGATATTCACTCCTCGAGAAAACTTGTTGCGCTCTGGAATGGGCTGCTCGCCGGCTAAGACAATATATGTTGACCCATACTACCTTATTAATATCCAAGATGGATCCAATTAAATACATATTCGAGAAGCCTGCCCTCTCTGGGAGAATAGCAAGATGGCAAATGATCCTGACTGAATACAACATTCAGTACACTACCCAAAAAGCAATAAAGGGCAATGTGCTAGTCGATCACCTTACTCATCAGGCTGTGGATGACTACCAGTCCATGAAATTCGAGTTCCCAGATGAAGACATCATGATGGTAAACAATTGTGAAGAGCTCATACCATATGACAGACCTGAACAAGGATCCCGATGGACCTTGGTTTTTGACGGAGCTTCCAACGCACTCGGCAATGGCATATGTGCTGTAATCATATCCCTTGAAGGATGTCATACTCCCTTCACTGCAAGACTTTGTTTCAACTGTACCAATAATATGGAAGAATATGAAGTGTGTATTTTGTGTCTCAAAGCTGCCATAGATTTGGGAATCAAGTCCTTAAGTGTATTTAGAGATTCAGCCTTAGTCATCAGTCAGATCAAAGGAGAATGGGACACAAAGCACCCTAATCTCATCCCCTACAAAGAACATGTGTTGACATTAATCCCATATTTTGAGGAAATTACCTTTGAGCATTTTCCACGAGAGGAGAATCAACTAGCGGACGCGCTAGCCACTATGTCATCCATGTTTAAACTCAAGTGGGGTAGCGAGGCTCCTCAGATCACCATTGAGCGGATGGATGAACCATCTTACTGTCATGAGATCGATACTGAAGAAGTAATGGACAAGCCTTGGTTCCATGAAGTCAAGAGGTATCTCGAGGCCCAAGAGTATCTGGAAGGAGCTTTAGCCAATGATAAGAAGTTCTTGAGAAGATTCTCTGCTAAGTTCTTCCTCAGTAATGGCATTCTCTACAAGCGTAACCATGACTCTACTTTTCTTCATTGCGTAGATAAGGTTGAGTCAGACAAGATCATGGCTGATCTACATGAAGGCACTTTTGGCACCCATTCTAGTGGGCACACAATGGCTAAAAAGATCCTACGGGTAGGGTAATACTGGTCTACCATGGAATTAAATTGCCATCAGCATTCACGAACCTGTCACAAGTGTCAGATTTATGCTGACAAAGTACATGTGCCTCCAGTTCCTCTAAACGTCCTGACTGCTCCCTGGCCATTCGCTATGTGGGGCATCGGCATGATTGGAGAAGTCAAACCTACAGCTTCTAATGGGCACCACTTCATCCTGGTTGGCATTGGCTACTTCACGAAGTGGGTTGAGGCAGCTTCTTTCGCTTCTGTTACCAAGAACGTTGTGGCCCGATTCATCAAACAAAATCTCATTTGTCGGTACAATATCCCAGAGAGAATCATCACAGACAATGGTATGAGTCTCAACAATACTATGATTACCGCACTATGTGCATAATGCAAGATCCAACACCATAATTCTTCTCCTTACCGGCCAAAGATGAATGGCGCTGTCAAAGCCGCAAATAAGAACATCAAGCAGATCATACAAAAATTGACAGTAACGTACAAGGACTGGCATGAGATGTTACCATTTTCTCTCCATGGTTACCGTACCACAGTGCGCACATCAATAGGGGAAACTCCATTCTCCTTGGTATACGGCATGGAAGTTGTTCTACCAATTGAAGTCCAAATACCTTCTCTGAGAATCATAAAGGATGCAGGGTTGAATGAGGATGAATGGATTCAAACTCGGCTTGACCAGTTGAACTTAATTGATGAGAAGAGGCTTACGACTGTCTGTCACGGTCAGATGTACCAAAAACGTATGATCAAAGCTTTTAACAAGAAGGTCAGACGTCAGGTATATCAGGTTGGTGATTTGGTAATCAAGCATATCATATTTCCACAAGGTGATCCCAGGGGAAAATGGACTACTACATATGAAGGACCATTTGTGATCAAAATCATATTCTCTGGTGGAGCAATGATCTTAATCGCTATGGATGGCGACGACCTTCCGCACCCTGTGGATGCAGACATAGTCAAAGGATACCACGCATGAATAAATACCCGCTAGGTCGACTAGCCTAGGAAAAAATTAGGGCATCCCGGCGAACCAAAAAGGTTCAGTCAAAAATTAGGGATAAAATACAAAAAAATCTGTACACCCGACAAGCTGAAAACCTGAAAGGGCGGCTTGGGCAAAAAAGTGTATCCTGGTGGACTGAAAACCTGAAAGGGTGGTCCAGGAAAAAGTTAGGGAATTAAAGCGTATGACTATGTCCCGTTGGATCACTTTACAGACAACCTTTAGCATCGACTGACAAACTCAAACGGTTCTAATCAATCCAATCAACTTCGGACAAAGCAACAAGTGGACGAGACGCTCAGAGACACGAAGGCTATAGAAGAATGGGAACCCCATGGGATTATTTCACATAGCTATCTTTTCTTTGTATCAATTTTCATTTTCTACGACGACATTCTCTTACTAGAATGTTCGTCTCGTTGTACAAAAATACTTATTCAAGTTAATACAAAGATGTCCATTTGAAAGTGCAAAACTATCTTTTTTTCTTTTATTTCTGTGTTTTGTTTGCAAAAACGTCCAATGATTACTTTTGAACATGTGCATTTGAATGTAACTACTATTTACAAATGATCAAAAAAAAGGGAACAAAAAATAGAAAGACAATCACTAATGGCTTTAAGAAATAGGATAATATCTTTAGACCATTCCATGAAATCCCCCACGGGTACTTTTTCCAACAAGAGCAGAAATCAGAGTATCCCACTACAAGATCACTAACATATCTTCGGTATGAAGCCTAACGGTATCAAGTTCTCTCGCATCCCCGACGGAACAAAACTTCTGGTTACTGCTCTGAATATTCCCCAGTCAAAGTCGCCCAGTTTCTCAGAATTCCCCACCAGGATTTCACGAGGCCCACAAGCAATGCACGATGTTTCCCTTTCACAACATAGTTTATTTCTCTAACAAATGGAAACTCGTCCATCAACACTTCAACTTCAAAATATGAAGACTTACATTCCCAGTAGTACTGAGGAATTTATTTTCCCAAACTCCAGCAACACCATGGCATAAAAACTAATGTGTCCATACGTTACATCTATACATAATAGCATTGACAACACAAATGCATACATCACGATCTCATTTATTTTGAGAAACAACATTATACCATGCATTTCATACATCATGACATTGAATGTAACTAACCTTTCATCTTTTCAGGAAAGATCAATCAACAAAAAATTATCGTCAAAATTTTCAACAAGTCAATTATAGATCAATTCCCAAAAAAGGATTGGTCGACCATCTACATAACAAATGTTTTCTTCAGATCCCTGTCGGTTCAGTTTAAATCTCTGAACAGTTTATTCTGATTCTTTCCTGCACACGTTTTCTCTGGTTTAGATAAATATCTCAACGATTTATTCTGATTCTTCTCCAGATCCATGCCGGTTCATTTTAAATCTCTCAACGGTTTATTCTGATTCTTTCCCGCAGACATTTTCTCTGGTTCAGATAAATCTCTCAACAATTTATTATGATTCTTCTTCAGATCCCTACTAGTTCAGTTTAAATCTCTCAACGGTTTATTCTGATTCTTTCCCTCAGACATTTTCTCTGGTTCAGATAAATCTCTCAATGATTTATTCTGATTCATCTCCAGATCCCTGCCGGTTCAGTTTAAATCTCTCAACGGTTTATTCTGATTCTTTCCCGCAAACGTTTTCTCTGGTTCAGATAAATCTCTTAATGATTTATTCTGATTCTTCTCCAGATCCCTGCGGTTCTGTTTAAATCTCTCAATGGTTTATTCTGATTCTTTCTCGCAGACGTTTTCTCTGGTTTAGATAAATCTCTCAATGATTTATTCTGATTCTTCTCCAGATCCCTATCGGTTCAGTTTAAATCTTTCAATGGTTTATTCTGATTCTTCCCTGTAGACGTTCTCTCTGGTTCAGATAAATCTCTCAATGATTTATTCTGATTCTTCTCCAGATCCATGCCGGTTCAACTTAGATTTCTCAATGGTTTATTCTGATTCTTTCCCGCAGACATCTTCTTGGGTTCAGATAAATCTCTCAACGATTTATTCTGATTCTTCTCCAAATCTCTGCTGGTTCAGATAAATCTCTCAATGATTTATTCTGATTCTTTCTTAGTAGATGTTTTCTTTGGTTTAGATAAATCTCTCAACGATTTATTATGATTCTTATCCAAATCCCTGCTGGTTCAAATAAATCTCAAAGATTTATTCTGATTCTTTCTTAGTAGGCACTTCCTCTGGTTCAGATAAATCGCTCAAAGATCTACTCTGATTCTCTTCGGTTAAAGAATATTCAAGACCTCTTTGGGTTCAGTTTAAACCTCTCAACGGTTTATCCTGATTCTTTATAAATGAACATTTCTGGTTCAGATAAATTTCTCCAAGACTTATTATGATTCTTCTCAGTCAAACAACATACAAGACTTTTGTTAGTTTTAGATAAACCGCTTCAAAGATTTGATCTGATTCTTTTCCAGTTGAAATCAAGCTCAGACCTAGTCCATTTTCTGTCAACAGTGACCCTTGGATGACCTTGGAAGGCATCTAAAAGCCCATCTCTGGAAAATCTCCATCATTCCTCCAAATGGCGTCTATAAGCCCATTCACAATTCATCTTCGAGTGCATATTTCTGGGCACTCTAGTGTCCAATCATCTTCCACCTTCAGGTAACGAATGGCGGATCCGCCAATCTAACTCTTCAGGTTTAAGAAGATTGAACAGGGGCAGCTGTTGTACCCCAAAATTTGCCCTCTTATTTATCAAGAAATTTCTCACAAAGATCTCCTTTTGTTCAAGACTGCATTAGGGTTGATCAGCTCAAGACACCTCCTTAAGCACTGATGACTGAAATTAGGGTTTGAGATTGCACAAAGATAATTGAACTTTTAATGCCTCATATGACTTTCATGGATCATTATTGACCTTCAAAATTTCTCATGTCAAATTTCAAATCTTAGATCACATTTTTGCTAAGTCAATTGATCAGTTGACCTAAAAATCAGCTGTATTGGGGAAAAAAGTCAACTATGGTCAATTTACAGTCAAACTTCATAATTTTTTATCCATATCAACATTATGAAATCCTATATGTCATTTGATCAAGTTTAGACCACAATTCCTTAAGAAATTTGATCATATCATCAAAATGGCAAAATGGTCAAAATTAGGGTTTTGACTGAGAAAGGGCAGTTTCTGATTTTTGACATAGCAAATGGTTGATTGGTGGGAAACATGATCTCAAGGTTTCAAATGCATAATTTTTACATATTGGTATGACTCAGAACTTCCTTCAAGATCAATTGATTGATAGTTGATTTTCAGTCAACTAATCAAAAGTCAAATGTACACTGAAAAGTTAAACTTTGACTTTTTGGTCAAAATCAAGTATCAAAGATCAAAATTCATCGAAACATGTCAAAATATGAAACTTGTTCATCTAGAAATAAAAAATTCAAGATTTCATTTTGAAAAGTCAAAGTTTCCAAACTTAGAAATTTTTCTAAGTGTTGAAAACTTCATACTTTTTCACAACTTTGAGCCAATTTTTCACCATGATGCAAGATGATTCAAAGGAAACTTTCAACATAAAAGTTGTAGATCTCAATGAGATCTAAAACATTTCTTTACACAACTTCTCCTAGAAATTCATGGATTTCAATTTATGATTTTGTAAATACATGTTCATGAAACTTGGAAACTTAATGAAAATTTTCCCTAGTTTAGGCATGATTTTGACCTAACTTCATGGCAATTTTTCACATAGTTCCAAGGGGAATTTTTAAGAGTTATTCAAATAGGGGTTGTAGAGAAAACTAAAAGCTTTATAAAATGTCAAAGATATCCTTGACATCATGTTTGAGCAAGGAGAATCGAAGGCATGAAGTTGGCATTTCATTCTTGAATTATAGGTCAATTTCATGATGAACAAGAATGCAAATCCATGCTAGGTTGCACAATATTTGCTTTGCAGGCATCAAACTTGTTTGGAAATCCATAATTAAATGTTTGCACAACTGTTAGAGGCTTCAACTCAAGCATTCAATGCATTGCCCATGCTTAATGCCATTTCAGGAAGAAAGTGCACATTGCCATTTTTGAAAAGTAGCTTTATGCACAAAATCAATTCTTGAGATTTGCACTTGTTTTCTTATGATCATACAAAATCTATAACCCAAAATAAACTTGTCTAAATCCTCTAAACAACTCAGCCCATGCTTGTACTTTGCCTTGAAACCATATTCCTACTTTTCTTCAAAATCAAGTAACATAGCAATCAGTCTATATCTTGTACTTCTGACCCTCTCAAGTACTTTAACCTTCTCCTTACTTATGCACAATTCGTTTCCATCAAAACACACTATTTCAAGCCCCCAAAACTCTCCTAAACACCCTTGCTGCATAGAACTGTCCCACTTGACAGTTTTGAGCCAAAACTCTCCATCTCCATTTCCACTCGCGTGTTTTGATTCTTAACCATCCAGACACCTTACTTACATCATATACAAGTGATCCAAGCCCCTGTTTCAAGACTGTAACTCCTCCATCACTATCCACCATTTCCAAAACTGAAGCTTGCAACTTGACTTGAGTTGGGAGTTTCAGCCATCCTCAAAGCAAAGTAGGAGTTGGAACACATTCAAGGAGGTCCAGGAAAGCTACAGAAATCATTAGGCCATCTCAAAGGTTGCTCAAACTCCATACACGACTCCAACTGCAAGAGGTAAGTTTTCAAACTTCTATCTTTTCATACAAGCATCATTTGATTCTGATTTTTGAAGATAAAATGTAGATACCATTGCCACGAAGCTGTACATATCCATAGTTTGCATTTATATGGCCTAAGCTTAGAGAATTTTAGAGTTGAAGTTTCTGAAATTTTTAAGTTTTAAATTAGGGCCAGAAAAATTCTCACTCATCTTGGATTTATAACTTTAGTTATTCATATAGTTGGATTCGTGGGAAGAAATGCCATAACTTTCATGTTTGTACTTTCCATTTTTGTTGAGAGATGAAGAAGTTACAGGTACTCTGGCTGGCTGAAGGTTGACGACGAAGTACAGGCCTTGGAAGCATGTTACATTATGTATTTATCATTTCATTTTAATAAACATATGTATAGCCACCCCAGTGGTAAGGCAGCACGTTGGTAACCAAGGGGGCGTGGGTTCAACACCCAGCGCGCTGCCTTTTGTTTTTTTCCACACTTTTTTTACATTTTTTGTTTTCTTTACAGCGCCTGGGCCCAACTTTGGGCATTCTCTTTATTTTTTGCTGGCTTCTACCCCTGGCTTTACTTCAGCACCCTCCTGGCCCATATTTTCATTATTATTTTCTTTTTCTTATTTTATTTTATTTCTTTTTCCTTTATTATTATTAATATTATTATTAGTGTTATCATTAATATTTTTTAATTGTTATTAATAAAAATCCAAAAAATGTTTTATTTATTATTTTTACATTTATTTAGTTTATTTTGTTTTATAAAACTAAAAGAACAAAAACATTTTCTTAATAAATTAATTTCTTTCTTAATAATTAATATTTAGGTTTAGTTTTAACTATTATATTATTTTCTTGTAATTAAAATTAATTTAGAACTTAAGTTTCTTTTAATTAATTAATATTCATTTCATTTTTATTAATTTAAAAGCTTTTCATAAATAAAAACCCTAAAACATTTTTTACTTAATTTCTTTTTAATTAATTTAGGTTTAAGTTTTTGTTAATTTTATAATTAATCATTTTCTTTAATTAGGTCAAGATTAAACCTTTTCATAAAACCAAACAAAAATCCATTTCCTTTGTCCATTTATATTCTTGAACATTTATTCATTTTTTGGTACAATATTCAATATGGTTGTAATAATTATTTAGATTTAATTTTCTTGCAATTTCCCCATTTGTAAATTTGTACACCCCCTCCCCTAAATGATGTAATAGCTTAGTATTTTTATTTTCTACAATTTAATGCTTTATATACAAATGCTAGTAAATTAGGGTTTGTATGGAAAGAATAAAATTAACAAGTTAGCAAACCCTAAGACAAAATAATGCATGTAAATCAATACACTTGCACACTTACACCCTTAGGGTAAACCCACTTTGTTGCCTTACAAAAATGACCATGTTATGCATGTGAGATGTCTTAGCCAAAACAAACAAAATACAAGATCATAGTCCCTCGATGATGCTATCAATGTTGCATTTCAAAATGATCTTAGTCCCTTAAAGAAAATGCTAAGATATCTTACAATATTGCTAATCATGGCTATACGATGACCCATGCCCGTCCCTTTTACATCCAAAGATAGGATTTTCTTACCAAATCAATGGTAAGATAGAAATGTCAAAAGAAAGAGGAAATAAACAAGAAAGACTTTTGAGTAGGTAGAATGTTCCTAGTTGCTTGCTCATTTTCAAACCAAAAGCATCCTTGTTATTTTCAAAACAAACACCAACACTTTCAAAAAATCTTACAAACTTGAAACATTTTTAAAAGACAAACCCTTTGTACGCGTTCTTATAGAAATGAGAGCCATTACAAAGAAGACACCTTTTCAAAAATCACTTTGAAAAATACAAAACACCTCTTTGAACTATTTTCAAAAGACAAACACTGTGTACGCGTTCTTATAAAAACGAGAACCATTACAAAGACATTTTCAAAATACTTTCAAAAACCACACAAAGCACATTTTCAAACAAAAGCAAGTGATCTAGCAAGCAACTAAGAGCCCGTAGATAACTACAGATGAAAATGGTGCTAATACCTTCCCTTTTCATAATCTACCCCCTGAACTCAAGAAAACATCTCAAAGGTCTTTCCTGTTCTTTTCAACCTTTCCTTTTGGATAAAAGAAAAGTCAATGGCGACTCTTGCTAACCACAACATTTGTGATAAAACGCAAAACAACCAAGTCAGTTCTCCCACCACGTTACACTAAAGGTTAGAGATGATGACAAACATAAGGAAAATCTTACGGATGACAGTTAAGAGGAGACCCCTACAAGCTAGGGGTTATGACACTCCTACGGAAACTTAAATAGGTTTAATGATAGACATAGAAATAAGGATGCCCTATATTGACCTATAGATTGAGACAAACATAAGGAATCCCAATAAGGGCTAGAGTTAATGGTGGACCAAAGGGTATCCCTACAAGCTATGGATTATAACAATCAAAGCAGATCCCTACAGGCTCGGGATCGTGACAAACTGGCGATTGAGATAGAGGTTTGACTTAAGGGAATAACGTGTAAGAGAGTATATGGTGACCGTTCAAAAGTTATTGGATCCCATAGCCTTCTAGAGGACACGTGGCGTGTGTTGTACCCCAAAATTTGCCCTCCCATATTCTCCAAAAAAAATTGTCAAGTCAAGCTGCAAAATTCCCCAAGGGTTGCACAGTCAAAGAGCCTCCTATACAGTCAAAACTAGGGTTTGTGTGCTGATCAAGAAAAGGAAGTTTTCAAAGGTCCAATCAAGTCTCACATGCTTACAAATGTGGTCAAGTATCCTCATATCAAGTTTCAAGGCATTCAGCTCAAAATTGCACAGTCAAAACCCTAAATTGCACTACAGTCAACTGTAGGGGCAAAATGGTCATTTGACAGTCAAAAGTTCAAATTTTTGGTCAACATATCATTTTGAAGCCACAAACATCATTTGATCAATGCTTGATCATGATTCTCAAAATTTGGCTCAAAAATCATCAAGATGCAAAAGTTACTATATTTGGACAGCTGAAAAAGTCAACTGAAATTGACCAGGGCATAACTTTCACATGGATTATCAGAAAAATTCCATCCAAAGCTCATTTTGAAGAGAAAGACATTTCCTACAACTCATCTTCATACTTCAAGTCCAAGAAATGCTCTCACAAAAAGTTATCAATTTCAACATTATAGGTCATTTTCAAAAGTCAACAAAAAGGGACTTTAAGTCAAAGGCCATAACTTGAGATTGGTAAATCAAAATGACATGGGACCAAAGGAATTGGGTAGAGGACTCAAAGACCTTTCCAAAATGTCCAAGAACATGTGAAAAGCTTAAAAATTGAGCAAATTATGCCTTGTGGAAGTTGGGAAATTTTTGGATATTTTGAAAAGTCAACTTTGATCCAAATGACCTAAAAATGCTAATGGGCCCATTTTTCTTCCATGATTCATCATTCCAAGCATGTGCACGACCACTTGGCCCAAAGGGAAGTATTTTCTCATTTTTATTTATTTATTTGAGTTTTTATTTATATTAATTCAATTAAATCAATTTAATATGTGAAAAAATATTTAACCTAACAAAACCAATCTTTTTATACATGTTTTGGCTTCTATAATTCGTGCATATGCAAATGTGGAAAGTTTTGGTTTGATTTGAGCTAATTGACACCAAATACACATGAAAAAAGATTCAAAAAGATCTTATAAAATCAAATATTGAAACCATTGAATTCAAAAGATTTTGTGCAATATTCTTAACCTAATTGACTCCATACAAATACAGGAACACAAACCTAATGCTAGAGGACTGAAAGCTGCGCAGATGAATAATAGACAAACTTGGAAAATTGTTGAAAAAATTCAAAACTGAAAACAACTTTTCAGAACGATTCAGGCTACCATTCCTTTTCCAATAGCTTCCTCAAGGTTCCCAGAAGCGATTCCAATCCCTAACATCAACTCATACGCAAAGAATTGGTAATAAGGACCTCTCCTGTACAGAGAAAAAGTCACCATCGTGTTTTCAATTCTAGGCATCCTCATTGTATTTCAATTATATATTCTTGTTCCTTGTGATGTTTCAAAGCTAACCATTATGTTCAATTTGATTTTTGTATTGTATATGGGATTTCACCATGATCGATTTCTAGGGTTACAGGTTTGCAAATTTGGGGCTTTTAGAACGAGGTAAAATTAAGACTCAAGGCCACTACCATTGCACTCAGCAGATTTGGACGATCATGAACATATATTCGCGCCTAATTTATGTTGAGAGATGAGATATTCGCTATTTTCCAATAGCCCACCTTCTGCAACGCGTTGAAAACCGTTGCTATTGTGTTTTGTTTTACAGGGGTGGTGGAGACGATGAAGCGTGGCAACCTGTGATTCGTGCGTTTAAATTTCGCGCGCTGAATCACTAAGGTTTTTGTTTTTTCCTTTTGTTATTAATTGGTCATAATATATTTGAATATCCACGTAGCTCAGCTGGCAAACTATCAAGGCATTGACGTCCAA
Organism: Vicia faba; assembly: GCA_948472305.1. Taxonomy (NCBI): domain Eukaryota; kingdom Viridiplantae; phylum Streptophyta; class Magnoliopsida; order Fabales; family Fabaceae; genus Vicia; species Vicia faba. The sequence continues at coordinate 1,300,093,373 of OX451740.1, read as the reverse complement.
GACCTGGGTTCGAGTCCCAGGTCTGAACAATTTCAATATTGTTTTTCTATACTAATTCCTATGCAGCGTCAGTATTGATGTACACCATGCTCCATCATCATCCAAAGGTCCACGCGTCCAAGAGATGCAGATCAAGGGCTCAGATCTGAAGAGCACCATGTACCATAGTCAGACGCATCACATGCTTGCACAAAAGTCAACGGATTTCAATGCTTAATGGGCCAGATTTGCTTGGACAATACCTCCACTTTAGGGCCTGAACCCCCCCTGGTTTGCAATTTATTTCTTTTTTTTTTACTTGTTTTTATTTTATTGTTAATTGTCATTTTATTTTATTCAATTGTTTTTAATTTAATTCATTATTTTTACAATATATAAAAAATGCCTAAAAAATCAGAAAAAGATAAAAACATAATAAATTATTTAATTTAATTATTTTCATAAATAAATTAACATGTAAATATTTAGTTCTAATTAGGATATAATTTCAATTTCTTTTAAATAACAAAAATACAAAAAATATGTAGAAATAGGTTTAATTAATTTTGATTCCTTTTAATTTCCTTTTTTTTTACAATAATAATATTTAATTTATTTATTTTCATAATTAAAAATGCATGTAAATTAACTTAGGTTTAAATTAGTTAAAAATTCAATATTTTTCATAATAACTAAAAAATAATTAGAATTAGGGTTTGACATTTTATTTTAGTTATAATTAATTCTCTTTTTTCTATTAAATTTTAATAACCAAAAATACCAAAAAAAACATTCTTTTTAATTCTTAATTTCAATTCCATTATTAATAATATTTTGCAAAAGGGTCCAACGCCCTCGGTCGTAATTTATTTAATTCGCACATTTGTTTTATTTCGCTTAATTCATTATGTATCTCTCCCAAAGCGTTGTAACTTAAACTTTTCGCACTTTCTTTTACTTTATTTATCTTCTGTCAAATCGGGTCCGGTTTAATTTTGGCGATGTGGACCCGCGCCATTTGTAATAGTTTAGATTTACTTTCCCGCAAATATCTTAACTGTTAACAAAAGCATGAAAGAATGCATGGACTTAAAATAAAATCAAGCGTAGAACACCAATAAACATGACAAGATAAATATCAATGAAAACGACACATGAATCGCACACACCACCCCTAGGGTACGCCTCACTGTTGCCTTTCGAAAGGTGATCGTCAAGTAGAGGACGTCTTAGTAAGTCCTCATGATCCGGGAACCTGGCATGAGGGTAGCTTCTAAGGTGTCTTCCCATTGCTCTGGTGATCACCATGTCCCTACAAACTCGAATTGACCCGAATACCTCCAACGGTGGTGCTACCTACCTCTCAATGGTGGGATGGCACTACTTTTAAGGACATTTACACAGACGAATTCCTTAGGGTAGGTAGGTTCTCAAGGATACTTGCTCTCTTCAAAACAAACTGAAATCTTTTCACACCAACACTTTTCAAAAGCTTTCAAAGCAAACTTTTCAAACACTCTGACGTACGAGTCGAACTGAAATTTTTCAAAGAAACTTTTTTAAACCCACATTGAAAAGCAAACAAACATTTTTTGAAAACACATTGAGCAAGTATCTAAGAGCCCATGGATAACCATGGATAGAAAGGGTGCTAACACCTTCCCTTTCTATAACCTACCTCCCGAACCGAGAGCAATCTCTATAAGGAATTTTTCTGTGCTTTTGTCCTTTCCATTTGGAGAAAATAAAAGACGGTGGCGACTCTTGCTTCCGCGACATTTCGCGAACCAGTCAGTTCCAGATCCACCGATCACAGCGTGCATCAGCGAGGATGTCCTTCGTGGGAGGGTTACATATGAGGAACAAGATCCTATAAAGGTTATAAGGATAATGACAGACAAAATGGGATCCCCACCGGCTAGGGATTATAACAATCTAAGGAAATCCCTACAGGCTAGGGATTATGATACAACACAGGAAATTCCTACATGCTAGGGATTGTGACTCAATAGAAAACCCTACGGGCTAAACCAAAGAATACCCCTACGATTTTGGGGTATAATAATGATAATAGGTAACCCTACATAGGTATAAAGTTACAAAAGAATGTCCCTTGCAGGAAGGCTTCCTATGAAGGATGGGATGGCAATATTTTCCTTAGTACGTAGGTTCATACGTTCGTCCTATATATTTTCTACCCTTACCAAAGGTGGTTTATTCCTAAGGGTATCATGGGTAACACCTAAGGGCAAAGGCACAAGGGTCTCCCTTAAGTGGAGCCTCTTTGTAGACTGTGACTTTCGTATCTTAGGTCGTACAAGGTCTCACCATGAGATTTTGTTTTGGGGTTATACAAAGAGTCATTGGCCAAATTCCGAAGTCCTACCTCCTAGAGAATCCAGCCTTCTAAAATATATTCCTTCCTTGGAATTCAACCGACTCTAGTCGAAGTCGTCACAAAAGCTTGTAGGAGTGTTTAACTCTGTAAGTGTTTGTTGGCAGCAATTTTGGTAAAACAATGACTTGAGAATGTTTTTGCTAAATGTCTTAACATTTGGAGCAAAACTGTTTTGAATGATGTCAAAGAAGATGTCCTGGCATCTGGCTACTGAACTGATCTCAGCCCAACATCAATGAAGTCTTTTTGTTTCCTGTTTTCATGCGTGCCATAATTCAGGATTTGTGACCTACAGGATGCGAAAAATATGGAGGAATATTTTTCAAATTGCATGATTTTTATCTTAGCCTGTTTTTATGGAAATATTCAAAAGATTTGGATATTTGTTTTTAATTCCAAGCCCACGGCTACACATATATAAGGACTTGCTTCCTTATTCAAAGATAAACAACTTTTAAAGAAGAATACTTTCTTTATGATTAGAAGTCTAGGCTTTTTATTTGTAATACACTCTAAGTATTCATTTAAATACTTGAGTTGTTATTTGGGTTGTTAATTGTGTATCATTCATAAGCTTTTAAGCATTGAATGATTGAAGTATTTCAAACTTATTAATTTTGTTAAGTTCTTCACTGTAAGTGATTGAAGGGATTTGAGGATGGCCTCATACCCAGGTGAGTCTTAGGTAGAATTTTAGCTTGGGTAGTGATTAATTTATTAGATCATAAACTGGTTGTTTATTGAGGGTCTATGAATTGATACAATTTAGTGAACTTGTCCCTGGCTTGGTATCCCCTAAAGTAGGTGTTGTTGTACACTGAACTGGGTGATCAATCTCTTGTGTTTTTACTGCTTTTGATTTTGCTGCACCTTACTTGCAAACAGATATTTGTATCGTGACATCTCATTCGACATCGCATATTTGATACAAGAATTTCAATTGGTATCAGAGCAGGCATCCTGCTCTTTATCTGGGTGAGATCCAGGGAAGATACTTTCTGGTACTATGGATAAGGAAGGAGGATTTATGAAAATACCACCCATTCTGGATGGAAGCAATTATGACTACTGGAAACCACAAATGGTTGCCTTTTTAAAGTCCTTAGACAGCAGGGCTTGGAAAGCTGTTTTAAGAGGATGGAAACACCCTATCAAATTGGGAGAAAATGGAGAACCTACTTCTAAATTAAAACCAGAAGATTGGTCTAAGGAAGAAGATGAAATTTCTCTTGGAAATTCTAAAGCCTTGAATGCTATATTAAATGGAATTGACAAGAGCATGTTAAGATTAGTGAATACATGTGAAGTTGCTAAGGATGCATGGGGGATTCTTCAATCTACCCATGAAGGCACATCCAAAGTTAAGATGTCAAGACTTTAGTTGCTCACCACAAAATTTGAGAATTTGAGGATGAAGGATGATGAAAGTATAAATGACTTCCATATGAATATTCTTGAAATTGCTAATGCCTCCGATGCTTTAGGAGAGAAATTCCTGAAGACAAATTGGTGAGAAAGATGCTCAAGTCTCTTCCCAAGAGATTTGATATGAAAGTGACTTCTATAGAATAAGCTCAAGACATTAACAAAATGAAAGTGGATGAACTTGTTGGATACCTTCTAACATTTGAAATAAGCATCAATGAAATATCTGAAAAGAAAAACAAAAGCATGGCATTTGTATCAAATACTGAAGATGAAGAAGAGGAATATGACATGGATACAGATGTAGGAATATCAAATGCCTTATCTATGCTTGGAAGACAATTTAACAAAGTGATAAACAGAATGGACAGAAACCAAAGATCAAATGTCAAGAACATATCATCTGACATCCATAAGTCAAATGAGTTTGGAAGAAAAGGACTGAAGAAAAATCTACTAAAGGGAAGGGAGTTCAATGTCATGAATGTGAAGGCTTTGGTCACATTAGAGATGAATTCCCTACATATCTTAAGAAACAGAAGAAGAATCTATATGTTACTTGATCTGAAGAGGACTCAGAGAGTGATCTTGAAGAATATTCCAAATATGTTAAAGCATTGACAGGCAAATATGTTTCTGATGAATAGTCTAGTGGTGGGGAACTAAACTCTAATGAGTTAGCTGCTTCATACAAAGAATTATGTCTCAGAAGTGCAGAAGTGTGTCTTGAAGCAGAGAATCAGAAAGCCCTTATAACTCAGCTGAAGGATGAAAGGGAAGAGCGTCTTAAAACTATTTTTGATCTGGAAAGTGAAGTGTCTTCTTTGAATTTAAATCTTTATAGAATGGTCAAATCTCTCAAGATGCTGAATAATGGGACTAACACATTAGATGAAGTTCTCAAGTCCAAAGTTGGTAGTTTCATTGCTCACACCTCTCTCAGAGTATCAACCAAAGATGATTGGTACTTTAACAGTGGTTGTTCTAGACACATGACATGTGTCAAGAATCTGTTGGTGGATGTCAAATATCATTCCACCAGTTATGTGACTTTTGGTGATGGGGTAAAAAGTGAAATCAAAGGTGTTATCAAGCTTGACTGTTCAGGAGTACATAAGCTTGATAATGTGTTACTTGTTAAAGGGTTAAAATCTAACCTGATAAGTAAAATCCAACTATGTGATCAAGGATTCAAAGTTAACTTCTCCAAGGAAGAATGTCTCGTGTGCAATGAAAAGAATGAAGTTATCATGAAAGGAATCAGATCTAAAAATAAATGTTATCTATGGGTTCCTCAAGAGTTAAACCTCTCCTCAACATGTGTTTTAGCCAAAGAGAATGAAGTTAAACTATGGCATCAAAAATTGGGGCACTTGCATCTTAAAGGTATGAAGAGAATTATATCTGAAGAAGCAGTAAAAGGGATTTCTAAGCTCAAGATAGAAGAAGGAAGGGTATGTGGTGACTGTCAAATTAGAAAGCAGACTAAGATGTCACATCAGAAGATTCAAAATCTTATTACATCAAAAAATTTGGAACTTCTTCACATAGACTTGATGGGACCTATGCAGGTTGAAAGTCTTGGTGGTAAGAAGTATGCCTATGTTGTTGTAGATGACTTTTCTAGATACACATGGATAAGCTTTATTAGAGAAAAATCAGAAACTTTTGAAATTTTCAAAGATCTTTGTCAAAAAATTCAAAGGGAAAAGGAAAGCCATGTCATAAGAATAAGAAGTGGTCATGGAAAGGAATTTTAGAATAACAAATTTGCTGAGTTTTGCTCCTCTGAAGGAATCAACCATGAATTCTCTTCTCCCATTACCCCTAAACAGAATGGGATTGTAGAATGCAAGAATAGAACTCTCCAAGAATCCGCCAGCGCCATGATTCATGTTAAGAAGCTACCCTACCATTTTTGGGCTGAAGCAATGAATACTGCATGCTATATCCATAACAGAGTCACTCTAAGGAAAGGCACTTCAGCTACTTTGTATGAAATATGGAAGGGAAGAAAACCAACTGTTAAATACTTTCATGTTTTTGGAATTAAATGTTACATCTTAGCTGATCATGAATAAAGGAGGAAGATGGATCCTAAGAGTGATGAAGGAATATTCCTGGGTTACTCTACAAACTACATAGCATACAATTTTTTTAACTCCAGAACCAAAGTTATGATGGAGTCAATAAATATTACTATTGATGATAAAGGATAGAATGTTAAAGAAGATGTCTTAGAAGATGTTGGAACATCCTTTCTTGATAGTCCAACTGAATTAAATGACACAAGTATTGATTCTAATCCTCCTCAAGAAGATACCCAACCTAGTCACCTCAATAAAGGGCCTTCAATTAGAACTCAGAAAGATCATCCTAAGGAGCTTGTCATAGGAGATCCAAACAAAGGAGTTACTACCAGATCAAGAGAATGGATTTTAAAATCTTGCTTTGTATCAAAAATTGAGCCTAAGAATGTCAAAGAGGCCCTAACTGATGAGTTCTGGATTAATGCTATGCAAGAGGAGCTGGAACAATTCAGTAGGAATGAAGTTTGGGATCTGGTTCCAAGACCTGAAGGGACAAATGTGATTGGAACTAAATGGGTATACAAGAATAAATTGGATGAAAAAGTGGTGTTCATTAGAAATAAGGCAAGGTTAGTTGCATAAGGATACACTCAAATTGAAGGAGCGGACTTTGATGAAATCTTTGCTCTTGTGGCTAGACTTGAATCAATCAGACTACTGTTGGGAGTTGCATGCATTTGGAAATTTAAATTGTTTCAAATGGATGTAAAGAGTGCCTTCTTTAATGGGTACCTGAATGAAGAATTTTTTGTTGAACAACCAAAAGGATTTGTTGATCCAAGTTTTCCTAAAAATGTTTATAAACTGAAGAAAGCTCTGTATGGATTGAAGCAAGCTCCAAGAGCTTGGTATGAGAGACTGACAAAATTCCTTGTGGAGAATGGAAATAGGAAAGGTGGCATAGAAAAAACCCTCTTTGTCAAAGAAGAAGAAAGGAAGATTATTATTTCTCAAATTTATGTTGATGATATTGTATTTGGTGGGATTTCAAATGAGATGGTTCAACATTTTGTCAAGCAAATGCAGTCTGAATTTGAAACGAGTGTTGTTGGTGAATTAACATATTTTCTTGGTTTGCAAGTTAAACAAATAGAAGACTCCATATTTTTATCTCAGAGCAAGTATGCCAAGAATATAGTGAAGAAGTTTGGGAAGGAGAATGCCAGTCACAAAAGAACCCCTGCTCCCACACATCTGAAGCTGACTAAAGATGAAAAAGGAGTAAGTGTAGATCAAAGTCTCTACAGAAGCATGATAGGCAGTCTTATATATCTCACAGCTAAAAGACCATACATTTCCTTTGTTGTAGGGGTGTGTGCAAGATATCAAGCTGATCCTAAAATTAGCCATGCCAACCATGTGAAGAGGATTCTTAAATATGTGAATGGGAAAAGTGACTATGGTATGTTGTACTCTCATGGATCAAATTCTGCCATAACTGGTTTTTATGATGCTGATTGAGCATGAAGTGTTGATGATAGAAAGAGTACACAAGGAGGATGCTTCTTTCTGGGAAATAATCTCATATCTTGGTTTAGCAAGAAGTAAAATTGCGTGTCTCTGTCAACTGTTGAGGCTGAGTACATTGTTGTGGGGAGCAATTGTTCTCAATTGGTTTGGATGAAACAAATGTTAACAGAATACAATGTAAAACAAGATGTCATGACATTATTATGTGACAATTTAAGCGCCATAGACATTTCAAAGAATCCCATTCAACATAGTAGGACCAAGCATATTTACATCCATCATAACTTTATAAGAGAGCTTGTTGAAGAAAAAATTGTTGCCTTAGAACATGTAGTCATTAAATTGCAACTGGCTCACATCTTCACAAAGGCTTTGGATTCTAATCAATTTGAGAATTTAAGAAGAAAATTAGGGATATGTTTGTATGAGGGTTTGTAGCAATTAAAGTGTATGGGAATACCATTAAAGGGATATTGTATTATTTATGTTTCCAACAAATAAAATTTAGAAAGAAATCATTACAAGACTGCCTCAAATAGTTTCCTACAAGCTACGAAATTTATTCTCTCTACTTTCACAAACTCTTCATTCTCCTCCACAGAAAAAGGACCCTTTCCATTCTTCATCAACTTGCTCAAAAATTCTCAAACATGTCTCAACATCACACATCGTCTTCCTAAAAATCTGCTGTAATGCGGTGGGAAAACTGAATTGGGTATTTTACGTTTATTGATCGCAAATGTTGCGGTTAGCAAGAGTCGCCACCGACTTTTATTTTATCCAAAAGGAAAGGTGAAAAAGCACAGGAAATACCTTTGATATTGTTTCTTGAGTTCGGGGGGTAGATTATGAAAAGGGAATGTATTAGCACCCTTTTCATCCGTGGTTTTCCATGGGCTCTTAGTTACTTGCTAGATCACTTGATTTTGTTTGAAATGTGCTTTGTTTGGAAATGTGTATGGTGGTTTTGAAAGTATTTTGAAAAGGCGCCTTCGTTTAGGCAAACTTTGTAATGATTCTCATTCGTAAGAATGTATACAAAGTGTTGATCTTTTGAAAATGTTTTCAAGTTTGAAAGGTGTTTTTGAAAGTGTTGGTGTTTGTTTTGAAAATAGAAAGGATGTTTTTGTTTTGAAATGGATCAAGTAACTAGGAGAATTCTACCTACTCAAATGTCTTTCTTGTTCATTTTCTTTTCCTTTGACATTGTTGTCTTACCATTGATTTGGTAAGCAACCCTATCTTTGGATATAAACGGGACGGGCGCGGGTCATCGTATAACTAATGATTAGAAATGTTGCAAGGTATCTTAGCATTTTTATTTAGGGACTAAGATCATTTTGAAAGGAAACTTGGATAGCATCATCGAGGGACTATGATCTTGTATTTTTGCTTGTTTTTGCTAAGATGCCTCTTGTGAATAATATGGCCATTTATAAGGAAACAAGTGGAGTTAACCTTAAGGGTGCTAGTGTGCAAGTGTGTTTGATTGCATGCATTTTAGTCTTGATTAGGGTAATCTATTTGTTGATTTCATGTCTTGCCATACACACCCTAATTACTAGTATTTACATTCAAAAGCGATAAATTGCAGAAATATAAAGTCCTACGCTATTACAATATTTTAGGGATGGGGGTACATATTTATGAATGGGGGTTACAAATAAAATTAAATCCTAAGTTACTATTACAACCATATTGAAATGGATAAGAATGTACAAGAAATGTAGAATGGACTTGTTTTGTAAAAAAAGAACGAAATAAGTTTGGTTTAAGAAAACATTTTGATCTTTTATGTTAAAAGAAATAAAATAAGATATGTGAATATAAAATAATATTTTTATATATGTTTTTGATTAATAAAATGAATGATGGAAAAAATAATAAGGAGAAAGGAAAACAGAATCAACGCTTTGCTGAAATAAAAGAGGTCAGAAGTTCTGACTCTGGCGTGCTGCACAAATTCAAATAAACATTAGTAGAAACAGGGAAGGTCAAAAGTTTTGGGTCCGCTGAGAACAAAGAATATTTCAGAAGTTCTGATACCATTGGCAGAACTTCGTCTCCCTCTCTATGCTAGTCAGAGCATTTGCAACTTGGTCATTTCTCAACAAAATAGAAGATGCGCATATAACAGTTATGGCAGGCTTCATAATGTTTCAGAAACAAGAGATATCAGAACTATAAATCAGAAGCAAAACATGAATTTTCTAATCCTAATTCTGAGTTCTAATTTCTTTAAGAAGTTCTGAACTGAAGTCCTCTCTATCTAGGCAGGAAAATATATGAAACCTCATAATGTGTACAACATCAGAATCAGGATGTCTACATTGTATTTTTGAACAAAGTTTCCTGACAATGCCTAAGTAATATGATGAGAGACAGCAAAAGCTTACCTTGCAGCTGGAAAATGTTCTGTGAGCTGGAGTCTGGCTCTAACCGCTTGTGATGTTTTGAACAACTTCCTCTCGTGTTCAGTAGGCTGGAAACTTTCAACTTGGGTTGTGAGTGATTAGAAAATTCTGGAACTACCAAGGAGCAAAGTTTTGACTTCTTTGAGGTGGATATTGATGGTTAGTGTGTCACAGTTTGACTACAGAAGTTTGGATGGCTTTTGAATGTATATGAAAAACTGTATGGGTGGTTTTGGTCGAGAAACACTTGAAGAAAAATGGAATTTGAATGCAAGAATCAAAAGCTAACATGTTTTATATTTTGTGTTTGCAGTTTTTGGACTCTTGGAATTTTAGCAGGGGTTCAGGGCTTTTCTTTCTCAAATTTCTGACCCTTTTACAGTTGCCAATGGCTTTCAATTTATAGGCAAAGATCTTGTAGCTTGGAGAGTGCAACCATCACATGCTAGGGTTCTTCCTTGTTGTTGAAGCAAGTATGATGGTTAGTAGCCTTAGCAGCGCCTAAGTTGGAATTGTAAGCAGGAATTAAGGAAAGGTAACTTCAAAAGCAACGCATTAGACCATCACACTTTTGTACAAGAGTTTGCTTTTCCAAGACAATAAAGGTACTTTTATGCCACACGTGGAGAAATCCTTTGAACAAAGACCCATAAGTGGTTGTGAGCATTAAATGATGATGAGATTGATAAAACCAGAAATCCTGCAACGTGATATTCTGCATCATTGCTTAGTTCTGGATCAGAAGTTCAGCTTCAACGTGACTTACAATAGACATCCAACTTATGATCTTTGTATCTCTTTGCTTCGGCATGTTCTGAAGGAGCTCTCAGACTTTCCAGGAAGCTTGCAGTATGCTTTGTAACCTTCTTTGAATTACCCTTGCAAACTTTGACCGAACCTTTGTGAAAACTAACCCAAATGTTCTGACCAAAATCTGTTTTGAAAGTGCCCAGAATTTGCTGAGTGCTTTAGTTTCATGGACGTGTCTTTGAGGAGTTATAACTTGAAATCTATAACTATTGTATCATAAGTTCTTCCAGAATCATCTTGCATCATGGTGAAAATCTGATCAGAAGTTCTGAACCTGTCATATTTCTTAAACACTCAAAAAATTCTAAGTATTTAGAAATTTGACTTTTCCAAAGTAACTTTTGATTTTTGATTTTTGATTTTCTAGATGAAACAAACTTCATATCTCAACATGTCTTGATGAAATATGACTCTTGAAACTTGATTTTGATCAAAAGTCAAAGTTTGACTTTTCAATATGCAAATAACCATTTTACCCTTGTGAATAACTTTCTTGAAAAATCTGTAATTTGAGGCTTGGAATTGGATGGAAGCAAACTTGAGGATTCAGGGTGATCCTTTGAGAAATGAGAGGGCAAATTTTGGGGTACAATAGCTGCCCCTGTTCAATATTCTTAAACCTAAAGAGTTAGATTGGTGAGTCCACCATTCGTGACTTGAAGGTGAAAGATGATTGAACACTAGAGTGCCCATAAATTTGCACTCGAAGATGGATGGTAAATGGGCTTATAGATTCCATTTGGAGGAAAGTTGATAAACATTAGAAGAAATATCAGCACAAATCTCTTATTGATTTATACTAAAACTTAATGTTTTACCTGTGAGAAAAAGAGTTAGTAAAATGCAGATGCATGCATGATGTTCACCATATGTGGTATTATGCTAAATGCATAGGGTATGTACATGCTATGATATATGAATGTGAGACGTATGTTTCTATCGGGAAAATAAATCCCTGACTGTTGCTATGGAAATTCTGGGAGGTTGAATCCCTGATTGTCGTTGGGGATGAAGAATATACATATCTTCAAACTTTGTTGAAAGGATGCTTCCTGTTGTACCCCAAAATTTGCCCTCCCATATTTCTCAAAACATTTCAAAAAAAATTCACAAGTCCAACCCGGCGCGTCATATTCAGGTATTCTTTCGCCAAGATATCTCTGATAACGTATTCTCAAATTCAGGTTCGGCTCAAGAGTCAATTCTTTAAAGAAGGTATCCGAATGTGTGAGTTTTCTCGAAGAAATATGGTGAAAAAGTGTGCTGAAAGTGCAGTTTTTACGCGCTAAAAAATTCATAACTTGAAGATCGTGGCTCGTATTGAACCCGTTTCGGTGGCCAAAATTCCGTCTTGACATTATCTACGTTTTCATCTCTCACGGATGGAAGCCAATTTCGATCAGAAGGTCTTCAAAAATGTGGATTTATCAAGTATTTTTGCACGGAAAATTTGTGACAGAAGTTTACTTGCGTCATGTTCAGAAGATCATAACTTGGTCGATTTTCATCGTATCGAGCTGGTTCCGGCGCCAAAATTTCACAAATTGAGTTGGCTACATTTTCACAGAAGGTATTGAGTTCAAACGGTATTCAAAAGGCCTTCGTTTTTTGCTCAGAGTGCGTGACACGCTGAAAATCCTGAATGCTGAATATTATTTCATCTGGGCCGAAACTTCGAAAATTCATAACTCAGTCAATTTTTATCGGATTGAGCTCATATTTTTACACAAGGTCCCTGACTCATAGATCTACAACTTTGCTTCAAAAGTCGAGACCAAATTATGCACCGATCAATACCAGTTTTTTATTGAAGAACGTGTCAGAGTCGACACCGGAGCCCAAAATAAGTTCGTCTGAGCTGAAACTTCAAAAATTCATAACTAATTCACCGTTTATCCGATTGAGTCGATTTTCGGACAGGAGTTAGTTATCGATATCGGCTACATTTTGTTTTCACATTTCAACTTCAAAAAATGCACTTAAGTCCCTGCGATTTAGCCTGGAAAGTGACGAATTCAAGTGAATATTGGAGGCCCAATTGCACATTCAAAGCCCATTTGCTTTACCCTAATTTTTATTATATAATCACCTTCTTTTCACACAAACCAGAGAAAAAGAAAAAGAGGAGAAAAAGAAAAAAAAGGGAGGAGGAAAAGAGAGAAAAAACCTTGCCACAACACTGTCAGAATATCAAACTCTTTCAAGAACCCTAAAACCTTGAAATCCTTATTACAAATCCCTCTCTCACTACAAACAAGCCATCTCAGTTACAAACCAACATCTTATTACTTCTTCAGTAAGGGTAAGGCTGGTTTGATCTCCATGATCCAAAGGGCATAAAAGCATTCATGTCACTACTTTTTCAGTAAGGATTTAGACAGGATCCCATGCAGATTCATTAAGGAACGTTGAAGCCAAAAGCCAAATGGCCAAAAGCCAAAAGCTAAATGGCCACAGTAGAAAAACATATGCATGACACCAATACATGGCGAGACAGACATCCTGAGAAGATTAAGGAATGATGAGGCCAGAACACAAATGGCCAAACCACTCCAATTCACCTCCAAAAAGGGGACAGAAACCCCCCAAGGTATTGTATTTTCTTTCTTTTCCTTATTTTATTTATTTCAATTATTTCTTTTTTTAATTAATTCCTTTAATTTAACTTATTTTCATAAAATATAAAAAATAGTAAAAAACAGAAAAGTCATAAAAATCAAAATATATTTATTTAATTAATATTTTTTGTAAATAAATTTCACTAATAATTAATTATTTATTTTTATAAATCAAAATTGCATGTAAATAATTAGATTAATTTTAGGTTTAATTTTAATATGTTTTTCTTAATAAATAAAAAAAATTAGAATTAGGGTTAATATTTTAATTTCATTTAATCTTTCTCATAAAAATACATAAAAAACATAAATACCAAAAACTAAAAAAAAATAATAATTTCTTTTTTCTCTTTAATTTCATTAGTTTAATCATTTAATTTAATTTCATTAAAAAGGGTCCAACGCCCTCGTTTCCAATTTTAATTCCTATTCGCGCATTTTTATTTATTTCTTTCTTTTAAATATTTATGTAACTCTCCCAAAGCCGTGTAATTTTATATTTCTTGCATTTTATTTCTTTATTTTATGTCAAATCGGGTCCTGGATTAAATTTGGCGATGTGGACCCGCGCCTTTGTAATAGTTTAGGAATTTTATCTTTCCGCAATTTTTTAACTGTTAAATAATGGCATGCAAGAATGAATGACGAAATAAAAACAAACGCGTAGATCACCTTTGACATGAACAAGACAAAAATAAACGAATCTGACACACAAATCACACACCACCCCTAGGGTACGCCTCACTGTTGCCTTGCCTCGAAAGGTGATCGTCGAGTAGAGGACGTCTTAGTAAGTCCTCATGATCCGGGAACCTGGCATGAGGGTAGCTTCTAAGGTGTCTTCCCATTGCTCTGGTGATCACCATGTCCCGAACCTCGAATTGACCCGAACACCTCCAACGGTGGTGCTACCTACCTCTCAATGGTGGGATGGCACTACTTTAAAGGACATTTACACAGACGAATTCCTTAGGGTAGGTAGGTTCTCATAGATACTTGCTCTAAATTTCAAACAAAAATTCAAAAATACTTTTCACACCAACACATTTTCAAAAAGCTTTCGAAAGCATTTTTTCAAACACTCTTGAGGACCGATACAAGAGTCGAACTGAAATTTTCAAACAAACTTTTTAAAACCCACAGTTGTAAAGCAAACAAACCATTTTTGAAAACACAAATGAGCAAGTATCTAAGAGCCCATGGATAACCATGGATAGAAAGGGTGCTAACACCTTCCCTTTCTATAACTTACCTCCCGAACCGAGAGCAATCTCTATAAGGAATTTTTCTGTGCTTTTGTCCTTTCCATTTGGAGAAAATAAAAGACGGTGGCGACTCTTGCTTCCGTGAAATTTCGCGAACCAGCGTTAAACAGTCAGTTCCAGATCCACCGATCACAGAACTGGAGACTCTGCTGGGGACTTAACTTAAAGTGAGGTGTACCTTAGGGTTAGTTCATAACTGTGTTTTCAATTGCTTTCCTTGTTTGCTTTAAATTGTGGGACTGTCTTGGGAGTTCTATAGATCCTAACCCGGATCTGGGGATACCTTCTTAGAAAGTAGCAACAAGGCTGTGAGGGAACTGTGCGGGGTATACCGACATGGTTGAAACAGTCTGCTACGTTGATGTGGCACTTTGGTGTGTACCGGTAACCCTTGAGTTCAGTCAAGGAGAGTACGGGGCCTTCGCGTGGTGTCGTGAAGCATCAACAGACCTTAGGAACCTTAATGGAACTATCTTGGCCTCTTTAGGGTAGTGAGATAACTGACTTTGGTGCAGTCTGAGGTTGGTTGATACTCGATACTACACTCAATTGAGGGTTGCTTTCCTGGAATATTTCGGTCGCCAGTTCAGTGGCTAAATCGAAACGATGAACAATGAAAGCAATCCCATGATATTGGGACCCTTAGAACCCGGTTACTTCTGATAGGACAGGTTGAACCCACCAACTTCAAGAGGGTAATACCCAGACCTCATGCTGGCCTAAACTCTAAGGGTTTCTCTTGTGTGACTTGTGTGCCTTCGTACTTGCCTACTTGCATGCTTGTTATCTGACACATGAACTACTTGTAGGTTTTGTTTATAGTCCTTAACTGGGACTCATAACAGGGTTTACTGAGTGTTTTGCAGGTTTTATTTAGTCCTTAATTAGGACTCATAACAGGTTTTACTTGAGTTTCTTGCAGGTTTATGTTTATAGTCCTTAATAAGGGCTCATAACAGGGTTTATTCATATTACCTCATGCATCATGACATCATACCATTGCATACATCCTAACCCATTTCAAGGATCTCAAGGGCTTATGATGCAGGTCATGATAAATCAAACATCTAGCAAGGGGCAAAGAGGATTTATTTTCCCCGAGCCAAGGTTGTCAGGGGCTATGACCCACTGGATATGGTGAGCCTTTGACACTTGAAGAAGGTTCCCCCCAACCAAGGTTGTTTGGAAATCAAAGCCTGACAGGATGACTAAAGTCAGGGGCTATGACCCACTGGATATGGTGAGCCTTTGACCCTTTGAAGAAGGACTCTCAACAACATGAAGTTCCTTCAATCAAGCTACCGGATCCCAGCTCTAACAAATTTCTTGTTTACCCTGCGAGATCCTTGAAAACATTGCATGCATATCATACATATCATTGCATAACAGGTACCCTTGTTGCAGGTCACTTACCCTCCCTGTTGTTTATTTCAGCCATGGCTTCCCAACAAGATAACCAGGACCTTCACACTCAAGAGACTCAGTTCAAAGAGATCTTCCTAATCCTATCCAAGGGGCAGGAAGAGTTGAGGACACTCCTCATGGGGAATCTGATCAGAAAGAGTCCTGAAGATGACAAGGACGAACAGCTGAAACGTCTACAAGCTGAGGTAGACACATTGAAAACCCAGATGCTGGGGCAAAGGGCACTCATTCAAGGTTTAGCTCAGGAGCAAGGAGAGCTGAGGGCCATGATCAGTCAGCTTCATCAAGACATGAAGCAACCAGCCCAAGTCAGGGACCCAGTCATTAATCAACTTCCAAGAAGTCAAAGGTTTGGGCCTCTCCAAGCTGCTATTACTTCACAGGTCCAACAACGACCTCGCCCAGAACAACGGGCTGATCAGAGCAAACCAGACAAGCCTAAAAGGCAGTTCACCAAGGTCAACATGTCGCCGGATCAAGCACTACAACAAATGTTGGAGGGAGGGCTGATCACCTTAAGGGCTCCTCTCCGGAATCCAAACACTTCTGCTCCTAACTATCATCCCAACGATAGGTGCGCATACCATTCTGGTAGCCCGGGGCATACTACGGACAACTGCTGGCCTCTCAAAAACAAGATTCAAGACATGATCGACGCTGGAGAGATTCAGTTTGAAGTACCTGAGACTCCGAACATAATCACTGCTCCCTTGCCAAATCATGGCTAGGATTGAGAAAATTTTGTTCATTCGAATGTTCAAGTTGCAATTTTCTTTTGTTCGAACATTTACTCATGTTAAACATTGTTATTTCATTAATGCATCGCATATGTCTGTTCTGAAACAATATATTCGTATTCACTATATGCAAATTATCTTCATATTTTTTCTGATGTCAACTCTCAATTAATAATTCTAAGCCTCTTGAGGGAGGATGACGAAAACGATACCATAATCTACAGTATGCTTTTGAACAGACCCCGCTGATGAGGTACAGGCATTGTTTCAATCCCTAAACACTGGAGTTATAAGGATGATAATCCCTCGTCAACCCCTCTGAGCCAAAGAAGTAGGAGTTTTTCTTTTCGAAATTTAAAACCCTTAATCATAACCTGGGGCAGGGTAGTCTCTCAGTTGACCCAAGTGCATAACGAATGGCACCAAAGAGATCCTTACGAAAAAAGACAGTGATGGTTCCGAAAAATCGTAAAGACATGCAGTCATTATCAAAAAATTCATAAATGAAAAGCCCAAAAAGTCAAAACCTATAAAGGGGACTTACGAAACTGGGGCATCCCGCTGACTGTAATTCCAAAAAGGAAACAGCTCAGGAAAAAAAAAACAGGGATAACAAAATCAAAAAGAAAGAGGTCTTACAAACCCTCAACAAAAAAAAGGGAAATGACTGCCTATTCCAAATAAATCATCAATATCCGAATCATCACTGGAAAATCAGAGCAAAGACTCAAACAAAGGTCTAACGTATGATCAACTGAGTTTAGGTTTGGAGAATATCACGAAGAGCGGGTGGGTACAAATAAAATTTGAGCCTTTATCCTTTGTTTCTTAAACCGTGGACCAAGCCACGTTATAACCCTTAAAAGTCCTAGCTGAAGCATGGGTTAGTTCGAAAGCATACTGTACGAAAGGTATCCTGACTCCTTAAGGCTTACGGTAAAATACGGAGTTGACATCACGTTTTACAAACATTCACTTGTTTTATGAAAAATAATGCATTTTTAAAATCTTCAAGACAGACATGAGCTTTGCATTTTTAACATAACTTTGTTTGCATATGACTTTTTGTTTGAACAACAGGGAAATTCGCACGAGGAATACCTAGTGAACAAAAGTACTTCCAATCAAGGGGCACGACATGATCATTGTCCATCATCTGGGGCAGTTAAGTCAATTCAGAGAATCTCTCAAAACGCCTAATAGCCTGGGGCAAATCTCCGCCTGAGTCACTTGGGGCATTTCAATAATAAATCTTGCCTGATCAAACATCTTCTGGTGGCATGACAAAATACTTCTGACAGGGGCAACTCCCTACATTCTAAGAGAACGGACATAGTCGAAAAGAATACTACGCAAAATCGAAGACCCGCTAGGTTGACACACCTAGGCAAAAATAAGGGCTTCCCGGCGAACCAAAAGGGTTCGGGCAAAAATAAGGGATGAAATGAAAAAATCTGTACACCCGGCAAGTCGAAAACCTGAAAAGGCGGCTTGGGCAAAAATGGGTATCCCGGTGGACTGAAAACCCGAAAGGGCGGTCCAGGCAAAAGTTAGGGATCAAAACGTACGACTATGTCCTGACATCTTGTCACCTGCCTAGCAGAAGAAGGTTTGTCCATCAACAAAGCTACCAGCACCTCCCAGGTCTTCCTCTCCCACCTCAGAAACAGGGGCAATAAAGAGTTGTCTAAGCAACCTAATTGTTCTGTCCTCCAAGGTACCAAGGTAGGTTCAGCTAAAGAATAACCAAACATCTTAATCCCCCAGAGAGTGAGCCAGCAAGTCAGTGCACTCTCCCCAAGCTGTATTATCAAACCTTAAGGAAATTGGGTATCCCCCGCAGAGCTCAACATTCCCCAGCACAGTATACAGATATTCTTAACAAGCATCCCCGGCAGCCTCGGTCTAAAGATTGTTCCCCGGCGGTACATCAAACATTCAAAGGAGTCACTTCCCCCGCAATTCAAAAAAAACTCCCCCAGGAGAGTCCAATCCAGTTCCCCAGGAAAGTTGGAATTCATCTCCCCAAGCAGTAAGCTTATCCCCAGTAGATTCTGGAAGCTTACCCCCGCAAAGCACGAACGCGTCTCCCGGCTTTATTCAAAGAGTTATTTCCCTACCAGGATATAACTGGGTTATCCTCAGCCAAAAGCCACGGAAAGAGCATCCTCGACGAAGTCTTCTTATCCCCAGCGAAGTCTATCAGCACTTCCAACACAACAAGGGTATCCCCAACAAGTTATTTTCGACACTCAACAAAGTCTCTCTCCCCACAGAGTATTGCTCCCCAGCAAGATCGTTAGAGTACTTTCCTCTCCGCAGAGTTATTCCATTCGCCAAGTTTATTCCCCAACAGGAGTTATCTTCTCCTACCGGTATTCTTGCAACTATCATCCCCAGCGGAAGCAAAATCCATTCTTCAAACATCAGCCCAGGAGTGACTTCCCGGCACCCGTCAAGGATTTACTTTCCTAGACGAAAAAAAAAATAATTTCATAAACATCTTCATACATTATAGCATGCATATACGCATCATGAACATACAATCTCATGTATTCAGAGAGCATCTCGCATGTCATACCACATGACATCGCATACAATTAACGCTTGTCTTTTCAGGACAAAAGTACAAAAATGATTACCATCAATGGTCGCGACTAAAGATCCGATTCCTGTATCTTGCCAGGGTGTATCTGTTGACGATTAATTCCAGACTCGATTCCTGTATCTTGCCAGGGTGTGTCTGAAGAGTTCAAGGATCCGATACCTGAATCTTGCCAGGGTGTATCCGTTGAAGACTAACATTACCAGATCCGATTCTTGTATCTTGCCAGGGTGTGTCTGAAGAGTTCGAGGATTCGATACCTGAATCTTGCCAGGGTGTATCCGTTGAAGACTAACATTACCAGATCCGATTCCTGTATCTTGCCAGGGTGTGTCTGAAGAGTTCGAGGATCCGATACCTGAATCTTGCCAGGGTGTATCTGTTGAAGACATTTCAAGACCTAGACCGGTTCAGTTAATCGACCCTAAGATTTTCTGTCTCTTATCCAGTCATAGGCCTTCTCTAGTCCAGTTAAATCGATCCCAAACAGATTTTTCTAATGAAGACTCAGTAGAAGTTATCCCAGGTTCTTCTCAATGATTTCTATTGAGATTGTAATCGCCTAAGGTTCTCTCACCGTTCCTGTTGAGGTAGTAACCATCCCTGGTTCATTCATCATCTTTTGAAGCTCCAGATCCAGCTCCTGTAACCAGTCAGGACACATCTATACAAAGAGTTTGAAGACCAGCTCCTGTAACAGGCCAGGTAATCATTTTTTCTTTTGTAGGTACGCATGTTCTCGCTAAGGAATCTCTTACGCGATCAACATCTAGATGGCATCTATAAGCCCATCCACCTTCCATCATCTCCTAGCATGGCATCTATAAGCCCATCATCCTATCCATCAATCTCCAAATGGCATCTATAAGCCCATTCCACCACCACACTGCCACTATGTGAGCGCAAATTTCTGGGCACTCTAGTGTTCAATCATCTTCCACCTTCGGATTACGAAAGGCACGTCAGCCAATCTGCATCCTCAGGTCTAAGAAGATTGAACAGGGGCAACTGTTGTACCCCAAAATTTGCCCTCCCATATTTCTCAAAACATTTCAAGAAAAATTCACAAGTCCAACCCGGCGCGTCATATTCAGGTATTCTTTCGCCAAGATATCTCTGATAACGTATTCTCAAATTCAGGTTCGGCTCAAGAGTCAATTCTTTAAAGAAGGTATCCGAATGTGTGAGTTTTCTCGAAGAAATATGGTGAAAAAGTGTGCTGAAAGTGCAGTTTTTACGCGCTAAAAAATTCATAACTTGAAGATCGTGGCTCGTATTGAACCCGTTCTGGTGGCCAAAATTCCGTCTTGACATTATCTACGTTTTCATCTCTCACGGCTGGAAGCCAATTTCGATCAGAAGGTCTTCAAAAATGTGGATTTATCAAGTATTTTTGCACGGAAAATTTGTGACAGAAGTTTACTTGCGTCATGTTCAGAAAATCATAACTTGGTCGATTTTCATCGTATCGAGCTGGTTCCGGCGCCAAAATTTCACAAATTGAGTTAGCTACATTTTCACAGAAGGTATTGAGTTCAAACGGTATTCAAAAGGCCTTCGTTTTTTGCTCAGAGTGCGTGACACGCTGAAAATCCTGAATGCTGAATATTATTTCATCTGGGCCGAAACTTCGAAAATTCATAACTCAGTCAATTTTTATCGGATTGAGCTCATATTTTTACACAAGGTCCCTGACTCAGATCTACAACTTTGCTTCAAAAGTCGAGACCAAATTATGCAACGATCAATACCAGTTTTTTATTGAAGAACGTGTCAGAGTCGACACCGGAGTCCAAAATAAGTTTGTCTGAGCTGAAACTTCAAAAATTCATAACTAATTCACCGTTTATCCGATTGAGTCGATTTTCGGACAGGAGTTAGTTATCGATATCGGCTACATTTTGTTTTCACATTTCAACTTCAAAAAATGCACTTAAGTCCCTTCGATTTAGCCTGGAAAGTGACGAATTCAAGTGAATATTGGAGGCCCAATTGCACATTCAAAGCCCATTTGCTTTACCCTAATTTTCATTATATAATCACCTTCTTTTCACACAAACCAGAGAAAAAGAAAAAGAGGAGAAAAAGAAAAAAAGGGAGGAGGAAAAGAGAGAAAAAACCTTGCCACAACACTGTCAGAATATCAAACTCTTTCAAGAACCCTAAAACCTTGAAATCCTTATTACAAATCCCTCTCTCACTACAAACAAGCCATCTCAGTTACAAACCAACATCTTATTACTTCTTCAGTAAGGGTAAGGCTGGCTTGATCTCCATGATCCAAAGGGCATAAAAGCATTCATGTCACTACTTTTCCAGTAAGGATTTAGACAGGATCCCATGCAGGTTCATTAAGGAACGTTGAAGCCAAAAGCCAAATGGCCAAAAGCCAAAAGCCAAATGGCCAAAAGCCAAAAGCCAAATGGCCAAAAGCCAAAAGCTAAATGGCCACAGTAGAAAAACATATGCATGACACCAATACATGACGAGACAGACATCCTGAGAAGATTAAGGAATGATGAGGCCAGAACACAAATGGCCAAACCACTCCAATTCACCTCCAAAAAGGGGACAGAAACCCCCCAAGGTATTGTATTTTCTTTCTTTTCCTTATTTTATTTATTTCAATTGTTTCTTTTTTTAATTAATTCCTTTAATTTAACTTATTTTCATAAAATATAAAAAATAGTAAAAAACAGAAAAGTCATAAAAATCAAAATATATTTATTTAATTAATATTTTTTGTAAATAAATTTCACTAATAATTAATTATTTATTTTTATAAATCAAAATTGCATGTAAATAATTAGATTAATTTTAGGTTTAATTTTAACATGTTTTTCTTAATAAATAAAAAAAATTAGAATTAGGGTTAATATTTTAATTTCATTTAATCTTTCTCATAAAAATACATAAAAAACATAAATACCAAAAACTCAAAAAAAAAATAATAATTTCTTTTTTCTCTTTAATTTCATTAGTTTAATCATTTAATTTAATTTCATTAAAAAGGGTCCAACGCCCTCGTTTCCAATTTTAATTCCTATTCGCGCATTTTTATTTATTTCCTTCTTTTAAATATTTATGTAACTCTCCCAAAGCCGTGTAATTTTATATTTCTCGCATTTTATTTCTTTATTTTATGTCAAATCGGGTCCTGGATTAAATTTGGCGATGTGGACCCGCGCCTTTGTAATAGTTTAGGAATTTTATCTTTCCGCAATTTTTTAACTGTTAAATAATGGCATGCAAGAATGAATGACGAAATAAAAACAAACGCGTAGATCACCTTTGACATGAACAAGACAAAAATAAATGAATCTGACACACAAATCACACACCACCCCTAGGGTACGCCTCACTGTTGCCTTTCCTCGAAAGGTGATCGTCGAGTAGAGGACGTCTTAGTAAGTCCTCATGATCCGGGAACCTGGCATGAGGGTAGCTTCTAAGGTGTCTTCCCATTGCTCTGGTGATCACCATGTCCCGAACCTCGAATTGACCCGAACACCTCCAACGGTGGTGCTACCTACCTCTCAATGGTGGGATGGCACTACTTTAAAGGACATTTACACAGACGAATTCCTTAGGGTAGGTAGGTTCTCATAGATACTTGCTCTAAATTTCAAACAAAAATTCAAAAATACTTTTCACACCAACACATTTTTAAAAAGCTTTCGAAAGCATTTTTTCAAACACTCTTGAGGACCGATACAAGAGTCGAACTGGAATTTTCAAAGAAACTTTTTAAAACCCACAGTTGTAAAGCAAACAAACCATTTTTGAAAACAAAAATGAGCAAGTATCTAAGAGCCCATGGATAACCATGGATAGAAAGGGTGCTAACACCTTCCCTTTCTATAACTTACCTCCCGAACCGAGAGCAATCTCTATAAGGAATTTTTCTGTGCTTTTGTCCTTTCCATTTGGAGAAAATAAAAGACGGTGGCGACTCTTGCTTCCGCGACATTTCGCGAACCAGCGTTAAACAGTCAGTTCCAGATCCACCGATCACACTTCCGCTGGGGAATATCTCTTGAACATCAGTTGTTATCTGGTCAGATCCAGGCTTCACAACTTGCTGAGGATGAGAATAATTAACTGTTATCTGGTCAGATTCCAGGATTTGCAGAAAATTTCTTGAAATTGAATTGTTATCTGGTCGGATCTAGGCTTCACAACAACTTATTGGGGATAAATAGGTTAACTGTTATCTGGTCGAATCCAGGCTTCGCAGTAACTTGAAGTGGTAACTACTATCTGGTCGGGTCCAGGTTTCATGATTTTTTGGAAAGTTGTACTATTATCTGGTTGAGTCCAGGCTTCATAGTGTCTCTCTGGGGATTATAGTTAATTATTATTTGGTCGGGCTCCAGGTTTCACAAATAAGCTGTTTGAAAGATTGTCATCTACTCGGGTCTAGGCTTTGCAGATTTCTTGAGGTTGATGAGGTCAATTGCTATCTGGTCGGGTCCAGGTTTCACAATAAACTGTTTGGGGATTTAATTGTTATCTGGTCGGATCCAGGCTTTATAACAACTTGCTTGAAAAGATGAAGTTGAGAACTGTTATCTGGTCGGATCCAGGTTTCACAGTAATTTGTTGGGGCAGAGGTAAACTCGACTGGGCAAAGAAGTTAAACCTTAGTCGGATTGAGTCCAGGTTCTTCTATATCTTTGAAGAGTTAGGCTATTATCTGGTCGGGTCCAGGTTTCATAGCATCTTGAAATTAAGATCAACTGTCATCTGGTCGCGTCCAGGTTTCAGATACTCAAACTGTTATCTGGTTGAGTCCAGGTTTCAGCAACTTGAAGAAGTCAAACTATTACCTGGTCGGGTCCAGGCTTCAGTAATAACTTCAAAATTATGCTAATATCTGGTCGGATCCAGGCTTCATAGTATCTTTTTGGAAATAGTAAAGCCTTTGCTGAAGAATTTACTGGGGATCATGGGTTGTGGCCCTATGATTTGCTATAATACGAAAGAGAATTCAAAATGGAGAGTGTAGACTCAGTTGGGTAGGATAGACTCGACTTGGGGGGATAAACTCCGCTTGGGGATAATAGCCTTGGCCGGGGAAGATATGCTCAGCTGGGGAAGATAGGCTCAGCTGGGGAAGATGGGCTCAGCTGGGGAACTTCGCGGTGTCTTGATTGTTGTATGTTAAGGAAATTTGAACCCGGCTGGGGAGTTTTATGGTTCCTCGATTATTGTTGGGGAAATAGAACCTGTTGGGGATGATAAACCTTGTTGAGGAGGTGACTTTCCTTTAGGAAGATACCCACGAGGTTTCAATTTGTAAAAATTGACTTATCTGGGGAGAAAGAGGCCAAGAGGTTGAGACTCTGGTCGGGGGTTATCCTATGCAAAGAGACTTTATGGGCAACTCTGTTAGGGGAAAGGTTTATCGTAGCCGTCCTTGTGGGGATAATGATGATGAGATAACTCTGTGGGGATATTTCATATACATTAAAGAGATGCTTACTGCTGCTTAGCAGGACACATGTGCCAAATAGTTTTTAATTATGTTCATATGCATATGTTCATTCAATTTTAGTCATTGGACAAATTTTCATTCAAAACAAAGACATAAATTTTGCACTTCAAAGTACATTTGTATTGATATTTTGCCCATGAGTAGGCGTTTTTGTACACAGAGACGGAGATCCTAGTAAGAGGAAATCGTCGAAAGGAAAACAAAATTGAGAATGAAAACAAATAGCCATGTGAAACGATCTCATTTCCTTTCAACTCTACTATTGCCCCAATGTCTTCGAATGTCCTTTGTTGTTGATCGAAGTTGATTGGATTGATCTTGGACTGTTTGGACTTGGACCTTGGTGATAAAATTGACTGTGTTGATTTCACGGGACATAGTCATACGCTTTTAATCCTTAACTTTTGCCTGGACCTCCCTTTCGGGTTTTCAGCCCACCAGGATACCCTTTTTTGCCCAAGTCGCCCTTTCTGGTTTTCAACTTTCCGGGTGTACAATCTTTTGCATATATCCCTAGTTCTGCCCAAACTTTTGGTTTGTCGGGATGCCCTTATTTTTGTTAGGTGTGTCAACCTAACAGGTCTCTTATCCGTAGTATTTTTTAACAATGTTCGCATTCATGGGATGTGGGAAATCCTCGCCATCCATGGTAGTCAACATCATGGCACCGCCAGAGAAAACTTTCTTGACAACAAACGGTCCTTCATAGGTGGGAGTCTATTTGCCTCTGGGGTCTCCTTGTGGTAAAATGATGCATTTTATCACCAAGTCACCAACTTGATATACTCGAGGCTTGACATTTTTATTGAAAGTCTTGATCATCCGTTTTTGATATGTCTGACCATGGCAAATAGCAGTTAATCCTTTTTCATCGATCAAGTTCAGCTGATCCAATCTCGTTTAAATCCACTCGTCTTTGCCTAAGCCTGCCTCAATCATAATCCTCAGCGAGGGAATTTGAACTTCCCCTGGCAGAACAACTTTCATGCCATAAACTAAGGAAAAGGGAGTTTCCCCAGTTGAGGTTCTAGCTGAAGTACAGTAGCCATGTAGAGAAAATGACAACATCTCATGCCAATCCTTATAGGTTACTACCATCTTCTACACAATCTTCTTGATATTTTTGTTGGCTGCTTCGACTGCGCCATTCATTTTTGGTCTATATGGAGAAGAATTGTGATGCTTGATTTCGAACTGAGTGTAAAGTTCTGTAATCATAGCATTGTTTAGGTTATTCCCATTATCGGTGATGATCCTTTCGGGGATACCATAGCGGCATATGAGGTTATGTTTGATGAATCTGGCTACCATATTTTTGGTGACTGAGGAAAATGAGGCGGCTTCGACCCATTTGGTGAAATAATCGATAGCGACAAGAATGAAGTGATGTCCATTAGAAGTAGTATGTTTGATCTCTCCAATCATGTCAATGCCCCACATTGCAAATGGACACGGAGCGGTCATGACATTCAGAGGGATAGGAGGCACATGGACCTTGTCAGCGTAGATTTAACATTTATGATAAGTCCTTGAATGTTGATGGAAATCAGTCTCCATCATTGACCAATAGTAACCCATTCTTAAGATTTTCTTAGCCATCATATGCCCACTTGAGTGAGTACCGAAAGACCATCGTGCATGTCTTCCATAATTTCCTCTGCCTCCTTCTTGTCCACAACTCGGAGTAGAGTCGAATCATGGTTGTGTTTGTACAATATCCTGTTACTTAGGAAGAATTTGGCTGCAAATCTTCGCAAGAACTTTCTATCATTGATAGATGCCCCCTCTAGATACTCTTGTGCTTCAAGGTATCTCATCACCTCATGGTACCATGGCTTTTCCGCATCGGTGTCAAGCTCATAGCAATGTGCAGGTTCATTGAATCTTTCAATTGTTATCATAGGGGCTTCGTTGTCCCATCTGACTTTGAACATTGAAGACATGGTTGTCAAAGCGTCAGCCAACTGGGTTTCTTCCCTAGGGAAATGCTCGAACATGATCTCTTCGAAGTAAGGAATTAGGGATAACACAAGTTCCTTGTAAGGGATAAAATTAGGGTGTTTAGTGTCCCAATCTCCTTTTACTTGGCTGATCACCAAGGCGGAATCTCCAAACACATCCAAATGCTTGATCCTTAAGTCAATAGCATCTTTCAGACCTAAGATGCATGCTTCATACTCGGCCATATTGTTGGTGCAATCGAAGCATAGTCTGGCAGTGAAAGGAGTGTGGCAACCTTCATGAGAGATGATCACATCACCAATTCCGTTACCTAAGGCGTTGGAAGCCCCATCGAATACCATAGTCCATTGGGATCCTTGTTTAGGTCCGTCATACGGTCCAGGTTTCGCACAGTCGGTTACCAGCATGATATTCTCATCAGGGAAGTTGAAATGCATTGACTGATAATCATCCACAGCCTGATGGGCCAAATGATCTGCTAGTACACTCCCTTTGATGGCTTTTTGAGTCGTGTATTAAATGTCATACTCAGTCAAGATCATTTTCCATCTGGCTATCCGTCCGGAAAGGGAAGGTTTCTCGAAGATGTACTTGATTGGGTCCATCTTAGAAATCAACAAATTGGTATGAGTCAACATATATTGTCTTAGCCGGCGAGCAGCCCATGCCAGAGCACAACAAGTTTTCTCGAGCAGTAAATATCTGGTTTCACAGTCGGTAAACTTTTTGCTCAATTAATAAATAACATGCTCTTTTCGGCCAAACTCGTCATGTTGGCCCAACACACACCCCATAGAGTTCTCTAGTACAGTCAAGTAAATGATCAAGGGTCTTCCTTCAACTGGAGGCATGAGAATAGGAGGTTCTTGTAAATATAATTTGATTTTGTCAAAAGAAATATGGCATTCATCGTTCCATCTGACTACCTGATCTTTTTTCAAGAGTTTGAAGAGTGGTTCACAAGTAGCAGTCAAGTGGGATATGAAATGGGCAATGTAATTGAGACGACCCAAGAATCCTTTAACTTCTTTTTCAGAATGAGGGACTGGCATTTCTTGGATGACCTTTACCTTGGCAGGGTCAACTTAAATGCCTTTATTGCTGACAACAAAACCTAGAAGCTTTCCAGAGTGTACTCCAAACGTGCACTTGTTAGGGTTTAACCTCAGCTTGTACTTTTTCAGCCTCTCGAACAATTTATGCAGGTGATCAAGATGTTCTTCTTCAGTTTGTGATATATCAATCATATCATCTACATATACCTCTATCTCATGATGAATCATGTCATGAAATAAAGCTACCATATCCCTTTGATATGTTGCCCCTGCATTCTTTAATTCGAATGACATGACCTTGTAGCAGAAGGTGCCCCATTGCGTAACGAAAGTAGTCTTCTCCATGTCTTCGAGAGCCATCCTTATTTGATTATATCCTGAAAAGCATCCATGAAAGAGAAGACTTTATGCTAAGTAGTATTATCAACTAAGACGTCAATGTGTGGTAGAGGGAAATCATCTTTGGGGCTTGCCCTATTCATATCCCTATAGTCTACGCACATGCGAACTTTCCCGTCTTTCTTTGGCACTGGCACCACATTGGCAACCCATTGAGGATAGGATGTCACAGCTAGGAACCCTGCATCAAATTGTTTCATCACTTCAGCTTTGATCTTTTCAGACATGTCAGGCCTCATGTGGCGAACCTTTTGCTTGACAGGCGGACAGTCTTCTTTCGTCGGCAGACGATGAACTACGATGTTGGTATCCAACCCAGACATATCTTCATAATACCAAGAAAAAACTTCCATATAATCATATAACATCTGAACCAACCTGCTCTTGACACTGCTTTCCAAGTTAGCGTCGATCTTGATTTCCTTCTTATCTGACTCAGTACCCAGGTTGATAACTTCAATTGACTCTTCGTGCGGTTGAATAGCTTTTTCCTCTTGTAATAGAAGTTTGGCTAGTTCTCCAGGTATGTCACAATCTTCCTCGCTTTCGTCTTTGGCTTGGTTGATAGGGCATTCAAAGTCATAGTCGGCAATAGTAGAGTCATTGGCAATAGGATCCAAAGTGGATGTGGATCTGCAAAAGTGTGTGTGTGTGTGTGTGCATGTAAGATACATGGCTATTTTTTTTGAAAAATGTAATTGAAAGAAAGGAAAGGCAATGAACACAAATATTTGAATGCAAAAGAGTCCAATGTACTGAATGATCATATGATTAGATGAACATAAATAAAACCCTTGGCAAATGGACCAAAGTGCCCCGGGCCAGGCATATGGTTGAAAAGTCATTGTTAAAATATTACAAACGACATGTTCTTGAATTGAAAGAAAAGTAATAACAAGTAGATTACTCCTCAATGAAGGAGATGGGAACAAAGTCCTGTGTATGCCAATTCTTCAGCTCCGTTGTAGTTGGATACACCCACTCTTCAAATGCAACTCCTTCTTCAGAATCACCCACGGCGTTGACTTCATGGCTTCCAATGCGGAGAGGTGGCTTTCCAGCACGAGCATGCCTCACTTCCTTCTGAGCTTTGCCAGTGAAGCCCAACCCAAACTTGTCCATTTTAACAGGGATATTGAGGATTTTCCCCCAAGTATCACAATTTCCTTCTTAAATTCCCGCGCGGGCATCCTTGACTGAAACCATCTTTGGCGTGGCCTTGACAGCTTTGGACTCATCTGAAGAACATTTAGTAGCAGCAATCATCGGTGGTACAACCTCAAAGGCTTGACATGGGGTTTCAATGAATTCTCCGTTCATCTCTACATACTTGAAAGAGTTAAAGTGGCTCACCTTAAACTCTTCTTCCCCATAGACGGTGACTATTCTGCCCTTGATTGGATATTTGAGTTTCTAATGGAGGGTTGAGTCACTTCCCCAACTTTATGAATCCACGGGCGACCTAACAGACAAGAATAGGCAGGGCGAATATCCATAATATAGAAGGTGGAGTTGAAGATTTGGGAGCCCACTTTGATTGAAATATATACTTCCCCATGAACAGTCCTCTTTGATCCATCAAAAGCCCTTACGATGATATCACTTGCCTTCAAGATTAAATCTTCACAGTCAAGACGATCTAATACCCCTTTGGGTAACACATTCAGAGAAGAACCAGTGTCTACTAGCACATGTGCTAAGGTAGTCCTTTGAACTCGATAGAAACATGTAAAGCTTTATTGTGATTCTTCCCGAGAGGTGTTAAGTTAGCATCTGAAAACCCTAAGGTAGTCTGTTGTTGTCTCATGGGGGACATGAGCTTTTTTCAGGAACTTGATTAATGTTCGAGCATGGGCATCAGAGCAAAGCAGCAATGACAACATTGAAATCTTAGAGGGGGTTTTCCCCAACTGTTCTACAATCTTGAAGTTGCTTCTTTTTATGATCTTTAAAATCTCGTCCATCTCGTGAGCGGAGGGTTCTTCATTAGTTACGTCCTTGAAGGGTACTTCAATCACACCAGGCTCAACAACCTTACCTTTCCCTTTTGTCTCGGTACTTGGCTTGGCGGCAGTAAAGCGGATGGGCATCTTTGTAACTACTGGAGGTGATATATTGGGTGAGAATATTCTCCCAGTTCTAGTTACTTTTCTTGAGCCAGCTATGTTACCAACATCGTCATCTTTTTCTTCTCCGATCCATGCATCTTTTTTAATCCCATAATAGAACACCTCAGCACCGTAATTCCATGGTACCTCTTTGTTTGAAGAGTAAGGAATCGGTCCGGGATTGGTAATGATTAAGGGAGAAACAATGGGTTCATTTGAAATCCTAATAGGACCTTTGGAGGTGATCCTAATAGGTTCGTTTGAGATGGTAATAATGGAGAGGTCTTCACATCTGTTAATCAGACTCTTGGAAAATAGAGTCTTTTCAAACAGAATTTCGTGGCTACCCATCCGACATTATATGCCTTTCTTCAGCCCTTCACATTCATCGAGTCGTCTTGTACAACACACACAATCTTTTTCACAGCCAGGGAAGATCCCAGCTTTCAACAGATTATTCTTGATTATACCCAGCGGAGTAGTCAAATCTTCAACAGAGGTAACAAAAATTGTATCTTCGACAACATTAACACCTTTGTCATGCTTCGGCATTGGAGCCGTAATTACATTCGGCATTGGAGGAGGATCAAATTCAATAGTTTTGTTATCAATTAAATCCTGGATTTTGTTCTTCAAGGCCCAGCACTGGTTAGTCTCGTGCCTGGGGTTGTTTGAATGGTAAGCATATTTAGCCTTTGGATTATACTTTGGTGACGAGGTGTCAGGGTTAGCGGGAGGATCGCGCAACGTTACTAAATTAGCCTTGAGCAAATGTTGAAGGGCTTGAGACAGTGACATACCTAACCTCGTAAATTGTCTTCTTGGAGTTTCAAAACATTGATGATTTGCAGATGGTCTTGGAGTAGGAGTTGGATTGGAGATTCAGACATCATTGACAGACAGACGGTCATTCTTCTTGGTATGGGCCCTTGCCCCATACACAAAATTAACTTCCTTCTTTGCAGCAAAAGGTTTCTTGATAGGATTGATGGTGGAGGTAGATGCCATATAGATCTTCCCACTTTTGATGCCACTTTCAACTCTTTCACCGGTTAAGATTAATTCGATGAAACCAAAAGAAGAGAATCCAACCAACAAATTAAAGAAAGGACCAGATAAAGTGCCCATGAACATGTAGATGTGCTCCCTATTAGTCAAGGGAGGTTGGACTCTACTAGCAAGGTCTCTCACTTTTGCGCATATTCCTTAAATCCTTCATTCTTTCCCATGGTCATATCTTGTAACTGAACCCTTGTTGGCGCCAAGTCGGCATTGTATTGATACTTATAGTAGAAGGCAATAGCTAGATCCTCCCAAGTGTTGATACGAGAACCATCTAACTGATAAAACCATTCAAGTTGTGTTCCAGCCAAGCTCTCTTGGAAAAAGTGAACCCAAAGCTTCTTATCAGCAGTGTACGGCTGTATCTTGCGTACATAAGATTTCAAATGGAGTTTGGGACACAAAACCCCATCATACTTTGCAAAGATTGGTACTTTGAATTTGTGGGGAATGATTACCCCAGAGATCAAACCCAAATCATCAAAATCTAAATCGGGGACGGCTTGGATTTCAACAGCTTTCAATTTGTCTTCTAACTGCTTGTATTTGATATCAGCGGGTGGATATTGCTCGCTAAAATAATCATCATTAGATTCTTGATTATTAGCACATTCAGCCTGAGTACTCTTGACCTCACCGACCTGGTTCTCGTCCTCTTCAGATGAGTCTCCTCCTACTTGGATTTGACGGATTGTTTCCTGGAACCTTCTACCCATGTTGAGTAGAGCTTTCTTCTTTGGCTTCTTCTTAACGGCCAGCAAAGCCATCATATCTTGCCGCCCCTTGGCTAGGGTGAGTAGATCTTCCTGAAACTGATAATTCTGGGTTTGGAGTTCCGTCACAGTTTTCTCTAGATCCATCTTGCTGAAATAAACAGCAGAAAGATAAGGAAACTTGTTATGCAAAAACCTGTCATGTTATGATGCATGGAATATGTATATGCAAATGATTTCAAGGATTATGAAATTTAAATTTGTATAGACAAAAGAATGAACAAATATGAATTCTCATTAGACAAAACAAGAAAGATTACATCATGCCTCTTGGGCTTACAAAATAACTTTCTAAGTTAAAAAGACGCAACTCATCCTCTTTGGCGCAAGATAAGCGTTCACACTTTGCTCTTCTTGTATCTGCTTCGTAAGCTCCAATACCCTCTTTTCACTAGCATAGAATTGAGCCTCGAAAGTATCTCGTTCTTCCTTAAGCTGGATCCAACCCTTTTGTAAGTCTTCGAGAGAGGTAGGCATATCGGGATGGAGGATAGTGTAGGGAACATCTCCTTCGACCACAGTGTTAGAACATAGTTTGATTCTACAACCCTTAATTAGAGTTTTGATGATAACAAATACAAAGAACAAATATGCACCCTAAAAATTATGTTATTTTGTATGCAGAAGTTATGACCAAAGCAGCATAAAAAGTTAAGCTATAGAAGCTACACGTTGAGGTAATCCGAATTTGCGCTGAAGAATGATGATCAGAACCTGCATTTAAGTGAAGTAAACTCTGATTCTGAACATAAGGAATATAATCTAAGGCATCAATGTTCTGAAGCATCAGCAGCAGGAAAGGATGTAAGATTATGAAGCGTTACTTTACAATCAAGACAACATCAATTACAACGGCTTCTTTCAGACAGGATCTTCTCAAAATGGAAACTGCATTAATGACCATTATCATGCTTAAAGTTGGACAAAAGTCCATTGTCTATAAATACAAGCTAAGAGATCAAATCATTCACGATTTGCAAACGCTACTGCAATACAATTCAAAAATGCTGCAAGCTTTCTCTAGTATTTTTCCACGCTATAAAATTATGTAAATTATCACAGTTGTGATAACTGTTTTTGTAACGAAAAACATCTACACGAAATTCTTGTATCTTTGATTAAGAACAGTTTTTCCTTGAGATTAACCAGATTGTGGTTGTACTCAAGAAGACTTTGACAGTTGTCAAAGTAGTGATTGTAATTTGTTTGTGATTAGTGGATTAAGACCTCGTTGGAGAGAGGCAAAATCATCTTGACGGGTGGACTGGAGTAGTTTGAGATCAAATGAACCATGATAAAAATATTGTGTCTTTGCGTATTTGATTTCAAGTTTTCAATTCAACCCCCCATTCTTGTGTTTTTCACTTCTTCAATTGGTATCGGAGTGCCTGGTTCTGAGTTCATACACTTAACCGTGTCAGTATAAGATCTAAGCTTCAGAAAAACACTATGGTGGGACCAAGCCAAAACATCAGCAATGACTATCATGAAGACAAAGACAAAATCAGTGGCAAACCTCCAGTCTTTGATGGAGAAAACTTTGACTATTGGAAAGACATAATTGAGAGCTTCTTTCTGGCCCATGATGCTGATCTATGGGACATGGCAATTGATGGATACACACATCCAGTGGATGGAAGGGGTCAGAAGATAGACAGAAAAATGATGTCTGACCAGCAGAAACATGACTTCAGAAATCATCATAAGGCCAAAACAATACTTCTCAGTGCTATCTCATACTCAGAATATGAGAAAATCTCAAACATAGAGACAACCAAAAATATGTTTGACTCTCTGAGAATGACGTATGAAGGCAACATTCAAGTCAAAGAAACCAAAGCCCTTGCACTCATTCAGAAGTATGAGGCATTTAAGATGGAAGATAGTGAATCCATAGAAATAATTTTCTCAAGATTCCAGATCGTTGTTGCTGGGCTGAAGGTTCTTGAAAAAGGATATTCTACTGTTGATCACGTAAATAAGATCATCAGAAGTCTACCCAAGCAATGGAGGCCAATGGTCCCAACACTTAAGCTAACCAAAGATCTCAACAAGATATCTCTGGAGGAACTTGTCAGCTCCCTCAGAAGTCACGAGATAGAGCTTGAAGAAGATGAGCCTCAAAAGCAAGGTAAGCCACTAGCTTTAAAATCTAACAGAAAATCTGATTCTAAGGTTTTGCAGGCTATGGAAGAAACCTCTGATGGATCCTCATCAGAAGAAGATGAATTGTCTCTCCTCTCCAGAAGGGTGAATCAACTGTGGAAGCAGAGACAAAAGAAATTCAAAAATCTTAGAAGATCAGAGAATCAAAATGAATCCTCTTCCAGATACAGAAAGTCTGAGTCTTCCTCTAGACATAGAAGATCTGAAGGCTCTTCAGGATATAGAAAGTCAAATAACAAGGACATCATCTGCTATGAGTGCAATGAGAAAGGGCACTACAAAAGTGACTGTCCAAAGCTTCAGAAGGAGAAACCCAAAAAGAAGTTCCTCAAGGAGAAGAAGAAAAGCCTCATGGCAACATGGGACGATTCAGACACTTCTGACGCTGACTCAGAGTCAGATGATAAAAGAGAAAACATAGCTCTCATGGCAAACATGTCAGAAGACAGTGAAGCTTCTGGTTCAGACTCAGAATCAGACACTGAAGAGGTATTCCATGACTTTGCTATTAATTTCACTAAAGCTGAACTTGCAGAAAGTCTAAATGAAATTCTGGAAAGGTATCAGCAAATCAGAGTCAAATTCATGAACCTGAAAAAGGAACTTGTCTCTGACTCTGAAAAGACTGAGAGTCTTAGATTAGAAAATGATTTGCAAAACTCTCAGAAGGAAATAATCTCAGATACTCCCAGTAATGCTGATGAAATCATCAAAGAATATGATCACAACTTTCAAAAGTTTCTAGCTAAAAGCATAGATAGAAGCAAGATGGCTTCAATGATCTATGTAGTTATCAGAAATGGCAGAAAAGGGATAGGATATCAAGGTAAGGTACCTACACCTAAGAAAGCCATGGACTTAGTCATAAAATGCACACCACTTAAATCACACTTCATATATGGGCACACACATGACCTAAATTACACTAGTCATAATTACTATGTCAAACCAAAATTCAACCAGAGTTTTGGTAAAACTAACAAACCAGGACCCAAGAAGATATGGGTGCCTAAGGATAAAATTATACATGTAGCAGATATCTTTAGCAGCAAGGCTAAAACACCAGTCATGGTACCTGGACTTTGGATGCTCTCGACACATGACGGGAAGAAAGCATATGTTCCAAAGCCTGTAACTTAAACCTGGAGGCTACGTGGGCTTTGAAGGCAATCAAAGAGGAAAGATAATTGGCTCTAGAATAGTAGGTAATGGAAATATTCCCTCTATAAATAATGTGCTATTAGTTGATGGATTAATGCATAACCTATTATCTATAAGTCAATTAAGTGATAACAGTTATGATATAATCTTTAATCAAAATTCATGCAAAGCTGTTAGTCAGAAATATGGAACTATCCTTTTTAATGGAAAGAGGAAAAACAACATTTATAAGATAAAACTTTCTGAACTAAGAGTCAAAATATAAAATGCCTTCTTTCTGTTAACAATGAGCAATGGGTCTGGCACAGAAGATTAGGACATGTTAGTATGAGAAGAATATCTCAGATTAACAAACTCAATCTGGTCAGAGGACTTACTAATTTGAAGTTTAGCTTAGATGCTCTGTGTGAAGCATGTCAGAAAGGCACATTCTCAAAACCTTCTTTTAAATCCAAAAATGTTGTTTCCACCTCTAAGCCATTAGAACTTTTGCACATAGACTTATTTGGACCAGTTAAAACTGCGTCTGTTAGTGGCAAGAAGTATGGGTTAGTGATCGTAGATGACTATAGAAGATGGACATGGGTAAAGTTCTTAAGACACAAGGACGAGTCACACTCTGTGTTCATTGCATTCTGTAACCAAGTTCATAATGAAAAGGATCTTAGAATTGTCAAAATCATAAGTGATCATGGTGGAGAATTTGAAAATAAATATTTTTGAATCATTTTTTAATGAAAAAGGCATCTAGCATGACTTCTCTTGTCCTGGAACTCCCTAACAAAATGGAGTTGTAGAACGTAAGAACAAAACATTGCAAGAAATGGCCAGAACCATGATCAATGAGACTAACATTGTTAAGATCTTCTGGGTAGAAGCAATAACATAGCATGTTACATTCATAATAGAGTCTCTATAAGACCTATTCTAGAAAAGACTCCATATGAAATATGGAAGAATAGAAAGCCCAACATTTCTTATTTCCATCCGTTTGGATGCACTTGTTTCATTCTGAACGCTAAAAATTATCTGAACAAGTTTGACTCTAAAGCACAAAAGTATATTATGTTAGGATACTCTGAACGCTCAAGAGGGTATAGAGTATATAATACAGAAACACAGATTGTTGAAGAGTCAATCAGTGTTAGATTTGATGATAAGCTTGACTTCAAAAGTCAAAGCAGAATGAATTCTTTGCAGATATAGAAGTTGAATTCACAGGTACTGAAGACAAATCATCAGAAGTTCTCAACAGAGACACTCAAACAACGTCAGAAAGAAATATAACAAGCAATCCAGCACCTTCTGTTGATCAACTCTAGAAAAGGTTTTCCAGAAGCAGCATAGCTCACCCAGAAGATAATACCTGGGAAAGAAGGATTATCCAATCAGAACAAGATCAACATTCAGAAACTCTGAAGAATCCCTCATGGGACTAGTATCTCTGATTGAAACAACAACAATTTATGAAGATCTTATGGACAATGACTGGATTCTAGCAATGCAGGAGGAATTAAATCAATTCACCAGAAATGAAGTATGGGATCTGGTTCCCAAACCAAAAGGATTCAACATCATTAAAACAAAGTGGGTGTTCAGAAACAAACTGAACGAGCAAGGAGAAGTCATCAGAAACAAAGCACGACTGGTGGAACAAGGTTATAGTCAGCAAGAGGGGATAGACTATACAGAAGCCTTTGCTACAGTCGCTAGGTTAGAATCTATCAGAATCTTAATCTCATTTGCTGTAAACAATGGCATCACTCTGTATCAGATGGATGTCAAAAGTGCTTTCCAAAATGGCTATATAGATGAAGAGGTATATGTGCACCAACCCCATGGGTTTGAGAATTCCAAACACCCAGAATATGTTTTCAAACTAAAGAAGTGACTCTATGGTCTGAAACAAGCTCCCATAGCTTGGTATGAAAGACTAAGTAACTTCCTGTTAGAAAAGGAATTCACCAGAGGGAAAGTGGATACAACCTTTTTCTGTAAGTCATTTAAGAATGACATTTTAGTGTGTCAGATTTATGTAGATGACATTATCTTTAGATCCACTAAACCATCTCTGGGAAGAGAGTTTGCTAAGTGCATGCAGGCAGAGTTTGAGATGAACTTAATGGGGGAACTCAAATTCTTTCTGGGCATTTAGATAAACCAAACTCCAGAAGGAACTTACATTCATCAGAGCAAATATGTCAGAGAACTTCTGAAGAAATTTGATCTCTCAGAATGTAAGCCCTCAAAGACTCCAATGCACCCCACGTGCATTTTGGAAAAGGAAGAGGTAAGTAAAAAGGTAGAACAGAAAGTCTACAGAGGTATGATTGGTTCTCTCCTTTATCTGACGGCTTCAAGGCCTGACATTTTATTCAGTGTTTGCTTATGTGCTAGATTCCAATCAGATCCTAGAGAATCTCACTTAACAGCAGTTAAGCAAATTTTCAAGTATCTGAAAGGTACTACTAATCTGGGTTTGTTTTATAGAAAATCCAATGAATACAGCTTAGTAGGATACTGTGACACTGATTTTTCTAGAGACAAAGTAGAGCGTAAAAGCACTTCTGGAAGCTGCCATTTTCTAGGAGAAAATCTGATCTCATGGACCAGCAAGAGACAGTCCACAATAGCATTATTAATAGCAGAAGCTGAATACATAGCAGCTGCTGGATGTAGCACTCAAATGCTCTGGATGAAAAGTCAACTTGAAGACTTCAACATATTTGAGAGTAACATTCCTATCTTCTGTGATAACACTTCACCTATATGTCTCAGCAAGAATCTTATTCTGCATTCTAGGGCTAAGCATATAGAAATAAAACATCACTTTATTAGGGATTATATTCATAAAGGAATTCTTACTTTAAAATTCATTGACACAGACCATCAATGGGCTGATGTATTTACAAAACCTCTTTCTGAAGATAGATTCAATTTCATTCTGAAACACCTCAGCATGAAGTTATGCCCAGAATAAAATGTTTTATTTCCATATCTTAACCCTCAGAACTTTATTGTTTTCTGTAAACATTTGATCAACATGTCTTTAGAAGTTAGAAGTACAGTTACCTCAGAGTCTATCCAAGAAGATCTGAACATTTCATTTCAAGGATAGAGGCGTGCAGTTCACATCATCAAACATTTGTCATCCTCTCACAAGCCACCTTCTGAGGCTGAACACGTGTTCAAATTCTGAAGGGTCCAAGGCTCTGATTGGATGCATTTAGATACTTGTCAGTGGTAAACCATTCAAATATCTTTCTGAATCCCCTAATCTCAGGTTTCATTAATGCATATAATCATTACTTATTTTCTTACTTACTGCTTACGTTTTCCAAAAACCTATTTAAACTTAAATTTACTATTTCATTTATTCACTTTTACTATCTTCTCTATCCACTCTTATTTCATGTTTCATTTTCAAAAACCCTTTTCATCTTCTCCAACAAAACTGTGTGAACAATGGCTTCTTCATCAAACCTCAAAAATCTCAGTGCTCCTGAATCTGCATCAACGGAACAATATGAAGAACCCATCAGGACACTTCTCACTCCTGTTGATAACCTGGAAGTTCTCTCAGAACTGATCGTTGATTTTGAGAGTCTACAAGAAAATGGGTTCAATCTCTATGAAGACGTGACTGATCAAGGTTGGAACAGGTATTTTGACCGTCTATTGGGTCCAACGTTTCCCATTCTCGTCAAAGAATTCTAGATTCATGCTACATCATCCAACCACCAAGTTACCTCTTATGTTATGGGAAAGAAAATCGTGATTACAGAAGATCTTATTGGGAAGCTTATTGGATACAATAGTGGTGGAGTCAGATGCATAGATATGGCAGATAGATGTTCTGACCTAAAATCAATTGCCAAGGAAATTTTCACTTCTGGAAAACCATCAAGCAAAAATCAGAGATTTGAAGGATCGTCACAGAATCTAGGCCAGAATCATTCTGGGATGTATCAATCACAGGAAGCCCACAAGCTCTCCTGATTACATCAACATTGATCAGCAGTTTCTGATCTATT
The DNA here is from genome assembly GCA_948472305.1 of Vicia faba. NCBI lineage: Eukaryota > Viridiplantae > Streptophyta > Magnoliopsida > Fabales > Fabaceae > Vicia > Vicia faba. The sequence goes on along the minus strand of OX451740.1, from coordinate 1,300,053,920 downwards.
TCATTGCAAAGAAGACAAAGATTAATCTTTCACACTTGCTCTTCAACCATCTCAGAACAAGTGTGAAAGAGACCAGAGAAGAAGAAAGAACTAAGAGGGATTGAATTCCCATAGGAAGACTGATATCAGATATTCTAACTAAAAACCGGCTGATAGAATATCTGACAGAGGCTCAAGAAATAAGCACTTTGGAAGCAACTACTGGGAAGCCTCTGAACACAAAGAATCTAAAGAAAATGAAGATCATTGAGAACATTCAGAAGGAACCAACTATTGCTTCTCTTGAGACCATTACTTCAAGGAGGATAACTCTGAAGGATTTTCCTCTATTTTATGAGATATACACCAACCCAGAAATCATAGTCAGATACCTTGAAGCTTGCAAGGCTGATGGGACTGCTCCAGAAATAAACATTCAAGATCTGCACAGGCCAGCTCCAGAGGTTGCGTTAAAGAAATCCAAGAAGAGGAAAGCAGCAGGAGAAGGATCCTCTCAGAAGGCACCTAAAGCTGCTAAAACAAAAGGTAATCCATTTTATGTTTCTGTTATAGAATCAATTATTGTTACAACATCTGAAATCAACCCCCCTCAACCTATAGATAATCCTTCACCCCAAACTTTTGAAGATTTTGAAATAGAGTTTGATCCATCTGTAACTCTAGGAATTTTTAGAATGAACCTCACTCCCCCAATCAAAATCCAAACCCAGAACCTCATCAACCAGAACTTGCCAAAGTTCTATCTGACATTGAACTATTTGATTCAAACTTTCAATCTCCACTCCCAGAAAATCCAAACTCTCAACAACTCCCAGAAAATCCAAACTCCCAACAACAACCAGATAATCCACAACCACACTCTCCATAACATCTGAATCCTAACTCACCACAACCAGAAAATAAACACTCTCTCTCTCTCTCTCTCCACCTTTTGAAAACCCATCCTCTGTAGTTCCTGAACCAGAAACTCAACACACCTCCACAAACCAATCTGATGACTCTCCTTCAGATTCTGATACCACAATCCAAATTCCTAGAATAACAGAACCTCTTGCGGCTCGCATGCCTCTCACTATTCATGATATTCCAGAAATCCCTTCATCCCTTGAATTCACACCACCAAACTCCCCTAACAGACCAATTCTAATTCCTGACTCTCCCACTACTTCACCCATCAACCATCCAGCTGACAACCACAGAATTGTCATTGATCCACTAGTTCTGGACAGACTAGCTTCCACCTCTCACAAAATTGCCATTCCCAAACCTAAACCAAAATCAGATGTTGGTAAGAGTCTGTTGATTTTTGAAACAGAAATGCAAGAATGGATCAATTCTTTGAAGCAAGCAAGCTTAGAGATTTCTAATCCTGCTGATTTTGACTCTCTCTGGGAAAGATTCAGAAAATGGCTCAACACTAAAACTCTGAAGCTGAAGGAATTGGGTTATGAAAGGGCTCAACAGAACTTCAGTGATCAGCTAAAAGCTTTTCAAGATCAAGTTCTGATTCAATGGTGCAAGAAAGAAATTCTTTCGCTGGATAATGCTCCATGGAAAGAGCACCATCCTTCAGAAGTTGCTGAACCAGATTCAGATAGTCTCTCCCTGACTACTGATCCAGAAGACATGGTTGTAGCAGAAGAAGTGGTTCAATCAAAAGAAGCTGAGGAATGTTCTGAACAACATGCAACCCCTGAAGAGACACCAACTTCCTCTCTATTCATGCAAACTCTGGAAGAGTTAAAGAAAGAGAATGCTTTAATCTTTGCAAGACTAGATAAGCAAGAGGATACAAACAAAGAGATTAAAGGAATTCTGGAAAAACAAGAAGATACTACAAAGGAAATCAAATATATTCTGGGAAAGCAGGAAGATTCAAGCACTCAGATCAAGAGCTTGCTTGAAGCGTTGTTCACACGCCTTCCCCTCCTTCTTAGATTATTCTTTTAAAACTGTTTATCTGTAATTTTTATCTTTACCTCCTTGTTTCTGAAACTTGTTATTGCATTATGTTTTAAATATAACTCATCTTTTTGGCTCTGATTATATTGCTTTTTGATACTTGACAAAAATGGGGAGAAAGTAAGATATTTTCAATAACAGTATACCGGGACAAAAGTCTCAAACATTCTGAATTATTTAACCTCTACTTTCTGAAAAGTTTGAACAGGAACAAATTCTGATAGGAGATGCAGCAAAAGCTCTAATGAGAAGGAACTTCAAGGAAGTAATCAACTCAAGGGGAGTCTCTCTTAAACTTTTTGTTCTCTATTTTTCATTGAAAATTCTAGTTTTTGCCATCATCAAAAAGGGGGAGATTGTTAGAACATGGTTTGATTCTACAACCCTTAATTAGAGTTTTGATGATAACAAATACAAAGAACAAATATGCAACCTAAAAATTATGTTATTTTGTATGCAAAAGTTTTGACCAAAGCAGCATCAGAAGTTAAGCTATAGAAGCTACACGCTGAGGTAATCAGAATTTGTGCTGAAGAATGATGATGAGAACCTGCACTTTAGTGAAGTAAACTCTGATTCTGAACAGAAGGAATATAATCTAAGGCATCAATGTTCTGAAGCATCAACAACAAGTAAGGATGTAAGATTCTGAAGCGTTACTTTACAATCAAGACAACATCAATTACAACGGCTTCTTTCAGACAGGATCTTCTCAAAATGGAAACTGCGTTAATAACCATTATCACGCTTAAAGTTGGACATAATTCCATTGCCTATAAATACAAGCTAAGAGATCAAATCGTTCATGATTTGCGAATGCTACTGCAATACAATTCAAAAACGCTGCAAGCTTTCTCTAGTATTTTTCCACGCTTTAAATTTGTGTAAATTATCACAGTTGTGATAACTGTTTTTGTAACGAAAAACATCTACACAGAATTCTTGTATCTTTGATTAAGAACAGTTTTTCCTTGAGATTAACCGAATTGTGGTTGTACGCTAGAAGACTTTGACAGTTGTCAAAGTAGTGATTGTAATCTGTTTGTGATTAGTGGATTAAGACCTCGTTGGAGAGAGGCGAAATCACCTTGACGGGTGTACTGGAGTAGTTTGAGATCAAACAGACCAGAATAAAAATACTGTGTCTTTGTGCACTTGATTTCAAGTCCCCCCCCCCTTCTTGTGTTTTTCACTTCTTCACACAGGCTCCACAATGACTGGTAAGATGGAGGGGTAAGGCATCACAAGTTTCTAAGCATGAGCTCGTACCCATTTAAGGTAAGGCTCGAGGGGAATGGAATTATTGTGTCCTAGTGTCTTGCTATCCACCTTGTTCACCATCCTCCATGCTCAGATAAACCTTTGACGGTAACCTTAATTGTCATTCTCGTAGTCAAATACCAATCCTTGGATAAGCATCTCATGGGGACCATCCCTCCAGGTGTAACCAAATTGTCTTAAGGATAAGAAAGGGTTGTAAGTGATACCTCCTCTAATACCAAGAAAATGGACATTAGGGAACTGTCCACAACAGTCGACGATAGTAACATTCTCCAAAGAGTGGGAACACCAATGAATATCTGAATGTCTGAGTGTCATTAACCTATGGGACCACCTTGAACCTTGCTCATTCTTCAATACAAATTGGAGAAGATGCGAAATAAACCATTTGTACAAGAGAGGAGTACAACACATAAGGATACCTCTTTTCCTCAAAGTGCGAGTGTGAAAGGAATGTAGGATGTCCCCTAGCAAACTAGGCACCGGGTTACGAGACATGAAGATTTTGACAGTGTTCACATCTATGAGTTGGTCAGGATTTGGAAACAAAACCATCCCATAAATGAGGAGAGACGCAATTTCCTCAAAGGCTTGCAAATTCTAAGAGTTCCAACAGTTTTGGGCTTTATCAAACAAGAACCTTGCTAGAAAGCCTTTGACACCACTCCTTGTTTCCCAATTAGTTGTGATATTAGATGGTTGCAAGCGTAGAGCTTGAGAAATCTCTTCTAGATTTGGATCTCTTTCCGTACCGTTAAAAGGTAGTTGATTGAGAATGGGAACCCTCAAGAGTTGGGGGAATTCTTCCAAAGTTGGCATAAGTTGATAATCGGGAAATGTGAAGCAATGGTGTAAAGGATCAAAGAACTGAAAGAGCACCTTCATCATTTCTTCATCAGCATTGGAGGTGACCAAGTTTAGTAGGCGACCATGTCTTTCGGTGAATGGAGAATTTTCAGGAATCCTTGATGCTAGCTCTTTAAGCTGAGGAGGGATCCTTACAAGGTTGACTTGAATAGTTTTCCTGCGAATAGAATCCATGTCCTACAAAACAGAACAAAGATAAATCCCAAGATCCTTGAAATGGTTAGTGAATATGAGTATGATGTTATGATTCTTATGATGTTATGTACACGTATATATATATACAAACAAAGCAAACAAGTCCTTTGGTTCAAGCTTGCATGGAGTCTCATAGGTAAGTACCCTATTGAAGTTTAGTTGGCTCAAACCTGTCCTAGAAATAGTAACCGAGTTCTAAGGAGCTCAATATCACTGGTTTGTTTTCTCGGGCATTGTTTCAGCGCAAGCCTCTTTAATAGCGATCGAAATATCCCAAAAAACCAAACCTCAATGAGTGTAGTATCGAGTATCTACCAACTTCGGACTGCACCAAAGTCGGTCATCTCACTGCGTCCTAATGGCCAAGTTGGTCAAGTAAAAGTTTTAAAAGTTCATTAGTGCTTTATTGTAATCTCAAGCCTCAACTCAACTTTAGTTTTGATGAAAGACAAACAAGCTAGTGTGATGAAAGACAAACAAGCATTATGGAAAGAAGGAAAAGAAGTGGAAATCATCTTAAAGCATCATTCACTCAAAGCTTCAAGGAACTTGGCAAGCAATCAAGTATATCAATTCTCAATTAAACTACATTGATTAGAAATGCTCAAAAATGATATACACACTTGCCACATCACTTCAAGTATATTTCAAAAACAATTTTTAAGTTTTTCTCTGCTGTAAATCGATTAACATCTTGTGTAAATCGATTTACACATGCTTTTTCAAAAACTGTTTGCTCCTGCCAGCAATCGATTGACATGTTGTGTAAATCGATTGATCACAGAACAAACTGATTTTTTAACACATGTAAATCGATTGACACAACATGCTAATCGATTTACACTTCAAACTTTTTGAAATTCTGAACGTTACAAACACGTGCAATCGATTTGCATGTTATGTTAATCGATTTGCACATTGAAAATTTTGAAAAATCTGAAATGGTTTCAAGATATCCTTCATACCTTTTCTCCAATAGTTGCATGATCAAACATTGCATCTTGTCAAGTTTTACAAACAGAAAAGTGTCCTTTTGGAAAGGTATCTTGATTACTATATATTACAAAATATTCTCAAATCAAAAACAACTCTTCTCTTGCAATAAAATCTGAACCTTGTAAAATATTCAAACTTCATATTTCTTAACTTTTAAGAACAAAGATTTTCTGCACTTTCACACAAATAAAGAACAGAAATCTTTGAGCATTATCTAACCATTGTGTTACAGTTTGAATTGCTTACAAGAGAAGAAAGAAGAAACTTCAAAGAAGTCACTCTAAGTGATCAACATCTTTCAAGAAATCATACTTCATAAAAACATACAAAGTGTAACTTATTTCCAGGATTGTTGGAATTAAGTATTAGATTATTTTTTGTTCCTTGTTGTCCATTATTGGAAACAAGAGGTATCTTTTGAGAGGATTGTTCTCATTAGACTTATTGGAAATCCAAGAGGGTGTTCTTGGTTATTTGTTAGGTTCTTTAGTGGATAAGACTAGGAAGAGTCTTGTAAAAGTTCTAACAATATAGTAAAATCTCTTGCGTGTTTGCAAGGGGACTGGACGTACTTCCGGGTTGTGGAAGGAACCAGGATAATTCTCCGTGTCTCTTTACTTTCTGCACTTTACAGTTTTCATCGCACTAAATCAAAACCAGAAAGTATAAAATAAGTCAAAAATCGACCATCACCTAATTCACCCCCCCTCTTAGGCGCAATCTTAATCTTACAATTGGTATCAGAGCAGGTTATAGGTAACCTGCTCCTAGAGATCCAGAATGGCTTCCGCAAATCATCAACCAGTTTTCAGAGATGGTGGTAGTAACAACAAGCCTCCTCTATTTTGTGGTGAATATTTTGACTTTTGGAAAATACGCATGAAGGCGCATTTAGAAGCACAAGGAGAGGAAGTATGGGATGCTGTTGAAAATGGTCCATTTATCCCAATAACGGTAATCAATGGCGTTGGGTCTGCAAAGCCCAAAACTGTATGGGACGACGATGATAAAAAGAAAGTTCTCTATGACAAAAAGGCAATAAACCTTCTTCAAGGTGCTCTCAGTATGGACGAATTTTTTCGTGTCTCAAACTGCAAAACGGCAAAGGAAATTTGGGATACCTTGGTTCAAACTCATGAAGGAATGGCTGAAGTAAAAAGATCAAGGCTAAATACCTTGAGTCAAGAATATGAACTATTTCGAATGCAGCCCGGAGAATCCATTCTTGACTTACAAAAGAGATTTGTGCATTTGACAAATCACTTAATTGCTCTTGGTAAAACCCTGTCAAATGATGAACTCAACTTGAAAATTCTTAGATCATTGACTAGGGAATGGCAACCAAAGGTAACGGCAATCTCGGAAAAGAAGAGTCTCTCCGCAATGACTTCCGCTACATTATTCGGCAAACTTCAAGAATACGAAACGGAACTCGGTAGACTTGAAAAACATGAGAATCTAGAAAAGAAGTCCAAAAACATTGCCTTAAAAATTGATTCAAAAGAAGTGGTAAAAGAAGACAATCCGGAAGAAGATGAAAATTTCATGCTTCTAGTGAAAAGACTTGGAAAGTTTTTTGGCAGAAATGACAAAGGCGGATCTCATGCATATAAGAGAAAGCACTTCAAGAAAAGAGAAGCCTCCACATCAACTCAAGATGTCTCATGTTATGAATGTGGAAAGCAAGGACACATCAAGCCAAACTGTCCAAATCTCCCAAAGAAAAATGGATTCAAAGGAAAGGACTCAAAACAAAAGAAAGCCTACATAGCATGGGAAGATAATGATATGAGCAGTTCATCGGAATCGGAAAGCGACGAATGTGCAAACTTAGCCTTAATGGCATCGCATCACTCCGACAATGAAGAAGAGGTTAGTAATGAATTTAATCTTTTTGATGATGATGTTCAAGGTGCAATTGATGAACTCTTGAAAGAATGCAAAAGTTTATACAAAAAGGTGTCAAAACAAGAAAAAGAACTTCTAAGTTGTCTAGAAAAAATTGACACCATGACTAAAGATTTTGATCTTCAAAAACAGAATTTTATAAAAGAAAAGGAAAACTTTGCATGCTCCAAGTGTGAATCAAATGTCTTTCAAATTGTTCAATTGAAAAGAGTCATTGAACGATATGAAAAAGGACAAATAGGATTGGAAGGATTACTAAGCCAACAACGTTATCCAAATGATAAAAGAGGTCTTGGTTATGTGAATACTAAGAAACCAAGTAACAATCCCACTGTTTTTGTAAAGGCTAGTAATAGTTCCAATCCCAAGAAAGTAGAAAAGAAGCAAGTTGTTCATAATCATCAAAAGAAAAAGGCTAATGTATCTAAAAGAAAACAAATTCCTAGATACAAGAGCAAATTTGTTCCAAACTGTTTTTACTGTGGTATTATTGGACACACACCAAATGCATGCTATATTAGAAATTTCAGTATGGCTAGTGGACATTATGCATGGGTGAAAAAGGGAACTAACTATGAAGGACCCAAGGCAACTTGGGTACCTAACAAGAAATAATTTGTTTTTGTAGGTATGCTTGAAATCCACTTCAAATGTTTGGTATCTTGACAGTGGATGTTCAAAGCATATGACAGGAGATGTACACCAATTTTCATATCTAGTACATAAAGCCAAAGGGTATGTCACCTATGGAGACAACACCAAAGGAAAGATTCTTGGCGTTGGAATAGTTGGCACACCTCCATCCATTCAAATTGAGGATGTTCTCTATGTTGAAGGATTAAAGCACAACCTTCTTAGCATAAGTCAACTTTGCGATAGAGGGTTCAAGATCAAATTCAACAAAGAAGAATGCCTTATTATGGATGAGGCAACCAATGAGGTAAAACTCAAAGGTATAAGATCTAACAATATTTTTGTGATTACTCTAGATGATTTGTCTATGAAGGTACAATGTCTTATGGTAAACAACAATGACGCTTGGTTATGGCATAAGAGGATTGCTCACATTCACATGGAGCACTTGAACAAATTGGTTAAGCATGACTTAGTTATTGGTCTACCAAAGATGAAGTTCATCAAAGACAAATTATGTAGTGCATGCCAAAAGGGCAAACAGACCAAATCAACTTTCAAACCAAAGAATGTGGTTTCAACAACAAGACCACTTCAATTGTTGCACATGGATCTTTTTGGTCCATCTAGAACAAGAAGCTTCGGAGGTAACATTTATGCTTTAGTTATTGTAGATGATTTTTCCCGTTTCACTTGGACTTTGTTTTTAGTACACAAGAATGAAGCATTCAAGGCATTCAAGAGATATGCAAAACAAGTTCAAAATGAGAAGTCATCAAAGATAACATCAATCCGAAGTGATCACGGTGGAGAGTTCCAAAACAGTTTATTTGAAGAATTTTGTGAAGAAAATGGGATCTTCCACAATTTTTCAGCACCAAGAACTCCACAACAAAATGGAGTAGTTGAAAGGAAAAATAGGTCTTTGGTGGAACTTGCTAGAACCATGCTAAGTGACTCAAGTTTGCCTAAATATTTTTGGGCGGATGCGGTAAGCACGGCATGTTATGTAAGCAATCGCGTGATCATAAGACCTATTCTAAAGAAAACTCCATATGAGATCTACAAAGGAAGAAAACCAAATATCTCTCACTTTCATATTTTCGGGTGCAAATGTTTTGTCCTTAACAACGACAAAGACAATCTCGGTAAGTTCGATGAAAAATCGGATGAAGGTATCTTTCTTGGTTACTCCCTTTCTAGCAAAGCTTTTAGAATTTACAATAAAAGAACTTTAACTATAGAAGAATCAATGCATGTTTCTTTTGATGAATCTAACACCTCCAAGGAGGAAGTTGCTATTTGTGATGATGATGATTCTATAGATTTATCTCATGAGATTTCCTGCGGAGATGGCAAAATTGTCAATCCGGAACAAACACATGAACTTTCACATCAAAATGAAAATGATGATGATCTTCCTCAAGAATGGAGAACTCATCGTGATCATCCAATCGACAATATAATTGGAGATATTAGCAAAGGAGTATCTACTCGGCTAAATCTTAAGGATGCATGCTTAAATATGGCGTTTGTATCTCAAGTTGAACCTACTAAAGTGGCTCAAGCACTAGAAGATGATCAATGGATCCTTGCCATGCAAGAAGAGTTAAACCAATTCGAGCGGAATGAAGTTTGGGAACTTGTTCCTAATCCAGGAAATAAACGTATCATTGGAACCAAATGGGTTTTCAAAAACAAGATGGATGAAAATGGAATAATCACTCGAAACAAGGCAAGACTAGTTGCTCAAGGATACAACCAAGAGGAAGGAATTGATTTTGAAGAAACTTTTGCTCCGGTAGCACGTTTGGAAGCAATAAGACTATTACTTGCATATGCATGCTCATTGGACTTTGAACTTTTTCAAATGGATGTAAAAAGCGCATTTCTCAACGGATTCATAAATGAAGAAGTCTATGTAAAGCAACCTCCCGGATTTGAAGACTTCAAACATCCTAATCATGTCTTCAAACTGAAGAAAGCTCTCTATGGGCTGAAGCAAGCACCAAGGGCTTGGTATGATAGACTAAGCGCATTCCTATGTGAAAAAGGGTTTGTAAAGGGTAAAGTTGATACCACTCTCTTCATAAAAAATGTTAATCATCATACCTTACTTGTACAAATCTATGTAGATGATATTGTTTTCGGTTCAACTAACCAAAATATGTGCAAGGAATTTTCGTCTATGATGCAAGGAGAGTTTGAGATGTCTATGATGGGAAGATTGAATTTCTTTCTTGGTCTTCAAATTAAGCAACTCAAACATGGTATCTTCGTAAACCAATCAAAATATTGCAAAGACCTTATAAAGAAGTTTGAGATGGAAAGTAGCAAAGAAAGTGCAATTCCTATGGGATCCGGCACCTATCTTGACCCAGATGAATCAGGAAATTCTATTGACATAACTAAGTATCGTGGAATGATTGGCTCACTCCTTTATTTAACAGCAAGTAGGCCTGACATTATGTTCAGCGTTTGCCTATGTGCAAGATATCAAGCCAATCCTAAAGAGTCTCACCTTGCAGCAGTCAAGCGCATAATAAAATATCTCAAAGGAACAACCAACGTCGGATTATGGTATCCAAAAGGTAGTATGTGCAATCTAGTTGGTTATTCTGATGCTGACTATGCAGGTTGCAAAACTGATCGCAAAAGTACAAGTGGAACATGTCACATTCTTGGAAATGCCTTGGTTTCATGGTCATGCAAAAAGCAAGCAAGCGTAGCTCTCAGCACTGCCGAAGCAGAATACATTGCGGCTGGAAGTGGATGCGCTCAAATTCTTTGGCTAAAACAACAATTACTTGACTATGGAGTAAACCTTGGATGCATTCCTCTTCGATGTGATAACACAAGCGCGATCAATATTACGAAAAATCCAGTTATGCATTCCCGAACGAAACACATTGACATCAGACATCATTTCATCCGAGACCATGTACTCAAAGGAGATGTCGAGATCACATTTGTGGACACTCAAAATCAACTCGCGGACATCTTCACAAAACCACTTGCAAAGGATGCATTTTTCAAAATTCGTCGTGAACTTGGAATCCTCGATGAACAAGATATTTAAGGTGCACTCAATCCTTAACTATACCTTAATGTACATATATATGTGGTTAGACATTGTTTCAAATGTTAAAAAATAATGATTTTTAAAATTTTTCTTTAAGTAAATCGATTTACACCATATGTCAATCGATTTACTACTGAAGCAAATCATTTCTTTTATTAAAATCTACTGTGTAAATCGATTTACACAATATGTCAATCGATTTACTACTGAAGCAAATCATTTTTTTAATAAAATCTTGTGTGTAAATCGATTTACACAATATGTAAATCGATTTACCACTGAACGAAAATTACTTTTTATGAAAAATGTTCTGTGTAAATCGATTTAACCAAGGGGTAAATCGATTTACCACAGAATCTGAAGCATTTTTTATGTATTGTGTTTTAACATGTGATACTTATAATGAGCTTTTAATATATTGGTCAAACATTCATTGTCTCTCAACCTCCCACCTTTCTATTGCCCAATCAATAAAACCTTGACCAAATTACAAAATTAAAGTCTCATAAAAGACCTCACTTACCCTACTATACTATTTAATCTCACCAAAACTCCCTCACTATCTCATAACACCAACACACTCTCTCACATAACAAAAGAACTCTATATCTCTCTTTTCAAAACCCTAACAAGATCCATGGCTCCCAAGAGAAAAGCCTCTGCCTCAGAGAAAGGAAAGAAGCCAGCTTCGTCATCATCTGAAAACTCTGTGCTCGAGTACCTCACGGATCCACAGCGGGACAGATTCCTCAAGCATTTTCAAAAGAAAATCGTCTCTACTCCAAAGTTTGGTATGTTATCTACTTTTCCAGATGAATGCTTCTCATTTCAAAGAGATTTCATTGCTTATGGGTTAGAACCATTAATATCTTCACATGGTTTCTATTACCCGGATCTGGTTAAAATTTTCTACAGCAACATGTGCTATAACAACAACAAATGTTATACATATGTCCTTGGAAAAAGAATCCCTCTGTATTCCAAAACTCTTGGCAGAATCTTGAACATTCCATATTCTGGAAGTACCCTTTATGATCCAGAAGATGCTGCTTGGGAAAACTATCAGAAGCGAGAATTTTTCTATAGCATTGGCAGGTTATCAGAATCTGAATACCGTGCCAAGCGGATTCGCAGTCTTGGCGGGGTTACTCCAGCTAGGGATACATGGAGTGCTGGAAATTTCCATATTGATGATAGGTTGTTTCACTACTTTCTGGTGTATATTTTGTTTCCTAGAGCAGGGAATCATTGTACGGTGACCGACCTAGAGCTTCAAATCATCTATGCAAGGAAAAATGGAATCCCGGTCAATTGGGCAAAATTGATTGTGATGCATATGCTAAAAGTTGCCGCAAGGGCCACTTTTCTACCATATGCATATTTCATTACAAGGATTATGGAAGCTTATGATATAGATTTCACTGGATTTGAGCGAATTGAAATGGATCCAATCTCCACTAGGATCTCCATCAAAAATGTTGATTCAAGGATGGGTGTTCATTTCAATGCTGAAGCAAAAACCATAACTTACATTGGAGAAGATGTGGTCGGCGATGAAGGTCAAAATGCAGATGAAGAAGACCATGAAGTTCCTCCTGCTGCTGCTGCTTCTGGTCCCACAAATCAAGATGTTATGGATTTCATGACGCAACAGTTTGCTTCTCTGAATTCTAACATCAATGCTCGATGGACGGAGATAAATGACTCTACCTCATCTCGGATAGATGCTTTTCAGAATGATGTGAACCAACAATTTTCATATCTTTATTCACATCTTCACATCCCTCCATACGACCCAACCAATCCTGCACCTCCGCCTCCTCAATACACCGAACCACCTCTTCAACAACAATTTCCTTATCAAGGACCTTTTTAAAATGTTCTTGATCAATGTTCTTAAATTCTTAGTATAAGTATCATTATGGATTTTGTCTTGTTTTATTCTGTTCATTTTATGTATTGTGTTCTTAAAACTTTGTTCGATAATCTTGAAAGTTTTGTGTTTTTCATTCATGTTCCTATACATTTCTTTCTGGTATACTTTCATGTTGCATCTTTCCCTTCTTTTTGATAATGTCAAAGGGGGAGAAGGATGTAATAGCACTTTATGGTTGTTTGTTTTCATTGTCTTTACAGAGCAAATTTTCAAATCTTTTTCTCCATAGGGGGAGAAATCTTCTCAGGGGGAGAAAACACCTTTTGCTAAAATTCTGATCAACACATAAAGGAAAATGGTTTGTCATCATCAAAAAGGGGGAGAATGTAATCTCAAGCCTCAACTCAACTTTAGTTTTGATGAAAGACAAACAAGCTAGTGTGATGAAAGACAAACAAGCATTATGGAAAGAAGGAAAAGAAGTGGAAATCATCTTAAAGCATCATTCACTCAAAGCTTCAAGGAACTTGGCAAGCAATCAAGTATATCAATTCTCAATTAAACTACATTGATTAGAAATGCTCAAAAATGATATACACACTTGCCACATCACTTCAAGTATATTTCAAAAACAATTTTTAAGTTTTTCTCTGCTGTAAATCGATTAACATCTTGTGTAAATCGATTTACACATGCTTTTTCAAAAACTGTTTGCTCCTGCCAGCAATCGATTGACATGTTGTGTAAATCGATTGATCACAGAACAAACTGATTTTTTAACACATGTAAATCGATTGACACAACATGCTAATCGATTTACACTTCAAACTTTTTGAAATTCTGAACGTTACAAACACGTGCAATCGATTTGCATGTTATGTTAATCGATTTGCACATTGAAAATTTTGAAAAATCTGAAATGGTTTCAAGATATCCTTCATACCTTTTCTCCAATAGTTGCATGATCAAACATTGCATCTTGTCAAGTTTTACAAACAGAAAAGTGTCCTTTTGGAAAGGTATCTTGATTACTATATATTACAAAATATTCTCAAATCAAAAACAACTCTTCTCTTGCAATAAAATCTGAACCTTGTAAAATATTCAAACTTCATATTTCTTAACTTTTAAGAACAAAGATTTTCTGCACTTTCACACAAATAAAGAACAGAAATCTTTGAGCATTATCTAACCATTGTGTTACAGTTTGAATTGCTTACAAGAGAAGAAAGAAGAAACTTCAAAGAAGTCACTCTAAGTGATCAACATCTTTCAAGAAATCATACTTCATAAAAACATACAAAGTGTAACTTATTTCCAGGATTGTTGGAATTAAGTATTAGATTATTTTTTGTTCCTTGTTGTCCATTATTGGAAACAAGAGGTATCTTTTGAGAGGATTGTTCTCATTAGACTTATTGGAAATCCAAGAGGGTGTTCTTGGTTATTTGTTAGGTTCTTTAGTGGATAAGACTAGGAAGAGTCTTGTAAAAGTTCTAACAATATAGTAAAATCTCTTGCGTGTTTGCAAGGGGACTGGACGTACTTCCGGGTTGTGGAAGGAACCAGGATAATTCTCCGTGTCTCTTTACTTTCTGCACTTTACAGTTTTCATCGCACTAAATCAAAACCAGAAAGTATAAAATAAGTCAAAAATCGACCATCACCTAATTCACCCCCCCTCTTAGGCGCAATCTTAATCTTACATTTATGACATCACTCAGCGGCCCCATATTCTCCTTGAATACTCAAGGGCTACTGGTACCCACAAATATGTCACACTAACATAGCTATTGCTTAGACCGTGTCGGTATACCCCGCACAGTTTCCACAATGTATTGCTACTTACCTATAAGGTATCCAAAATCTAGGTAGAGGATTCAAACCCCAAACAAAGAACCATAATGTAAAGCATACAATTCAAACAATGAAAGTAAGTAAATGTGATATAGCCCTAAGTTAACCCCACTTTTAGAATTATCCCCAGCAGAGTCGCCACTTCTGTGATGCGGTGGGAGAACTAACTTGGGTGTTTTGTGTTTTTGATTGCAAATGTTTCGGTTAGCAAGAGTCGCCACCGACTTTTCTTTTATCTAAAAGGAAAGGTGAAAAAGAACAGGAAAGACCTTTGAGATTGTTTCTTGAGTTCAGGGGGTAGATCATGAAAAGGGAAGGTATTAGCACCCTTTTCATCCATGGTTTTCCATGGGCTCTTAGTTACTTGCTAGATCACTTGCTTTTGTTTGAAATGTGCTTTGTTTGGAAAATGTGTATGGTGGTTTTGAAAGTATTTTGAAAATGCGCCTTCGTTTAGGAAAACTTTGTAATGATTCTCGTTCGTAAGAATGTATATAAAGTGTTGATCTTTTGAAAATGTTTTCAAGTTTGAAAGGTGTTTTTGAAAGTGTTGGTGTTTGTTTTAAAAATAGCAAGGATGTTTTTGTTTTGAAATGGAGCAAGTAACTAGGAGCATTCTACCTACTCAAATGTCTTTCTTGTTCATTTTCTTTTCCTTTGACATTGTTGTCTTACCATTGATTTGGTAAGCAACCCTATCTTTGGATATAAACGGGACGGGCGCGGGTCATCGTATAAACAATGATTAGAAATGTTGCAAGGTATCTTAGCATTTTTCTTTAGGGACTAAGATCATTTTGAAAAGCAACTTAGATAACGTCATCGAGGGACTATGATCTTGTATTTTTGCTTGTTTTTGCTAAGATACCTCTTGTGCGTAATATGGCCATTTATAAGGCAACAAGTGGAGTTAAGCTTAAGGGTGCTAGTGTGCAAGTGTGTTTGATTGCATGCATTTTAGTCTTGATTAGGGTAATCTATTTGTTGATTTCATGTCTTGCCACACACACCCTAATTACTAGCATTTACATTCAAAAGCGATAAATTGCAGAAATATAAAGTCCTACGCTATTACAATATTTTAGGGATGGGGGTACATATTTATGAATGGGGGTTGCAAATAAAATTAAATCTTAAGTTACTATTACAATCATATTGAAATGGATAAGAATGTACAAGAAATGTAGAATGGACTTGTTTTGTAAAAAAAGAAAGAAATAAGTTTGGTTTAAGAAAACATTTTGATCTTTTATGTTAAAAGAAATAAAATAAGATATGTGAATATAAAATAATATTTTTATGTGTTTTTGATTAATAAAATGAATGATGGCAAAAATAATAAGGAGAAAGGAAAACAGAATTAGCGCTTTGCTGAAATAAAAGAGGTCAGAAGTTCTGACTCTGGCGTGCTGCACAAATTCAAATAAACATTAGTAGAAACAGGGACGGTCAGAAGTTCTGGGTCCACTGAGAACAAAAAAGATTTCAGAAGTTCTGATACAACTGGCAGAACTTCGTCTCCCTCTCCATGCTAGTCAGAGCATCTGCAACTTGGTCATTTATCAACAAAACAGAAGATGTGCATATAACAGTTATGACATGTTTCATAATGTTTCAAAAACAAGAGATATCAAAAATATAAATCAGAAGCAAAGCATGAATTTGCTAATCCTAATTCTGAGTTCTAATTTCTTCAAGAAGTTCTGAATTGAAGTTCTCTCTATATAGGCAAGCAAATATATGAAACCTCAAAATGTGTACAACATCAGAATCAGGATGTCTACATTGTATTTTTGAACAAAGTTTCCTGACAATGCCTAAGTAATATGATGAGAGTCAGCAGAAGCTTACCTTGCAGCTGGAAAATGTTTTGTGAGCTAGAGTCTGGCTCTAACTGCTTGTGATGTTCTGAACAGCTTCCTCTCGTGTTCAGCAGGTTGGAAACTTTCAACTTG
Source organism: Vicia faba (assembly GCA_948472305.1). Taxonomy (NCBI): domain Eukaryota; kingdom Viridiplantae; phylum Streptophyta; class Magnoliopsida; order Fabales; family Fabaceae; genus Vicia; species Vicia faba. The sequence continues at coordinate 1,300,037,308 of OX451740.1, read as the reverse complement.
GGTTGTGAGTGATTAGAAAATTCTGGAACAGCCAAGGAGCAAAGTTATGACTTCTTTGAGGTGGATATTGATGGTTAGTGTGTCATAGTTTGACTACAGAAGTTTGGATGGCTTTTGAATGTATATCAAAAACATTATGGGTGGTTTTGGTCGAGAAACACTTGAGGAAAAATGGAATTTGAATGCAAGAATCAAAAGCTAACAGGTTTTATATTTTGTGTTTGCAGTTTTTGGACTCTTGGAATTTTAGCAGGGGTTCAGGGCTTTTCTTTCTCAAATTTCCGACCCTTTTACAGTTGCCAACGACTTTCAATTTATAGGCAAAGATCTTGTAGCTTGGAGAGTGCAACCATCACATGCTAGGGCGCTGCCTTGCTGTTGAAGCAAGTATGGTGGTTAGTAGCCTTAGCAGCGCCTAAGCTGGAATTGTAAGCAGGAATTAAGGAAAGATAACTTCAAAAGCAACGCATGGGCCCAACACACTTTTGTACAAGAGTTTGCTTTTCCAAGACAGTAAAGGTACTTCTATGCCACACGTGGAGAAATCCTTTGAACAAAGACCATAAGTGGTTGTGAGCATTAAATGATGATGAGATTGATCAAACCAAAAATCCTGCAATGTAATATTCTGCATCATTGCTTAGTTCTGGATCAGAAGTTCAACTTCAACGTGACTTAGAATAGACATCCAACTTCTTATCTTTGTATCTCTTTGCTCCAATATGTTGTGAAGGAGCTCTCAGACTTTCCAAGAAGCTTGCAACACACTTTGGAACCTTCTTTGAGTTACCCTTGCAAAATCTGACTGAACCTTTGTGAAAACTGGCCCAGAAGTCTTTCCAAGGAGCTCTCAGTGACTTTTTACCTAGTACACGACCAAATGACTTGAAGCATGATCTTAAGGACTTAAACACAAATTCTTGACCTAATTACATGACTCAAGACATTCCCAAAGAATAAATTGATTGATAGTAGAATTGAGATCAACTGATGAAAAGTCAACTGTCACACAAAAGTCAACTTTGACTTTTTGGTCAACTTTGAACTTCAAAGATCAAGAGTCATCAAGAAATTCAAAAATATCAAACTTGACCCACAAGAATCAACAAAGTCAAGAAAAGTCAACAAAAAGTCAAGATTTTCAATACTTAGAAAAATTCTAAGTGTTTTTTGCCTTAATAAAATCACTACTTCATGACCATTTTTCACTAAGATACAAGATGATTCAAGGAAAATTTTCAACATGAAAGTTGTAGAGCATGATGAATTCTACAAATTTATCCTTGAGGGTTGATGTCCAAAAAATGCTTGGATTAGGATATATAGGACCATGAAGTCGTGACATTTTTACCTAAACACTTAGTGAAATTTTCAACAAGTTTAGTCAAATTTTTGTCCCAACTTCTTGGCCAATTTTCACCAAGTTCAAAATTGATTTAGTCAAAAAGGTCAACATGAAAGTTGTATACAATGTTTCAAGCTTTCCAAAATGTCCAAGAACACATTTTTATCATTCTTGAGCTAATAGATTCGAAGAGATGAAGTTGAGCATCCATTATTGAATTATAGGTCATTTGTGATGAACATGAGACCAAATCTTCAAGACATGCTGCATAAATCTTGCTTTGCAGGATTCTAACTTGAAAATAACTCCATAATTAAATGTTTACACAACTGATTGAATCATTACCCAAGTGTTTAAGCCATTGTCCAAACCAATTTTCCATTTTTGGCACAAAGTGGCCATTTCCATTCTTATAAAGCAAGCTTTAATCACAAAGTCAATGCATTGAGCTCCTAACTTGTTTCTTATGATCACACTCCATTATAAAGTGAAGAAGAAACCTCCTTTCATCCAACAAACTCAGACCATGCTTGTACTTGAACCTTGAAACCATGAAAATCTATCCAACTTGATTTCTCATTTTCAACCAAACCATAACATGTTATCTCAAGATTCTGGTTACTTCAAGATGTCAAACCTCTTGCCTATAAATAAAGAGGTCATTTTCAATCCAACGCACAAATTCATAGCCCTAAAAACACCATCATACTCCCTCAAACTAGAAGTTGCATCAAAACTCCATTTTGTGGCAACTTCTGACCTTGAACACCAAACTCATAATCTACTCGTGTGTTTTCCATTTCAATCATTCAAACATCATCTATACACCATATAAAAGTGATCCAAACACTTGAACCACTTTTGTAATCCCTCCATCACCATCCACCATTTTCAAAACTCAACTCTGCAACTTGACTTCTCCAGAAGAATCCAGCCACTCTTATTCCAAAGTAAGCATTACCATAGCTTCTTGGAAGTTCAATGAAGCTATCCAGATCATCGCAACACCTCCAGGAGTGCTCCAACTTCAAACACGACTCTCACTTTTGAGGTAAGTTTTCTCAACTTTGAACTTTCTATACAAGCATCATTAATGTTTACTTTCTGAATAAAAAATGTAGACATCATTGCCCTGAAGCTAATTGTGTGCTTACATTTCATTTATCTTGCCTGAGTGATGAGAATTTTGGAATTTTGGAAATTTTGGAAATTGCCCTGAAGCTAATTCGCTTTAATATTTAATTGTTATCTTATGTTGATGGCATGGTTGGATTCGTGGTGAAAAAATAAGCAAGTTTCATGTTTACACTTTTGAAAATGATTGAGAAATGGAAGAGTGTGAAAATTCAAAAATGTTATTCATGGCTTCTAGCACGAGGAAGAAGATGAAGTATATTCAGGAATGAGTTTGTAATATATTTATTGGTTTGTGCTTTAACTATCGGATGTATAACTACCCCAATGATTAAAGTGCATGCCTGTAACTATAAGGACCTGAGTTCGAGCCCCAGTGGTACCCTTTTATTTGTTTCATATTTATTTATTTCAGATTCAATGCACACAAGCTTAAGGCATGCACGCCGCACCCACCTTCATCACCCTCTCATCTCCCTATATCCAAAATGTACATTCCAGATGCAAGCATCAACCGTGAGCCATTAAGGGCTAGCTACATTGAATCAGGCAGCGCCTAGACTTTGTAGTTCTGGGCTTCTTGTTTTTTTCTGTATTTCACCCCCTTTTGCTAACTTGCAGGCCCTTTTCATTTTTATTTTATTTTTCTGACTCACATCCCCCTTTTTTACTTCTGACGGCCCAATCTTTTTTATTTCTTTTTTCTACTTTTATTTATTTATTTTATTTAATAAAATATATTAAATCATAAAAATCATTAAAAAAATAGTTTTAGGTTTTTATTTAATTAATTTAAACACTTTATTTTATTTTTGTTAATTAAAATATTAGAATTAGGTTTTATTATTCATTTTACATTATTTTCCAAACTAACATTAATATCAAAAATATTTTCTAATATTTAGTTTCTTTTTCAAATTAACTTAGACTTAGTTTCTTTTAATTAAGTTAACTAAATTAGCTTTCTTTTTTTTAATTAAATTAATTGACCTTTTTCATTAAATTTAATTTAGTTTCTTAGTTTTTTACATAAAACTTTTGTTAACAATAAAATCAAATAATTGGGTTAATCATCCAACTTTTTCCATCAAAATAATTTCTTTTCTCTCTTCTTCATATTTACATTTTTGTGTATTTTATTATTTTGCATTATTATTTATGTATATGGTCTGTAATAGATAATCAGGGTTTATTGCTTTCCTCCCCATTCACAAATTTTTGCCCCCCATTCCCAAAGCATTGTAATAGCGTAGGACATTTAAATTCCGCAATTTACCGCTTTCCTTATTATTGTTAGTAATTAGGGTTTGTATGACAAGAATAAAAGCAAACATAGCAAAACCCTAATTCAAGATAAAATACTTGAATCACACACACTTTGCACACATGCATCGCTAGGGTAAACCTCACTTGTTGCCTCAGATTTAAACAGTCATGTCCCTCGAACGTTGGATGCTTTAGCAAAAGACCCTCAATTAAAAGATCGTAGTCCCTCTATGAACCTTCGATGTTGCCTTCGATAAACAATCTTAGTCCCTTACGATAATTGCTAAAGCGTCTTACAAGTTGCCTTCTATGACTGTACGATGACACACATTTGTCCCTCACATCCAATAATATGGATTTCTACTAACTAATGGTAGCACATCACTGTCTAAAGGAGGAGGAAAAGAACAAAGACTTTTCGAGTAGGTAGATCGCTCGTAATCGCTTGCTCACAAACTAAAACAATTTCCGATCTTCACTTTTTCAAAACACTTTTCTAAACAAATATTTTGTATACATTCTCAACAATATGAGAATTATTACAAAATTGCCTTACATTGGCATTTCCAAACACTCCTTTTCAACAAGTATTTTCAAAACAAACATTTTGTATATATTCTTAACGATACAAGAATCATTACAAAATTGTCGCACTTAGGCATTTTCAAAATATTTCTAAACATACACAAACAAGAAGCATTATTTTCAAAGTGTGCTAGCAATTAAAAGCCCGTAAATAACTACGGATGAAAAGGGTGTTAACACCTTCCCTTTTCATAACGTATCCCCCAAACTCAAGAAAATTCTTAAAAGGTCTTTCCTGTTCTTTTCACCCTTTACTTTATTGGATAAAAGAAAAGTTGGTGGCAACTCTTGCTATCCGCAACATTTGTGATAAATTATAACACACCAAGTTAGTTCTCCCACCATATTATAGAACTGGAGACTCTGCTGGGGAGAGATAACTAAAATTGGGGTGACCTTAAGGGCTATATTACCTTTATTTTCTTTACTTACTTGATTTGTATGCTTTACATTTTTTGGATTATGCTTGGGTTTATTTCTCGTATAGATCCTATACCCAGATCTGGGGCATTTTAGGTAAGTAGCAATAGATCGTGAAAATTGTACAACGTAGACCGATGTGGTTGAACATATGGCTATGTTAGTGTGACATATATTTGGTATCGGTGTCCCTTGAGTTGAACCAAGGAGAATATGAGGTTGCTTTGTGGTGTCATAAAGCACTAACTGATCGTAGAACCTTAGTTGAACAACTTGGCCATTAGAAAGTAGTGAGATAGCTGGCTTTAATGCAGACTGAAGTTGGTTAATACTCAATACTACACTCATTAAGATTGGACTTTTGAGATATTTTGGTCGCAGTTCTGATGCTTGTGCTGAAACAATGCCTGACGAAGAAATATTAATGATATTGAGATTCCTAGAACTCAGCTACTTCTTTTAGGACAGGTTGAGCCAACTAAAACTTCAAGAGGGTACTTACCTATAAACTCCATACAAGCTTAAACCTAAGGACTTGTGTGCTTTGTTTGCGTATGATTAATTGTTCGAACATGACATCATAATATCATGAAATCATGCTATAACATCTTCACTAACCATTTCAAGGACCTAGGGATTTATCTTTGTTCTGTTTTGTAGATTATGGCATGGTCGACTACTCAGTTTGGTTTCCTTGGGTTTTGAATAAGATATGTTGAGTGTTCTCTTCCAGTTCTTTGACCCTGTACATCACTGCTTCACCTTTCCTGATTATCAGTTGGTACCCACAATGGAGGAGTTTTCTCAATTACTGGAAGTACCTGTTCTCAATCAAACACCATTCACCGGTTTTGAGAAAGATCCACAACCTGAAGAAATTGCATCAATCTTACATTTGAAGTGGTCCGACATTGTAGCTAATTGGGAAAAAAGGAGTGGAGTCAAGGGTTTTCTAGCAAAAATTTTGTTAGAGAAGGCTCGACTATTTTTGGAGGCTTTGAATTTTCAAGCTTTTAAAGAAATCTTGTCTCTTCTAATATATGGGTTAGTGTTGTTCCCTAATCTAGACCAACTAATAGATGTGGATGTTGTCAAAATCTTCCTGTCTCGTAACCCTGTACCTACTTTGCTTGGAGATATTCTGCATTCTCTTCACACTCATAATATGAGGAGGAGCGGGGCTCTTATGTGTTGCATATTTTTGCTATCTAGGTGGTTTATTTCGCACCTTCCCCGATCAATATTGTAGAATGAATAAGGTTTGAGGTGGTCTTAAAGGATGATGTCGCTCTCTCATTTGGATATTTATTGGTGTTCCCGATCTCTGGAAGATGTTACTATCATTAACTGTTGTGGGGAATTCCCTAATGTTCCACTCCTTGGCATTAGGGGAGGTATTACTTACAACCCTTCTCTGGAACTACGAAAATTTGGTTATGCTCGAAGAGATGGTCCTCATGACGCGCTTATCCAGGGTATTATGTTCGACTATGAGAATAATGTTCAAGGTTATCATCAAAGGTTTGTGCGAGCTTGGGGCATGGTAAGCAATATTGATATAAAGACTTTGGGGCATAAGAATTATATCCCTCTAGAGCCTTATCTTATGTGGGTACGAGCTCGCGCTTAAAACCAAATGATGCCATATCCAACTATCGTACCAGTGATTATGGAGCCCATTACCGAAGGGGATATTCCTTATAATATTCTCCATCTGGACATGCCTACTAACCTCGATGAATTGCAGAAATCTTGGATTCAACTCAAGGGAGAACGAGACACCTTGGAAGCTCAATTATTTGCGAGCGAGAATAAAGTGTTGGAGCTCACAAAGCTACTTCACGAGGAGCAAAGCCTTAACGCATACATTGACACGGAGAGGAAGCCTCCGTAGGAGACTTGAGTCTTAGGTCTTAGGAGTTTTTGTTTTGTTGTCTCTTTGAGACCCTTTTTGCTTTTTCATTGTAAGCCCAAGAGGCAGTTGTAATTTTTGAACTTATTAATGAAATATTTGTTTCTATTTCCTTTTTGTCTAGCAAATTTAAATCTTTTAAGGTCCTTGAAAACATTGCATCCACATATCATGCATTATTTCATAAGAAGGTTTTTCGATACAAGTTTCCTCATCTATTTACTGTTTATTTCAGTATAAGATGGCTCTCGAGAAAACCATCAAAAATCTGCAGAACCAACACGCACAGTTTCAAGAGACTCTCCTGAACCTAGCCAAAGGATAACAAGAAATGATGGAGCTCCTCGTCACAAAAAAGAAGACTAAGAAACAGGTTGTTATCCTCAACATAGGAAGAAGGTTCAAAGGTCCTGGCCGACTGGCTTAAGTAGAAGATGTTTCCTCTGAGGAGGACGACAATCAAGAAGAGGATGTAAAAAGCACTCAGGCTGGGGGTGGAAGTAACCATATTTCTGAGGATGAATACTATTTTAATGAGCAGCACCTTCCAACGGATGACAAATACAAGCAACAAGAAGACAGACTTAAAGCTGTGGAAATTCAAAAAGTGTCTGGTTTGGACTTTGGATACTTAGGTTTAGTCCCTGGGGTAGTCATCCATCATAAATTTAAGGTCCCTATCTTCGCCAAATATGATGGGGTCTCTTGTCCGAAACTCCATTTAAGGTCATATATCCGCAAGATTCAACCACACACCACCGCCATGAAGCTATGGGTTCATTTCTTCCAAGAGAGCCTATCTAGAACACAGTTGGAATGGTTCTATCAACTTGAAGGAACCAATATCCACACATGGGAGGACCTGGATGCTGCTTTCTACAAACAATACCAATACAATGCTGACCTTGCACCAAATCGCGTACAATTACAGAGTAGGACTATAGGCTCGAACGAAGGCTTTAAGGAGTATGCCCAGAAATGGAGGGACCTGGCTGGAAGGGTGCAACCCCCTTTAACAGACTGAGAATTGGTGGACATGTTCATTGGCACTATGACGGGACCATTCTTTAATTTGCTGATTGGGAGTTCTTCGTCATGGTTTACTGAGCTGGTTTTGACTGGCAAACAAGTTGAAAGTGGAATCAAAAGTGGGAAGATTCAGATGGTTGCATCCTCTAGTACTGTGAAGAAACCATTTGTTGGTAAGAAGGAAACTAATGTTGTTTATGGCCAGAGGAGTCGTATCAAGAATGATCGTCATTAGTCGGTATGAGCAATATTGATTTCTAACCCGACCCCAGTTCAACGACCACAACAACAAAACAATCAGCATAGGCCAGACGCCCCGAGGAGGCAGTTCACTAGGATCAATATGCGATTGTCTCAAGCTTTACAACATCTGTTGAAGGAAGATTTGGTAACGTTGCGAGATCCTCATCTTAATCCCAATACTTCCTCTCCCAAATATAATCCGAACGTGAAATGTGTCTACCATTCTAATAGTCCCGGGCATGACACCAACAATTATTGGGCGTTGAAGAACAAGATCCAAGATTTGATTGACAACAAAGTGATTGAGTGTGACCCTCCAGAAACCCGTAATATGATTACTGCGCCCATGCCCAGTCATGGTAAAGGTGTTAGTGCTATTGACGATGTCTCCATCATAAGTGACTTGAGCACTCCTTTGATGACCGTTAAAGAGAATCTATTAAGAGTCGGTTTATGTCCGAGTTGTTCTAAAAATTGTTACCATTATGCTTCCCAAACTAATGGATGTATGTGGATGAAGAAGGGTATTCAACTCCTGATTGATAGCCATGAAATTGTGTTCGAGAAAACTCCATCCATAAAGAGTTTGCATGAAGGTATACCTCAAGAATTGAGACTTGAAGATGTTTCTATAATCACAATTTCCAACACTCCTATAAGGATCACCTCTAGAGGCCCTATAAGGATTCCTGCTAAGCCGAGAGTGGCTCCCCTGATCATCACCACACCGGGGCCATTCCCCTATTCCTCTGACAAAGTTGTTCCCTAGAACTATAGGGCAGGAGTTTATTATCATGGTGTTAAGCAAGAGCCATGGATTCCCGGAGATGAAGATTCTGAAGTTACCAATCTCAATGTTGAAAATATTGTTGGAACTAGCAAAGTTACCCAAACAGGAAGGATCTTCTCCCCAGAGATCTCTCCTCCAAAAACTATCACTACACCTGTTCATATTTCTGCCACCGGGTCAACTGGTGACACCCGGGGAAAAGAGAAAGTGACTGAGCCTACCCAGATGGAGGCACCCTCAAAAGATGTTACAATTGAAGACCCTTATAAACAAGAGATGGAATAAATACTGAAGATCATTCATAAAAGTGACTACAAAATAGTTGAGAAATTGGGACAGACACCCTCAAAAATATCCATGTTGTCCTTGTTATTATGCTCCGAAGCACATGCCCAAGCTTTGTTGAAATTCTTGAAGAATGCTCATGTACCACAGAAGACCTCTACTGATCAGTTTGAGAATTGTGTTGCAAGCCTAATTGTTGATAATGGTTTAGGCTTTTCAAATGCTGACTTAACCCCGGTGAGGAAGAATCATAATAAGACTCTGCACATCTCTATTGAGTGTAAGGGAACTACTTTGGCGCATGTGTTAGTTGATACAGGTTCTTCCATGAATGTATTACCAAAAGGTGCTCTAGATAGATTAGACTATGAAAGGCTGGTGCTGAAACCCAGTGATATTGTGGTAAGAGACTTTTATAGGTCAAAAAGGATGATACACAGAGAGGTTGATCTTCCGATCAAGGTGGGATCTCGGGTTTTCAACTCCACTTTTTATGTAACGGATATCCACTCGGCCTATTCCTGTCTGCTCGGACGCCCCTGGATTCATGGGGCATGTGCTGTCACCTCAACCCTGCAACAAAAACTAAAGTATCCAGTGAAAGGGAAGATTGTCACAGTCTATGGAGAGGAAGAATATATGGTCAGCGATTTGAAATCTTTCAAATATGTTGAAATGGATGGTGAATTCATTGAAACTCCCTGCCAGGCATTTGAAGTAATCCCTCTGATGATTTCCATTGCTAAAATCATCAAGGATTCACCAAGAACGTCTTCTCTGTAGGATGCTAGAGCTGTAGTAGAAGAAGGTGGTTGCACTATCTGGGGGAAGCTTCTTGATATCCCCTACAAATCCAACAAATTTGGATTGGGTTTCAATGAATTCAATGCTCTGGAAGACACTGATAGTGATGGTGACTTGGAAGAGTGGATATTCCCTATTGTTGACGATGGACTCAACAACCGGAAGGCCAAAGACTTTGTATCAATCTCCTTCAGCCAGGAGTAATTGTTATTTCCTATTTTTTGCTTTAAGAAGTTTTTCTGTATAATTTCTTTTAAAATAATGACTTTAAAACTTGTGCCTTGCCCAAGGCACAATGGTCCATTTGTTAAGAGTTGTAATTTCATATATCATATGCTCATTTAATGAAAACATTGGACAATTTTGCATTCAAATTTTGCGCTCTTTGTCTTTCTTTTACTTTACTGCATTTTCAAATAGCCATATGATCTTACACGCACACACACATTTGCAGATCCACATCCACTCTGGATCTCATTGACAATAATTCTACTATTGTCGGTTATGACTTCAAAAATCCAATCTATTAAGATAAAGACGAAGGTGAAGAAGATTGTGAGATACCTGGAGAACTCGCCAGACTCTTGATACAAGAGGAAAAGGCAATCCAATCGCATGAAGATCCGGTCGAGGTAATAAACTTGGGTACCGAGGCAAATAAGAAAGAAGTCAAGATTGGCACCAACTTGGGAGACAGTTTCAAGAGCAGATTGTTCCAGATGTTGCACGACTATGTTGAGGTATTCGCTTGGTCATACAAAGACATGCCAGGGCTCGATACTGATATTGTGGTTCACGTCTGCCAATGAAAGAGGGTTGTTCTTCGATCAAACAAAAGGTTTGTTGCATGCGTCCTGATATGTCAAAGAAAATCAAGGTTGAGGTAATGAAACTGTTCAATGCAGGTTTCTTGGTAGTGACGCCGTATCCCTAATGTATTGCAAATGTCGTTCCAGTGCCTAAGAAAGACGATAAGGTCTGTATGTGTGTATACTACAGGGATTTAAATAGGACGAGCCCGAAAGATGACTTCCCACTACCATATATTGACGTCTTGGTTGACAACATTGCTCAACACAAGGTATTCTCCTTCATGGATGGCTTCTCAGGGTACAACCAAATCAAAATGGCTCCTGGAGACATGGAGAAAACTACCTTTGTCACACAGTGGGGCACCTTCTGTTATAAGGTCATGCCTTTTGGGCTGAAGAACACAGACGCAACTTATCAACGAGCTATGGTCGCTTTATTTCATGACAAGATTCATTATGAGATAGAAGTCTACGTTGATGACATGATAGCGAGATCACAAACTGAGGAAGAACATCTTTATCATCTGCAAAAATTGTTTGAAAGGCTGAAGAAATACAAGTTGAGGTTGAATCTCAACAAATGCACCTTTGGGGTGAGGTCTAGAAAACTCCTAGGTTTCGTCGTTTGTGTTAAAGGTATTGAAGTCAATCCTGCAAAAGTTAAATCTATTCAAGAAATAATAGATCCCCATACTGAGAAGGAAGTCAGAGGTTTCTTAGGATGACTAAACTACATTTCCCGATTCATCTCTCATTTGACAGCTACTTGTGAGCCAATCTTCAAACTGCTGAAGAAAGATCAAGTAGTCAGATGGAACAACGACTGTCAAATGGATTTTGACAAAATTAAGGAGTACTTACAAGAACCTCTGGTTCTGATGCCACCAGTTGAAGGAAGACCTCTAATAATGTACCTAAAAGTGATAGAGAACTCAATGGGGTGTGTGTTGGGGAAACATGACGAGTCTGGTCGAAAAGAGTATGTAACATACTACCTTAGTAAAAAGTTTGCCGACAATGAAACAATAAATTCACTGCTCGAGAAAACTTGTTGCGCTTTGGCATGGGTTGCTCGCCGACTAAGACAGTATTTGTTAACTCATACTACTCTATTGATCTCTAAAATGGATCCCACTAAGTACATATTTGATAAGCCAACTCTCTCCTGAAGAATAGCCCGATGGAAAATAATCTTAACAGAATACGACATTCAGTACACCACTCAAAAATCTATCAAAGGAAGTGTACTGGCAGATCATTTGGCATATCAAGCTGTAGATGACTATCAGTCTATGCACTTCGAATTCCAAGATGAGAACATCATGCTAGTAACAGATTATGAAGAACCTGGGCCGCATGAAGGACATGAGCTAGGATCCCGATAGACTATGGTTTTTGATGAAGTTTCAAATGCGCTTGGAAATGGAATCGGTGATGTAATCATCTCCCCTCAAGGTTGCCATATGTAACACCCCAATTCTACCCCAAGCAATTAGCGGAAATCAGAGTATAAAAATTTCCAATATAATCAGGATGTCACATATTCAACAAAGACACATAAACCTGTCATGCTTTTAGAATAGATACATAACACTTAAAGAAGCGGAATGAACACAATTCATTAATATAGTCTTCATAACATAAACCAAACTTTTATTAATCACGCAGGGATTCATAATAATTCTCTAAATAAGATATAGCATCTTTTGAATCATAAAACAACATCAATATAATAAACTCCTCAAATAACAACATAAGGTTCAATAAATAAACAAAAAAGATAAGACAAGTGTTCATTCCCCCCCCCCCCCCCCCCCCCCGAGTGCTACGTATCAGAGCAAATGACACCGAACCCGAACTAACAATGCTATCGGCTACTCATCTTGGTTACCTGCACGTTACCAACAAATGGGCAACATTCAAACAGTGAGATATCAAACTATATAAATAGGGTTATGATAAACAATATATTAGGTAAAGAATAAAAATAATCACCACTTCATACAAAAATAACTCAACACTTCATAAATCATCAACACCACAATTCAACATATACGACTCGAATATGCAATTCGAAACTATGTGAATGCATGTGGTACCATCGAAGTAAAACTTCCAACATAAACATTTTCCAGTAATTACGAGGAACAAGGCATAAGCCTTCTTCACAAATCATTTTACCAATACAAGTCTTCACAAAATCTGCCAATACAGGCCTTCACAAATGCAAATGTATGAAAGTACCACACATACAACAACATCATTAAACACTTTACGAGGCATACACCTATATCACTACTTCACTGGCCATAGGCCTACAATGTCATCAACATAATTCAACAACAATTCATGGCAACAACATATTCATTATATATTCACTAGGATTCACACCATAAGGCTACCCACAAAAATAATTCATAATCACATTATCAATAGCGAATTCCACATATACTCAAGGATATCTCACAATAACAACACATTCATCGATCAGCACAAAATAACACAACATTGGTCATAAGACCTATAATCAACAAGGTTCATAAACCAGACAGAACGACTTAACCAATTGTACCAGTAATTCGGTGTAATCGACATAATTTTAACAAAAAGGCATATCCACATTTACCTACTAATTAAACTTTGTTACCCGGTTAAATTTCGTTAAATTCCGGACAACTAATTATACCGCCTAATTCGGCTACTGGTCAGTGGTTTTTACACAAGAGAAGTGCATAAGTACAAGTTTCTGAAAATTTGTTACAGCAGCTCTGACACGGGTGGCCGTGTTTCCTGACACGGACGTGTCAGGAGAAGAAAAGGGAAGGCATGGAGCACAAAGGCTGACACGGGTGCCCGTGTCAGGAAGCCTGGAGCTTAAAAAATAAGTTTTTCCACCCTTCACACATGTGCCTTATTCTTGTTCATTCCTTGTTTCAATTCACCAATTATCCTAGCTTAGCATTAACCCAACACAGTTCAAATACAACAATTAACAACACAGCTCAAATCAATTGTTAATTTCAATAGCAACACAACCAATTTCTCAGCACAACATATTAGTGAAACTAATACCCTAAACCCCAATTAAAATTCATCATACTCCCATTTATTTAGCAAGAACCCCATGCTTACCTTGGATTGAGTGCAGCTCTAAGAAATTTCAATGGAATTTCTGGGAATTTGGCACTAGTAGCAACCTCCTCTTGTTCTTCTCCTCCTCTAAAAACCCTATTCCTCTTTCTCTTTGTTTTTTCTTCTTTTCCTTATAACACTATAATCTCTTTCTCCTTTGATTATATTTCTAATATAATAATATTATTCTACTTACTTTCTTAATAAATCCAAATGGGTCTAAGTGACATACCCCCTTATTACTTCACAACACCACAAAATAAGCCCAATATCATAATTAAGCTTAATAATAAAATAATACTTCAACTTAATCCCACCAATTTAAATCTGATTATTTATCATGCCACTAAATAAAATAATTCTGACTTCGACGATAAAAATTAGAATTAATATAAAATATTCAAAAAATTTAATTAAATAAATAATTAAATATCGGGGTGTTACAACTCTCCCCCACTTAGAATATTTTCATCCTCGAAAGTAAAAGTTTACCTGGTTCAAATAACTCGCGATAGGAGTCTCGCATCTTGCTCTCCAACTCCCAGGTCATACTTTCTCCAGCAGCTCCTAACCAGAAAACTTTCACCAAAGCAATCTCCTTTCCTCTTAGAATCTTCATCTCGCGATCCGTGACTTGCACATGCATCGTCTCCACCGTGAGATTATCCCATACTTGCACATCGACCATCTGAATCACATGAGACGAATCAGGAATATACTTTCGTGGTTGCGATACATGAAACACATCATACAAATTAGCAAGGTTTGGCGGTAATGCCACTCGGTAAGCAACGTTTCCAACTTTATTTGATATCTGATACGGACCAATAAAACGAGGAGTGAGATTATTAGACTTTAGAGCTCGCCCAACACCAGTCACAGGTGTGACTCTCAAAAACACATGATCACCAGCTTGGAATTCCAAATCTTTCCTTCTCTTATCATGGTAACTTTTATGTCTACTCTGAGAAGCTTTCATTTTCTCTCGAATAAGCTTCACTTTCTCAGTAGTCTCTCGAATAATCTCAGGTCCAAGTACCACACTTTCACCAGATTCATGCCAACACAACGAAGTCCTACACGTCCGACCATACAACGCCTCAAAAGGTGTCATCCCAATACTTGAATCGTAACTGTTATTATAAGTGAACTCAATCAACGGAAGATAAGTATCCCAAGAACCTCCCTAATCAAGAACACATGTCCTCAATAGATCGTCCAACCACTGAATAGTCCTCTCGGTCTGACCATCCGTCTAAGGATGATACGCCAAACTCAACCTTAACTTAGATCCCAACGCCTCTTGCAAACTTTTCCAGAAATCAAAAGTAAACCTCGGATCTCTATCTGACACAATACACAAAGGAACACCATGCAAATTCACAATTACTCTGGTGTAAATCTCTGCCAACTTCGAAATCGGATATGTGATGTTAATAGGTATAAAGTGTGCCGACTTCGTAAGCCTATCAACAATCACCCATATTGAATCATGTCCTCTCAAGGTACTAGGTAATCCTGTTACAAAGTCCATCGAAATGCTATCCCATTTCGATTATGGAATCTCTAACAGTTGCATCAACCCTGCAGGCTTCGGATGCTCAATTTTCAACTTCTGACAAGTCAAACATGCATACACAAACTGTGCCACTTCAGGCTTCATACCAGGCCACCAAAATAAGCCCTTCAAGTCTTGATACATTTTGGTAACTCCTGGATGAATACTCAAACTGCTTCTATGACTTCCCTCAAGAATCACTTTCTTAATCTCTTCATCATCAGGAATGCAAATACGATCTCGGAATCTCAACACACCTTGCGCATCTATCTTGAAATCATCATTCTCAGATCGATCAATTCCTATCATCATATCCACCAACTTCACATCTAGATTTTGAGCCTTACTGATACTATTGAGAAAGTCATTATTAATCTTTAACATTCCCAACATAACACTCTGCGGTGTCACTTCACAAACCAAACTCAAATCTCAGAATTTCTCAATCAACTCCAACTCTTTAACCATCATTGCCAACTTGTGCAAAGTCTTTCAGCTTAAAGCATCGACTACACATTAACTTTTCCTGGATGATAATTAAAACAGAAATAATAATCCTTCAACAATTCTAACCACCTTCGCTGCCTCATATTCAACTATTTCTGATCAAAAAGATACTTTAAACTCTTATGGTCACTAAACACTTCGAATCTAGAACCATAAAGATAATGCCTCCAGATTTTCAACACAAAGATAACTGCAGCCAATTCTAAATCATGGGTAGGATAATTATTTTCATGATTCCTCAATTTCCTCGACGCATAAGCAACCACCTTACTATTATGCATGAGTATACCACCTAACCCCATCAGACAAGCATCACAATACACAACAAAAGGTTCTCCAGGATTAGGCAAAGTCAAAACCGGAGCCGACGTCAACCTCTTCTTCAACTCGGTAAAACTTTCTTCACATCGACTATCACACACAAAGGCTTTACCCTTACAAGTCAACTTGGTCAACAGAAGTGCCAACTTAGAAAAACCTTCGATAAATCGTCTATAGTAACCGGCTAATACTAAGAAGCTTCTAATATCGGTAACCAACTTCGGAGCTTCCCATTGCAACACAGCATTAACTTTAGAAGGATCCACGACAATGCCACTACCTTAAATGACATGAACAAGGAAACTAACCTAATGCAACCAGAATTCGCACTTGGACAACTTCTCATACAACTTCTTCTCTTTCAAAACTTGCAATACAACTCTTAGGTTCCCTTCATGTTCTTCTTCCGATTTAGAGTAAATCAGAATGTCATCAATGAATACCACCACAAACTGATCCAAATAAGTATGAAAGATATGATTCATGTACTCCATGAATACTCCCGGCGCATTAGTAACACCGAAAGGCATCACCGAATACTCGTAGTGTCCATACCGAGTTCTGAATGCGGTCTTCCAAATATCATCTTATTTCACTCTAATTTGGTGATATCCTGACCTCAAATCAATCTTAGAAAACACACTTGCACCCACCAATTGATCCATCAAGCCATCAATTCTTGGAAGCTGATACTTGTTCTTAATCGTCACTTTATTCAACTGTCTATAATCGACATAAAGTCACATACTTCTATATTTCTTCTTTACTAACAACATAGGATCTCCCCACGGTGATACACTTGGTCTTACAAACTTTTTCTCAAGCAACTCTTATAACTGCTTCTTCAATTCAGATAATTCAGATGCAGACATCATGTACGGTGCCATAGGAACAGGTCTGGTACCAGGTACAAGATCAATCACAAACTCAACTTCTCTTTCTAGAGGCACGTCAGGAATTTCATCAGGAAACACTTCAGGAAATTATCGCACCACCCGCAACTCATCAATCCTAACTTGGTTCTCAATAGATAGCGACACCATCAACAAGAACATTTGCGCTTCGTCTTGCATCAATTGCTGCAACTATTTACCAGTAAACAAACTAACTTCTTCTTCTTCTTCTTCAGGAGTAGAAAAACTCAAAGATTTGTTATAGTAATTGATATGAATATAATTATACTTTAACCAGTTCATACCCAAGATCACATCCAATCCACTTAAAGACAAACAAATCAAGTCAACAACAAAGTCTTTGCCAAAGATCTACAAAGGGCAATTCAAACACACACGAGAAGTAGTCACTGATCCCTTTGCCGGAATCTCGACGACCATTTCTCCATTCATAGAAGACAACATAAGACTCAATCTTTCAACACAATCAACAACAATAAACAATGAGTAGCTCCAGTATCAATAATAGTAATTAAAGGCATACTATTAATGAAACATGTACCTCTGATGAGTCTGTCCTCACTAGTTGTCTGAGTCCAGCCAAAGCAAACACCTTACCACCAGTTTGTGCCTTCTTCGGTTTCTGACACTGAGTACTAATATGCCCCTTTTCTTCACAATTTTAACAAACATCCGCCTTATGCCTACAATCTGGAGTTGTGTGTCCAATCTTGCCACAACGGAAACACCTCTTCACATCAGTAATAGTGCACATATTACTCTTATGACCAGGTTTCCCACATTTGAAACATACAAATCTAGAAGGAGCATCTCCCCCACTAGTCCTCTGACCATGAGCAACTCTTTATTTACCTCTACCAGCATCATAAGGCTTGCCACAGTTCTATTGATTATTTCCTCTCCTATCACTAACAATCTTGTGATGAGCATTGCTATCCTCTTCAAAGATCCTGCAACTATCAACCAAATAAGAAAAGACACGAATCTTCTGATATCCAACAACCTTCTTGATTTCCGAGCGCAACCCATTCTCAAACTTGATGCACTTAGAAAATTCAGCACCCTCACCGTCAAAATATGGATAGAACTTAGCTAGCTCAATAAACTTAGTAGCATACTCAGTGACAGATTTGTTCCCTTGCTTCAACTCAAGGAACTCAATCTCTTTCTTACCCTGAACATCTTCAGGATAATACTTCCTCAGAAACTCCCTACGAAACACAATCCAAGTGATTTCCTCATCTGCAACTTCCAACCTTGCACGCATCTCTAGCCACCAGTCATCAGCTTCAACTGCTAACATATGAGTGCCATACCGAACCTTCTGTGCTGGAGTCCAATCCATCACTCGGAAGATCCTCTCAATCTTCTTCAACCAATCTAGTGCTCTATCAGGATTATGCTTACCCTTGAACACCAGCGGATTCTCCCTTTGGAAAGTCGCCAAACTACGAGATCCAACATTCTCGTCAGCATTAGGCTGATTCTGCATAGCCTGAGCCATCGCCTGCAGAGAAGCAGCAATTACAGCATCGTTCCTTCCAGCCATCTTATCCAATCACTTCAACATAAATAACAGTTAAGAAAAACTAATAATACTCAATTGTTAAATAACTACGACTCGATAACTTGGACGGATGGACCGACTTGTTGTGATACCACTAATGTAACACCCCAATTCTACCCCAAGCAATTAGCGAAAAATCAGAGTATAAAAATTTCCAATATAATCAGGATGTCACATATTCAATAAAGACACATAAACTTGTCATGCTTTTAGAATAGATACATAACACTTAAATAAAAGGAATGAACACAACTCATGAATATAGTCTTCATAACATAAACCAAACTTTGATTAATCACGCAGCGGATTCATAATAATTATCTAAATAAGATATAACATCTTCTGAATCATAAAATAACATCAATACAATAAACTCCTCAAATAACAACATAAGGTTCAATAAATAAACAATAAAATAAGACAAGCATTCATTTCCCCCCGAGTGCTACGTATCAGAGCAAATGACACCAAACTCGAATTAACAATGATATCGGCTACTCATCTTGGTTACCTGCATGTTACCAACAAAGGGAAAAATTCAAACAGAATGGGTGAAATATCAAACTATATAAATAGGGTTATGATAAACAATATATTAGGTAAAGAATAAAAATAATCACCACTTCATACAAAAATAACTCAACACTTCATAAATCATCAACACCACAATTCAACATATACGACTCAAATATGCAACTCGAAACTATGCGAATGCATGTGGTACCACCAGAGTAAAACTCCCAACATAAACATTTGTCAGTAATTCCGAGGCACAAGGCATAAGCCTTCTTCACAAATCATTTTTCCAATACAAGCCTTCACAAAATCCGCCAATACAGACCTTCACAAATGCAAATGTATGAATGTACCACACATACAACAACATCATTAAACACTTCACGAGGCATATGCCTATATCACTACTTCATTGGCCATAGGCCTACAACTTCTTCAACGTAATTCAACAACAATTCATGGCAACAACATATTCATTATATACTCACTAGGATTCACACCATAAGGCTACCCGCAGAAATAATTCATAATCACATTATCAATAGTGAATTCCACATATACTCAATGACATCTTGCAACAACAACACATTCATCGATCAACATAAAATAACACAATATTGGTCATAAGACCTATAATCGACAATGTCCATAAACCAGATGGAATGACTTAACCAACTGTACCGGAAATTTGGCGTAATAGACATGATTTCAACAAAAATACATATCCACATTTACCTACTAATTAAACTTGGTTACCCGGTTAAATTTCGTTAAATTCCGGACAACTAATTATACCGCCTAATTCGGCTTCTGGTCAGTGGTTTTTACACAGGAAAAGTGCATCAGTGCAAGTTTCTGAAAATTTGCTACAATAGCTCTGACACGGGAGCCCGTGTTTCCTAACACGGTCGTGTCAGGAGAAGAAAAGGGAAGACATGGAGCACAGAGGCTAACACGGGTTCCCGTGTCAGCTGACACGACCCGTGTCATGAAGCATGGAGCTTAAAAACTCAGTTTTGCCACCCTTCACACATGTGCCTTATTCTTGTTCATTCCTTGTTTCAATTGACCAATTATCCTAGCTTCGCATTAACCCAACACAGTTCAAATACAACAATTAACAACACAACTCAAATCAATCGTTAATTTCAATATCAACACAACCAATTTCTCAACACAACATAGTAGTGAAACTAATACCCTAAACCCCAATTAAAATTAATCATACTCCCATTTATTTATCAAGAACCCCACTGTTATACCCCAAAATTTTCCCTTTCATTTTTCAAGTATTTTCTCACAAGATATTCTAAGACACCAAGTTTGCAGCACTGATACATCAATTTAGGCTTGGAATTGGCACAAGGGAAAAATGGTCAATTGCATACTGGAAAGTCAAACTTTGACTTTTTGGTCAACATTACAACCCAAAGATCAAATTTCATCAAGACATTCAGAAAATATCAAGCTTGATCATTAAGAAGTCAAGAGAATCAAAAATCCAACTTTGCAAGACTTTGAGATTTTTCTAAGTATTTTCTATACTTGGTTAATTTCATTTGCTTAATGGCATTTTACTACAACTCCAATTAATTCAAGATGATGCAAGTAATTCAAGTTATTACAAAGTGACATTTTTGCAAAATTACATATTCTAAAAAAAACTATGTCTTGATTAAAACCTTGTCACAATATTTTTGCCTTTGACATAATATGCACAAGACTAAATTTGCGACATGCTACAACTATGTTGTCCAAAATTAAAGAAAATATGATATATCACATGCTACAACTATGCTGCACCCCAAGGATACATGTTGCCATTACAGTCCAAAACTGCTCTATGCAGTCTGCCCAAGCCTGCATCACAACAGCCCCAAGATTGCACTAAAATGGCAAAGGAAATTTGGGTGCAGAAAGAATCAAAGCAGTATGCCAAAGCAATTCAAAATGGCTTATTTGTTTCCCCCCTAAACCACAGTCAAGGGGTCTACAAAAGAGAACTGTCTCATAAGACAAAGGGGTTGGATTTTTAGAAGAGGCATATATATATATATATATATATATATATATATATATATATATATATATATATATATATATATATATATATATATATATATATATATATATATATATATATATATATATATATATATATATATATATATATATATATATATATATATATATATATAGAGAGAGAGAGAGAGAGAGAGAGAGAGAGAGAGAGAGAGAGAGAGAGAGAGAATAGTGAGTCTCATTGAGCAGAAAAACAATATCCTTGTTAACCTTGACTGATTTTTCAAAATCAAATCTGTTCTTGTTCAAAACAAAATCCCAACCTCTTACTCCACCATGCAAACTCTCCCTAAGCCAAACACTTCATACAAAGTTTGTCCAAACACAAAAACAGTCCTTGTAGTGCTACTCACCTTCATCATAAAAAATACCAAAAATATTATAGTACAGTCCAACTCAGTTCTAGCAGTCCAGAGAAGCTTCCTGAAGACTCACAAGGTTATCACATCATTTGGAAAAGCATTCAGATCTAAAACAACCAGTGCAGCCCAAAGGTAAGTCCTCTTGACTTGGTATCTTGTCATTACATCATTAAAAAGCTGTTGTTCTTTGAATACAAGATGTAGTACTTTAATATCTTGTTGAACTAGTCATTTGCTTAAGGTTTAGGTTTATTCAATCATTTATTATTCATGTTTATCCATCATATGCCATAAATTAACCTGTACATTCAGTAAAATAATGTTTAAGGCAGGAAAATGAAGCATGTATCGACACATATCATCATGTGTCGACTCATCCTAGTGAAAAAACAAGGTATGAGTCGACACATAACCCCCATGCATCGACTCATACTGATTTTAGGTTCAAAACAGAAGTGGGAAAAGACCATGAGTCGACACATACGCGTTTCGCGTCAATGCAAGAAGGTTTATGAGTCGACACATCCAATTATGTGTCCATTCATACTGAGCAGATTTTGGTTTACAGGAGCTGGAAGAGCTTATGAGTCGATACATACGCGTTTCGCGTCGACACAAGAAGGGTGCATGAGTCGACACATCCCCTTATGTGTCGACAAATACTGAGTTATTTTGTTTTGCAGGAGCAAGGAAAAGCTATGTGTCGATACATAGCAGCATGGGTCGACACATAGCAGTTCAAAATGCAGTTTTCCTTTTATTTTACACTGTTTTTACATTGTTTTCATCATCATTCTATATGGTTGTAATATTTCAGTCTCCACTTCATCCCCATTGTAAATTTGTACCCCCATCCCCCTAAAGTGATGTAATAGCTTAGGATTTATTTTCCACATGTTTACTTGCTTTCATATATTGCTAGTAATTAGGATGTATGGCAAGATAAAACCAGCAAATAGATAACCTTTCAAATACAAGACAAAATGCATGCAAACTAACACACTTGCACACTATCACCTCTAGGGAAACCTCACTTTGTCACCTTTCGGAAAATAGTCATGTCCCTCGAACATGAGCGTTTTAGCAAAATACCCTCGATAAAAAGATCGTAGTCCCTCGATGTTGCCTTCGGTAAACGATCTAGTCCCTAAAATGACATTGCTAAAACGTCCCATATGTTGCCTTCTATGACTATACAAACGTCCCAATGCCCGTCCCTTCACATCCAACGATGGGGCTTCTTACCAAATCAATGGTAAGACAGCCACATCTAAAGGAGGAGGAAAAGCACATTTAAGACCTTTCGAATAGGTAGATACGCTCTTAGTTACCCGCTTGCTCACAACAAAAACATTTTTACCCACACTCTCACTTTTGAATTATTTTTGAAACAAACACTTTTTATGCATTCTTATAGAAACGAGAATCGTTACAAAGTTACATTTTCAAAATACTTTCAAAAACACATCTCACAAACACACTTTTGAACTATTTTCGAAATAAACACTTTGTAGGTGTTCTTATAAAAACGAGAACCATTACGAAGTTCCATTTTCAAAATACTTTCAAAAATCACCACCACAAGCACACATTCAAACAAAAGCAAGTGATCTAGCAAGTAACTAAGAGCCCATGGAAAACCATGGATGAAAAGGGTGTTAATACCTTCCCTTTTCATAATCTACCCCCCGAACCCGAGAAATAATCTCTAAAGGTCTTTCCTGTGCTTTTTCCCTTTCCTTTTTGGATAAAAGAAAAGTCGGTGGCGACTCTTGATAACTGCAACATTTGCGAACACAAACGCAAAACCTCTCAAGTCAGTTCTCCCACCGTATCACAAAACTGGCGACTCTGCTGGGGAATTTCTAAAAGTGGGGTTACCTTAGGGTTAAATCACCTTTACTTGCTTACATTGTTTGATTTGTTTGTGTTACATTTTTGTTCCTTGTTTGGGTTTGTTTTAAATCCTACACCCGGATTTGGTGGCACCTTTTAGGTAAGTAGTAATAGACTGCGAGGGAATTGTGCGGGGTATACCGACATGGTTGAAGCAGTAGCTACGTTGATGTGGCACTTTGGTTGGTACTGGAAACCCTTGAGTTGAATCAAGGAGAGTACGGGGCTGCCGCGTGGTGTCATAAAGCATCAACTGACCTTAGAACCTTACTTGACCAACTTGGCCATTAGGACGTAGTGAGATGATCGGTTTCGGTGTAGAGCTGAAAATTGGTTGATACTCGATGCTACACTCATTGAGACTTGACCCCTGAGTTTTGTTCGGTTGCGAGTCAATTGCTTATTGACCGAAGCTTGTGGGAAAGGTCAGTGATATTGAGATCCCTTAGAACCCGGTTACTATTAACTAAGACAGGTTGAGCCAACTAAACTTCAAGAGGGTACTTACCTACAAACTCCATGCAAGCCTAAAACTAAGTATCTGTTTGCTTTGTGTGAATATGATTATTTGTATATAAATTTGCTTACCTCGCATATCTATACATAACATCATAACATCATACCATAGCATTTTTAATAACCATTTCAAGGATCTCGAGGGTCTTTGATGCAGGGTCACGTTGAACCAGACGTCTACCAAAGGGCAAGAGGATTCATTTTCCTCTAAACAAACATCGTCAAAGATCAAGTACAACAACTTGAGTCAAGGGCTATGACCCACTTGACATGGTGAGTTTGATTCCTGTGGAAAGACTTCCACCGGTATAAAGTTCTCCAATCAAAGATGTTGATCGAAGTTCAACTTCTAACATTTTCTTGTGTTTACCCCGCGAGATCCTTGAAAACATGCATCCACATATCATGCATCATATCATGACAGGTTTCTCCCATTCAGGTCTCCTTATCTTCCTACTGTTTATTTCAATAGAGATGGTTCTAGAGAAGACTATCAAGGACATCCAGGCTCAAAACGCTCAACTTCAAGAGATGTTCTTGAACCTATCCAAGGGGCAAGAAGAAGTGAAATCTCTCCTCACTAGGGGCATGATCATGGGGAATCCTGAGGGCAACAAAGATGATCAGTTGGAGCTGCTACGAACTGAGATAGCCATAATGAAAATCTAGATGATGGGACAACTGGTGGACCAGATGGCTCTCATCCGAAACTTGGCACAAGGACAAGAAGAGTTGAGAGTCCTCATTAACAAGCTTCATCAAGACGGATGTAACCAAATGGGGCAAACAACTAGAGTTGAGGATCAAGTCATCATTCAGCCTCCCTTGAGACAAGAAGCCGAGAGAAGACCTCCCCAGTTTTCTTCAGTGTCACGAGCCCAACAACAACCTCTCCAACAACAACAGGGTAATTGGCGTAGGCGGAATACATCTGAAAGACGCTTCACCAAAATTGACATGTCATTATCTCAAGTACTGCAACACCTGTTGGAAGCCAAGTTGGTTGTATTAAGGGACCCCCCTCAGAATCCCAACACAACCTCTCCAAGGTACAATCCAAATGCAAGATGTGCGTACCACTCCAACAGTCCTGGACATGACACCAATAGCTCTTGGACATTGAGAAACAAAATTCAAGATCTGATTCAAGAAGGAACGCTGGAGTTCACACAAGATGGCCAGACCGAATTCTTCTGCCAAGGGATCTCCACCTAAAATGACAAGTTCGAATAAAGAGGCTTCCGTTCATTTTGAATTTTCAATTGTAATTTCTTTTGTTATTCAAACAATTATCTATTAATGTCAAACTATGTTTCATTAATGCATTGCATATGTTTGTCTTGAATTCATCTTTTCGTTTTCACTATATTTAAACTATGCTTTTTATTCTTCTTATGACATTTAACTCTTGCTAAAAGTTGTAAGCCTTTAGAGGGAGGATGACGAAAACAATGCCATAATCTCATACAATATGCTTTTGGACAGACCTTGCTGACGATGTATAGGCGTTTCTTTCAAACCCTAAACACTGGAGTTATAAGGAAGATAATCCCTAGTCAACCCCTTCGAGCCAAAGAAGTCGAAGTTTTCTGTATACAAATTGAAACCTTTAATCAAAACCTGGGGCAGGGTAGTCTCTCAGTTAATTCAAATACGCGTTAAAGCCGTAAACTCTCATCTTGTAATACAACGAATGACATCAAAAACATTCCTCTGGAATCAAAAGATGGTGATGGTTCCCTATCACAAAGGCAGTCATTATCTGTCAAAAACAAAAGCCCACTAAGTCAAAACCTATAAAGGAGACTTAATAAAACTGGGGTATCCCGCTGACTGTAATTTCAAAACAATAACAGTCAGGCAAAAGTCAGGGATAACAAATCAAAAGAAAGAGGCCACTACAGATCCTCAACAACAACAAAAAAATGATGCAAAAAATGATTGCCTTCTGATAAACTAAACTTGTCTGAACCATCACCAAAACGTCATCCCAGACTCAATTGGAGTTCAAACGTATAATTAACTGAGCTTAGGACTGAAGAACATCACGAAGAACGGGTGGGTACAAATACATTTGAGCCTTTATCCTTCGTTTCTTAAACCATGAACCAAGCCACGTTACAACCCTTCAAAAGTCCTTATTGAAGCATGGGGTAGTTCGAAAGCATACTGTTACAAAAGGTATCCTGACTCCTGTAAGGATTTACTCAAAATCCAGAGTTGAATTACAAACTTCTTTACTTGCTAAAAACTCATTTTTCAAAACTTCAAGACAAACATAAACTTTGCATTATTTGAATATCACTGTTTGCATATGGCTATTTGTTTGACAACGAAGAAATTCACACAACGAATATCCAGTGAACGAAAGCTCTCTCAGTGAATAAAATCAATTCAAGAAGGATGAAACTTCCATTGACAAATATCCTATCAACAAGGGGGCATGACATGTCACTATTCGAGCACACCTGGGGCAGTCCAGTCAAGATTTCAAGAAATCTCTCAAATTGCAGAGTAACAAGGGGTAGGTCTCCATCTCCGTCACTTGGGGCATTAAACGTCAAATCTCAGCAAAGAGTTACATACAGTCAAACATTTCCAGGCAGTACCATAAGAGCTTGCTATTAGGGGCAGTGACAAATCTCCCCAAAATCTTTCTCATAGGATGATTCCCCAACAAGAGTTTAATCTCTGAAAACCTTCCCCCAACTAGGAAAGCTTCAAGAATCCTCGAGGACTTCCCCAACAAGTTCATCACCTCTCTAGCAGACCGACAACAGGGTTTATTTCCCCAACAAACTACAGATTCCCCAACTTGATTTTGCCTCTCCGACTACCACAAATCAAAGGATCACAACTCCTATTCCCCAGTAGACTATTCTACAATTCCCCAGCAAGTTACTGTGAAACCTGGACTCGACCAGATATCAGTTCAACTTCGATTCCCCAGTAAGAGCAATGGACAATCGAGACTCCTGAACTTTTTCCCCAAGAAGGAATAAACGTACTCCCCACAGAGTTTTCAATATTTCCAAGCAGAGTTCTCTTCAAAAAACAAAATAGGAATCCCCGGTGGAAACATTCTAAGCAAAGTTTGAAGACACACATACCCTTCAACAGCAGTCCAGGATTTAACAAACTCCCCTACATTTGTCAAGGATTTATTTTCCCAGACGAAAATACATTCATAAACATTTCACATTTCATACCTCCTATTTACATACATGATAAAGTGCATATGACACAATCTCGTCTATTTTTGAGAACATCATGACATCATGCATTTCATACATCATGACATTGCATACAGCTAACGTTTTACCTTTTCAGGAAAAGGTCAATCAAAAGATGGTTACCATCAACCATTTCAAGTTCCAGATTAATACTTGTAGTAAGCCAAGAAAACTATTTGTGGAACGACTGATTGTAGATTAATACCTGTAACAAGCCAGGAAAACTATCTACATGAAGAGATTGAAGATTAATACCTGTAGCAAGCCAGGAAAACTATCTTTCTTTCTCAGGTCAAAGATTAATACCTGAAACCAGACAGGACAAATATCTACTCGACCAGCTCATTCAATTTCAACCTTTTGATACAGTTCAGATACGCTCCAGATACAGATGCCATCCTGATACTCATTCAGATTTCAACTTTTGATACAGTTCAGATACACTCCAGATACGGATGCCATCCTGATACTCATTCAGATTTCAACTTTTGATATAGTTCAGATACGCACCAAATATGAATGCCATCCTGATACTCATTCAAAGACAGCTTTCAGATACAGTTCAGATACACAACAAATACGGATGCCATCCTGATACTCATTCAGATTCAGCTTTCAGATACAGTTTAGATACGCACCAGATACGGATGCCATCCTGATACTCATTCGGATTCAGCTTTCAGATACAGTTCAGATACGCACCAGATATGGATGCCATCCTGATACTCATTCAAAGATAGCTTTCAGATACGCACCAGATACGGATGCCATCCTGATACTCATTCAAAGACAGCTTTCAAATACAGTTCAGATACGCACCAGATACCGATGCCATCCTGATACTCATTCAAATTCAACTTCTAGATACATTTCAATTACGCTCTAGATACGGATGTCATCCTGATACTCATTTAGATACAGCTCAGATATGCTCCAGACATGGACGTAATTCTAATACTCAACTTACAAATTACAATTCAACAAGCATTCTTGGATGGCATCTACAAGCCCATCTCCAACAATATTCTATCACCTCTCCAAATGGCATCTTTAAGCCCATTCCTCCTAGCATCACATCGCCGAGTGAAAATTTATGGGCACTCTAGTGTCCAATCATCTTCCACCTTCGAGTCACGAATGGCAAAACTCGCCAATCTAACTCTTCAGGTTTAAGAAGATTGAACAGGGGCAGTTGTTGTACCCAAAAATTTGCCCTCTTATTTTTCAAGTATTTTTTCTCACAAGATATTCTAAGACGCCAAGTTTGAAGCACTGATACATCAATTTAGGCTTGAAATTGGCACAAGGGCAAAATGGTCAATTACATACTAGAAAGTCAAACTTTGACTTTTTGGTCAACATTACAACCCAAAGATCAAATTTCGTCAAGACATTCAAAAAATATCAAGCTTGATCATTAAGAAGTCAAGAGAATTAAAAATCCAACTTTGCAAGACTTTGAGATTTTTCTAAGTATTTTCTATACTTGGTTAATTTCATTTGCTTCATGGAATTTTAATACAACTATAATTAATTCAAGATGATGCAAGTAATTCAAGTTATTACAAAGTGACATTTTTGCAAAATTACATATTCTAAAAATAACTATGTCTTGATTAAAACCTTGTCACAATATTTTTGCCTTTGACATAATGTGCACAAGACTAAATTTGTGACATGCTACAACTATGTTGTCCAAAATTGAAGAAAATATAATATATCACATGCTACAACTATGCTTCACCCCAAGGATACATGCTGCCATTACAGTCCAAAACTGCTCTATGTAGTCTGCCCAAGCCTGCATCACAACAGCCCCAAGATTGCACTAAAATGGAAAAGGAAATTTGGGTGTAGAAAGTATCAAAGCAGTATGCCAAATCAATTCAAAATGGCTTATTTGTTTTCCCCCCTAAACCACAGTCAAGGGGTCTACAAAAGAGAACTGTCTCATAAGACAAAGGGGTTGGATTTTTGGAAGAGGCATAGAGAGAGAGAATAGAGAGTCTCATTGAGCAGAAAAATAGTATCCTTGTTAACCTTGACTGATTTTTCAAAATCAAATCTGTTCTTGTTCAAAACAGAATCCCAACCTCTTACTCCACCATGCAAACTCTCCCTAAGCCAAACACTTCATACAAAGTTTGTCCAAACACAAAAACAGTCCTTGTAGTGCTACTCACCTTCATCATAAAAAATACCAAAAATATTATAGTACAGTCCAACTCAGTTCTAGCAGTCCAGAGAAGCTTCCTGAAGACTCACAAGGTTATCACATCATTTGGAAAAGCATTCAGATCTAAAACAACAAGTGCAGCCCAAAGGTAAGTCCTCTTGACTTGGTATCTTGTCATTACATCATTAAAAAGCTGTTGTTCTTTGAATACAAGATGTAGTACTTTAATATCTTGTTGAACTAGTCATTTGCTTAAGGTTTAGGTTTATTCAATCATTTATTGTTCATGTTTATCCATCATATGCCATAAACTAACCTATACATTCAGTAAAATAATGTTTAAGGCAGGAAAATGAAGCATGTATCGACACGTATCCTCATGTGTCGACTCATCTTAGTGAAAAAACAGGGTATGAGTCGACACATAACCCCCATGCATTGACTCATACTGATTTCAGGTTCAAAACAAAAGTGGGAAAAAACCAAGAGTCAACACATACGCATTTCGCGTTGATGCAAGAAGGTTTATGAGTCGACACATCCAATTATGTGTCGACTCATACTGAGCAGATTTTGTTTTACAGGAGATGGAAGAGCTTATGAGTCGATACATACGCGTTTTGCGTCGACACAAGAAGGGTTCATGAGTCGAAACATCCCCTTATGTGTTGACACATATTGAGTTATTTTGTTTTGCAGGAGCAAGGAAAAACTATGTGTCGATACATAGCAGCATAGGTCGACACATAGCAGTTCAAAATGCAGTTTTCCTTTTATTTTACACTGTTTTTACATTGTTTTCATCATCATTCTATATGGTTGTAATATTTCAGTCTCCACTTCATCCCCATTGTAAATTTGTACCCCCATCCCCCTAAAGTGATGTAATAGCTTAGGATTTATTTTCCGCATGTTTACTTGCTTTCATATATTGCTAGTAATTAGGATGTATGGCAAGATAAAATCAGCAAATAGATAACCTTTCAAATACAAGACAAAATGCATGCAAACTAACACACTTGCACACTAACACCTCTAGGGAAACCTCACTTTGTCACCTTTCGGAAAATAGTCATGTCCCTCGAACATGAGCGTTTTAGCAAAATACCCTCGATAAAAAGATCGTAGTCCCTCGATGACCCTCGATGTTGCCTTCGGTAAACGATCTAGTCCCTAAAACGACATTGCTAAAACGTCCCATATGTTGCCTTCTATGACTATACAAACGTCCCAATGCCCGTCCCTTCACATCCAACGATGGGGCTTCTTACCAAATCAATGGTAAGACAGCCACATCTAAAGGAGGAGGAAAAGCACATTTAAGACCTTTCGAGTAGGTAGATACGCTCTTAGTTACTCGCTTGCTCACAACAAAAACATTTTTACCCACACTCTCACTTTTGAACTATTTTCAAAACAAACACTTTGTATGCATTCTTATAGAAACGAGAATCGTTACAAAGTTACATTTTCAAAATAATTTCAAAAACACATCTCACAAACACACTTTTTAACTATTTTCGAAACAAACACTTTGTAGGCGTTCTTATAGAAACGAGAACCATTACGAAGTTCCATTTTCAAAATACTTTCAAAAATTACCACCACAAGCACACATTCAAACAAAAGCAAGTGATCTAACAAGTAACTAAGATCCCATGGAAAACCATGGATGAAAAGGGTGCTAATACCTTCCCTTTTCATAATCTACCCCCCGAACCCGAGAAATAATCTCTAAAGGTCTTTCCTTTGCTTTTTCACCTTTCCTTTTTGGATAAAAGAAAAGTCGGTGGCAACTCTTGCTAACCGCAACATTTGCAAACACAAACGCAAAACCTCTCAAGTCAGTTCTCCCACCGTATCACACCCACCCTTACCTTGGATTGAGTGCAACTCTAAGAAATTTCAATGGAATTTCTGGGAATTTGGCACTAGTAGCAACATCCTCCTCTTCTTCTTCTCCTCTCAAAACCTTATTCCTCTTTATCTTCTTTTCTTCTTTTCCTGATAACACTATATTCTCTTTCTCCTCTAATTCTATTTCTAATATAATAGTATTATTCTACTTACTCTCTTAATAAATCTAAATGGGCCTAAGTGACATACCCCCTTATTACTTCACAATACCACAAACTAAGCCCAATATCATAATTAAGCTTAATAATAAAATAATACTTCAACTTAATTCCACCAATTTAAATCCGATTATTTATCATGCCACTAAATAAAATAATTCCGACTTCAACAATAAAAATTTGAATTAATATAAAATATTCAAAAATATTTAATTAAATAAATAATTAAATATTGGGGCGTTACACCATACGCCCTTCATTATCAGACTTTTCTTTGACTGTCCCAACAACATGGTTGAGTACGAAGCGTGGATCTTGGGTCTTAAAGCTTCTATTGACCTAAGAATCAAAATCTTGAGCGTACAAGGGGATTCAGCCTTGGTAATCACTCAAGTCAAGGGAGATTGGGATACGAAACATCTAAGTCTTATCCCTTACCGAGAGCATGTGCTAACCTTGATTCCGTACTTTGAAGATATTACCTTTGAGCACATCCCAAGGGAAGAAAATTAGTTGGCAGGCGTCTTGGCTACCATGTCATCCATGTTAAAGCTTAGACGGGACACCGAGGATTCCAGAATTACCATTGAAAGATTCAGCGTACCAGCACACTGCTACGAAATTGATACTGATGGAGTAGAAGAAAAGCCCTGGTTTCATGAAGTGAAAAGATTTATTGAGGCTCAAGAATACCCTAAAGGAGCATCTATCAATGACAAGAAATTCCTACGGAGGTTCTCAGCTAAGTTCTTCCTGAGAAGCAAAATTCTGTATAGGTGTAACCATGATTCAACTCTACTTTGTTTTGTGGACAAGAAGAAAGCAGAGAAAGTTATGGATGATATGCACGAAGTCATCTTTGGTACTCATTCTAGTGGACATACTATGGCTAAGAAAATATTGAGAGTGGGTTACTATTGGTCGACCATGGAAACTGACTGTCATCACCACTCAAGAACTTGTCATAAGTGCCAGACCTATGCTGATAAAGTTCATTTGCATCCAGTACCTTTAAACATCATGACTTCTCCTTGGCCATTCATAATGTGGAACATTGACATGATTGGAGAAATCAAGCCTACTACATCTAATGGACATCACTTCATTCTCGTTACCATTGACTACTTCATAAAATGGGTTGAAGCAGCTTCATTTGCCTCACTTACCAAGAGTGTTGTGGCTCGTTTCATTAAGCATAATCTCATCTGTCGGTATGGTATCCCTAAGAGAATCATCACTGACAATGGTACCAATCTTAACAACACTATGGTCACTGAACTCTACATGCATTTTAAGATCAAGCACCATAAATCTTCTTCGTATCATCCAAAGATGAATGGCGCAGTGGAAACCGCCAACAAGAATATAAAGAAGATTGTGCAAAAGATGGTTATGACCTACAAAGACTGGCATGAAATTTTACCATTTTTTCTTCATGGCAGTCGTACTTCAGTGCGAACATCAACTGGGGCAACCCCATTCTCTTTGGTCTATGAAATGGAAGTTTTCCTACCTATCGAAGTTCAGATTCCTTCTCTAAGAATCATGAAATACGCAAGTTGGATCAGTTAAATTTAATTGATGAGAAGAGGCTTGCAGCTGTTTGTCATGGTCAGATGTATCAGAAACGCATGATCAAGGCATTCAACAAGAAGATCAAGCATCGGGTATATCAAGATGGTGACTTGGTAATAAAGTGCATCATTCTACCATAAGGTGACCCAAGGGCAAATGAACTCCCACTTACGAAGGACCATTTATTATCAAGAAAGTATTCTCGGATGGTGCTATGATGCTAACCACTATGGACAGTGAAGATTTCCCGCACCCTGTATATGCGGACATAGTTAAAAAATACTACGCATAAGAATGACCCGCTAGGTTGGCATACCTAGGAAAAAATAAGGGCATCCCAGCGAACCAAAAGGGTTCGGGAAAAACTTATGGATATATACAAAAGAGTGTACACCCGGCAAGTCGAAAACCTTAAAGGGCAGCTTGGACAAAAAAGGGGTATCCTGGTGGACTGAAAACCCGAAAGGGCGGTCCAGGCAAAAGTTAGGGATTAAAAGCGTATGACTGTGTCCCATTGGATCACTACTGCAAGCTTTATTACCAAAGTTGAAAGTTCAAATGGTTCAATTAACTTCTTCTAACAACAAGGGATGAAATGTCAAAGACATAGGGGTAATAGCAGGGTTAGAACCCAACGAGATGATTTCCACATAGCTATATGTTTTGTTTTCACTTTGTATTCTTTTCATTTCACGACAATTTTCTCTTACTAGGATTTATGTCTCTTTATACAAAAAACGCCTGTTTATAGGCAAATTATCAATACAAATACACCTCAAAGTTTAACCTTTTTGTTTTTTCTATTTTGTTTGCCAAAAAGTCCAATAACTAAAATTAAATGAACATATGCATATGAACATGATTAGCTTTTGACAAATATATGCATAAGAATAGGAATAAGCATTTACTCAAAATTATAGGAGTTAGAATGATGTTCAAGCTATCCATAAATCCCTACAGAGCCACTTCTATGAGATTATCCCATAGAGTAATCTTCACAAATTCATCCCCAATAAGGATACATTCCTCGCATTTTCCCCAACCTACGGAGTTTCTAATCAGTACAATTCATGGAAGTTCTCCTCCCCATCCGAGTTTGAAAACTGTAAAACCCCTACAAATTTGTTCTCTTTAGCAAAATTCAATTTCCCCAGGAGAGTTTGTGTCCTCAGCAAAATGTTTCAACAGGGTTTATTTGCCCAACATAATACAGTCTCCCCAGTGAAGTCACCACAATCCCTAGAGAATTACTATAAAACCTGGAATCAGACCATATATCAGTCAACATTATCCTCCCTAGACGAGTCGGAGGGTTATCCATCTCTTTTATCCCCAGTCAGGGTATATAAGAATTAAATTACCAGTAGAGCTAAAAACGACTAATGTTCCTAAATCTCTTCTCCCTAAAAGCAGGAGTCAACATTCCTCATCAGAGTTGTCTCAAACAAAAGACAAGAATCCCCAGTGGAAGAATTTTAGACAAGATTAAAGATACACATACTCTTCATTCCCAGCAATAGTTAGGGATTTATTTTCCCAGACAAAGATACAGCACGAGTTTACAAATACACTTCACAATATTTTACATTCATACATCATAGCATATGCATACGAAACGCATATAGCACAATCTCATTTATTTTGAGAACATCATTACGTAATGCATTTCATACATCATGACATTGCATACAACTAACTCTTTACCTTTTCAGGAAATATCAATCAACAGACGAATATCATCAACAATTTTCAAACAGGTCCAAGATTAATTCCCGAAACAAGAAGTAGAAACTATGTACGTGACCAGGTCAGAGATTAATTCCCGAAACAAGACAGGGAAATTATCTTTACGGCCAACAAAAAGCAGGTTCTAGATTAATTCCCGAAACAAGACGGGGCAACTATCTGGATGACCAGCCATAGGTTAATTCCTGAAACAAGACAGGGCAACTATCTGTAAAAAACAGATTGTAGATCAATTCCCGAAACAGGACGGGACGAATATCTACATGAAAAGGTTGTAGATTAACTCCCGAAACAGGATGGAGAAACTATCTTTCTTCCTTTATGGTCAGATGAAGATCAATTCCCAAAACTGGATAAGGAGACTATCTTTATCACCAAGTGGTATGAACTCCCGAAACAAGACGAGTTTACCAACAAAAACAGATTGTAGATCAATTCCGGAAACAGGATGGGGCGACTATCTACATGACGAACACTTCCTTCAGGCATTTTCTGGCTCAAATTAAAGTTAAGCGTAGACCTAGTCTAATTTCTCTATCAACTATTACCTTGGCTGGCATCTATAAGCCTATCTGTGACAAATATTCATTACCTCTCCAAATGGAATCTCTAAGCCCATTCCCGGTATAATCAACCAATATCATTACTTCATGCACAAGCGAGTGCAAATTTCTGGGCACTTAAGTGTTCAATCATCTTCCACCTTCAAGTCACGAATGGTGGACATGCCAATCTAACTCTTCAGGTTTAAGAAGATTGAACAGAGGCAGTTGTTGTACCCCAAAATTTTCCTTCCCTTTTCTTCAAGACATTTCTCACAAAAGTTATCAGATACTCAAGGATACCAAAGAGTTTATCAGACAAGCTCACCTCTAAACACTGAGTCCACACTAGGGTTTTGGTTTTCACAAGGAAAATTGGATTGTTAATGCCTCAAATTACTTTCATGGTTCATTAAAGGTCTCCAAGAATACTCATACAAATTTTCAAGTCTTGCATCACAAATTTTCTCAGTCAATTGCTCAAATGACTGAAAATCATTTGTATTGGGTAAAAAGTCAATTGTGGTCAACATACAGTCAAACTTTAAGATTTTTTTCCAACATCAAAATTTTGATGTGATATTAATCATTTGATCAAGGGTTGATCATAATTCCTCAAGG
The DNA here is from genome assembly GCA_948472305.1 of Vicia faba. Lineage (NCBI taxonomy): Eukaryota > Viridiplantae > Streptophyta > Magnoliopsida > Fabales > Fabaceae > Vicia > Vicia faba. The sequence goes on along the minus strand of OX451740.1, from coordinate 1,300,001,344 downwards.
AAAGTACTCAAATCATCAAAGGGGCAAAATTGTCAAAATTAGGGTTTTGACTGAGAATGACTGATCAGTGACTTTTGACCTAGTACATGAATCAATGACTTGAAGCATGATCTTAAGGAATAAAACACAAAATCTTTACCTAATTACATGGCCCAAGACATTCCCAAAGAATCAAGTGATTAATAGTTGAAGAATTAAGATCAATTGATGAAAAGTCAACTGTCACACAAAAGTCCACTTTGACTTTTTGGTCAACTTTGAACTTCGAAGATCAAGAGTCATCAAGAAATTCAAAAATATCAAACTTGATTAACAAGAATCTACAAAGTCAATAAAGTTTAACAAAAAGTCAAGATTTCGAATACTTAGAAAAATTCTAAGTGTTTTTTGCCTTAATAAAATCACTACTTCATGACCATTTTTAACTAAGATGCAAGATGATTCAAGTAAAATTTTCAACATGAAAGTTGTAGAGCATGATGAATTCTACAACTTTGTATTTGAGGGGTTATATTCAAAAAATGCTTGTATTAGGAGATATAGGTCTATGAAGTCATGACATTTTTACCTAAACACTTAGTGAAATTTTCAACAAGTTTGGTCAGATTTTTGTCCCAACTTCTTGGCCAATTTTCACCAAGTTCCAATTTGATTTAGTCAAAATGGTCAACATGAAAGTTGTAGACAATGTTTCAAGCTTTCTAAAATGTCCAGGAACACATTTTTATCATGCTTGAGCTAAGATATTCGAAGAGATGAAGTTGGGAATCAATTCTTGAATTATAGGTCATTTTGTGATGAACATGAGACCAAATCTCCAAGCCATGTTGCATAAATCTTGTTTGCAGGCTTCTAACTTGCAAATCACTCCATAATTAAATGTTTACACAACTGATTGAATCATTATCCAAGTGTTTGAGCCATTGTCCAAACCAATTTTCCATTTTTGGTACAAAGTTGTCATTTCCATTCTTGTAAAGCAAGCTTTAATCACAAAGTCAATGCATTGAGCTCCTCACTTGTTTCTTCTGATCACACTCCATTATAAAGTGAAGAAGCAACCTCCCTGCACCCAACAAACTCAGACCATGCTTGTACTTGAATCTTGAAACTATGAAAATCTATCTAACTTGATTTCTCATTTTCAACCAAACCATAACATGTTATCTCAAGATTCTTGTTACTTCAAGATGTCAAACCTCTTACCTATAAATAAATAGGTCATTTGCAAGCCAAATCATGAATTCATAGCCCTAAAAACACCATCATAATCCCTCAAACCAGAATTTGCATCAAAACTCCATTTTGTGGCAACTTCTGACCTTGAACACCAAACTCATAATCTACTTGTGTGTTTTCCATTTCAATAATTCAAACATCATCTATACACCATATAGAAGTGATCCAAACACTCGAACCACTTCTGTAATCCCTCCATCACCATTCACCATTTTCAGAAATCAACTCTGCAACTTGACTTCTCCAGAAGAATCCAGCCACTCTCAATCCAAAGTAAGCAATGCAATAGCTTTCTGGAAGTTCAGTGAAGCTATCCAGATCATCACAACACCTCCAGGAGTGCTCCAACTTCAAATAAGATTCTCACTTTTGAGGTAAGTTTTCTCAACTTTGAACTTTCTATACAAGCATCATTAATATTTGCTTTCTGAATAAAAAATATAGACATCATTGCCCTGAAGCTAACCATGTGATTACATTTCATTTATCTTGCCTGAGTGATGAGAATTTTGGAAATGAAGTTTATGAAAAATTAAGGTTCAGTTTGGTACCAATAAAATTTTGCTTTAATCTTTGATTGTTAGCTTATGTTGATGGCATGGTTGGATTCATGGTGAAAAAAATAAGCAAGTTTCATGTTTACACTTTTGAAAATGATTGAGAAATGGAAGAGTTTGAAAATTCAAAAATGTTGTGCAAGCATCCACCGTGAGTCATCAAAGGCTAGCTACATTGAATCAGGCAGCCTAGACTTTGTAGTTCCGGGCTTCTTGTTTTTGCTGCATTTCACCCCCTTTTGCTAACTTGAAGGCTCATTTCATTTTTTATTTATTTTATTTTACTCAAACTAAAAACATATTTTGGGCCTAAATGGTTTTCTCACACCCCCTTTTTTTACTTATGACTCATAGCCCAATCTTTTTTATTTCTTTTTGTATTTTCTTTTTTCTACTTTTATTTATTTATTTTATTTAATAAAATATATTAAATCATAAAAATCATAAAAATAGTTTTAGGTTTTTATTTAATTAATTTAAACACTTTATTTTGATTTTGTTAATTAAAATATTAAAATTAGGTTTTATTATTCATTTTACATTATTTTCCAAACTAACATTAATATCAAAAATGTTTTCTAACATTTAGTTTCTTTTTCAAATTAACTTAGACTTAGTTTTTTTAATTAAGTTAACTAAATTAGCTTTCTTCTTTTTTAATTAAATTAATTGACCTTTTTCATTAAATTTAATTTAGTTTCTTCGTTTTTTTACATAAAATTTTTGTTAAAAATTAAATCAAATAATTAGGGTAATCATCCAACTTTTTCCCTCAGCAAAATCACAAAACAATTTCTTTTATCTCTTCTTCATCTTTACATTTTTGTGTATTTTATTATTTCGCATTATTATTTATGTACATGGTCTGTAATAGATAATTAGGGTTTATTGCTTTCCTCTCCATTCAACAATTTGTACCCTCCATTACCAAAGCATTGTAATAGCGTAGGACATTTAAATTCTATAATTTACTGTTTTCCTTATTATTATTATTAGTAATTAGGGTTTGTATGACAAAACTAAAAGCAAACATAGCAAAACCCTAATTCAAGATAAAATACTTGAATCAAAACACACTTTGCACACATGCACCTCTAGGGTAAATCTCACTTGTTGCCTCGAATTTAAACAGTCATGTCCCTCGAACATGAGATGCTTTAGCAAAAGACCCTCGATTAAAATATCGTAGTCCATCGATGACCCTTCGATGTTGTCTTTGATAAACAATCTTAGTCCCTTACAACAATTTCTAAAGCATCTTACAAGTGGCCTTCTATGACTGTACGATGACCCACACATGTCCCTCACATCCAATGATATGGCTTCCTACTAACTAATTGTAGCATAGCACTGTCTAAAGGAGGAGGAAAAGAACAAAGACTTTCCGAGTAGGTAGATCGCTCGTAATCGCTTGCTCACAAACTAAAACAATATCCACTCTTCATATTTTCAAAACACTTTTCAAAACAAACATTTTGTATACATTCTCAACAATACGAGAATCATTACAAAATTGTCTTACATTGGCATTTCTAAACACTCCTTTTCAACAATTATTTTCAAAACAAACATTTGGTATACATTCTCAATGATACGAGAATCATTACAAAATTTCCGCACTTAGGCATTTTCAGAATATTTCCAAACATACACAAACACGAAGCATTATTTTCAAAGTGAGCTAGCAATTAAGAGCCCATAGATAACTATAGATGAAAAGGGTGCTAACACCTTCCCTTTTCATAACCTACCCCCGAACTCAAGAAAATTCTCAAAATGTATTTCCTGTTCTTTTCACCCTTTCCTTTATTGGGTAAAAGAAAAGTCGATGACGACTCTTGCTATCCGCAATATTTGGAATAAAACGTAAAACACCAAGTCAGTTCTCCCACTCTATTACAAGAAGACATAATTCTCTCTTCAATTTCGAGAATCCCTTAATAATCCAACTTTTGATCTCATCCAAATCAAATGAACAACATGGCAAAGAAACAGAGTCAGAGTGTGCAGATTCGGGTTGTACTTGCTGGCTGGGGGTCTGGAACCGAGATGGTGGAATTGGTGGTTGTGCAGCCTCACAATAGTGTTAGGCGTCAGGTTATGCGTGAGTATGGTAAGACGTAGAGGAGGAAATCATTGGGGGACGACGGTGTGACTGTAGAGGCGAACGTCGTGGCAGAAAACTTATCATTGTTGGAGGTCAGTGCGTAGAGGTTGTCGCATGGTTGGAAGTATGGCACTAACAACTTGTCGCTGCAATGAGAGTCGATTGTAATCAGAGGATCGTGGTGGAGCTTTGGTGGTGTTGCTCGGCATGTGGTTGAGTCTGTTGCAGTTTTGCGGAACGGAGATAGATGATGGTAGCATGGTGGTCCGCGCCAGAGACAGGTTTTTCAACGAAGGATATTGACTGTAATTATTTTGAGATTATTTGTTGTTTATGTAGGATGATGATTTTCACAATTGACAAAGAAAAACTTTTGTACAAGGTATGACATATTCTGTGATATTTTTTTACAAAGTGATTATGGTGTATTGGTTTACATGATTTTGATTATTATAATAAGATTAGTATAGTTTTATGTACAAAAACTAGATTTAGAATAAAGGGTTTTTAGTTAAGTTTTAGTATATAAGAATGGGAAATTATATACACACTTGAGAGTGTAAAAAAATGTGAGATGTGTGATTATTGAATGGTTTGTGAGTTACAATAAAAAATTGTGAAAAATGTGAGTTTTAGTGAATGAAAAAAACCTGTGTATGTAGTGTGAGTAAACTGTGTGTGAATTTTCTAAAACAGTGTATGTACGATAGTGTTAGTTTATATAGTACGAAGAAAGTGAAATTGTTAGCTAAGAAGACGGAGGTAAAAAATAGTGGAAAATATGTACGAGAATATATCTATAGTGTATGGACCGTTAAAGCAAATAGAACCATCAAATCATCTCCATGAAGCAAATTAGAAAAAAAGAGTGTTGAAAATATCACTGATGTCTCATACTTAATAATCGAGCAAAAATAAAAAAACATCAATAGTTTTTGAAAAAAAACATTGAAAAGAATTATTAGAATGTATTTGTGAAGAGTGTGTGGAATTCGTAAATAATTGTTGATAGAAAAAATTTAGGTGTTATGTTCAAGACAAAATTCTAGTGGATGATTGTAAAAATTATAGGTGTCAAATTCAGAGGTTTTTGTAGATGAAAAATTATGATGGACAAGACAAGAGTCTTATTTATAGATTTGAAATTAGGTTAAAAAACTTGAAAAGGAAGTTTACCCAAAACAAATGAAAATCCCAAAGTTAATTTTGTATTAAATCAAATATTTTTTAAAAAATAAAAAATTTAATATTAAAATATTAATAAAAAATAAAACAAAAAATTCTTAATAAATAATTAAAAATTTATATTTTTTCCTAATGATTTTTGAAATAATGACAAAATGAAAGGAAATTAGAATAGATAAAAATACAAAATTGTGGAAGGTGGGATTTGAACACAAAATCTTTCACTGACAAACCTTACTCCCTTACCAACTGTGTTATGTCTTTCTATTCAAGATAAAAAGACACATGAAAGCATATGAAAGGCGAGCGAGTATTTGCTTTTAAAAAAATATATAAATAATTTAAAAGTAAACTATTATATAATTTAAAATAGACAAAATAATTGGAGAACGAATATTTATAAAACACAAAATGTTAGTGTAAATAAACCAAAGAAATTTATAAAAAACCCAAATGTTGAAAATATTTTGTCTGTTAGAAAATAGGGCGGGCAAATTTGGGGCATGATAATTTTAATTCAACTTTTTTTGATTAATGGATTCTTGATTATTCGATTTAAATGTGACTTCACCTTCTTATTTGTCCGAATTTGCTCTAATACAATTGAGCTTTGTTTCTCATCTCACGAGGCCTTTCTTGGATTGCTTTTTTTTTGTCTGGACTTGTACTTTGTGCAGGTTTATTGTTTGTCATTCGGATGTATTCGACGCTCTTTCCGCTTGTGATTTATTTTCACATTAGCGATGCTTTGACGCTTATTCCGAGCATTCGATTTCTGACTTTTTTCTTTGTTGATGCAAGCTTTCACGAAGATCTTCGGGTTTCTTACGCTTTGTTAGGAAAAAGCACATTATTATACGTTTGGTACTTTTTCTCATCTATTTTATTCCGCATTGTCTTTCGATTTCTTTGCCATGAGAAGTAAGAATATAGATGCATGGGCTGAAGACCTACCCCTGTAGGCATTGTGAATTTGTTTGTTTAAATTCTTGTTTGTTTAAAGTCCTCAAAGAAGGAAAATCTGTTTGTTTAAATACCTCAAAGTAGGCAATTCCTCTTTTATTTTGTGCTTGCAGTCGAATCAAATAAAGTGGAAGGTAGGGCTCGCAACTGGCCCCACAATTTTAAGTCCCTTGGTCATTCTTAGCTCATGTTATACGTTGATACTTTGAATCGTGCTACTCTTGTTATAGAGTCAATGAAGTGGAAGGTAGGGCTCGTAATCGTCCCCCCACAATTTGTCTCTAGCTCACATTTGTAAATGTTGATGCTTCATGGTGAATGTCTAATCTCATATTGTATTCTATCTCCTACCTTGATGACATGATATCTTGGTTTGGTGTTTAGTTGCTTATGACATTCCCCTTTTCTTTTCTCTTGCCTATATGACATGATATATTGGTTAAGAGTTGATACACCCTCTTCATTATTTCTTGCCTAGATGACACAATATTTTGGTTAAGATCTATTATCCATATCCCTTTATCCTACCTTGATGACATGATATCATAGTTAGATGTTTTTTTTATCCCTATCCCTTATCCTACCTTGATGACATGATATCATGGTTACGTGTCATTATCCCCTTCCCTTATCCTACCTTGATGACAGGATATCATGGTTAGGTGTCGATATTTTATCATCTCTTTCTTTTATCCTACCTTGATGACATGATATTATGTTTAGGTGCTTGTTACTTGAGTAAGTGGTTACTTCTCATATGTTGTGTGCTTGCTTTCATATCTTGGTTAAATTCTTGATTTCTTGCATGTTTCTTTTTCTTTCAACTATTGTGTGATCACATGTTCCCTATAGGATCTTTAGCTCATTCTTAGTCAAGATTGAACTTAGTAGACCTTAGGATTGATATCCATGCATGTCAACATTAGTTAGAATTCCCTTGATCCCAACTTTTGGTCCACAAGCATGACAACAAGTAGGATTGAGATTCCCTTTTTGTTAGATTTTTCTTTTTGGTATCCTTTCTAAAACTAAAACTATTTTTTCTTTATCAAATTCATAAAACACTCTAACATTACTCAAATCCTTTTTCATGGTAAAAAACACCAACCAATGCAAACCTTTTTGCCTTTGGGACTTTTTCTTTTGAAAACCTTTTTAGATAAGAACATATTAATTCCTTTCTACTACAAAATGTGAGTCTCCAAAGATTGAGTTGCGGTAGAATGTGAAATTGGCACCGTTCATAAAAAAACATACAACCAACCAAAACTTTTTAGATGAACTACGAGTGCCCTGATCTCTCATTGCACCAAGGGGCTACATAGGCAGAGGTTTGCAACCGCGGAAGACGCACTAATAAAACCTTTTATTTTTATACATAATCCTTTGCATTCATGCATTCCCTTTGTAGCCTAGCTTTTAATTTAAACACACCCATTATATTAGACAATAATAGTGGATCTTATGGAGTACCACATACGTGAGGGGGGCTAATGCCTTCCCCTTGCGTAATAGACTCCCTTACCCGTTCTCTTGGTCGCAAGACCTTGATTTCACCCTTTTCAAGTTTTCTTCGATGTTTTCCTTTCCCTTCTGTGGGATGAACAAATATTCGATGGTGAATTCATTGTTTTTGAGATTTATTTTCTCTAGTTGCTTCAACGTGCAACAACATCTTTCTTTGCTTACACCAACAAATTTTACCCTTTCTAGATCAATTTCAATGAGTTGTACACATTGCCTTAATACAAAAATATGCAAGTTGGAGTAGAAAGAAGTGTTATACTGATGCTCAATGTTAATAATACTTTTTGAAATAACACTCTGATTGAACTTAACTGCAACTTCAACATGATGTTCACAATATCCCAACTTTGGCATAAATCTCCCTGACGTATAATTTACATGTTTTTTAGTCTCCAATGAGAAGACTCCACCCTAAAAAACATAAATATAAATATATGTTAAATTATGATTAGTAATATAATAACATTAAATTGTCATGTTCCGTGTACCTCTTTGTTGTTGTGTTCCCTAAATGAGTGACTATATTAGTCCAAGCAGTAACAAAACCTTTCTTTATAATATGTTAACCATATTTCATTCACATATTTAACAGAGCACAAAGGGTCTCAAAGTGATTTAAGTGTTCAACAAACTCAGTTTATGTATTTGAATACATGATTTTGTTCCATAGATCCATGACATGTTCTTCTATTTTTTGGTTTAACGTACTCTTTACATTTCATGCTCACATTTTTTGAAATATGGAATGAGCACAACATATGAGTTGCATATTAGAACACATATTCCATGGCATTCATCAATGCAAGTTCTATTTCAGTCACCACAACCTTCGGTAGCAATTTCTCAGCAGAGAACAAGTCTTTGAGCTTCTCCAGTGCCCATGTGAAATTCTACTCCCTTTCATGTTCCAAATAGGAAAGGACAACTGAAAACGTCAACTTTGTTGATGTAACACCAAAAATATCAAGCAGTAGCATCTAGTACCTGCACAATAAAAATTAATCAAATTGACAACTCAACATCTACAACAGATATTAGGATGTGAAATAAAAAATTATTACCTATTTGTCTTGCACGTGCAATAAAAATCAACACCAAATGAAACATATTCAACAACTTCACTGATTCAGGATGTGTCTAAAAGATATCAACTACAACATATAAATTGTCCCTATTTCTATTCCAACATATGTATTTCAATTTATGAATAAGGCTCAACAACACTAGCATTTCTGTTAATGTACCTCTGTTGTCTGTTCTATATATAACTCTAACTTTATACACCTGGATAACACTCATGAGGTTTTCTGAATCTTTGTCTTTCAAAGCAGCAACTACGTACCTTAGAGCCATATTGTACTTTGTCATATATTGTACCAAAAAAATTTCCTTCCCATTTTTGAAGACAAATAATTCAAGACACCTCCTCATGCTCATGAAGATCTCAAGTACTCAAGGCTACTCAAGGATTGACCAGTCAAACCTCCTCCTAAGCAAACGACCTACAACTAGGGTTTTGTTTTTATCAAAGAAAATTGAGCCTATAATTCGTCAAGTGAGTTTCATGGTTCCTCATATGCTTCAAAGAATCCTCATGTCAAGTTTCAATCCTTGCATCACAAGTTTGCTCAGTCAATTGCTCAAATGAGTGAAAGTCAACTGTATTAAACAAAAAGTCAATTATGGTCAACATACAGTAAAACTTAAAGATTTTTGGTCAACATCAAGATTTTGAGGTCACATTCATCATTTGATAAAGGTTTGATCATGATTTCTCAAGAAAACTCAAGATTCATCAAAAGTCAAAAGTCACTAAATTAGGGTTTTCTTAAGGATAAGTCAACTAAACTTTGACCAAGCATAACTTTCAAAAGCTCAAGTCCAAAAAACACTTCATTTGAGAGATATGAGCCAAGACATTACAAGTCATTCTGAAAGTCAACAAAAAGTCATCTTTTGTCAAAGCAATTTACATTAAGATAAAGACTTCAAATGAAAAAGTGACCAAAATGAGAGTTGTAGGGGACATCTTGATCTTTCCAAAAAGTTAAAGATCACCTTCATATGACAAAAATTGAGTGAGATATGATTGGTGCAAGTTGAGAAATATTTGAGAAATGCATGAAACTACAATTGAACAATTTTGAAATTTTGGACTAGTGGACCTATCTTCTAAGGTATAAACATGTTCATGACCTTATAGAGGAATCCTAAACTCATTCATACCTTACCATGATTTTTATTTATTTATTTATATTTATTTTTATTTTTATTCAATTAAATACAAAATAAATTAAATAAAATAACAAATGATGGACCAAGGCATGTGGGCTTCGTTTTGGATCAAATTTGAGGCCCAAGAACACATATCCAACTTGTCAAAACCGTGGGAGGCAAGATTGGGAAATAATCTTCTCAAAATGGAATGTTTAAAAAAATGTTTTTTTTTTGTGTTTTGGCAAGGCATTGAATACTCAGTCTTTTCCTCTTTTATCTTGATCTATTTTCTTCCTCTATAAATACACACAACATCGGTGAACAAGACCAAAAATTTCTACATCAAGAGCAAGCTCTAAGAATCATAAAATATTCTCAAGAACTAGGGCAAGCGTGAAACCCTATTTGCAGCCTCTCCCAAGCAATTTCAAGCATTCCATTACACTCCTGAAGATCCCAGGAGTCGTTTCCAGTCTTTCAACAAGCTCGAGACATCCCAGAATATGCTCTCTTAAGAACACCGGTTGGGTAACTTTTCCAAAATCCTAAACTTCTATTTTATGCATTGTTAACTAATCTTGTGTGTTCATGTATGTTTATGATGATCTTTAGAATAGGTCACGACCTTACATGGAGTTTATAACGTCCAAATCATGGTTGGCCATTGATGAACTGATTCCCACCCCATGCATTTTTTAGTTCCACTTATTTCCAACTTTCTTTCTTTACATTTTCTTACTCATTTAATTAATTTCTATTAAATCAAAAAAATTCATAAAAAATATAATAAAATCAGATTTAGACTTTTAATAGGTTAATTTAATTTTTGACAAAATTTTTTCTTAATTAATTAATTAGACATAGGTTTTTTTATAATTAATTAAGTGTTTAATTTAGGTTTAAAATCTATTTATTTTATCATTCAAATCAAACCAAAAAATGCACAAAAAAAATAATTTCTAACATTTTAGATATTAGGACATTAAAAAATAATTTACTAACATTTTATTTTATTTTTATATTTATTTTATTAGACAAATTGTATAGGATGTGCGAATTTTTTAATAACCTAGTTTAAATTCCCTCATAATTTCTTTATCATGTAACTTCCCCCAAGGCCTTTTGATAGCGTAGGACTTTACTTTTCCGCATTTATTCTTTATGTCTTGTAGATATATAACTGTTAGATAATAGGATTGTATGGAAAGATAATAATCAAATGCTAGAAAACCATAATGCAAGATAAAATAATCGAATCAATGCATTTGGACACTTGCACCTCTAGGATAACCTCCCTCTGTTGCCTTTGGAAAAACAAACGGTCATGTCCCTCGAACGCAAGGATGCTTTAGCAAAGACCCTCGAATAAAAGATTACAGTCCCTCGATGACCCTTTAACGTTGCCTTTCGGAAGATAATCTAGTCCCTTCCGAAATTTCTAAATCATCCTTACAAGTTGCCTTCAATGATCGTACGACGACCCTCGATGTCCCTTCGCATCCAAAGGATAGGGCTACCTACCAATTAATGGTACGGATAACACTATCTCTAAAGGAGAAGGAAAAAGTACAAGACCGACCTTGAGTGGGTAGAATGCTATTAATCGCTTGCTCATAAACTTTTAAAAACAAAACATTGCTCACAAACATTTTTTCACAAACAAATATTTTCAAAAACACTTTGTACCCATTCTTGAGGACTGATACAAGAATCATTACAAAGTTAACTTTTCAAAATATTTTTCAAACACACACATAAATAAAGCAAGATTTTCAAAGTGAGCTAAGCGATTAAGAGCCCAAAGATAACTACAGAAGAAAAGGGTGATAACACCTTCCCTTTTCATAATCTACCCCCCGAACTCAAAATCTTAAAAGGTCTTTGTTATACCCCAAAATTTTCCAGCTCTTTTATTTAAGACATTCTCCTAGGGTTCTCAAATGCTCATGGTTGCTCAAGAATTGATCAGAAAAAATCTCCTCCTAAGCAAGGGGTCCACAACTAGGGTTTCATCTTTCATAAGTGTAATACGGTGGGATAACTGACTATTATACTGGTTTTGAGTTTTTATTCGCAAATGTTGCGGTAAGCAAGAGTCGCCATCGAATTTTCTTTTATCTAACAAAGGAAAGGCTGAAAAGAACAGAAAAAGACCTTTCGAGATTATTTCTGAGTAAGGGGGTAGATTATGGAAAGGGAAGGTGTTAGCACCCTTTCCATCCGTAGCTATCTACGGGATCTTAGATACTAGCTCATTTGAAAATACCTTGTGTTTGTGTGTTTGAAAAAAAAGTATTTTGAAAATACGCCTTAGTGCGACGAACTTTGTAATGTTTCTCGTATTGTTGAGAACGTATACAACGTGTTTTTGAAAATATTTTTGGAAAGGAGTGTAGGTTTGGAAAATGTTTTGTTTTGAGCAAGCATATAAGAACTATCTACCTACTCGAAAAAGGTTCGTTCTTTTCCTCTTTCCCTTTAGACAGTGCTATCCTACTACTAATGAGTAGGAAGCCCCATTATTGGATGTTTGAGGGACAATCGAGGGTCATCGTACAATCACAAAGGCAATTTGGCAAGATACTTTAGTAACACCCCTAAGGTTTAAGATCATGTACCGAGGTAACATCAAAAGGGTCATTTTATGATCTTTGAACCAAAGGGTTGCCACTAAAGTCTTTCACGTTCGAGAGTTGTGACTGTTTTATTCTGAAGGCAACCGAAGTGGGAGTACCCTAGAAGTGCACATGTGCGTGCGTGTGTGTTATGTTTCAGTTATATGTCTTTGATGTTTAAGTTTGCTAATGTTTACTTTTAATTCTTCTCATGAAATCCTATTATGCACACATCTAATTGTTCAATATATATACAAATGCAGAAAATTTAGAGTGTGGAATTTAAACTAACTATTACATGGCTTCGGGGAGGGGGAAATTACAAGTCTAAAACTGGGGGTAAAAATAGTAAAGAAATCCTAATTTTAAACTATTACAAACCATGGGCAGATACAATATTTCAAAAGTAATAATGCGGAAAATAAAGAACATGCAAATATTAAGAAGGAACATCTAAAAACCCAAAAATGTTCTAAGTAAATTAAGACAATTTTTGTTGTTTTTGTTTTGTTTATTTTTTAAGAAAATATTTAAATTGAAAATTAAAAATCTAAATCTAATTTAAATTAATAGAAGAAAATGAACATTGATTAAAAATTAACTATAGAAGACAATCTAATATTATTTTGTTTTTTATTATTATTATTAACAAAAATATTTGAAATTAAATTAATCCTTATTCTAATTGATTAATTAATTAAAAAAAGGTGATTAAAATAACTAATTAAAATTAATTTAACTAATGAAAATCTAAGTCTAATTATTTTTGGTTTGTTTAGTTTTATGATGTCTTTTATGATTTTTTTAATAGCAAAAGAAATCATTGAAATAAAAGAGACAAATGAAAATGAAATAAAGTAAAAAAATAATAATATATGGGACATATGCTACGAATCCGAGGCTTGGTAGGCATATTCTAGCGTGCTTCAATCTACAAGATATGAATGATATCCTTAAAGCTTTAGAAACACGATGCAAGGCTTGGTTTTGATGAATATGGGGCGGGAAGTTTGAGTTTCGAATTTTGCAATTCTTGAGAATTTTGTGAAAATTTTGGAACTTCTCTAGGCAGTTTGGTGTGTGTTTTCTTGCTTCTAATGTCATGTATTTATAGATGGAATAGAGGAGTGTAATTTATCATGGAAAGAATCAAGCCATTAACCATGGCCTTAAAACAAAATCAAAATTTGAAAAGTTTCCAAACTTCATGATCCCTTGCCATTTTTGTTTGATTCTTGCCCTTTTCGAATTTTTCATGAACCTAGACACTTTATATGTATCTTTCACGCATTATTGGGCTTTATGATGGATAAAGCCAAGCCCATATGCACTAGTCCATTAGTTTTCATATTTGATTTGATTTAATTCATATTTAAATGAATAAAAATTCAAATAAATAAAAATCAGAATCAAAATAATGCATGGATAGATTTAGAGGTCCTTGGACATATCATGAGTATGTTTGAACTCCAAAAAGTTAGGCCCAATAACTTAAAATCATAAATTTGCTCAATTGAGATTTCATGCATTTTCTTGAAAATTACCCAACTTGTGCACTTCATAACTTGCTCAAATTTCATATTTTGAAGATGATCTTTGACTTTTTGGAAAGCCCAAGATGTCCTATACACTTTATATTTGAATCATTTTTGCATTTGGAGACATTATCTTGATGTAAGTTGCCTTGACAAAAAGTGTCTTTTGTTGACTTTCCGAAAATGACATGTAATGTATGAGATCATATCTTTCAAATGATGCATCTTTTGGACTTGAGAATAAAATAAAAGTTGTAGGGAATTGAATTTTATTCAAAATGGGATTTGTTTGGGGAAAAGTTGATGAATCATGTGAAAGTTATGCCTGGTCAAAGTTCAGTTGACTTCTCCTATAGAAACCCTAATTTAGCAATTTTTTATTCTTGATGATTTAAGAGCATTCCTTGAGGAATCATGATCAACCCCTGATCAAATGATGAATATTACTTCAAAATTTTGATGTTGACCAAAAATATTGAAGTTTGACTGTGTATTGGCCATAGTTAACTTTTAACCTAATATAGTTAATTTCCAGTCATCTGAGCAATTGACTGAGCAAACTTGTAATGCTAGGAATGAAAATTGGCATGAGAATTCTTGGGGACATGTTAGGGACAATGGAAATCACTTGAGGCCTTTGAAGCCCAAACTTCTTTGTGAAAAATGAAACTCTAGTTGGAGATCTATTGCTTAGGAAGAGAATTTGCCTGGTCAATTCTTAGTCAACCTTGAGCACTTATGGACCTCTATGAATATGTCTTGAATAAAATGATAGGGAAAATTTTGAGGTACAACAATTGCCCCTGTTCAATCTTCTTAAACCTGAAGAGTTAGATTGGCCTATCTGCCATTTGTAATCTAAAGGTGGAAGATGATTGAACACTAGAGTGCCCATAAATTTGCACTCGCATGTGCATGAAGTAACGTTGTTGGTTGATGATATCGAGAATGGCCTTATAGATGCCATTTGGAGAAGATGGATGAGAGTCGTCAGAGGTGGGCTTATAGATTCCATCCAAAGTAAATGTTGACTCCAAACTAGAAAAAGTATCAGAATAAATCTACGGTTGATTTTATCTTAGCCAGAAGAGGTCTCTGTATCTGACTTCGTATGAGAAGTATACTATAATGAGTTTGTGTCTGATTGTATCTAGCAGATGTGTTAGGGAGTGTCATAATGAATCTATGTCGTGATTGTATCTGGATATGTATTGAGTATGAGTATCAGAATGAATCCATATCTTGATCGTATATGAATGAAAGATGTATTAAATGAGTATCAGAATGACATTCGTATTTGGAGCGTATATGAATTGTATCTAAAAGATGTACCGAATGAGTATCAAAATAACATTAGTATTTGGAGCATATTTGAACTGTATCTGAAAGATGTACTGAAAGAGTATCAGAATGGCATCCGTATCTAGAGCGTATCTGAAAGATGTACTGAATGAGTATCAGAACGACATCCGTATTTGGAGCTGTTGTACCCTAAAATTTGCCCTCTCATGTTTCCCAAGGTTTTCTCTTACATGGGTGGTTACAAACACTTGCCTAAAGAAAATGAAATTTTTTGAATGACGGTCAAGTGTCTTTCGATTGGCATGTCAACCAAATGTCCTTCGATTGGCATGTCAATAGTGTATTTCGATTGGCATCTGAACAATGTCATTCGATTGGCATATCAGAGCAAAGTGTCCTTCGATTGGCATGTCAACAAGCTTCGATTGGGTGTTGGGTCCCCTTCGATCAAGTTCTGTTTGCAAGGCACACAAGGCCAAGACTTCTTCAGATTTGCCTTTAACCCACTAGGCAGAAAACTTTCTTCGACCCACAAGGAAAATACCTCCTTCGTGCCTGATTTAATTCACTAGGGAATGTCCTCTTTTATGCTTGCTTTGGCCTTCATCATGCTAGCGTCCACAAGGAATTAGCTTCCTTTGTTCCAGCTTTGATTGGGAAATGGTGCCCTTTGAAACAGTTTTGATTCAATGAATCAAAAGACGCACAATTTTCCACACTTCGACACGCATGATAGTCCCTTCGAAGGCGCATTCATCTAGTCCCTTCGAAGAAGCACTCATTGGTACATTCGAAGGACACCTAATTATTGAAAACAAGTTTTCTTTGTGATGAGTCTTGGTCCAAGATGCTTGCTGGCGAAAATCCTGCATGCTGCTAAGCCCAAGCCCCATGCACAAGCACATTCCTGCGAAATGAAGCTTCGACTGGCCAGAATGAAGTCTTTCAATTGGGCTAGTTGAGTAGTGTCATAGTAATTGAAGAGAGCGAACTTAGGGGCTAATCAAAGAAGCCAGGATGTTGAGGCCTTATATAATTCGAATCAAGATCCAGAGTCAATCGAAAAGTAAAGATCTGAGGGGATTTAGAAGAAGCCCTGATAAGGGAAACTCTGAACAGGTTTGAATTGGAATTCAGAATCATCAAAAAGAGCAATGCTCTGACGAAGAGAATTCTGGGAAATTCGAATTGATGCATATGGTGAATTAATTGAAGAAACTCTGACAAGGGAAAACTCTGAACAATTGGAATTCAGAGTCATCAAAGATCTGAGCAATTCGAATTGATGGGGACAGACTCAATCGAAGGAGCTATAAGAATGAAACCAGAGCCATTCGAAGGAGGCAACTCAGGGCCAATCAAAGAGTAAGGCTGGAAGGTATTTGAAAGAGTCAAATATGTCCAGGTTCACTCAAGATTTCAAAATGGCAAGAATTATCCAAATATGGCCAACTTTCAATGTGTTGGATACTTGTCTCATGGCCTTCGAATCCTAGTTAATGGTTGTCCCTTTCCATTTCCATGCACCCTCACATCCCTATAAATACAAATCCATGCACATACACAAATGATACATTGGCCAAGAGACTAGAGATAGAGGCCCAAGAACTACACATATATTGCCTTACACGCATACACAGTCTAAGAGAAGCATACCAAAAATTATTAAAATTCAACATGATCACACAACACTTGCCTCTCTCCTTTAGAATCCAAGAGCATCCAACAACTCCAGTCCATACACAAGTTCCAATTTCAAGCAAGGTAAGTCCTCTTGACCTTGCATCTCTCGTTTCAGCATAACATGTAAATAACCTTTCACTTATTTTTCGTTTCAGCATAACATGTAAATAGCCTTTTAGTTATATTCTTCGTTTCTGTCCTTTTTGTTTGTTTTCTTTTCTTGTCCAAATATATGTTGGAACTAACCTGTACAGACTCAAATGAAAGACAAAAAGGGTGTGAATGAAGGATATACACTCATGCTACTCTCCAGGTCCATATTGCTTCATGGTCTAATCTAAAGAAGTAGAGAAGGTTGCAATCAAAGGTTTCTCACACCAACTCCTAGGCTCAATCGAAAGAAGCAAGAAAGGGTGAAATCGAAGGTTGCTCATACCAACTCCCAAGCTCAATCGAAAGAAGAAGGAAAGGGTGCAATCGAAGGTTGTTCATACCAACTCCCAAGATCAATCTAAAGAAAGCAAAAGAAGGGTGAATCGAATGAGTCTACTGCCTGGATCGAAGGACTCACTTCCCCTCTTTATTTTGTTCTTGTTTTTACATTTTATTGCCTTTCAATTTGGTTGTAATAGCGTAAGACACTTATTTTCCGCATTTTCTTGTACATATATTAACTGCTTAGATGTATGATAATATGATTGCATGATAAGAGCCTAATAATCAAACGTTAGCAAACCTAACTCAAGACTAAAATAACTTAACATAACACACCTTGCACATACACACCTCTAGGGTATTCCCACTTCGGTTGCCTTCGGAAAATAGTCACAAATATCGAAACGTGAGAGGTTTTAGTGGCTACCCTCTGGTTCAAAAATATCATAAGCCCCTCAATGACCCTCTCGACGTTTTCTCGGTAAAAATATGATCTTAGAATCCTAGGGTAGCTACTAAATCTTCTTGCCCAGTTGCCTTTGTGACTATAAAAACGTCCCTTCGATTGTCCCTCAAACATCCAACGATAGGGCTACCTACTCACTAATAGTAGGATAGCATTGTATAAAGGATAATAGGAAAGGAATGAACCTTTTCGAGTACAAGTAGATAGCTGTTAGATGCTTGCTCAAAAAAACTTCTTGCACCTACACTAAAACATTTCAAAACACTTTCAAAAACATTCGCTTTGTCAACACTCTTGAGGACTGATACAAGAGTTATCATAAAGAGAATCGCCATTATTGTACCCCAAAATTTTCCCTCTCATTTCTCAAGTAATCTCTCACAAGATCTCCTTTGATTCAAGACTGCACAAGGGTTGATCAGCTCAAGACACCTCCTCTAACACTGATGATTGGAAATTAGGGTTTGAGTTTGCACAAAGACAAATTAGCTTTTAATGCCCCATATGACTGTCATGGATCATTTTGGGCCCTCAATATTTCTCATGTCAATTTTCAAGTCTTGGATCACATTTTTGCTCAGTCAATTGATCAGTTGACCTAAAATCAGCTGTATTGGGGAAAAATTCAATTGTGGTCAATTTACTGTTAAACTTCATAATTTTTTATCCATATCAACATTATGAACTCATATATGTCATTTGATCAAGTTTGGATCACAATTCCACAAGAAATTTGATAAGGTCATCAAAAGGGCAAAATGGTTAAACTTAGGGTTTTGACTGAGGAAGTGCAATTCCTGATTTTTGACTTAGAAAATGACTCATTGGTTTAAGACATGATCTAAAGGTTTCAAATACTTCATTTTTAACTAATGGCATAGCTCAAAACATCTCTCAAGATTAATTGATTGACTGATGAATTTCAGTCAACTGATGAAAAGTCAATTGTACACTAAAAAGTCAAACTTTGACTTTTTGGTCAAAATCAAGTATCAAAGATCACAATTCATCAAGACATGTAAAAATATGAAACTTGTTCATCAGGAAATCAAAAAGTCAAGATTTCATTTTGAAAAGTCAAAATTTCTAAACTTAGAAATTTTTCTAAGTGTTGGAAATTCACATTTGTTTCATAACTTTGAGTCAAATTTCCACATGATGCAAGATGATTCAAAGGAAACTTCCAACATGAAAGTTGTAGATCTCAATGAGATCTAAAATATTGTAGAACATAACTTTTTTCTAGAAATGCTTGGATTTCAAGTTATGATTTTGTGAAGAAATGTTCATGAAACTTGGAAACTTAGTGAAATTTTGCCCTAGTTTAGGCAGGATTTTAACCTAACTTCATGGCAATTATTTACCTAGTTCCAAGATGAATCTTCAAAAATGTCCAACATAGATGTTGTAAAGTGTGATCGGTGGGAATGAGAACTGACTATTTTTGGAATGTTGGTTCGCGTTTTGCGTTTGTTTTCGCAAAATGTCGCGGTAAGCAAGAGTCGCCACCGTCTTTTATTTTATCCAACAAGGAAAGGACAAAAGCACAGAAAAATTCCTTTTCGAGATTGTTTCTCGGGTTCGGGAGGTAGATTATAGAAAGGGAAGGTATTAGCACCCTTTCTATCCGTGGTTATCCACGGGCTCTTAGGTACTTGCTCACTATGTTTTCAAAAGCTTGCTTTTCTTTGTGTTTGTGGGTTTTGAAAAGAGTTTTGTTTTTGAAGAAAGTGTAAGTGCGAAAAGTTTTGTTTTGTTTTTAAAATGAGCAAGTACTTAAGAACCTATACCTACTCAAAAAGGAATTAAACTTGTGCAAATGTCCTTTAGACAGTGCTATCCCACTATTAAGGAGTAGGTAGCACCGTCGTTGGAGTTTTTGGGTCAATTCAATTTAAGGGATGTGTGGTCACTAAAGCAATGTTAGGATGCTTTAGCGGTAACCCTAATGTCTTAGATCATTTTTATTGAGGCAACCATTTCGAGGCAACTTTGATATTTGGACAGAAGGACGACCTCTAAAACATCCTATACTTAATGACCACATTTGAGGCAACCAAGTGAGGTGTACCCTAAGAGTGGCATGTGCAAGTGTATTGTTTTTTTCCAGTTATATTATCTGTGTATTTTTAGGTGTTCTACCATTTGTTTTTAGATCTTGTCATACAATCCTAATTAGCATACATCTAAGCAATTAAAATATATACAAGAATTTAAAGTGCGGAAATTGTAAATCCTACGTTATTACAAGGCTTCGGGGAGGGGGATTATTTACATGTCCAAAATTGGGGGAATAATAAACAATTACAATAAAATAAACGCGCGTAAATCTTAAAAATCCTAAGAATATAATCTTTTTATTACTTTGTTTTATTTTGGGAAAATGATCTAAATCTATTTAATTTTAGTTTTGAGAAAATGTTAAGATAATTAAGAGATCAATTAACAAAGTTAATTTTAATAGAAAAAACTAGCCTAATGTTTTTTTGTGGTTTTTTTGATTTTAATGTTAATTAAAAAAGATAAAAAGATGTCAATGAAAACAAAATAAAATACAAGGGGGAATCCTTCGATCCAGGGAAAAAGGGAGTTTCGACCCAGGGAGGGAATGGCAGCTTCGATCCAGACAGGGTCATGGTTCTTTTGATTGGGCCAGGAAGTGGGCATGAATAGCCTTCGATCCAGGGAAGGGGAGTTCCCTTCGATCCTGGGAAAAATGCCTTCTTCGATCCAGGAGGACTATGGGGAGCTTCGATTCAGAGAAGATGTCTCCTTCGATCTGGGATGTTATACCTGCAAAAGTATGTTAGCAAAATAAAACTCAGGGCCTGGGTATTGAACCCCAGGCCCTTCGATCCTGCGCTTGCTGGGTCTCTTCAGGCTATATCTGCAGCAAATATTAGCAAACGATGGACATGGCCTGGGTGCCAAACCCAGGCCTCTTGATCCTGTCTAGGATAGAAAATCGAAGGTAACAACCAGTATGGATGTATTATGCAAATATGAGGTTGGATAGTTTACCCTTTCTTACCAGCAGATTGGACTTTTAATTTGGGCGCTTCCTGGATGTAGGCACCTTAGATCTGGGCACTTCCTGGATGTAGGCACTTTTGATTTGGGGTTTCTGGGCGTGGATGCTTTTGTTGAAGGGCTTCTTTGGTCTGGAAAATTCTGACAACCTTTGATGGATTGTATGGGCAGCACCTCTCCAATGTTTTTTTCTCTATTTTTTCTGTATATTTTTCGTCCCCTTTTGCAACATTTGTGATCTCTTTATATAGAGGGGGGTGGAGGGGACATGAAGACAAAGGTTTAAATGACCTTGATTATGTGTTTGACATCCATGAATGAGAATTTGTAACATTAATTATGTGTTTGAAAGCCATGAATGAGAGTTTGTAACGTTGGCTAAACACATGGGGTCTTGTTCATTTTTGAATTTTGAATGACATGTAACTAGCCTTCGAATGCTCCCTTTCGAATGGGTTGATGGCCTCCTTCGAATGCTCCCTTTCGAATGGACTGATGGCCTCCTTCTAATGCTTTTTTGAAAGCTTCTTCGAATGGACCCTTTGAGTGCTTCTTCAAATGAACCTTTTTGGAATTCCAATCGAAGGATACTGTTATAATGCTAATCGAAGTACCTGTCCATAATGCCAATCGAAAGGCTTGTCCAGAATGCCAATCGAAAGGCTCCTTCAGAACACCAATTGAAGGGTCTTTCAGAATGCAAATCGAAGTGCTTGTCCAGAATGCCAATCGAAAGAGCTTGACAGAATGCCAATCGAAAGGCTCCTTTAGAACACCAATTGAAGGGTCTTTCAGAATGCCAATCGAAATGTACTTAAAGCACCACTCAAAAATTTTCCTTTTCCTTAGGCAAGAATTTGTGATCAACCATGCAGGGGGGAGACTTTTGGAAACATGAGAGGGCAAATTTTGGGGTACAACATAAAGGATGTTACGAGCTTTCCAAAATGTCCAAGAACTTGTTGAGATCATACTTAAGCAAGTAGAATCGAAGGCAAGAAGTTAGGGTTTCATTCTTGAATTACAAGTCATTTCTTGATGAACACATAATTCAATCTCAATGTTAGGCTGCATAATCTTGCTTTGCAGGTGTTGTACCCAAACATTTGCCCTCTCTTTTCTCAAGGAATCACCCTAGGATCCTCAAGTTCGCTTCAATCCAATTCCAAGCCTTGAATTATCATTTTTCAAGCAAATCACTCACAAGTGCAAAATGATCATTTGGCACGCAGGAAAGTCATACTTTGACTTTTGGATCAAAATCAAATCTTAAAAATCATATTTCATCAAGACATGTTGGAATATGAAGTTTGTATCATCAAAAAGTTCAAAAGTCAAAGTTACTATGGAAAAGCCAAATTTCTAAATACTTGGGATTTTTCTAAGTATTTAAGAAAAACGACACTTCAGAACTTCTGAGCCAGCCTCCAGGCAGGTACAGTCAGAAGTTGTGAACATGGTTCAACATATAGCCTTCAGTCAGAACATGGCTCTTCAACATCTACGCAAGTTCAGTCAGAGTTTTCTAGGGTAATGCAAAGAAGGTAATAAAGCGTAATATGAAGCCTGAAAGCTCCTTCAGAACATGCTGGAGCCAGAAGGTAAGACGATCAGAAGATTGGATGCTACGGTGAAGTAGAACTTCTAATCTAGAGTTTTCAAAGGTAAATCAAAGAAGGTCACTGGAAAGCCTGGGGAATCCTTCAGAGTATGCAGAGGCAATAAGGTACAAAGATCAGAAGTTGGGTGTTTGTCCTAGATAGAACTTCTGATCCAGAATGAAGCAATGATGCGAAATCTCAAATTACAGGATTTCTGATTTTTGACAAATCTCATCATCATTTAATGGTCATTAATGCTTACAACCACTTTTGAGTCTTTGTCCAAAGGATCTCTCCACGTGTAGTGTAGAAATACTTTTGTACATAATTAGGTAAGGGTCCATGCGCTACTTTTTGCTTGTGGGTTCACTTTTCCTTAATCCCTGCTTGCTAATCCAGCCTAAGCTAAAAAAACTGTCAACTATCACACCTTTTTTGGAACTTGCTTCAAGAGCAAGTCAGCATCTAGTGTATGATGTTGGAGCTACCTGAAATTTCAAACACACAAAACTTTCCCTATAAATAGAACACCATAGGTCATTGAGAAAGGGTCTAGAGAAAAATTTGTGAAATAGGTCAAAATTTTGAGAAAGAAAAGCCTTGAATCCCTGCCAAAATTCCAAGAGTTCTAAGAACTGTAAACACAACACATAAAACCTTGTTAACTTTTGATTATTTGCATTCAAAACTCCACTTGTTCTCAATTATTTCTTGACTAAAAACCATTCACACAGTTTCTGATCCACACGTTGGAAACTGCCTAAACTTATGTGTTCATATTGCTATACACTTTCCATCCATCCACTCAAAGAAATCAGAACATCACCTCCTTGCCATCCCCAGAAGTTGAAAACTTCCAGCTTACTGAGTACGTGAAGAAGCTGTTTAGAGCATCATCAGAGTTGAGGTTAACTCCAGTTCACAGAACTTCTTCCAGTTGCAAGGTAAGTTTCTGCTGACCCTCACCACATTACTTAAGCATTACCATATTTACATGCTTAAAAATACAATGTAGATATCATGTTTCTGATGTTGTACATATTCTGAGATTTCATGCACCTGCATGCTTAAGTAGAGAATAAATCAGTTCAGAACTTCTTGAAGAAACTAGAACTCAGAGTTAGGATTAGCAAATACATGCTTGCCTCTAATTTATAGTTCTGATATTTTTTTATTTTCTGAAACACTATGACACCTGCTATAACTGTTCTATGCATGTCTTCTGTTTTGTGGAGAAATAACCAAATTACAGATGTTCTGACTAGCATAGAGGGATAGACCAATTTCTGTCAGTGATACCAGGATTTCTGGAGTCTATTTCGTTGCCATTAATATCAGAACTTCTGAGAACTACTGTGTTCCTAGTGGGTTCAGAACTTCTGACCGTATATATTTTCACTAACAGGTTTCTGTTTTGCAGCGTGCGAGGGTCAGAACCTTTGCTTCATTTTAATCAGCAATACGCTGATTCATTTTTCTTCTTTTCTCATTGTGTTTGCCATCATTTTCTATCCTATTAACCAACAAACATCAAAAAAACATTTTTTTTCATAGTTTATTTTATTTCTTAAAACAAAAGACCAAAAATATTTTCTTAAAACAAAACAAGTTCGTTTCTCATTTTCTTGTACATTCTTATGCATTTAAATATGGTTGCAATAGTAATTTAGGACTTATTTTTACTTGCAACCCCATTCATAAATTTGTACCCCCATCCCCTAAATATTGTAATATCGTAGGACTTTACATTTCTGCAATTTATCGCTTTCAAATGTAAATTCTAGTAATTAGGCGTGTATGGCAAGATAAAACCAACAAGTAGACCACCAAAAATCAAAGACAAATGCAGATAATCAGACACACTTGCACACTTACACCCTTAGGGTAATTCCACTTGTTGCCTTACAAAAATGGCCTTGTTATGCACGTGGGATGTGTTAGCACAAACAAATCGAAAAATACAAGATCATATTCCCTCGATGACACTATCAAAGTTTCCTTTCAAAATGATCTTAGTCCCTAAAGAAAAGTGTTAAGTCATCTTACAACATTGCTATCATGGTCATACGATGACCCAACGCCCGTCCCTTTACATCAACCGATGGGGCTTCTTATCAATTCAATTGCAAGATAGAAACATCTAAAGGAGGATGAAAATAACATATAAGACCTTTTGAGTAGGTATGGTTCGCTCTTAGTTACTCGCTTGCTAACAACAAAAACATTTTTTCACCAACACTCTCATTTGAAACATTTTCAAAAGACAACACTTTGTATGCATTCTTATAGAGACGAGAATCATCACAAAGGAAACCCTTGTTTTTCAAAATCACTTTCAAAAAACACATTTCACAAACTCCTCTTTGAACTATTTTCAAAACAACACTTTGTACACATTCTTATAGAGACGAGAATCATTACAAAGTTACATTTTCAAAATACTTTCAAAACCCACATCACAAGCACACATTCAAACAAAAGCAATTGATATAGCAAGTAACTAAGAGCCCATGGAAAACCGTGGATGAAAAGGGTGCTAATACCTTCCCTTTTCATAATCTACCCCCCAAACTCAAGAAAACATCTCTAAAGGTATTTCCTGTGCTTTTTCACCTTTCCTTATTGGATAAAAGAAAAGTCGGTGGCGACTCTTGCTAAACCACAACATTTGCGAACACAAACGTAAAGCACCTCAAGTCAGTTCTCCCACCGTATCATAGAACTGGCGACTCTGCTGGGGATTATTATAAAAGTGGGGTTACCTTAAGGCTAGATCACATTTATTTGCTTACATTGTTTGACTTCTTTGCTTTACATTATGGTTCTTTGTTTGGGTTTGAAATCCTCTACCCGGATTTGGGATGCATTATAGGTAAATAGCAATACGTTATGGAAACTGTGCAGGGTATACCAACATGGTCTAAGAAATAACTATGTTAGTGTGACATATTTGTGGGTACTGGTATCCTTTGAGTCAATCAAAGAGAATACGAGGCCGTTGAGTGATGTCATAAAGCACTAATGAACTTCTAGAACCCTTTACTTGACCAACTTGGCCTTTAGGATGTAGTGAGATGACCGGCTTTTGTGCAATCCGAAGTTGGTAGATACTCGATACTACACTCATTGAGGTTTGGTTTCTTGGGATATTTCGGTCGCCATTAAAGAGGTTTGAGCTAAAACAATGACCAAGGAAACAATCCGGTGATATTGAGCTCCTTAGAACCCAGTTACTATTATTAGGACAGGTTTAAGACAACTAAACTTCAAGAGGGTATTTACCTATAAAACCCCATGAAAGCCTAAACTAAGAACTTGTTTGTTTTGCTTGTATATGAATACTTGTACATAACATCATGGACATCATGAACATCTTATGCATTAACTAACCATTTCAAGGGTTTTGGAGATTCATCTTTGTTCTTGTTTTGTAGGATATGGATTCACTTCGCAGGAAAACTATCCAAGTCAACCTTGTAAGAATTCCTCCATAACTTAAGGAGATAGCTTCAAGGATCCCTGAGAATTATCCATCCACTGAGAGGCATGGTCGTCTACTCAACTTGGTCACCTCCAACACAGATGAGGATATGATGAAAGTGCTCTTCCAGTTCTTTAATCCTTTACACCATTGCTTCACATATCCTGACTATCAGCTTGTGCCTACTTTGGAAGAATTCTCTCAACTCTTGAGGATTCCCATTCTCAATCAACTACCTTTCAACGGTACAGAAAGAGACCCAAAGCCAAAAGAGATTGCTCAAGCTCTGCACTTGCACTCCTCTGATGTCACAACTCATTGGGAAACTAGAAGTGGTGTCAAAGGCTTCTTAGAAAAGTTCCTGTTTGAGAAAGCACAAAGCTGTTGGAATTCCTTAGACTTGCAAGCCTTTGAGGAAATTGTGGCTCTCCTTATCTATGGGATGGTTTTGTTTCCCAATCCTGACCAACTCATAGATGTGAGCACCGTTAAAATCTTCATGTCACGCAATCCGGTGCCTGCATTGCTAGGGGATATCCTACACTCTTTTCACACTCGCACAATGAGGAAAAGAGTTGCGCTTATGTTTTGCACTCCTGTCCTAGCAAGATGGTTTATTTCTCATCTTCCTCAATCAGTCTTAAAGAATGAGAAAAGTTCAAGGTGGTCACAAAGGTTAATGACGCTCAAACATTCAGATATTCATTGGTGCTCCCAATCCAAAGAGAATGTTATCATTGTTGACCATTGTGGGGAATTCCCTAATGTCCCTCTACTTGGCATTAGGGGAGGCATCACCTACAACCCATGCTTAGCTTTAAGACAGTTTGGTTATGCCCGAAGGGATGGCCTGCACGAGATGCTAATTCAAGGTTTGGTATTCGACTACGACAACGGCGATCAAGGTATTCGCTAGAGATTCATCCGAGCTTGGAGGATGCTAAACAAGGTGGATAGAAAGACTTTGGGACACAAGAATTCCATCCCCCTTAAGCCTTACCTCAAGTGGGTACGAACCCGCGCTCAAAGTCTTATGATGCCTTATCCTTCCATTCTTCCGGTAATTATTGAGTCTGTTAAGGAGGGAGATGTTCCATACACTATCCTACATCCTGACATTCCCACATCTCTTGAAGACCTGCAAAGGGATTGGATACAACTCAAAGGAGAGCGAGATACTTTCGAAGCCCAATTCACGCAAGCGAGAAGAAGGTTTTGGAACTCACTAGGATACTTCATGAGGAGCAGACTCTAAATTCCTACATAGCACCAAAGAGGATGCGCACTACTTTTTTATCTTAGAGTTTTGTATTATTTTTCCCAAGGGGAATTGATGTACTCAAACTTTATCTTATTAATACAACGTGTGTTTCTCTTTGTCTAAAACGAACTTGAATCTTTGAAATCCTTGAAAACATTGCATATGCGCATATCATTCGTCATAACATAAACAGGTCTTTTGCAACGAATTTCCTCATCTCTCTACTGTTTATTTCAGGAAGATGGATCTCGAATAGACAGTCAAAGATCTCCAAGCTCAAAACACGTAGTTTCAACAATTACTCATGACCCTAGCCAAGGGGCAAGAGGAGTTGAAGACTCTGCTGGCTGAGGAAAGAAAAAAGAAAACAAAGAAGGTCACTGGGGTTTTAAACATTGGGAGAAGGTTCCAGGGACAGACTAGAAGAAAATTGAATTTTGCAACAACATCCGGTGAAGGAGAGGGGAAAGGAAAGGAAACAACGGTCCCGTCAGAATCTGAAGAGGGGGAAGAAGTGGAAGACTACTCTGAGGAACAGTATCCTCCAGCTGATGATAAGTACAAACATCTTGAAGAGCGTTTGAGCGCTATGGAAATGCAAAAGGTCCCAGGCCTAGACTTTGAAGAATTGGGATTAGTGTCAGGAATTATGATTCCTCCGAAATTCAAAATGCCCTTGTTTGAAAAATATGATGGAGTGTCATATCCTAAGATGCACCTCTGATCATACGTGAGAAAGATCCAACCACACTTCGCCGATAAAAACTTGTGGGTACATTTTTTCCAAGATAGTCTATCTGGAACACAAATCGATTGGTTTTACCAACTGGAAAGGGCTAACATCCACAATTGGGAAGATCTTGCCACAACTTTCTACAAGCAATATCAATATAACACTGATTTGGCGCCTACCCGTACTCAACTTCAGAGTATGGCTATAGCTTCCAATGAGGGTTTCAAGGATTACGCGCAAAAATGGAGAGATCTAGCTGGAAGAGTTCAACCCCCTCTGTCTGAAATGGAATTGGTGGACATGTTCTTAGGCACTCTATCGGGCCCTTTCGTCAACCATTTAATTGGAAGCTCATCTGCAGGATTTACTGAGTTAATACTGACCGGAGAAAGGGTGGAAGCTGGCATAAAAAATGGAAAGATTCAGAAGGATTCATCTTCTTCTACAGCTGTGAGGAAGCCTTTTATTGGGAAGAAAGAAGTAGCTGTTGTATATCCATAAAGGAACCAAGGGAGAGCCGAACGCCGACCAATGGTAGGGGCTGTTATGATCCCAAAGCCTACGTCTGATCAACCAAGAAGTAATCAACCAAGGGTGGAAAGGCCAGTCCGACAATTCACCAGAATCAATATGACTATGTCCCAAGTATTACTGCATCTTCTGAAATCCAATTTGGCATTTTTAAAAGAAGCTCCAAAAAACTCCAACACAGCGTCCCCTCATTATCACCCAAATGCCCGTTGCGCGTATCATTCTGAAAAGTCTGGGTCACGACACTAACAACGGGCCTTGAAAAATAAAATTCAAGACCTTATAGAGGAAAAAGAAATTGAGTTTGATGCGCCCGAGAAGCCAAATGTCATTTTTGCTCCTATGCCCAGACATGATCACAACACCAATGCTATTGAAGAATATTTGTTTGTTATCGCAGTTGATGAACTCGTAACTCAACTCCCAATCATTAAGATAAACTTGTTGAAAGCCGGTGTATTCCCGGGTTGTAATAAATACTGCCACCTCTGCTTATCCTCACCAACTGTTTGCCCTTTGTTGAAAACAGGAATTCAAAGCTTGATAGACAACAAAGAGATCTTGTTTGAAAGTACTCCTGTTTCACCTATTCCTGTTGAAGACGTTTCAATCATCACCATCTCCACCAATTCTTCCAAGGTCCCCAAAAGACTCGTTAGAGTTACATCGGTTCCAAAAAATACTCCTCTTATAATCACAATGCCTGGGCCAGTCCCATATGAATCAGACAAAACTGTGCCATGGAATTACGGTGGGGACATCTACTACCATGGCATCAAACAAGATGGGCTGGACACCGAAGAGATAAACTCTGAAGAAGAAGACTCTGACATTAGCAATATTTCTGGAACCAGTAAGATTACCCGAAGCGGTAGAATCTTCTCTCCAGAAATTGCCCCCCCAAAGGCAGTTTTTGGACCCGTGGTTGCTCCAAAGGTTACTTCTGTACCGCTAATCATCTCTACAAGTGTTCCTATTGACGAAGACGATACAACCCCTGCTGTCATTCCTACCAACACTCCTTTTGCTGAAACTCGAGGAAAAAGTATTTAAGTAGAGCCTGTCCGGACGAAGGCTCAATCATTGACTATCCCCGAGACCTCCAAGAAGGAAATGGAAGAGATCCTAAAATAATAAAGAGGAGCGACTACAACGTAGTTGAACAGTTGGGGCAAACTCCCTCCAAAATCTCCATGTTGGCATTGTTAATGTGTTCCGAGGCACATGCAAAAGCCCTAGTGAAGTTCCTAAAGACAGCCCATGTGCCTCAAGAGACGTCCGCTGATCAATTTCAAGATTGTGTGGCCAGCTTGACAGTGGATAACGGCCTAGGCTTCTCAGATGTTGATCTGACGCCAAGGGGAAGAAAGCACAACGAGGCATTACATGTCTCTGTGGAATGTAGAGGCACAACTCTGGCCCATGTCTTGGTAGACACTGGCTCATCTTTGAATGTTTTACCGAAGAAAGCTCTCGACAGACTGGACCGTGAAGGACTGACGTTGAAACCAAGTAACATAGTCGTAAGGGCATTTGATGGCTCAAAGAGGATGGTACACGGGGAGGTGGATATCCCCATAAAGGTTGGGACTCAGACTTTCAATTCAACCTTTTATGTAATGGACATCCACCCCTCTTACTCTTGTCTGCTAGGACGGCCGTGGATCCATAATGCTGGCACTGTCACCTCTACACTGCACCAGATGCTGAAATATCCGGTCCAAGGAAAGATTATCATTGTCCACGGAGAGGAAGAATATATGATTAGCCACCTCAATTCCTTTAGGTATGTGGAATTGGACGACGAGTTCATTGAAACTCCTTTTCAACATTTAGAAGAGGTCCCCCAAGAGGTAGCAGTGACCAAGACCGTGTCCCAGATTCCCAAGATTACAAGGCCTCCACTCCGGATGTCATCTTTGAAGGACACCAAGGTATTAGTAGAATAAGGTGGATGCACCATCTAGGGGCAGCTTCCGGATATTCCGTATAAATCTGACAAGTTTGGCTTAGGTTTCACTTCAAGTGCTCAGAAGGTTGTACGTCGTGCCCGTGCTGGAGGGCCACCCTTGAAGATTAGCAACCGAGAGGTCCATGCAGTAAAGGATTGCATCTTGGAGGATTGGATCTTTCCGACTATCGATGAAGGACTTCGCAATTGGGAGGCCAGAGACTTTGTCCCAATAACTTTCATCCCTCAGTAATTTATCTTTTACATTTTGTTGGATATGAAATATTGAAAAAACAATTCGCACTCTTAAAACCTTGTGTCTTGCCCTAGGCACAATGGTCCATTTGTAAGGGTTATTATTTCATATTCATATGACATTCAATGAATCATGGACATTTTTCGTATACAAACTTTTGTGCTCATTGTTTTTCTTTTACATTTTATTTTTAAGGATGGCTATACCCTTACACACACCCACACTCACAAATGCAGGTACCCCTCCATTCTGGATCCCATGGGTAACGATACTGCTATGGCCTTTCGTGACTCTGAGGATCTAATATACCAAGCCGAAGACGAAGGTGAGGAAGATTGTGAAGTACCATGGGAACTTGCCAGACTACTACAACAAGAGGAAAGAGCCATTCAGCCTCATGAGGAACCTGTGGATGTAATCAATCTGGGTACCGAGGAGGATAAAAAAGAGGTCAAGGTGGGTTCCAATCTGGATCCCAATATCAAGGAGCGTCTAGTTCAGCTGTTGCATGATTATGTTGAGATCTTCGCCTGGTCATATGAAGACATGCCAGGACTTGATATGGACATCGTGGTACATCGTCTGCCTACAAGAGAAAATTGTCTGCCAGTAAAACAAATTTTTTGCCGCATGAGACTTGATATGTCAGAAAAGATCAAAGCGGAGGTCATGAAGCAATTCAATGCTAGATTCTTGGCTGTCACTTCCTCCCCTCAATGGGTTTCCAACATTGTTCTCGTACCTAAAAAAGACGGCAAAGTACGAATGTGCATGAACTATAGAGATTTGAATAGGGTCGGCCCTAAAGATGATTTTCCACTCCCCCACATCGATATCCTAGTTGACAATACAGCCCAACACAAAGTGTTTTCCTTCATGGACGGATTCTCAGGTTACAACCAAATTAAAAGGGCACCTGAGGACATGGAGAAAACAACATTTGTCACGCAGTGGGGCACATTCTACTACAAGGTGATGCCATTCGGACTGAAGAATGTTGGGGTAACCTATCAACGCGCCATGGTAGCTTTATTTCACGACATGATACATCATGAAATAGAAGTCTACGTAGACGATATGATAGCCAAATCACAAACAGAAGAAGAACACCTTGATCACTTACAAAAGTTGTTTGAGAGATTGAAGAAGTACAAGATAAGGTTGAATCCAAACAAGTGCACATTTGGAGTACGGTCCGTTAAACTCCTAGGCGTTGTCGTCAATAAAAAAGGTATTGAGGTCGATCCTGCCAAAGTTAAAGCAATACAAGAGATGCCTGCTCCTCGTACTGAGAAGGAAGTCAGAGGATTCTTGGGACGCTTGAACTATATTTCCAGATTCATTTCTCACCTAACAGCTACTTGTGAGCCAATCTTCAAACTATTGAAGAAAGATCAAGTAGTCAGATGGAATGATGAATGCCAAGTTGCTTTTGACAAAATCAAAGAATACTTACAAGAGCCTCTTGTTTTGATGCCACCAGTCGAGGGAAGACCGTTGATTATGTATCTGACTGTTTTAGAAAACTCAATAGGGTGTGTATTGGGACAGCATGACGAGTCTGGTCGAAAAGAGCACGCTATTTATTACGTGAGCAAAAAGTTTACCGACTGTGAAACCATATATTTATTGCTCGAGAAAACTTGTTGCGCTCTGGCATGGGCTGCTCGCCGGCTAACACAGTATATGCTGACTCATACTACCTTGCTGATATCTAAGATGGATCCGATAAAATACATCTTCAATAAGCCTGCTCTGTTTGGGAAGATAGCTAGATGGCAGATGATCCTAATAGAATACGACATAGGGTATACTACCCAGAAAGCTATAAAGGGCAGTGTGCTAGCTGACCATCTCGCTCACCAAGTTGTAGAAGATTATCAGTCCATGAAGTTTGAATTCCCGGATGAAGACATCACGACATTAGACAACTGTAAAGAAATCAAACCATATGACAGACCTGAACAAGGATCCCGATGGACCCTGTTCTTTGATGGAGCATCCAATTCACTTGGTAATGGTATCGGCGTTGTACTCATATCTCCGGAAGGGTGTCATACTCCCTTTACTGCCAGACTTTACTTCAATTGTACAAATAACATGGCGGAATACGAAGCGTGCATCTTCGGTCTCAGAGCTGCCATAGACTTGGGGATCAAATCCTTGGATGTTTTTGGAGACTCAGCCTTGTTCATCAGTCAGATCAAAGGGGAACGGGACATTAAGCACCCAAACCTTATCCCTTACAGAGAACATGTTTTGACATTGCTACCACATTTTTAGAAGATTACCTTCGAGCATTTCCCGTGAGAAGAAAATCAGCTAGCAGACGCTCTAACCATGATGTCATATATGTTTAAACTTAATTGGGATAACGAGGCTCCCCAGATCACCATCGAACGAATGGGTGAAGCAGCGCAATGTCACGAGATTAATACTGGAGAGGTAATGGACCAGCCTTGGTTTCATGAGGTCAAGAGGTATCTCGAGGCTCAAGAATATCCAGAAAGAGCTTAAATCAATGATAAGAAGTTCTTAAGGAGATTCTTTGCTAAGTTCTTCCTTAGTAATGGCATCATGTATAAACATAATCATGACTCCATTTTGCTTCGGTGCATGGATAAGGTTGAAGTTGAAAAGATCATGGTTGAATTACATGAAGGTACTTTTGGCACCCACTCTAGTGGGCATACGATGGAGAAGAAAATCCTACGGGCAGACTATTATAGGTCTACCATGGAAGCAGATTGCTATCAAATACTCTCAGACCTGTCATAAGTGTCAAATTTATGCTGACAAGGTGCACGTACCTCCAGTTCCTCTGAATGTCTTGAAGGCTCCTTGGCCGTTTGCTATGTGGGGATTTGATATGATTGGATAGATCAAGCCGACAACCTCCAATGGACACCGCTTCATCCTAGTGGCCATTGATTATTTTACCAAGTGGGTTGAAGCAGCCTCCTTCTCCTCCGTGACCAAGAATGTTGTGGCCCGCTTCATCAAGCAAAACCTTATTTTCCGGTATGGTATCCCAGAAAGGATCATCACTGAAAATGGTACAAATCTCAATAACACTATGATCACCGCCTTGTGCGAGCAATTTAAGATTCAGCATCACAATTCTTCTCCCTATCGGCCAAAGATGAATGATGTTGTCTAAGCTGCAAATAAAAACATTAAGAAGATCATACAAAAAATGACAGTCACGTACAAAGACTGGCATGAGATGCTACCATTCATTCTCCACGGGTATCGTACCACGGCTCGCACATCAACTGGGGCAACACCCTATTCTTTGGTATATGGCATGGAAACTGTTTTGCCTATTGAGGTTCAGATCCCCTCTATGAGAATTATGAAGGATGCTGGATTGAATGAAAACGATTGGATCCAGACTCGACTTGATCAACTGAACTTAATTGATGAAAAGAGACTTACTGTTGTTTGCCATGGTCATATGTATCAAAAATGGATGATCAAGGATTTGAACAAGAAATTCAGACGCCAAGTATATCAAGTTGGGGATCTAGTGATCAAACGTATCATTTTGCCACAAAGTGATCCCAGGGGCAAATGGACTCCTACCTATGAAGGACCATTTGTAATCAAGAATATATTCTTCGTTGGGGCAATTATCTTGACCACCATGGATGGCAACGACCTGCCACACCCTGCGAGCGCGAACATAGTCAAAAGATACTACGCATAAGAGACCCGCTAGGTTGACACACCTAGGCAAAACAAGGGGCATCCCAGCGAACCAAAAGGTTCAGGCAAAAATTAGGGATAAAATGAAAAAAATTTGTACACCCGGCAAGTTGAAAACCCTAAAGGGCGACTTGGGAAAAAAGGGTTTCCTGGTGGACTGAAAACCCGAAAGGGCGGTCCAGGCAAAAGTTAGGGAATTAAAGCATATGACTATGTCCCATAAGATCACTTTACGAACAACCTTTGACTTCCACTGACAAACACAGAGTTTCTGATCAATTCAATCATCTTCGGACGAAGCAACAAATAGACAAGATATTCGGAGATATGAAGGCTATAACAGAATGGGAACCCCATGGGATTTTTTACACATAGCTATCTTTTTTGTATCAAAATTTTCATTTGTTACGACATCA
Source organism: Vicia faba (assembly GCA_948472305.1). NCBI lineage: Eukaryota > Viridiplantae > Streptophyta > Magnoliopsida > Fabales > Fabaceae > Vicia > Vicia faba. The sequence goes on along the minus strand of OX451740.1, from coordinate 1,299,966,545 downwards.
TTCTCTTACTAGAATGTTTGTCCCCTTTGTACAAAATGTTTATTCAAAATCAATACAAAGATATCCCTTTGAAAGGGAAAAAACTATTTGTCTTTTTCTTTACACTTGTGTTTTGTTTACAAAAACGTCCAATGATTCATTGTTGAACATATGCATTTGAACATAATTACTATGTGCAAATAAAACAAAATGAGGAAGACAATTACTGATAGGTTGAAAGAATAGGAAAATGTCTCTAGGCTATTCCATAAGTGATCCCCTACAGTACGTCATTTAAATCCCCAGCAGAATAGAATTTCAAATTATTAATTCCCAGTAGAAGTCGTCAAATTTCTCAGGATTCCCCAAGCAGATCTTACAAGTAGTACATGGCATTGCCCCCACAACAGAATTTACTTCTCTCAACCAAAATTCATCAACACTTAGACTTCACAACATGAAGACTTATACTTACATATCCTCAACGACATTCAGGGATTTATTTTCCTCAAAAAAGCCGCAATACAACAGATCAGCTCACATGCGCATACATTGCATCCATATATCATAAACATTAATGAAGCAAATACATTGCATCATACATTTCATGCAACATAGCTTTGTATTTTAGCTAACATTTTACCCTTTTCAGGATAAGATTAACAGTTACCGTTGACAACCTTTCACATACAGTTCAGATATGCTCCAGACACGGATGCCATTCTGATACTCATTCAGATACAACTTTCATGATACAGTTCAGATACGCTCCAGACACGGATGCCATTCTGATACTCATTCAGATTCAACTCTTAGATACAGTTCAGATACGCTCCAAACACGGATTCCATTCTGTTGTACCCCAAAATTTGCCCTCCCATATTCTTCAAGAAATTGCCAAGCCAAGCTTCAAAATTCCCCAAGGGTTATGCAGTTCAACAGTTTCTCATACAGTCAAAACTAGGGTTTGTGTTCTGATCAAAGAAAGGAAGTTCTCAAAGGCCCAATCAAGTCTCATATGCTTACAAAGATGGTCAAGTATCCTCATACAAAGTTTCAAGGCATTCAGCTCAAAATTGCACAGTCAAAACCCTAAATTGCACTACAGTCAACTGTAGGGGCAAAATGGTCATTTGACAGTCAAAAGTTCAAATTTTTGGTCAACATATCATTTTGAAGCCACAAACATCATTTGATCAATGCTTGATCATGATTCTCAAAATTTGGCTCAGAAATCATCAAAGATGCAAAAGTTACTATATTTGGACAGCTGAAAAAGTCAACTGAAATTGACCAGGGCATAACTTTCACATGGATTATCAGAAAAATTCCATCCAAAGCTCATTTTGAATAGAAAGACATTTCCTACAACTCATATTCATATTTCAAGTCCAAGAAATGCTCTTACAAAAAGTTATCAATTTCAACATTATAGGTCATTTTCAAAAGTCAACAAAAAGGGACTTTAAGTCAAAGGCCATAACTTGAGATTGGTAAATCAAAATGACATGGGACCAAAGGCATTGGTTAGAGGACTCAAAGACCTTTCCAAAATGTCCAAGAACATGTGAATAGCTTAAACATTGAGCAAGTTATGCCTTGTGGAAGTTGGGAAATTTTTGGGAATTTTGAAAAGTCAACATTGATGCAAATGATTCAAAATTGCTAATGGGCCTATTTTTCTTCCATGATTCATCATTCCAAGCCTATGCACGACCACTTGGCCCAAAGGGAAGCATTTTCTCATTTTTTATTTATTTATTTGAATTTATATTAATATTAATTCATTTAAATTATTTAAATATGTGAAAAATATCTACTTTGACCTAAAAAATCTTTTTATGCATGTTTTGCTTTCAAAATCTCGTGCACATCCCAAACATGGAAAGAATTGGACTAATTGATCATAATTGATACAAAATGCACATGAAAAAGATTCAAAAAAGATCCTTAAAATCAAATATTCAAAAACCATTAATTCATTGGATTTGATCAAGTTTTCTTAACCTAATTGTCTCACTACATATGCAGGATCACAAACCTAATTGCATTAGACTGAAAGCTGCGCATAAGAGGCTATTACAAACTTGAAAAATTGCTTGAAAAATCAAAAACTGAAATCAACTTTAGGAGGCGATTCAAAGCACCATTCTTGTCTCAATAGCTTCCTGAAACCTCACTGAACGTGCTCCAATCAAAAACAACCACAAAAGCTCCAGGAATTGGTACCTGTAACTCAAACTGTAAAGCAAAAAATTTATAATCGTGTATCATCTTTTAAGCATTTTCACAGCATTCTATTCATGGCATCATGTTTGTTTTGAGCTTCTGAAACTAACCATTGTGTTTGATTGGATTTTTACACGCCATACGCGATTATGCCATAACTGCTTTTTAGGGTTTACAGCGTTTGAAAATTGGGGTTTCCCAAACCAAGTAAAATTAGGGTTCCAAAGTCGTGCCATTCGAATCAGTACATCAAGACGAAGAGGTCTTGACCTTCGCGATCAATTTATATACACTATAGCGCTATTCGCTATTTTTTCTAAAGCTGTCTAAACCCACGCATCTAAAACCGTTGCTTAAGGTTTGTGTTTCAGGAAAAAAGAAAGAAGACGATTCAGTGTCAGGCGTGGATTGGTCCGTTCAAACTTTCGCGCGCGGATTCTCACTAATACAGTTTTTCTTTTATATTATTTATTTGATATTATATGTTAAACGTGATCAAACTGGCGTAGTGGCACAGGTGTTGAGCTTGCAACGTCCAAGACCTGGGTTCGAACCCCAGGTCTGTATAATTCCATTTATTATTTTGCAATGGCGATTCCTATGCAGGCACAACGCTATGGTTCACCATGTTCCATCATCATCCAGACGTCCACGTGCTTAGTAAAATCAGATCAATGGCCAAGAATCAAAGAGCACCCTACGTCCCAGTCAACATGCCACATAGTGCTTGCAAAAGTCAATAGATTTCATGCTTAATTGGGCCAGAATTCTAAGGCCAGCACCTCACAAATTGGGACTACACCCCCACCCTGGTTTGCAAGTTTTATTTATTTCTCTTATATTTTTTTTAAATTATTATTTTACTTGTTTTGTTGTTTAATTTAATTCATTATTTTTACAAAATATAAAAACTTCATTAAAAAAATCAGAAAAGACCAAAAATAATAAATATTTTTATTGTAATTATTTTCTTGTAAATAAATTAACATGTAATTATTTAGTTTTAATTAGGATTTTTGCAAGTTTAATTCTTTTTAATAAATCTAAAAAAGGTAGAATTAGGTTTAATTAACAATTTCCATTCCTTTTAATTTTTCCTTTTTATCATAATATTATTATTTATTATTTTCATAATTAAATTGTACATAAAAATAATTAGGTTTAAATTAGGTCAAATTTCAATATTTTCTTAATAACATAAAAATAGTTAGAATTAGGGTTTGCCTTTTAGTTTAACTTTAAATTAATTCCTTTTCTCATCAAATATCTAAAAAACACCAAATACCAAAAAAAACATTCTTTTTTTAAATCTTTAATTTTAATTCCTCATTAATGAATTCATTAACTTTAATTTTTTGCAAAAGGGTCCAACGCCCTCATTCGTAATTTATTTTATTCGCGCGTTCATTTTATGTCGTTTATTATAATTATGTAATTCTCCCAAAGCGTTGTAACGATTTTATTTCTCGCACTTTTATTTTATTGCTTTATTTATTTTTCAGTCAAATCGGGTCCGGTTTAATTTGGGCGATGTGGACCCGCGCCATTTGTAATAGTTGTAGATTTATTTTTTCGCAACCTTTTAACTGTTAAATAAGCATGAAAGAATGTATGGGCTTAAAATAAAATCAAGCGTAGATCACAATGAACATGACAAGACAAATATCAATGAAACTGACACACAAATTCGCACACACCACCCCTAGGGTACGCCTCACTGTTGCCTTTCGAAAGGTGATCGTCGAGTAGAGGACGTCTTAGTAAGTCCTCATGATCCGGGAACCTGGCATGAGGGTAGCTTCTAAGGTGTCTTCCTATTGCTCTGGTGATCACCATGTCCCGAACCTCGAATTGACCCGAACACCTCCAACAGTGGTGCTACCTACCTCTCAATGGTGGGATGGCACTACTTTAAAGGACATTTACACAGACAAATTCTTTAGGGTAGGTAGGTTCTCAAGGATACTTGCTCTCTTCAAAACAAACTGAAATCTTTTCACACCAACACACTTTTCAAAAGCTTTCAAAGCAAATTTTTCAAACACTCTGACGTACGAGTCGAACTGAATTTTTTCAAAGAAACTTCTTTAAAACCCACAATTGAAAAGCAAACATTTTTTGAAAACACATTGAGCAAGTATCTAAGAGCCCATGGATAACCATGGATAGAAAGGGTGCTAACACCTTCCCTTTCTATAACCTACCTCCCGAACCGAGAGCGATCTCTATAAGGAATTTTTCTGTGCTTTTGTCCTTTCCATTTGGAGAAAATAAAAGACGGTGGCGACTCTTGCTTCCGCGAAATTTCGCGAACCAGCGTTAAACAGTCAGTTCCAGATCCACCGATCACACATTCTAATACTCATTCAGATTCAACTTTCATGATACAGTTCAGATACGCTCTAGACACGGATGCCATTCTGATACTCATTCAGATACAACTTACAGATATAGTTTAGATACGCTCCAGACACGGATGCCATTCTGATACTCATTCAGACTCAACTCTTAGATACAGTTCTGATACGCTCCAGACACGAATGCCATTATGATACTCATTCAGATACAACTTACAGATACAATTCAGATACGCTCCAGACACGGATTCCATTATGATGCTCGTTCAGAAACAACCTTTCAGATACAGTTCGGATACGCTCCAGACACGGATGCCATTCTGATACTTAGTCAAAATCAACTTCTGGGTACAGTTCAAATATGCTCCAAACACGGACTCCGTTCTGATACTCATTCTTTCAGCTTACAACTTACAATTCAACAAACATTCTTGGATGACATCTACAAGCCCATCTCTGACAAGATTCTAACACCTCTCCAAATGGCATATGTAATATCATTCCTTCTATCATCACATCATAGAGTGAAAATTTATGGGCACTCTAGTGTCCAATCATCTTCCACCTTCGAGTCACGAATGGCAAGACTCGCCAGTCTAACTCTTCAGGTTTAAGAAGATTGAACATGGGCAACTATTGTACCCAAAAATTTGCCCTCTCTTTTCTCAAGGAATCACGCTAGGATCCTTAAGTTCGCTTCCATCCAATTCCAAGCCTTGAATTATCATTTTTCAAGCAAATCACTCACAAGTGCAAAATGATCATTTGGCACACAGGAAAGTCAAACTTTGACTTTTGGATCAAAATTCAAATCTTAAAAATCATATTTCATCAAGACATGTTGGAATATGAAGTTTGTATCATCAAAAAGTTCAAAAGTCAAATTTACTATGGAAAAGCCAAATTTCTAAATACTTGGGATTTTGTCTAAGTATTTAAGAAAAATGACACTTCAGAACTTCTGAGCCAGCCTCCAGGCAGGTGCAGTCAGAAGTTGTGAACATGGTTCAGCACATAGTCTTCAGTCAGAACATGGCTCTTCAGCATCTACGCAAGTTCAGTCAAAGTTTGCTAGGGTAATGCAAAGAAGGTAATAAAGCGTAATACGAAGCCTGAAAGCTCCTTCAGAACATGCTGGAGCCAGAAGGTAAGAGGATCAAAAGATTGGATGCTACGCTGAAGCAGAACTTCTAATCCAGAGTTTTCAAAGGTAAATCAAAGAAGGTCACTGGAAAGCCTAGGGAATCCTTCAGAGTATGATGAGGCAACAAGGTACAAAGATCAGAAGTTAGGTGTTTGTCCTAGATAGAACTTCTGATCCAGAATTAAGCAATGATGCAAAATCTCAAATTACAGGATTTCTAATTTTTGACAAATCTCATCATCATTTAATGCTCATTAATGCTCACAACCACTTTTGAGTCTTTTTCCAAAGGATCTCTCCACGTGTAGTGTAGAAATACTTTTGTACAGAATTAGGTAAGGGTCCATACGCTACTTTTTGCTTGTGGGTTCACTTTTCCTTAATCCCTGCTTGCTAATCCAGCCTAAGCTAAAAAAAACTGTCAACTATCACACCTTTTTTGGAACTTACTTCAAGAGCAAGTCAGCATCTAGCGTATGATGTTGGCGCTACCTGACATTTCAAACACACAATACTTTGCCTATAAATAGAACACCATTGGTCACTGAGAAAGGGTCCAGAGAAAAATTTGCGAAAGAGGTCAAAATTTTGAGAAAGAAAAGCCTTGAATCCCTGCCAAAATTCCAAGAGTTCCAAGAACTGTAAACACAACACATAAATCCTTGTTAACTTTTGATTCTTTGCATTCAAAACTCCATTTGTTCTCAATTATTTCTTGACTAAAAACCATTCACACAGTTTCTGATCCACACGTTGGAAACTGCCTAAACTTATGAGTTCATATTGCTATACACTTTCCATCCATCCACTCAAAGAAATCAGAACATCACCTCCTTGCCATCCCCAGAAGTTGAAAACTTCCAGCTTACTGAGTACGTGAAGAAGCTGTTCAAAGCATCATCAGAGTTGAGGTTAACTCCAGTTCACAGAACTTCTTCCAGCTGCAAGGTAAGTTTATGCTGACCCTCAACATATTAATTAAGCATTACCAGATTTACATGCTCAAAAATACAATGTAGATATCATGTTTCTGATGTTGTACATATTCTGAGATTTCACGCACCTGCATGCTTAAGTAGAGAATAAATCAGTTCAGAACTTCTTGAAGAAACTAGAACTCAGAGTTAGGATTAGCAAATACATGCTTGCCTCTGATTTATAGTTCTGATATTTTTTTTTATTTTCTGAAACACTATGACACCTGCTATAACTGTTCTATGCATGTCTTTTGTTTTGTGGAGAAATAACCGAATTACAAATGTTCTGACTAGCATAGAGGGAGAGACCAAGTTCTGTCAGTGATACCAGGATTTCTGGAGTCTGTTTCATTGCCAATAATATCAGAACTTCTGAGAACTATTGTGTTCCCAGTGGGTTCAGAACTTTTGACCATATACATTTTCACTAACAAGTTTTTGTTTTGTAGCATGCCAGGGTCAGAACCTCTGACTTCATTTTAATCAGCAATACGCTGATTCGTTTTTCTTCTTTTCTCATTGTTTTTGCCATCATTTTCTATCCTATTAACCAACAAACATCAAAAAAACATTTTTTTTCAAACTTTATTTTATTTCTTAAAACAAAAGACCAAAAATATTTTCTTAAAACAAAACAAGTTAGTTTCACATTTTCTTGTACATTCTTATGCATTTCAATATCGTTGCAATAGTAATTTAGGACTTATTTTTACTTGCAACCCCATTCATAAATTTGTACCCCATCCCCTAAATATTGTAATAGCGTAGGACTTTACATTTATGCAATTTATCGCTTTCAAATGTAAATGCTAGTAATTAGGCGTGTATGGAAAGATAAAACCAACAAGTAGACCACAAAAAATCAAAGACAAATGCATGTAATCAGACACACTTGCACACTTACACCCTTAAGGTAATTCCACTTGTTGCCTTACAAAAATGGCCATGTTATGCACGTGGGATTTCTTAGCACAAACAAATCGAAAAATACAAGATCATAGTCCCTCGATGACGCTATCAAAGTTTCCTTTCAAAATGATATTAGTCCCTAAAGAAAAGTGCTAAGTCATCTTACAACATTGCTATCATGTTCATACGATGACCCAACGCCCGTCCATTCACATCCAACGATGGGGCTTCTTATCAATTCAATGGTAAGATAGCAACATCTAAATGAGGAGGAAAATAACATCTAATACCTTTTGAGTAGGTAGGTTCGCTCTTAGTTACTCGCTTGCTCACAATAAAAACATTTTTTTCACCAACACTCTCATTTGAAACATTTTCAAAAGACAACACTTTGTATGCATTCTTATAGAGACGAGAATCATCACAAAGGAAACCCTTTTTTTTCAAAATCAATTTCAAAAAACAAATTTCATAAACACCTCTTTGAACTATTTTCAAAACAACACTTTGTACGCATTCTTATAGAGACGAGAATCGTTACAAAGTTACATTTTCAAAATACTTTCAAAATCCACATCACGAGCACACATTCAAAAAAAAGCAAGTGATCTAGAAAGTAACTAAGAGCCCATGGAAAACCATGGATGAAAAGGGTGCTAATACCTTCCCTTTTCATAATCTACCCCCAAACTCTAGAAAACATCTCTAAAGGTATTTCCTGTGCTTTTTCACCTTTCCTTATTGGATAAAAGAAAAGTCGTTGGCGACTCTTGCTAAACCGCAACATTTGCAAACACAAACGCAAAACACCTCAAGTTAGTTCTCCCACCGTATCACAGCCAGACTTATAACTTGTGTACCTATCCATCATTAATGGATTACACAAACTTTTGAGCTATAATCCAAGTGGTTTAAGCAATGTCCAAATTCAAATTGTCATTTTGGGAAGAAAGTTAACAATGCCATTATTGAAAAGCAAGCTTTATGCACAAAGTCAATTCTTGAGCCTCTCACTTGTTCCCTCTGATCATACTCCATCTACAAAGTCAGAAGTAAGTTTATTTAAAGCATAACCACTCTACATTAGCAAGTACACAAGACATTGAAACTTGATTTCTCAAAAATCACATGTTGAGCTTAAACATGTGATTTTGAATTCTGATCAGAGACAACTCTCTAAACTTGTTGCTTATAAATAGAGGCACTATTTGTGAGCTAAGGCACGAGCTTAAGCACCCTGAAAATCTCTCTAACTCCCTCAAGCCAGAAATTGCCCAAAAACAGCATTGTTGCATAGTTTCTGACTTTGAACTTGAAACTCAGAATCTACTCGTGTGTTTCTTGGCCTTTTGGTTCCTAAAGCTCATCACATCAAATATAACCTATCCATGTCCCTGTTTCATAACTATAATTCCATTTCCATCATCCTCCATAACCAAAAACAGAGCATTGCAAGTTGACTTCTCCAAGCCATTCCAGCCATCCATTTCTCAAGCTAATCATTGCATTAGCTTCCTGGTAACTTGAGGAAGCTAACATGATCGTTGCAGCACCTTAAATCAAGCTCATTTGCAGTTCACGGTTTCCATTTTTGAGGTACATTTTCTGAACTTCTATCTTTTCATTTAGGCATTGTTAGGCTTACATTTGTGAAGATAAAATGTAGACATCATTTCCCTGAAACTATACATGTCCATAGATTTCATTTATATTGCTTGAGTAGTGAGAATATTAAGTTTGAACTTTTTGAAAAAATTAGGTCAGAATTTGGTACCATTCAAAATTCATGCTAATCTTTGATTTATAGTTTTAGTAATTTATATTTCTGGAATCGTTGTGAAATTTGGAACAAGTTTGATGTTTACATTTTTACAAATGGATGAGAAATGAGGAAGTTGCAGATGTTCTGGCTGGAGGTTGAAGATGAAGTCATATTCAGGACATGACTTGTGTTATATATTTATTGTTTTGTTTATGTTACCGGATGTACAGTCATCCCAGTGGTAAAGGTAGCACACGTGTATGCTGAGGGTTAGGGGTTCAAGTCCCAGCGCTACCTTTTGTGCATTTTTCTCACATTTTCTCTCCTTTTTTGTTTCAAACAGCAGCGCATGGGCCTAAGCAGTGGGCCTTTGTTTTTTTGCTTCTTCTAACCCCTGCCATTTACTTTTGCACCTGACCCATTTGTAATTTATTTTTTCTTTTTTAATTTTTTAATTTTATTTTGTGTCATTTTCTTTATTATTTTTATTGCTACTATTATTATTATTATTATTATCATTATTATTTTTTAATAAAAAATCTAAAAATATTTTTATTTATTATTTTCATATTTATATGTTTATTTTTTTATATAAAACAAAAAGAACAAAAATATTTTCTTAACAATTTAATTTATTTTTTAATAATTAATAATTAGATTTAGGTTTAATTACTTTTTCTGTTTTTATTTAAAATTAATTTAGAATTTAGGTTTCTTTTAATTAATTAATTTCCATATTATTTTCATTAATTTAAAACCTTTTCATAAAAAACCTAAAAAATGCTTCATACTTAATTTCTTTTTTTAATTAGTTTAGGTTTAATTTTGTTTAATTTTAATTAATCATTTTCTTTAATTAGGTCAAGATTAAACCCTTTCATTAAAACCAAACAAAAATCTTTTCTTTTTCCATTCACATTCTTGCATTGTTGTCTTTTCAATTCTTGTATATTATTCAATATGGTTGTAATAGATAATTAGGTTTAATTTTCTTGCAAATCCCCATTTGTAAATTTGTATACCCCCTCCCCTAATGATGTAATAGCTTAGTAATTTTTACTTTTCGCAATTTATCGCTTTAATACAAATGCTAGTAATTAGGATTTGTATGGCAAGACTAAAATCAACAAGTAGCAAACCCTAATTCAAGATAAACAATGTATGTAAATTAAACACATTTGCACACTTGCACCCTTAGAGTAATTCCACTTTGTTGCCTTACAAAAATGGCCATGTTATGCATGTGAGATGTCTTAGCAAAAAGAAATAAAAAATACAAGATCATAGTCCCTCAATGACGCTATAAATGTTGCCTTTCAAAATGATCTTAGTCCCTCAATAGAAATGCTAAGGCATCTTACAACATTGTTATCATGACTATACGATGACCCACGCCCATCCCTTTACATCCAAAGATAAGGCTTCTTGCCAATCAATGGTAAGATATAATTATCAAATTGTTGTACCCCAAAATTTTCCCTCTCATTTATCAAATATTTCTCACAAAGATCTCTCTTGGTTCAAGACTACACTAGGGTTGATCAACTAAAGACACCTCCTTAAGCACTGATGACCAAAATTAGGGTTTGAGATTGCACAAGGATAATTGAACTTTCAATGCTTCATGTGAATTTCATGGATCATTTTGGACCTCCAAGATTACTCATGTCAAGTTTCAAGCCTTGGATCACACTTTTGCTCAATCAATTGAGCAGTTGACCTAAAAATCAGCTGTATTGGGGAAAAAGTCAATTATGGCCAATTTACAGTAAAACTTCATAATTTTTTATCCACATCAACAATATAAACTTATATGTATCATTTGATCAAGTTTGGACCACAATTCTTCAAGAAATTTGATCAAATCATTAAAAGGGCAAAATGGTCAAAATTAGGGTTTTGACTAAAAAAGGGCAATTTTTGATTTTTGACCTAGCAAATGGTTAAGTGGTTTGAGGCATGATCTCAAGAGTTCAATTGCATCATTTTGACCTAATGGTATGACCTATAATATTTCTCAAGATCAATTGGATTGATAGTGAATTTTCAGTCAACAAATCAAAAGTCAACTATACACTAAAAAGTCAAACTTTGACTTTTTGGTCAAAATCAAATGTCAAAGATCACAATTCATCAAAACATGTCAAAATATGAAAATTATTCATCAATAAATCAAAAGGTCAAGATTTCATTTTTGAAAAGTCAAAGTTTTCTAACTTAGAAATTTATCTATGTGTTTTAAAAAACTTCATGTTTTTTCACAACTTTGAGCAAATTTTTCACCATGATGCAAGATGATTCAGAAGAAACTTTCAACATGAAAGTTGTAGATCTCCATGATATATACAACATTTCTTTACACAACTTATTCTAAAATTTCTTGTATCTCAAGTTATTAATTCATGAAGTCATAGTCTTAAAACTAAACACACAGTGAAATTTTGCCCTAGTTTAGGCAGGATTTTGACTTAACTTCATGGCACTTTTTCATATAGTTCCAAGGGTAATTTTCAAAACTGATTCAAATAGGGATTGTAGAGCACATTACAAGCTTTCCAAAATTTCCAAGAAATCCTTGAGATCATTCTTAAGCAGGGAGAATCGAAGAGAGGAAGTTAGGATTTTCAAGCTTGAATTACAAGTCATTTTTGATGAACACATGAACCAAATCCATACTAGGCTGCATAATATTTGCTTTGCAGGCCTCAAACTTGTTTGTCACTCCATAATTAAATGTTTACGCATCTGTTAGAGCTTTGATCCAAGCAATTGAGCTATTGTCCAAGTTACATTTCCAGTAATGGCACAAAGTTAACATTGCCATTCTTGTCAAGCAAGCTTTTTGCATAAAGTCCATTCTTGAGCCTCTAACTTGTTCCCTCTCATCACACTCCATCCACAAAGTCAAAAGCAAGTATGTTTAAAGCATAACCACTCCATCTTAGCAAGTACACAAGGCATGGAAACTTGAATTTCTCAAAAAATCACATTGTGATACGGTGGCAGAACCGACTATTTTTACTGGTTTACATTTGCGTGTTTTTTAAAATTGCTTGTGTATGTGTTTGTTTGAAAAAGGTTTTACTTCGTGATAACCCTAGTATCAGTCCTCAAGGGTGTGACGAAGTTTGTTTTGAAAATTGTTTTGAAAGGTGTTTGTGTGAAAAGTTTTGTTGAGCAAGTACTTAAGATTTCTACCTACTCGAAAAAAAGTATGTTCGTTTTCCTTTAGACAGCATTATCCTATTATTAAGGAATAGGTAGCACCGTCTTTGGATGTTGTAAGGGACGTTCGAAAGGGACAAGTACAGTCACCAGAGCAATGGGTAAGAAACTTTAGTAGTAACCCTAGAGTCTTAAGATCTTTTCGAGGCAACCTTTCTGAGGAAACATTTCCGAGGCAACATTTAAATGGGACATTTGATCTTTTAGATAGGAGGGCAACCACTAAAATATCCTATGCTTAATGATTGTTGTACCGAAGGCAACCTAAGTGAGGCAAACCCTAGGAGTGAATATGTGCATGTGAATTTTTTCAATTAATTTAGTCTTTGCACAATAGGTGATCTACCGTTTTAATTTTCAAACAATCTTTCCATACAGTCCTATTAGCCATGCATCTAAACAGTTAAATATTTGCAGGAATTAAAAATGCGAGAAAATAAACCTAGCTATTACAAGGCTTCGGGGATGGGATTACATAACCAAAACTGGGGAAAAAAACAGTAAATAAAACCCTAATTTAAAACTATTACAAACCATCAGCAGTTACAAAATAATAAAAGAATAATTAACATGCGCGCAACGAATTAAATGCGAGGGCTAATTAAAACCTAAAAACTCTAATTGAGAGAAAAATATGTTTGTGCATTTTTATTTGAGAAAACAATTTAATTTGCAAACTAAACCTAATTTGTCTAATTAATTTTAATTAAAACAAATAATCAAATAAAGCTAATTAATCTAATTTATTTTCAATAATATTAATTTAAATAAATAAAACCTAATTCTATATTTTTTGAGATTTGTTGATTTTATGATTAATATAAAAAGTAATTAATTTTTCTGTAGAAAAATAATTATACAAATTAATTAAATAAAAGAGAATAAAAAAAGAATTGAAATGGGCCTGCTTGCTGAAAGTCCCAGGGGGTGTATGCTGAAATTGCTGTTGGGCCCAAGGTTGATGGCCTAAGCTTAATGCACCTGATCCAGTGGTGTTGGCGTTTGATGGTCCATCATGGTCCTTCAGTGATGAGTGTTGGATCTGGATATGAGGCGCATCCATTGGTTGGATGGTGATGGCATATGATGGGCATTTGGATGAGAGACACACAGGATCTGTAAATGAAAAATGAAACAAAGGAAACTGTGGGGACCTGAGATCGAACCCAGGTCCTTATACTCACTAACAACGCGCTCTTCCACTGGGCTATGCTGCTTTGTTGTACAAATAATGAAAACACAATATAATACAACAAAACAAGTGGATTAGTGGGGAAAAGACAAAACGCGCGCGCTGATTTGAATAGCCCAGTGGTTGGCTTCCACGTCATCTTCTTCTATCTTCCTCCGTCGTTTTACGCTTCGACCTTTTACCTACAGACGATGTCTGTAGCTAGAACCCTGTGCGTTTCAAAATTAAGTACCAGCCATAATAATTAACACCAAGGGCATGAATCAATTTCTCATGACCTCCTGAATACAAATCCACCCTTTATATGGTCCAATTTGGCCTGTACATGAAATTCCTAATTTGGAACCTCAAACCCTAATAATGGCATATGTCCATATCTACACTCAAACTTCAATCAAAGCAAGCTAAAAAATTATAAACATGATAACAAACAACAATACATGATCAAAATGTGTTTATAGTGCATAAATCATGGAAATTGAATTTCAAAAATATTGCAAACCGTGATGTTCATACAAGGTGTTTCAAAGCGTGAAAGGACTTGTAATTGATCCGATTAGCTTCAGAAACGTTCCATCAATTGATTGGCAATGCTAGGATGTCTTGAGATGGCCTATATGACTGAAACCGATTCACACTTTTCTTTGAAAATTTGGAGTTTTTTTCTTCCTCTTTCACGACTGCTAGCCCTTGTTTTATGCTTGGTTCTTGTTCATTATATACCCATGAGTGAATTAGGGTTATAAAATTAGCTTGAATCTTTTGGAATTAAGAAGATTTGATATGATTTTCATGTCATAGGTAATCTTTCTAAATTGAGCTAAATCATCCATTTCTTGTACCAATCAGCCCGATTCGTTTTGGTCTTGATATCTCTGAATAATTTGATTGAGATCCTGTCCAAAAATCAAGTCAAAACATATCTTTGCTATTATTTACCAATTATTTGATTTAATTTAATTTTTAATTAATAAAAAATCAAAATAAAATGGAAAATGAAGCAAGTAACATGTGGATAAGTAATTGGGTCGTGGACCATGTTATAAGCGAGGTGAAATCCTGAAATGCTAAGCCCATTTGGTAAAAAAATGCACTTTTGAGCATATTTGACTTTTGGCAATTTTGCAAAAATAGTCAACTTTAATAAGGCATATCTTTTCCAATTTTAACCCTAGAGGGGTGTTCTTGGACTTTTTAGAAATCTTATGATGTCCCCTAAGCAAACCTTTTGGTCTCATTTCAATTGGGTCTTCCATGTTCATATAAGAAGCTTTGACCCAAAAGGTGTTTTTGTTGACTTTTCAAAAGGACCTATAATGTAGAAATTCATATCTTTTGATTAGTGCATATTTTGAACTTGTGGGCTGAAGATGAATTGTAGGAAATTGAATCCTCTTAAATATGAGCCTTGGATGGAAAATTTCTGATAAATTATGTGGAAGTTATGCTTGGTCAAAGTTTGGTTGACTTTTTCTTGAGAAACCCTAATTTAACACCTTTTGGGTTTTGATGAATTTGGGGCATTCCTTGAGGAATCATGATCAACCCTTGATCAAATGATTGATATCACTTCAAAATGTTGATGTTGACAAAAAATCTTGAAGTTTGACTGTATGTGGGCCACAATTGACTTTTGACCTAATACAGTCGATTCTCAAGCATCTGAGCAGTTGACTGAGCAAACTTCTTGTGTAGTGCTTGAAATTTGACATGGAGGGTCTTGAGAACATATTAGGACCATGGAGAGCATATGAGGTCTTTGGAGTTCACCTATCTTAATGAAAGTGGAAACCCTAATTTGAGACACACTGCCTTAGGAGAGAGTTTGTCTGGTCAACTCTTGGGCAAACTTGAGCAAATTGAGGATCTCTAGGAGTATGTACTGAGTAAAATGAGAGAGAAAATTTTGGGGTACAAAACACATTTTATGCATAAACTTGTGATTTTGAATTCTGATTAACAACAAGTCTCCAAACTTGTTGCTTATAAATAGAGTCATAATTTGTGAGCTAGGACACGAGCTGAAGCACCCTAAAACACTCCCAAACTCCCTCTAGTCAGAAAATGCACAAGCAAACCATTGCATTAGCTTCCTGGGAACTTGTGGAAGCTAACCTGATCATTGCAACACCTTGAATCAAGCTCATTTGCATTTCATGATTTCCAGTTTTGAGGTATTTCTCTTGAACTTATATCTTCATATTTAGGTATTATTAGGCTTGCATTTGTGAAGATAAAATGTAGACATCATTGCCCCGAAACTATACATGTCCATAGATTTCATTTATTTTGATTGAGCTAGAAGAATTTTGAGTTTGAACTATCTGAAATATTTAGGTCAGAATTTGGTACTTTCAAATATTGTCATCCATCTTTGATTTATAGCTTATGATATTTATATGGTTGGATTTGTGTGAAAAAATGGAGCAATTTTCATGTTTAAATTTTAGCAAATGGTTCAGAAATGAGCAAGTTACAGATTATTTGGCTGGAGGTTGAAGATGAAGTACAGTCAGGGCAGGTTTTATGTTATGTATTTATCATTTCATACAAGTTAACAAATGTATCACCACCCCAGTGGTTAAAGCGCGCGCCTGTCACTATGAGGTCTTGGATTCAAGCCCCGACGTGACCTTTTTCCACTTTTTTTTGACATTTTTTGCTTTTGCAGCGCCTGGGCTTCCAACAATCGGGCCTTGTTTTTTTTGCTTTTGCTAACCCCTGTTGTTACTTCCATACACTTGGCCCATACTTTTTTCTAATTTATTTTCTTTTCTTGTTTTCTTTGTATTATTATTATTATTATTATTATTATTAATATTATTAATATTATTTTTATTATTAATAATAAAAATAAAAATAAAAACATTTATTCTATTATTTTTACACTCATTTATTTATTTTATTTGTTTTAATAAAATTAAAAGAACAAAAGCATTTTCTTAACAAATTAATTTCCCTTTTTTAATTAATAAATATTTAGACTTAGGTTTATTTATTATATTATTTTCTTTTAAAAATCAACTTAGAACTTAGATTTCTTTAATTAATATCCACATTTTTTTTTACTAATTTAAAGAAAAAACCTTTTCATAAATGAAAACCCTAAAAAACTTGCTTTCCTTAAATTAATTTATTCTATTAACTTAATATTAATTTTCTTATTTTTAGTTAATTATTTTATTTTAGTTAATTAGGTTAAAAAAACCTTCTCATAAAAAACAACAAAAAATCATATTTCTTTATATTTATATTCTTGCATTTTTATCTTTATTTTGTATATTTATTCAATTTCAATATGGTTGTAATAATCAATTAGTTTTAATTTTCTTGCAATATTCCCCATTTGTAATTTGTACACCCCTCCGCTAAGTATTGTAATAGCGTAGTAATTTTAAAATTCCGCAATTTATCGCTTTATATAGAAATGCTAGTAATTAGGGTTTTGTATGGAAAGACTAAAACCAATCAATTAGCAAACCCTAATAAAAGATAAATCAAGCATGAAAATAAATACACTTGCGCACAAGCACCCCTAGGGTAAATCCACTTGGTTGCCTTACAAAAATGGCCATATTACACAAGTGAGGTATCTTAGCAAAGACAAGCAAAATATAAGATCATAGTCCCTCGATGACGCTATCAAAAGTTGCCTATCAAAATGACCTTAGTCCCTAAAGAAAAATGCTAAGATATCTTGCAACATTGCTAATCATGGTTATACGATGACCCACGCCCGTTCCGTTTACATCCAAAGATAGGGTTACTTATCAAATCAATGGTAAGATAACAATGTCAAAGGAAAAAGGAAATGAACACAAAAGACTTTTGAGTAGGTAGAATGTTCCTAGTTACTTTCTCCATTTCAAAACAAAAACATCCTTGATATTTACAAAACAAACACCTACACTTTCAAAACACCTTTTCAAACATGAAAACATTTTCAAAAGATCAACACCTTTATATACATTCTTATGAACGAGAATCATTACAAAAGTTTGCCTAAACAATTGCCACTTTTCAAAAATACTTTCAAAAACCACACAAAGCACATTTTCAAACAAAATCAAGTGATCTAGCAAGTAACTAAGATCCCATGGAAAACCATTGATGAAAAGGATGCTAATACCTTCCCTTTTCATAATCTACCCCCCGGACTCAAGAAACAATCTCAAAGGTCTTTCTTGTGCTTTTTCACCTTTCCTTTTGGATAAAAGAAAAGTCGGTGGTGAATCTTGCTAACCGCAACATTTGCGATCAAACGCAAAAACACCCAAGTCAGTTCTCCCACCGTATCACAGAACTGGCGACTCTGCTGGGGAAAATTCAAAAAGTGGGGTTACCTTAGGGTTAGATCACATTTACTTGCTTTCATTGTTTGACTTGTATGCTTTACATTATGGTTCTTTGTTTGGATTTGAATCCTCTACCCGAATTTGGGATACCTTATAGCTAAGTAGCAATACATTGTGGAAACTGTGCGGGGTATACCGAAATGGTCTAAGCAATAGCTATGTTAATGCGACATATTTTTGGGTACCGATAGCCCTTGAGTAGTCAAGGAGAATACGAGTCCGTTGAGTGATGTCATGAAGCACTAATGAACGTTTAGAACCTTTACTTGACCAACTTGGCCATTAGGACGTATTGAGATGACCAACTTTGGTGCAGTCCGAAGTTGGTAGATACTCGATACTACACTCATTGAGGTTTGGTTTTTTGGGATATTTCGGTCGCCATTAAAGAGGCTTGCACTGAAACAATGCCCAAGGAAACAAATTAGTGATATTGAGCTTCTTAGAACCCGGTTACTATGACTAGGACAAGTTTGAGCCAACTAAACTTCAAGAGGGTACTTACCTATGAGACTCCATGCAAGCCTAAAACTAAGGACATGTTTTCTTTGTTTGTATATATACTTGTACATAACATCATAAACATCATAACATCATACTCACATTCGCTAACCATTTCAAGGATCTTGGGATTTATCTTTAATCTGTTTTATAGGACATGGATTCTATTCGAAGGAAAACTATTCAAGTCAATCTTGTAAAGATCCCTACTCAACTTAAAGAGCTAGCATCAAGGATTCCTGAAAACTATCCATTTACCGAAAGACATGGTCGCCTACTAAACTTGGTTACCTCCAACACTGATGAAGGTGCTCTTCCAGTTCTTTGATCCTTTACACTATTGCTTCACATTTCCTGATTATCAACTTGTGCCAACTTTGGAAGAATTCTCCCAACTCTTGAGGATTCCCATTCTCAATAAACTACCTTTCAACGGTACAGAAAGAGATCCAAAGCCAGAAGAGATTGCTCAAGCTCTACACTTGCAATCATCTGATATCACAACTAATTGGGAAACAAGGAGTGGTGTGAAGGGTTTCCTAGCAAAGTTCTTGTTTGAGAAAGCCCAAAACTGTTGGAACTCTTTGGATTTGCATGCTTTTGAGGAAATTGTGGCTCTCCTCATTTATGGGATGGTTTTTTTTCCAAACCCTGACCAACTCATAGATGTGAACGCCGTCAAAATCTTCATGTCTCGTAACCCGGTGCCTACTTTGCTAGGAGACATCCTGCATTCCTTTCACACTCGCACTATGAGGAAAAAAGGTATCCTTATGTGTTGTACTCATATTTTGGAAAGATGATTTATTTCACATCTTCCCTAATCTGTACTAAAGAACGAGCAAGGTTCAAGGTGGTCACATAGGTTGATGACACTCAAACATTTAGACATTCATTGTTGTTCCCGATCTATAGAGAATGTTACTATTGTCGAACGTTGTGGAGAATTCCCTAATGTCCCTTTACTTGGCATCAGAGGAGGTATCACCTACAACCTCTTCTTAGACTTAAGACAGTTTGGTTACGCCCGAAGGGATGGCCCATATGAGATTCTCATTCAAGGTTTGGTATTTGACTACGAGAACAACGATCAAGGTCATCGCCAGAGATTTATCCGATCTTGGAGGATGTTGAACAAGGTAGATAGCAATACACTGGGGGCATAATAATTCCATCCCTCTTGAGCCTTACCTCAAATGGGTACGAGCTCATGCTCAAAGTCTTATAATGCCTTACATCTCCATTCTCCCGGTGATCATAGAGCCTGTTGTGGAAGGAGATGTTCCCTACACTATCCTGCTTCCTGACATGCCCATTTCTCTTGAAGACTTACAAAGAGATTAGATACAGCTTAAGGGGGAGCGAGACACTTTCGAGGCCCAATTCTATGCTAGCGAGAAGAAGGTTTTGGAACTCACTAAGAAAATTCATGAGGAACGGAACCTGAATGCCTACATTGCACCAAAGAGGATGCGTACAACTTTTTTATCTTAGAGTTTTTGTATTTCTTTGTAAGCCCAAAAGAGGCATGATGTACTCAAATTTTGACTTATTAATATAACGTGTGTTCCTTTTTTGGTCTAAAGCAAATTTAAATATCTAATTTCCTTGAAATCATTGCATATGCATTTACCATTCATCATAACATAAGCAGGTTTCTTACGACAAGTCTCCTCATCTTTCTACTGTTTATTTCAGTAAGATGGATCTCGAGCAGACAGTAAAAGACCTCTAGGCGCAAAATGCTCAGTTTCAACAAATGTTCTTGACCCTAGCCAAAGGACAAAAGGATCTGAAAACTTTGCTGGTTGAAGAAAAGAAGAAGAAAGCAAAGAAGGTAACTGGAGTTTTGAATATGGGAAGAAGGTTCCAAGGACAAGCCAGACAAACCCTAGAATTTGCAATGTCATCTGGTGAAAAGGATAATCAATAAGTGAAAGGCAAGGAAGTAGTTGTACAGCTAGAATCTGAAGAGGAAGAAGAAGAAGACTACTCTAAAGAGCAATATCCTCCAGCCGAAGACAAATACAAACATCTGGAAGAACGTCTAAGTGCAATGGAAATTCATAAAGTGCCCGAGCTGGACTTTGAAGAGCTGGGTTTGATGTCTGGGATTGTCATTCCACCAAAATTCAAGGCACCAATATTTGCTAAGTACGACAGAGTTTCATGTCCCAAGATGCATCTCCGATCCTATGTGAGGAAGATACAACCTCACACTGCTGATAGAGATTTGTGGGTACACTTCTTTCAAGACAGTCTATCCAGAACTCAGCATGATTGGTTCTATCAACATGAAAGGGCTAATATCCATAATTGGGAAGACCTTGCCGCTGCTTTCTATAAACAATAACAGTACAACACAAATCTTGCTCCACCCGTACTCAACTCCAGAGTATGGCTATAGTTTCAAGTGAAGGTTTCAAAGACTACACTCAGAAATGGAGGGACTTAGTAGGAAGAGTCTAGCCTCCCCTTTCTGAAAGAGAACTAGTAGACATGTTTCTGGGTACCCTATCTGGTCCTTTCTTTAATCATTTAATTGGAAGCTCCTCAGCAGGCTTCACTGAATTAATCTTGACTGGGGAAAGAGTGGAAGCTGGGATTAAGAGTGGGAATATTCAAAAGGACGCATCCTCTACTACTGTAAGAAAACCATTTATTGAGAAGAAAGAAATTGGTGTTGTGTATCCTCAAAGGAATCAAGAAAGAGTTGAACTTCGACCAATGGTA
This sequence comes from Vicia faba, assembly GCA_948472305.1. Lineage (NCBI taxonomy): Eukaryota > Viridiplantae > Streptophyta > Magnoliopsida > Fabales > Fabaceae > Vicia > Vicia faba. The sequence goes on along the minus strand of OX451740.1, from coordinate 1,299,945,182 downwards.
GGGGCTGTCATGATCCCAAAGCCTGTACCTACTCAACAAAGGAATGATCAGCCTAGAATAGAAAGACCAGTAAGACAATTTACCCGGATTAATATGACATTATCTCAAGTCCTGCCGCATTTGTTGAGATCTAATCTGGTAACTTTGAAAGAAGCTCAAAAGAACCCTAATACAACCTCTCCTCATTACCATCCTAATGCTCGCTGTGCATACCATCCAGAAAGTCCAGGCCATGACACTAACAACTGCTGGACTTTAAAAAACAAGGTGCAAGACCTTCTTGAAGCAAAAGAAATTGAGTTTGATGCTCCTGAAATCCCAAATGTTATCACCGCTCCTATGCCCAAGCATGGTTGTGGTGTTAACATTGTTGAAGATGATATGTTTGTTATTGTTATTGATGAACTTGTTACTCCTCTCCTGACTGTCAAGAAGAACCTATTGAAGGCCAGTTTATTTTCGGGCTGTGATGAAGGTTGCCACTTCTATCTATCCCTACCAACTGGTTGTCATTTATTGAAAGCAGGTGTTCAACGCCTAATGGATGACAAAGAGATTTTGTTTGAAAAGACTCCTGTTCCAACCATTTCCTATAATGATGTTTCAATAGTAACCATTTCCGCCAATCCTTCCAGGATCTCCACAAAAAGACCCGTTAGGATTACATCAGTTCCTAAATTAGCTCCACTGATAATTACTATGCCAGGTCCAATCCCGTACTCATCAGATAAAACTATCCCATGGAACTATGGGGGTGACGTCTACTATCACGGTGTTAAGCAAGATTCACTGGCTGATGAAGACTCAATTTTTGAGAAGGCTGACCCCGACATCAGCAACATCGCGGGAACTAGCAAGATAACCCGAAGTGGAATAATATTCTCCCCAGAGATTGCTCCTCCAAAGACATTTACCGTTCCTTTGATCATCCCTGTTTCTGTTCCTGTTGACACCACTACAACTATAATTCCTATAGTCACACCTACTGATACTCCTACCATCGAGTCGATCGAGACTCAAGGAAAAGGCATTCTGGTTGAGACTATCCAGATGAAGGCGCAATCAATATCTATCCCTGAGGCCTCCCAAAAGGAGATGGAAGAAATTCTGAAAATTATAAAGAGAAGTGACTACAACGTAGTCGAATAGCTAGGGCAAACTCTGTTAAAGATTTCCATGTTGGCTTTATTTTTGTGCTCCGAGGCTCATGAGAAGGCCTTTGTGAAATTCCTTAAAAATGCCCATCTACCACAAGAAACCTCTGCTGATCAGTTCCAAGACTGTGTGGCCAGCTTGACCACGGATAATGGTTTAGGCTTTTTTGATGCTGACTTGACACCTAGAGGGAGGAAGCACAACGAGGCATTGCACGTCTCTGTCGAATGCAGGGGCACATCTTTGGCCCATGTCTTGGTTGATACCAGTTCATCTTTGAATGTGCTGCCTAAGAAGGCTCTTGATAGACTTGATTGTGAAGGTTTGACCTTAAAACCCCAGCAACATAGTGGTAAGGGACTTTGACAGTTCAAAGAGAATGGTGTATGGGGAGGTGGACATTCCCATAAAATTTGGAACCCAAACCTTTGATTCAACTTTTTACGTGATGGAAATTCGCCCTTCTTATTCCTGCTTGTTGGGCTGACCATGGATTCACAATGCTGGTGTTGTTACCTCTACATTACATCAGATGCTGAAATATCCAACCAAGGGGAAAATCATTATTGTCCATGTAGAAGAGGAATATATGGTCAGTCACCTAAACTCCTTCAGACACGTGGAATTGGATGGTGAATTCATTGAAACTCAATTTCAGCACTTCGAGGAAGTCCCACAAACCGTGGTGGTAACCAAGACTGTTTCCCAAGTCCCGAAGATTACAAGACCTCCGTTAAAGATGTCTTCTCTGAAGGATTCCAAGGTCGTGATCGAAGAAGGTGGGTGCACTATTTGGGGCCAACTCCTAGATATCCCATACAAATCTGACAAATTCGGTTTGGGTTTCACTTCAGGAGACCAGAAATCTATACGCCGTCTGTTTTACCCCAAGATTTGCCCTCTCATTTTACTCAACAAATGTCGATTGAGGTCCCCAATTTGCTCAAGGAAGTCCAAGAGTTTACCAGACAAACTCTCTCCTAAGGCAATATACCTCAAATTAGGGTTTCCTTTTTCATCAAGATGTGTGAACTACAAGGGACTAAAATGCTTCCCAAGGTCCTAATATGTTCCCAAGATCATCCATGCCAAGTTTCAAGCCTTGCATAAGAAGTTTGCTCAGTCAACTGCTCAGATGCTTGAGAATCGACTATACTAGGTCTAAAGTCAATGGTGGCCCACATACAGTCAAACTTCAAGATTTTTGGTCAACATCATCATTTTGAAGTTTTATCCATCATTTGATCAAGGGTTGATCATTATTCCTCAAGGAATGCTTTTAATTCATAAAAACCCAAAAGTTGCTAAATTAGGGTTTTTTAGGAAAAGTCAACCCAAATTTGACCAAACATAACTTCCACATGATTTATCAGAAAATTTCCATCCAAAGCTCATTTTGAAGAGGATACAATTTCCTACAACTCATCTTCATATCACAAGTTCAAAATATGCACTCATAAAATGATATGAATTTTGACATTATAGGTCCTTTTGAAATGTCAACAAAAATACCTTTTGGTTCAAAACATCATACATAAACATGGAATACTCAATTGAGATGATACCAAAAGGGTTGCTTAAGGGACATCCTAAGCTTTCTAAAAAGTCCAAGAACACCTCTCTAGAGTTAAAATTGGAGGAGATATGCCTTGTCAAAGTTGACCTTTTTTGCAAAATTGTCAAAAGTCAACATTGATCAAATTTGCATTTTTTCCAAAGGGGCCCATGTCTTCTTGCTTGAAACATGTTTCTAATAGGACCCACGACCCCTGAGATTTTCCACCTATTTTTTTATTACTTTTATCATTTATTTTAATTTTTAATTCAATTAAATCAAAATAAATCAAATTAAATGGTAAAATAATGAAAACAAATCAAATCTTGAGATTTTTATGCATATTCTGAGTCCATGTACAGCTAGCATGCCAACCAAATCGTGCAAGTTTCATTAGGGTTAAAAAAGATTGGATTGAAGCATGTTTTGGAAAGAAATCATACATGAGGAAATCAAATCCAATCTTCCTAATTTGCAAAGATTTGAATACTTTTTGTTGACCTAATTCAGTGCACTACATATACATAACAATTCTAATGCACAAAAAAAGGGTTGATCGTGTGAAACAGCAAGGACAAGTTGCAACTTTTTGTCAAAAAACCTCAAAGCCAGATCCATGACACCTCACTTCTTGAGGATCATCATCTTCTGGATCCATCTCCAGCCAGATCCAGTGCACCTCACCTTCTAAAGATCATCATCCTCTGGATCCGTCTCCAGCCAGATCCAGCACACCTCACCTTCTGAGGATCACCATCCTCTGGACCTGTCTCCAGCCAGATCCAGCACACCTCACCTTCTGAGGATCATCATCCACTGGATCCGTCTCCAGCCAGATCCAGCACACCTCACCTTCTGAGGATCATCATCCTCTAGATCCATCTCCAGCCAGATCCAACACAGCATACGCAGGTCCACCATAAGCCCCCAGAAGATGGTCTCATGGGATCAGGCGCCAGACTCTGGGCCATCCTTCTGGGGTTCAGAAGTTCAGCATGCACCCCCAGTCTGCTTCATCACTCCATGCCCTTTCTTTTTCTCTTCTTTATTTACTTCTTTTGTTTTAATTTTGTTTATTTATTTTTCACCAAAAAATTAATTGTTTTTTTAATTAATCATAAAACCAACAAATCACAAAAATACAAAAAGCTTTTTTTAATAATAAATTATGTAATTTAATTATGAAATTAGGTTAATTTGATTTCTTTCATAATTTAAAAACAATTAGAAATTAGGTTTAATTAATTTGCAATTAAATGTTTTCTGAAATAAAAATCCACAAAAATTTCTTTCTCTCAATTAGGGTTTTAAGTTATTAATTACCATCCTCATATTTAATTTGCCGCGCGCTTGTTAATTATTTTTTCCATTATTTTGTAACTGTTCAGGGTTTGTAATAGTTAAATTAGGGTTTTATTTCTTGCTTTAAATCCCTTATTTTTGGTTATGTAATTAATCCCCATCCTCGAAGCCTTGTAATAGCTAGGTTTTACTTCCTCGCACTTCTAATTTCCGCAATCTTTAACTGTTACATGTATGGCTAATAGGATTGTATGGCAAGAATGCATGAAAAATTAAAACAGTTAGAAAACTCTAATGTGCAAAGATAACATTAACTGAAAAAGCAAACTCGCACATGCTCACTCTTAGGGTATACTCTCACTCCGGTTTCCTTCGATAAACGGTCATGAAGCATATGATGTTTTAGTGGCTATCCTCTATGTCCCAAAAGAGCAAAAAATGACCCTTTCAACTGTTGCCTCGGAAAAGATCTTTAGGACTCTAGGGTGGTTACTAAGGTGTCCTAACATTGCTTTTGTGACCGTACGTCCCTTTTGAATGTCCCTTATAACTCCAACGACAGTGCTACCTACTCCTTAATAGTGGGATAGTGTTGTCTAAAGGAAATAGAACAAAAACGATCTTTTTTCGAGTAGTTAGATGCTAGTAGGTACTTGCTCAAAATAAAACCTTTTCACACAAACAGTTTTCAAAAAAAGTTTTCAAAACAACTTCGTCACACCCTTGAGGATTGATACAAGGGTTATCACGAAGTAAAAACATTTTCAATACAAACACACACAAGCAATTTCAAAAATGAGCAAGTACCTAAGACCCCGTAGATAACTACAGATAGAAGGGGTGCTAACACCTTCCCTTTCTATAATCTACCCCCCGTACTTAGAAATATCTCGAAAAAAGGTTTTTTCTGTTCTTTTTCCTTTTCCGTGATTGGATGAAATAAAATTCGGTGGTGACTCTTGCTTACCGTGACATTTTGCAAACAAAAAATGCAAAACGCAAACCAGTATTAAACAGTTAGTTCTGCCACCGTATCACAGAACTGGCGACTCTGCTGGGGAATTCTATAAAGTGTGGTATACCTTAGAATTTAGATCATTTTAAAATTACTTCTCTTGATTGTCTTGATTGCTTTACTTTTGAGGGTTTGTTCGGGGTTACTATAGATCCTACACCCGGATCTGGGGAACAACTTTTAGGTAAGTAGCAATAAACTGTGAGAGAACTATGTTGGGGTATACTGGCACGGTTGAAGCAGTAGCTACGTTGATGTGGCACTTTGGTTGGTACCGATAACCCTTGAGTCAATAAAGGAGAGTACGGGTCCTCCGCGTGGTGTCGTGAAGCATCAACTGACCTTAGAACCTTTAATTGCACAACTTGGCCAGTATGATGTAGTGAGATGGCCGACTTTGGTGTATTCCCAAGGTGGACAGATACTCGATACTACACTCATTGAGGTATGACTCTTGAGTGTTGTTTGGTTGCGAGTCCATTGCCTATTGAACGAACCTGGGGGAAAGATTAGTGATATTGAGATCCCTTTTAGAACACGATTACTATTTATAGGGAAGGTTGAACCAATCCAACTTCAAGAGGGTATGACCTTAAAACTCATACAAGCCTTAAACCTAAGGACTTGGTGTGACTTGTTTTTTGTTTTCTATACTTGTGATTTACTAACCTAATCATAACATCATAAGCATATCATATCATGACCAACCATTTCAAGGATTCCCCAGGGCTCATTTTTACTTTGTTTTGTAGGACATGGCATTTGCCCGTAGGAACACTATACAAATCAACCTTGTGAAAGTGTATCTCCAACTAAAGGATCTGGCATTAAGGGTTCTTGAAGGTTCTCATTTCAATAGAAATCACAATCAGTTTCTCAATTTGGTCACTGCAAAACCTCATGAAGAGTTGTTAAAAGTGTTGTTTCAATTCTTCGATCCAGTGCACCATTGTTTCACCTTCCCGGATTACTAGCTAGTACCTACTATGGAGGAGTTTTCTCAGTTGTTGGGGGTACCTATTCTTGACCAGTTGCCTTTCAATGGTACAGAAGAACATCCAAATCTTGAAGAAGTTGCTAGAGCTCTGTCTTTACAACGGTCTGACATAGTGGAAAATTGGGAGACTAGAGGGAGTGTCCAAGCAATTCCGGTTAAGTTTCTATTTGAGAAGGCCTATCTTTTTTGGGATACCTTAGATTTACAAGATTTCAAAGAGGTGCTAGCACTTCTCGTTTATGGGACGGTACTTTTCCCTAATGCTGATCAACTCGTAGATGTGAGCACTATCAAGGTTTTCCTGTCTTATAATCTAGTACCTACATTAATTGGGGATATTCTGCACTCTTTGCATGCTCGCACTCTAAAGAGAAGGGGGACCCTCCTGTGTTGCACTCCTATATTTTCTAGGTGGTTTATTTCGCACCTACCCAGGTCTATTTTGAAGAATGAGCAGGGTTTGAAATGGTCTCGCAGGCTGACGTCTCTTAAGCATTCAGACATTTGTTGGTGTTCACAGTTCCCGGAAGATGTTACCATCATCAATCGCTATGGTGAATTCCCTAATGTCCCCCTCTAAGGCATTAGGGAAAGAATCACTTACAACCCTTGTTTGGCACTACGTCAGTTTCGTTATGCGAGAAGAGATGGTCCTCATGATACGCTTTTCCAAGGAATCCCCTTCAATTATGAGAACGGCGTTCATGGCTATCGTAGAAGGTTCATAAAAGATTGGGGCATGGTATATAAAATTGATAGCAAGACGCTAGGGCACAAGAATTCCATTCCTCTTGAGCCTTATCTCCGATGGGTACGAACTCGCGCCCAAAGTCGGATGATGCCCTACCCTGCTGTCCTGCCAATAATTATGGAACCAGTTGCTGAAGGAGATACTGCTTCTTTTGTTCACCACCCTGACATGCCAACTGATCATGAAGAATTACATAAGTCTTGGGTTCAACTCAAAGAATAGCGGGATACGTTTGAAGCTCAGTTCTATGTCAGCGAGAAGAAGGTCCTGGAGCTCACTAGGCTACTTCATGAAGAAAGGAACATAAATGCCTACATCGCGCCAAAGAGGATGCGCTCCTGGGAGACCTATTTTCTTTCTTTAAGTTTTGTTTTGTTTAATTGTAAGCCTAAAAGGCATTCTTTGTAACAATTTGAACTTATTAATGCAATTAATGTGTGTTTCTTTTGGTTAAACAAATTTGAGCCTTTAAGAATCCTTGAAATCATTGCATACGCATATCATCCATGACATTGCATAAACAAGTAGCATTACAGGTTTCTCATCTTCTTCGCTGTTTATCATGCAGAAATGTCTTCTGAACAAAGCATCAAGGATCGTCAGGCACAGAATGCCCAGTTCCAACAAATGTTCATAATTCTGGCAAAAGGGCAGGAGGATCTGAGAGCCCTTATCCTGAAAGAGAAAAAGAAAAAGAAGAAGACTGCTGGTATTCTGAATATGGGCAGAAGGTTTGGAGAGCGGTTGAAGTGACAAGTCGATCTGACCTCTTCATTTAAGGAAGGGGGAATTAGGAAGAAGAGAAGGACCCCAATCATGCAGTTTCTGACAACAATACCGATTACAATGATGAGCAATATCCTCCTGCTGAGGATAGATACAAACAGTTGGAAGACCGTCTAAGTGCCATGGAAGTTCAGAGGATACCTGGATTGGATTTTGAAGAATTGGGTTTGGTGTCGGGAGTGATCATCCCGCAGAAGTTCAAAGCTCCAGTTTTTTCCAAGTATGATGGGGTGTCCTACCCAAAGCTCCATCTCCGTTCCTACGTCAGGAAAATCTAGCCCCACACCGCTGATAGAAATCTGTGGGTTCATTTCTTTCAAGATATTATGTTAGGGACTCAGCTTGAATGGTTCTACCAGTTGGAGAGAGCCAATGTCCGAAAATGGGAAGATCTGGCTGCTACTTTCTATAAGCAGTATCAATACAACGCCAAACGTGCTCCTACTCGTACTCAACTCCAGAGTATGTCCATGAGGGTGAGTGAAGGCTTTAAGGAATATGCACATAAGTGGTGAGATCTGGCAGGGAGAGTCCAACCCCCTTTGTCTGATAGGGAGTTGGTGGATATGTTCCTTGGTACGCTGTCTGGTCCGTTCTTCAATCATTTGATCGGTAGCTCGTCAACAGGTTTCACCAAGCTGATTCTGACTGGAGAAAGAGTAGAAGCTGGGATCCGGAGTGGTAAGATCCAGAAAAATACCTCTTTGAGTACAGAGAAAAAGTCATTTGGTGGCAAGAGGGAAGCCAATGTTGTGCACGGCCAGAAGGGGCGTAGCAAGGTAGACTACCACCAATTTGTGGGGGCAGTGTTGATCTCTAATTCGGCACGCGCATAACTACCACAACAACGAAACAATCAACCAAGGGTGGAAAGACCTCAAAGGAAGTTCACCCAAATCAACATGCCATTGTCACAAGCATTGTAACACATGTTGAAGATGAATCTGATTATGGTGATAAACCCTCATCCGAACCCTAAGACTTCTTCTTTTAACTACAACCCGAATGCAAGGTGTGCTTATCATTTTGGTAGCCCTGGGCACAATACTAATGATTGTTGGGTGCTGAAATACAAGATTCAGAATATGATTGACGCCAAGGAGATCAAATTTGACCCTCCTGAGACTCCCAACGTGATCGCTGCTCCCTTGCCAAAACATGGCTAGGATTGAAAGCATTTTTGTTCATTTAAATTCTGAAGTTGTATTTTCTTTGCTTATTCGAACAATTATTGTCCTGTCAAACTCTATTATTTCATTAATGCATTACACATGTCTGTCTTGAATTAATTTGTTTTCATTATGCTTAAACTGCTTTATATTTTCTTTTTGTGATATTCAACTCTCGACTAAGAAACTGTAAGCCTTTAGAGGGAGGATGACGAAAACGATACCATAATCTCTACAATATGCTTTTGAACAGACCTTGTTGACGATGTAAAGGCGTTGTTTCAAATCCTAAACAGTGGAGTTATAAGGAAGATACTCCCTAGTCAACCCATTCGAGCCAAAGAAGTAGGAGTTTTTCTTTTCACACATATTAAAATCCTTAATCATAACCTGGGGCAGGGTTGTTTTCTCAGTTTATTCAGAGGCGCATTCAGTCACAATCTGCCGCTTCGTACACAATGAATGACATCAAAGACGTCCTTCTGAAACAAAAGAAGGTGATGGTTCCCTATAATCATCAAGACATGCAGTCATTATCTCTCGAAATAAAATCCAATTAAGGCAAAACCTATGAAGGAGACTTAAGAAAAAAACCTGGGGCATCCCGCTGACTGTAATCACAAAAAGAAACAGTTCAGGCAAAAGACATGGATAATAAAATCAAAAAGAAAGAGGTCCTACAAACCCTCAATAAAAAAGAAATGACTGCCTATTCAAAATAAACTGTCAGTATCCGAACCACTACTGGAATATCAGAGCAAAGACTCAAATGGGATCTAAATGCACAATTAGTCGAGTTTAGGATCGAAGAACATCACGAAGAACGGGTGGGTAGAAATAAAATTTGAGCTTTTATCCTTTGTTTCTTAAACCGTGAACCAGACCACGTTATAACCCTTAAAAGTCCTAGCTGAAGCATGGGTTAGTTCGAAAGCATACTGTTACAAAAGGTATCCCGACTCCTGAAGGTCTGTTACAAATCCTGAGTTTATATCACATCTTTGCAAAATTATATTTTTTCTATAAAAAAAACTGCATTTTCAAAACTTCAAGAGAGACGTAAGCTTTGCATTCTTAAGATAACATTGTTTGCATATGACTATTTTGAAGAAGTGAAAAACACAAGAAGGGGGGTTGAATTGTAAAACTGAAAATCAATGCAATGAACAAGATATTTTTATCCTGGTTCGTTTGATCTCAAACTACTCCAGTCCACCCGTCAAGGTGATTTCGCCTCTCTCCAACGAGGTCTTAATCCACTATATTCAACTGAATATTACAAACTGCTTTAACAACTGCTAAAGCCTTCTTGATGCAAACCACAACCCGGTTTGTCAAGGAAACACTTTCTTTCAAAGAGGATAAATCTAAGTGTGAATGTTTTCTACAAAACTATATCACAACTGTGATGTATACACAACGTAAGCTTATGAAACTAGATTGCTAAACAATGATTGAGTAAGGAGATATGTAGTGTTTAGCAAACTGAGAGAAGGAAGATTATGATCAGCTTTTAGGCGTGTAAAATGTTGGAGAGCATTAGCCAATTCAATCTTCATAGTCTTGTTTATATAGGACTGAGATTGTTGAACATTGGAGCAATATTCTTGATTCAATGCTAATAACAAACTTTCCTTATTGAGTAGATCTTGTCTGGAATGAGGCCGTTGGTAATAATTTGCTTTCAATGCACAGTACCGTTGCTTACTTAATGCATGTTCTGGCTTGGCTCATTCTGACTCTGCTTAACTGCTGATGAACTGTTGTTTTCTTTATCAGAGTGTTGAGCGCAGTTCTGTTCATCAAGCTTCAGCATACTCGTGAGTTGATCTTCTGATTCTGGTATTCTGATATAGCAACTTCTGATGCTGATGTCAAGAACCAAATTTGTGATGCTGATTAGGTGTGATCTTGCTTATACCTATCAGAGTATCTGCAAATCAGAACGTAATAATTTAGGCAGCAAATAGTTCATACATGAATCATATAAATAATATATCTTTTCATTTTGTTATCATCAAAACTTAAACATAGGGTAGTAGATTCAAACTCTGTTCTAACAATCTCCCCCTTTTTGATGATGACAAAAACTGGATATTTTTAATTGAAAATAACGTGAAAAGGTATCAGAGAGATGTATCGGAGTAAGAGGTTATCAAAGATAAGGGATAAGAGTTGAGAGATACTCCCCCTGAGTTTATTGCTTCCCTTTTTGATACCAAGAGTTCTTCAGGATCAGATCTTTTTGCCTTTCTTTGAACATCAGAGTATCAGAGTCTTTGACTATCAGAAGCTTTAGATCAGCATATTAGAGCAGAGCTTCAGATCAGCGTATCAGAGCTTTTCTTGTCAGAGCTTTGCTTTGGGTCAGAGTATCAGAGCGGGTCAGAGTATCAGAGCTTTAGTCTTCAGAGTATCATGGAGCTTTCTTGTACCTGTAGACTTAAGCAAAACAGAGAACATATTCAAGTATATCAGAGTTAGAATGTTCGAGAATTTCTGTCTTAGTAGTCCGTTATTATTTAAAATATCATTCTTGTTCTCCCCCTTTTTGTCAGCAATCAAAAAGTGTAAGTGATGTGCTAAAACATTTAATGCAGAAAAACTTGTCATATTAAAAGGTTCAGAATCAAACAAAACAGTACAACAGATAATCAAGGAAAACATGAAAATTACATGAATGGAAAGCTAAGGTTGGGGAGGAAGGCGTGTGAACAGGTTCTCCAGCATGGCTTTGATTTGATCAGCAGTCTCATTCTGCTTGTGTACCATGCTGACAACAGTGTCAATCTTGCTATCTTGCACATCCATCCTTTCTTTCATCTTCTGGTCATTTTCATCCATCCTCTACTACAGACGCATGTCATTCAGCTTCAGCTCTTCCAGAGTCTGCCTGTCCAAGACAGCTTGAGAAACATCAGAAACAGGGAGCTTCTGAGAGCTTTCTGCAACATCTTCTGCTTGACTTGCTTCAGCTTGAATAGTCTTGTCTTCTTCTGGTTGCACCTTTGAAGCTGGCTGTTTCTCAGACCATGGCTCACTATCCAGAGGGAGCACGTCTTCCTGAGGCAGCTGACTTTCAACTTCCTTCAGCAGCTTGCTGAAGTTCTGTTGTGCCTGCTCATAGTTGATATCCTGCAACTTGAGGGCTTCAGCACGTACCCAAATTCTGAATTGTGACCAGAGCTGGTCAGAGGCAGCTGAGTCAATCATTCCAGGACAGACTTGCTTCAGAGAAGCAATCCACTGCTGCAAACCTGTTTCAAAATTCATAATACCAGAGCCAACATCTGGTTGTTTTGGTTTTGGAATGGCTATTTTATGTTTCAGATCAGCAAGACGATCAAGGATTGTTAAGTCTATGACGGTCCTGCTGGGGTTTTCGGTGGTTTGCTTGGGAGTTGTTTGTTTTGGAGATGGAGTGGGAGAATCAGAAATAATGATTGGACTGTTTGGTGTTTTGGGAGTATTTGGTGGTGTAGATTCTGGTGAGGATGGCAACTGGGCCATTGTGACTGTTGTTCCACATGGCAGCTGGATTGCCAGAGGTGATGGTTGAGGTGAATGAGGTTCAAAAGGTGGAGGAGTTGGAGTTTCAGAGTGATGAAACTCAGGTTGAGGTGATGGTGGATGAATTTCTGGTTGAGGAGAGGGAGAAGGAATTGCTGGTTGAGGAGAAGTTGTTGGAATTTTTGGTTGTTCAGGGATAAGAGGTTCTTCTGGAATGGATGAGAGAGGTTGTTGTTGTTCTGGTTCTTCAGCAGATTGCTGTTGTTCTGGTTGTGGAGAAGGAACAATTTGTGGTTCAGAGTTTGGATTGATGGAGGAGTGATCAGAAGTGTGTTGATCAATGTCAGACAGCACTTTGTCAATTGCTGATGTTGTTGAGATTGTTGGTTTGGGATGTTTGGTTCTGGGTCTTCTGAGTAGTAATGCCTCGGAAGGGTCATCTTCTGGTTCAGTTTCATCTATTGTTGGGATGGGGATTGAGATTCTATGAGAGGTTGGAGGTGGAATTGATGCTGGAATAGTAGAAGAATTTAAAACAGAAGCAGTAGATAAATTACCTCTTTTCTTGGGTGTCTGCTGGGATGATCCTTCTGAAGGTGCCTTCCTTTTCTTCGTCTTCTTCAGAGTTACTTCTGGTTGAGATTGGTGCAGATCTTTGATCTTCAGATTGGGATCTGTACCATCAGCTTTGCACGCGTCCAGATATCTGAGAACTACCACTGGCTTGGATTCTATCTCAGAAAATAAAGGAAAGTCACTCAGTGGGACTCTTCTGCTGGAGATATCAGCAATAGGAGTAGCGCTGGGTTCCTTTTTGATATTCTCTATCAACTTCATTTTCTTCAAGTTCTTCGCGTTCAGAGGCTTCCCAACCGTTGGTTCAATGGTGCTTAACTCTTGAGCTTCTATCAGATGCTCTATCAGCCTATTCTCCGTCAGAATATCTGATATCAACCTTCCAAAGGGTATCCAATCCCTCTTTGTTCTTTCTTCTTCCCTGGTTTCCTTCACGCTTGTTCTGAGGTGGTTGAACAGAAGATGAGCCAAGTTGATTTTTACCTTCTGATTGATAAAGTAGATCAGAAACTGCTGATCTATATTTATGTAATCAAGGGAACTAGTTGGCTTCCTATGGTTGAAGCACCCCAGAATCATCTTCGCCCAAACTCTGATGATCCTTCAGATCTTTGATTTTGCTGCTGGGCACCCCATGGGTGAAAATACTTCTTGCTATGACGCCCACGTCAGCACATCTCTCAGCCATATCAATACAGCGGACGCCACTGCCACTGTAACCGATTAACCTTGCTATGTGATCCTCAGTGATCACAATCTTCTTCCCTATAATGTAGGAGGTGACTTGATGCGTTGAAGCTGTCGCATGAATCCAGAACTCCTTGACTAACATAGGGAATGTTGGACCAACCAACCTATCAAAATACCTTTCCCATTTCTATGCCCTAACTTCTTCTGTTAGGTCAAAACCGTTTTCCTTCAGACTTCCAAAATCAATGATCAATTCAGATAACACTTCAAGATTCTTCATAGGAGTGAGGAGTGTTCTGAATGGCACTTGATACTGTTCAGATGATGCTTTCTTCTGAGAACCTGCAGAAGCACTGCTGGAGGTTGCCATGTTCACACTTAAAGATTTTGAGAAAAACTGAGAAAAAAATTTGAGAGAGATGAACACAAAAATGCAGAGAATGCTTGAGAAAAGTGAGAAACTGTAAAAGATGAAAATGAGAGGTTAACGTGTTTAAATAGGGTTCAGAATATTTTGAAAGAGTAAACGTTTTTAAGAGAGAGAAATAAAATCATGATTACGTTTTAAAAACATGATTACTTTCATTTAATGCTTGCTGATTTTGGGGGATTTGAGAAAGATACTTAAAAACGGTTACCAGACATGTGTCTCAATGCACCCAATCAGCGTTTTGCCTTCTCAGAAGCGTGCACGCGTTCTGCTTTAGAGATTTGCTGATGATTGGATGACACTTGTTTGATGTAGTGATCAGCACATCTGTCTTTGAGCTTAGACTCTCAGATCTTTAGACTTGCATCTGATACAATCTGCATGTTCTATCTTTCTGAAAAGAGATTGATCAGAAGTTCACAGTAAAACAAATACATTCTGAAGATAAATATATGGAATTAAAACATTTTCACTCTGGGCAAACTTTCATGCTGAGATGTTTCAGAATGAAATTGAACCTATCTTCAGAAAGGGGTTTAGTGAAGATATCAGCCCATTGATGGTCTGTACCTATAAATTTTAGATTCAAAATTCCTTTCTGAATGTAGTCCCTAATGAAGTGACGTTTTATTTCTATATGCTTAGCTCTAGAATGTAAAATAGGATTCTTACTTAAGCAAATAGCAGAAGTATTATCACAGAGTATAGGAATGTTACTCTCAAAAATCTGGAAGTCTTCAAGCATACTTTTCATCCAGAGCATTTGTGTGCTACATCCTGCTGCTGCTATGTACTTAGCTTCTGCTGTTGATAGCGCAATTGTTGATTGCCTTTTGCTGGACCAAGAGATCAGATTTTCTCCCAGAAACTGGCAGCTTCCAGAAGTACTTTTACGCTCCACTCTGTCTCCAGCAAAGTCAGCATCGCAGTAGCCTACTAAACTGTAATCACTAGATTTTCTATAAAACAAACCCAGATTAGTAGTACCTTTCAGATACTTGAAAATTCGCTTAACAGCTGTTAAGTGAGATTCTCTAGGATCTGATTGGAATCTAGCACAAATACAAATGCTGAATAATATATCAGGTCTTGAAGCAGTAAGATAAAGGAGAGAACCAATCATACCTCTGTAGACTTTCTGTTCTACATTTTTGCTTACCTCTTCTCTTTCCAGAATGCACGTGGGATGCATTGGAATCTTTGATGGCTTACATTCTGAGAGGTCAAATTTCTTCAGAAGATCTCTGATGTATTTGCTCTGATGAATGTAAGTTCCCTCTGGAGTTTGATTGATCTGAATTCCTAGAAAGAATTTCAGTTCCCCCATGAGGCTCATCTCAAATTCTGCCTGCATACACTTAGCAAATTTTCTTCCAAGAGAAGGATTAGTAGAACCAAAAATAATATCATCAACGTAAATTTGACAGACTAAGATGCCATTCTTAACTGATTTACAGAATAAGGTAGTGTCCACCTTCCCTCTGGTGAATTCATTTTCTAACAAAAAGTTACTTAACCTTTCATACCAAGCTCTGGGAGCCTGTTTCAGACCATATAGTGACTTCTTTAGTTTGAAAACATGTTCTGGATGTTTTGTATTTTCAAAACCAGGGGGTTGGTGCACATAAACCTCTTCTTCTATATAACCGTTTAAGAATGCACTCTTGACATCCATCTGATACAGAGTGATGCCTCTATTAACAGCAAATGAAATTAAAAGTCTGATAGATTCTAACCTGGCGACTGGAGCAAAGGTTTCTGTATAGTCTATCCCCTCTTGCTGACTATAACCTTGTGCAACCATTCGTGCCTTGTTTCTGATGACTTCACCTTGTTCATTTAGCTTGTTTCTGAAGACCCATCTTGTTCCAATGACGTTGAATCCTTTTGGTCTGGGAACAAGATCCCATACGTCATTTCTGGTGAATTGATTCAGCTCTTCTTGCATTGCCAGAATCCAGCCATTATCCAGAAGTGCTTCATCAATAGAAGAAGGTTCAATCAGAGACACAAGTCCCATGAGGGTTTCTTCAGAGTTTCTGAAGCCTGCTCTTGTTCTGATTGGATCTTCCTTTCTTCCTAAGATAGTTTCTTCTGGGTGATCCAAGCTGCTTCTGGGTAATCTCTTCTGAAGTTGATCAACAGCTGTTGTAGGATTGCTAGCAGTGCTCCTTCCAGATGTTGAAGGAGTGTCTGTGTTGAGAGCTTCTGATGACTTGTCTTCAGAACCTGTAAATTCAATTTCCATACCTGCAAAAACTTCATTCTGCTTTGACTTTTCAGAGTCAAGCTTATCATCAAAACGAACACTGATTGATTCTTCCACAATCTGTGTTTCTGTATTGTATACTCTGTACCCTCTTGAGCGTTCAGAGTATCCTGACATAATACACTTCTGTGCTTTAGAGTCAAACTTGTTCAAATAATTCTTTGTATTTAACATAAAACAGGTACATCCAAATGGATGAAAATATGAAATGTTGGGCTTTCTGTTCTTCCACAATTCATATGGAGTCTTTTCCAGAATAGGTATTATTGAGATTCTATTCTGAATGTAGCACGCTGTGTTTATTGCCTCTGCCCAGAAGATCTTAGCAACGTTTGTCTCATTGATCATGGTTCTGGCCATTTCTTGCAATGTTCTGTTCTTTCGTTCTACAACTCCATTTTGTTGGGGAGTTCTAGGACAGGAGAAATCATGCAGAATGCCTCTGTCATTAAAGAATGACTCAAAATCTTTGTTTTCAAATTCTCCACCATGATCACTTCTGACTTTAACGATTCTAAGATCCTTTTCATTCTGAACTTGGTTACAGAAGGTAACAAACACAGAGTGTGACTCGTCCTTGTGTCTTAAGAACTTTACCCATGTCCATCTGCTATAGTCATCTACGATTACTAACCCATACTTCTTGCCACTGACTGAAGCAGTTTTAAGTGGTCCAAATAAGTCAATATGCAGAAGTTCTAATGGCTTAGAGGTAGAAACAACATTTTTAGATTTAAAAGAGGGTTTTGCAAACTTGCCTTTCTGACATGCTTCACACAGAGCATCTGAATTGAACTTCAAATTAGGAAGTCCTCTGACCAGATTGAGTTTGTTAATCTGAGATATTCTTCTCATACTAACATGCCCCAATCTTCTATGCCAGATCCACTGCTCGTTGTTAACAGACAGAAGGCACTTTACATTCTGACTTTTTAGTTCAGAAAGTTTGATTTTGTAAATGTTGTTTTTCCTCTTACCATTAAACAGGATAGTCCCATCTTTCTAACTAACAACTTTACATGATTTTTGATTAAAGATTATATCATAACCGTTATCACTTAATTGACTTATGGATAACAGATTATGCATTAATCCATCTACTAGCAGAACATTATTAATAGAGGGAAGATTTCCATTACCTACAGTTCCAGAGCCAATTATCTTTCCCCTCTGATTGCCTCCAAAGCCAACATGGCCTCCAGGCTTAAGTTCCAGGCTTTGGAACATATGCCTTCTTCCCGTCATGTGTCGCGAGCAGCCAGAGTCCAGGTACCATGACTGGTGTTTCTGACTTGCTGCTAAAGATATCTGCAACATGTATTATTTTATCCTTAGGTACCCAGATTTTCTTGGGTCCTGATTTGTTAGTTTTACCAAAACTCTGGTTGAATTTTGGTTTCACAGAGTACTTACTGCTAGTGTATTTAATATCATGTGTGTGACCATACACAAAATGTGAATTCAGAGGAGTGTGTTTAATGGTTAAGTCCATGACATTCTTTGGTGTAGGAACCTTACCTTGGTATCCTATTCCTTTCCTGCCGTTTCTGCTAACTCCATAGATCATTGAAGCCATTTTGCTTCTATCTATGCTTTTAGCAAGGAACTTCTGGAAACTGTGATCATACTCCTTGATGATCTCATCAGCGTTGCTGGGAGTTTCAGAAATTGGTTCCTTCTGAGAGTTTTGTAAAGTCTTTTCTAATTTTGAAATCTTATTTCTCAGCTCAGAATTCTCCAATTTGAGACTCTCAGTCTTATTAGAGTCAGATTCAAGATTCCTTTTCAGGTCTCTGAATTTAACTCTAATTTGCTGATACCTTTCCAGAATCTCATTAAGGCTTTCAGCAAGTTCAGCCTTGGTAAAATTAACAGCAAAGTTAGTAAATACCTCTCCAGTATCTGATTCTGAGTCTGATTCAGAAGCTTCACTATCTTCTGAAATGTTAGCCATGAGAGCTATGTTGGCTCTCTCATCATTTGATTCTGAGTCAGCTTCAGACGAGTCAGAGTCATCCCATGTAGCCATGAGACTTTTCTTCTTCTCTCTTCCAAACTTCTTTTTGGGCTTTTCCCTCTGAAGCTTTGGGCAGTCACTCTTGTAGTGTCCTTGCTCATTGCACTCATATCAGATGATGTCCTTGGTGTTTGTCTTTTTGCTACTTGAGGAGCCTTCAGATCTTCTGTATCCAGAGGAAGAATCTGTCCTTCTGTATCTGGAAGAGGACTCGTTCTGATCAGATCTTCTGGGATTCCTGAACTTCCTTTGTCTTTGCTTCCACAGTTGATTTACTCTTCTGGAGAGGAGGGAGAGTTCGTCTTCTTCTGATGAGGATCCATCAGATGTTTCTTCAACTGCCTGCAAAACTTTAGACTCAGATTTTTTGTTAGATTTTAATGCTAAAGGCTTACCTTGCTTCTGAGGCTCGTCAGCTTCTAGCTCTATCTCATGACTTCTGAGGGAGCTGATAATTTCCTCCAGAGTGATTTTGTTGAGATCTTTTGCTAGCTTCAGAGCTGTAACCATTGGTCTCCACTGCTTGGGTAAACTTCTGATGATTTTCTTGACATGGTCAGCAGTAGAGTATCCTTTGTCCAGAACCTTGAGACCAGCTACCAGAATCTGGAATCTTGAGAACATTGTTTCAATGGATTCAGATTCTTCCATTTTGAACGCCTCATACTTCTGAATGAGCGCCAGAGCTTTAGTTTCTTTGACTTGAACATTGCCCTCATGCGTCATTCTAAGTGAGTCAAAAATGTTCTTTGATGTGTCTCTGTTGGAGATCTTTTCATATTCAGTATAGGAGATGGCGCTGAGAAGGATGGTTCTGGCCTTGTGGTGATTCTTGAAGTCACGCTTTTGTTGGTCAGACATTGTTTTTCTATCAATCTTCTGACCGCTTGCATTCACAGGGTGCGTGTATCCATCTGTCACCATATCCCACAGATCAACATCATGTGCCAGAAAGAAGCTTTCAATTCTGTCTTTCCAGTAATCAAAGTTTTCTCCATCAAAGACTGGAGGTTTGCCCCTGAATCTGTCTCTGTCCTCATGGTTGTCATTGCTGGTGTGAGAATAGTTTCCTGCCATTGTGTTTTTCTGACGCTGGATCTTGTACTGACACGGTTAAGTGTTTTAGCTCAGAACCAGGCGCTCTGATACCAATTGAAGAAGTGAAAAACACAAGAAGGGGGGTTGAATTGTAAAACTGAAAATCAATGCAATGAACAAGATATTTTTATCCTGGTTCGTTTGATCTCAAACTACTCCAGTCCACCCGTCAAGGTGATTTCGCCTCTCTCCAACGAGGTCTTAATCCACTATATTCAACTGAATATTACAAACTGCTTTAACAACTGCTAAAGCCTTCTTGATACAAACCACAACCCGGTTTGTCAAGGAAATACTTTCTTACAAAGAGGATAAATCTAAGTGTGAATGTTTTCTACAAAACTGTATCACAACTGTGATGTATACACAACGTAAGCTTATGAAACTAGATTTCTAAACAATGATTGAGTAAGGAGATATGTAGTGTTTAGCAAACTGAGAGAAGGAAGATTATGATCAGCTTTTAGGCGTGTAAAATGTTGGAGAGTGTGATCGGTGGATCTGGAACTGACTGTTTAACGCTGGTTCGCGAAATGTCGCGGAAGCAAGAGTCGCCACCGTCTTTTATTTTCTCCAAATGGAAAGGACAAAAGCACAGAAAAATTCCTTATAGAGATTGCTCTCGGTTCGGGAGGTAGATTATAGGAAGGGAAGGTGTTAGCACCCTTTCTATCCATGGTTATCCATGGGCTCTTAGATACTTGCTCACTTGTGTTTTCAAAATGGTTTGTTTGCTTTTCAACTGTGGGTTTTAAAAAGTTTCTTTGAAAATTCCAGTTCGACTCTTGTATCGGTCCTCAAGAGTGTTTGAAAAATTGCTTTCGAAAGCTTTTTGAAAAGGTGTCGGTGTGAAAAGTATTTTTTTGATTTGTTTTTGAAATTAGAGCAAGTATCTAGAGTCGTCTACCTACCCTAAGGAATTCGTCTGTGTAGATGTCCTTTAAATTAGTGCCATCCCACCATTGAGAGGTAGGTAGCACCACCGTGTGAGGTGTTCGGGTCAATTCGAGGTTCGGGACATGGTGATCACCAGAGCAATGGGAAGACACCTTAGAAGCTACCCTCATGCCAGGTTCCCGGATCATGAGGACTTACTAAGACATCCTCTACTCGACGATCACCTTTCGAGGCAAGGCAACAGTGAGGCGTACCCTAGGGGTGGTGTGTGATTTGTATGTCATGTTCATTTATTTATCTTGTCATGTTATTGGTCAGCTACGCGTTCGTTTTTTATTTTAGGCCATTCATTCTTGCATGCATTTATTTAGCAGTTAAACATTGCGAGAAATTAAAAATTCCTAAACTATTACAAAGGCGCGGGTCCACATCGCCAAAATTTCCAGAACCCGATTTGACAGAAAATAAAGAAAATAAAGCAAAGTGCGAGAAAGTATGAAATTACACGGCTTTGGGAGAAGTACATGAATATTTACAAGAAAAAAAGAAATAAATACGCGAATTGAATTAAACTGGAAACGAGGGCGTTGGACCCTTTCTAATGAAACTAAATTAAATTATTAAATTAATTAAAATTAAAAAGAAAAAGAAATTATTTTTTAGTTTTTTGTATTTATGAGAATTTAATGAAATTAAAACCTAATTCTACATTTTTTAATTTATTAAGAAAATATGACAATTATCTAAACTTAAACCTAATTAATTAATTGTAACTTGATTTATAAAAATAACTAATTAAGAATTAATAATTAATATAGTAAAAATAAAAAGAGGATGAAAAATGCTTGAAACCCTAATTCTACCAATTTTAGATTTTTATTGAGAAAAATATTAAAATTTAAACCTAATTTAAAAACTAAAATTAATTAATGCAATTTATTTACAAAATATTAAAATATTAAATGAAAATACTATTTTTTGTCTTTTTCTGATTTTATATTATTTTTTATGTTTTCTATAAAAATAATTAAATTAAAGAAACTAATTAAAAAAAATAATAATTGAAATAAGTAAAATAAAGTAAAGAAATAAAAATTCAAACCTAGGGGGGTCTGTCCCCAAATAGGAGGTTTTTGTTTAGCAATTTGGGCCCCATGGCCTTTGGCCTGGCTGACTTTTCCACTAGCGTGCCCAGGCGTTGACTCACGTTTACCATGCTCTCCAGATCTGTGCCCTTGGATTGATGAGATTGGCCAAGTGGCGTGTTGGAGATTGTGGACGCATGGTGTTCCTCAGGGCAGAATCTGCATAGGATGATAATTGAAAGAAAAATAATATGAAAGGGGTGGGGACCTGGGATCGAACCCAGGTCCTGAAGGTCACCAAACACATGTCCAACCAATTGAACCAAACGCGCTTTCTGTATATTGAATAACAAACAAATATTATAAAATAGAATAATGCGTTAGTGCCTTTTGCGCACGAATTTTTAAACGAACCAATCAGCCTTGGCCACATAATCATCTTCTTCGTTGCTTTGTTTTTCCCTGAAAATAGAAAAGAGTTAGCGGGGGTTTTGAACCCCCCCAAAACAGGCCATATACAATAATAGCGATTAAGCCATCTTTGAGCATAAATTAGGCGCGAGGGTCCTATCTTTTTCGTCCAAGCACGCTGAATCCAGTTATGGTATTGAGAACGTCCAATTTTACAGTATGAAGAAACGCCTAAATTGAAAGCTTGGTAACCCTAGAAAACAACAATGGTAGATTCGCGTGTGATGCCCAAAACTTCAATCAAACCACATTGTTAGCTTCAGAAAAGTCTCATTAGTACAAATCCATGAATAAAATGCAATGATATGGTCTAAATAACAAAGCACGATTATGTAAAAAGAGTGATACAGTTTGCCCTCGAATTACCAATTCTTTGAGTATGGGACAAGGTTTTTGATCTGTATGCGTTCCTTGAACTCTCAGCAAGCCAATGGAATAAGTATTGTGGCTTGAATCACCTTGTATCCCTGTTTTCAGTTTTCACTTTTTAAGCACAAAACTCAAGTTTTCTTTTTGGTCTATGGCGCAGCTTCCAGGTTTCTTGGAATAGGGTTTGCATATGTATACGTCTGTGAATGATTAGGGTTGGAAAAGAGGTCCAAAAACCTTTGCAATTATGGAATGGATCTTTGATTTTCATGGCCATAATTTTCCAATCTTTTCATGCATGTTTGCTACCAAATCATGTCCAATTATCTTCAATTCTTTCCTAATCTGACTTGCACGAAATCTTAGAGATATTATATGCACAAAAAGATTCAAAACATTAGTTTTAGTATTTTTCACCTATTTATTTTAATTAAATGAATTATTAATAATTAAAAATCCAAATAAATAAAATAAAAATGATAAAAACTTCCCTTTGGGCCAAATGGTCGTGCACATGCCTTGGATGATGAATTGTGGAAGAAAAAAGAAGCCCATTAGCAATTTTAGGTCATTTGAAGCAATGTTGACTTTTCAAAATATCCAAACATTTCCCAACTTCTACAAGGCATAACTTGCTCAATTGTTAAGCTTTGCTCATGTTTTTGGACATTTTGGAAAGGCCTTTGATTCCTCTAATAAATGCCTTTGGTCCCATGTCATTTTGATTTACCAATCTCAAGTTATGGCCTTTGACTTAAAGTCCCTTTTTGTTGACTTTTGAAAATGACCTATAATGTTGAAATTGATAACTTTTTGTGAGAGCATTTCTTGGACTTGAAGTATGAAGAGGAGTTGTAGGAAATGTCTTTCTCTTCAAAATGAGCTTTGTATGGAATTTTTCTGATAATCCATGTGGAAGTTATGCCCTGGTCAATTTACAGTTGACTTTTTCAACTGTCCAAATATGGAAACTTTTGCATCTTGATGATTTTTGAGCCAAGCTTTGAGAATCATGATCAAGCATTGATCAAATGATATTTGTGGCTTCAAAATGAGATGTTGACCAGAAATTTGGACTTTTGACTGTCAAATGACCATTTTGCCCCTACAGTTGACTGTAGTGCAATTAGGGTTTTTGATTGTGCAATTTTGAGCTGTAAGTCTTGAAACTTGGTATGAGGATGCTTGACCATATTTGTAGGCATGTGGGACTTGATTGGACCCTTGGAAACTTCATTTTCTTTGTCAGAACCAAAACCCTAATTTTTGACTGTTAGGAGGCCCTTGAACTGTGCAACCCTTGGGGAATTTTGAAGCTTTGACTTGGCAACTCTTGAAGAATATGGGAGGGCAAATTTTGGGGTACAATAGAGAGCATTAGCCAATTCAATCTTCATAGTATTGTTTATATAGCACTGAGATTGTTGAACGTTGGAGCAATATTCTTGATTCAATGCTAATAACAAACTTTCCTTATTGAGCAGATCTTGTCTGGAATGAGGCCGTTGGTAATAATTTGCTTTCAATGCACAGTACCGTTGCTTACTTAATGCATGTTCTGGCTTGGCTCATTCTGACTCTGCTTAACTGCTGATGAACTATTGTTTTCTTTATCAGAGTGTTGAGCGCAGTTCTGTTCATCAAGCTTCAGCATACTCGTGAGTTGATCTTCTGATTCTGGTATTCTGATATAGCAACTTCTGATGCTGATGTCAAGAACCAAATTTGTGATGCTGATTAGGTGTGATCTTGCTTATACCTATCAGAGTATCTGCAAATCAGAACGTAATAATTTAGGCAGCAAATAGTTCATACATGAATCATATAAATAATATATCTTTTCATTTTGTTATCATCAAAACTTAAACATAGGGTAGTAGATTCAAACTCTGTTCTAACATATTTGTTCAACAGCAGAGAAATTCGCATGACAAATATCTAGTGAACAAAAACCTTCTCAATAAAAAGGATCACCTCAAGTGGAAAAACGCTTCCAACCAAGGGGGAACAACATGATCATTGTCCATCATCTGGGGCAGTCAAGTCAAGATTCAAGGAATCTCTCAAAGATGCCAAATAGTCAGGGGCAGATCTCCATCTGAATCACTTGGGGCATTGTGCATGAATTCCAGCAATGAATCTTGTACGATCAAACAAACATCTTCTGGTAGTGTGGCAACACTTACTACTATGGACAGTGACAATTCTCTGTACCCGGTGAACATGGACATAGTCGAAAAATACTATGCATGAACAAATACCCGCTAGGTTGACTGGCCTAGGAAAAAATAAGGGCATCCCGGTGAACCAAAAGGGTTCGGGCAAAAATTAGGGATAAAAACAAAAAAGATATGTACACCCGGTTAGTCGAAAACTTGAAAAGGCGGCTTGAGCAAAAAAGTGTATCCCGGTGGACTGAAACCCCGAAAGGGTGGTCCAGGCAAAAGTTATGGATTTGAAGCGTACGACTATGTCCCGTCATCTTATCATTTTCTTATAAATAGAAGACTTATCATCCTAATCAACATCCACAAAGCCTCCGTGGTTCCTTTCTCCAACAAGTACAGGGGAGGAAAAGTCCTGATGCAAAGTCATTATCGTATCCTCATCATACGACCCTGTGAAATCTACACTCCCCACAAAGTAGAGGAAACTAAAGCTTTGACATCGGCTTCCCCAAACAGGAGCTACGTTCCCCAGCCAAGTTCCTTCAGAGAATTGACATATATATTCCCCGACCGAATTTCATAATCGCAAGCAGTTTGTAAAGTTGTATCCCAAGCAGAGTTTATTTCTTTGAATATAGAAGCTCAATGCCTAATAGAGTTTATTCCTCCGGCTACAGAAGTCCATCCCCCAGCGGAGTTTATCTCTCCGAATCAGCAAGATCTTCCAGCAAAGCATCTCCTCTCTCAAACAGAGTTATTCCCCCGCAGAGTTATTCTCAAACAGAGTCTCTCCCCCGGTAGAGTATCTGTAAACAAGGGGAAAATCCCCAACATAGTCATCTCCAGTTCACCATCCCCAGCGGAAGTAAAAGAACCACTTTTTCTATCACGGTCAGGAACTCAATTTCCGTTACTCTCCAGCAGCGGTCAGGGATTTATTTTCCCACTCGAATATGTCAC
Source organism: Vicia faba (assembly GCA_948472305.1). NCBI lineage: Eukaryota > Viridiplantae > Streptophyta > Magnoliopsida > Fabales > Fabaceae > Vicia > Vicia faba. Next base: position 1,299,919,912 of record OX451740.1, on the reverse strand, counting down.
AATAGCATTTCATGTTCATATATCATGACGTGCGCATACACATTGCATACAACATAGTCTCATTTATTTTGAGAACGTCATCATACAATGCATTTCATGCATCATATACGATTAATCATGTACCTTTTCAGGAAAGATGGTTATCATTAACAACTTCCAGCAAGTTCAAGATTAGCTCCTGAAACTAAACAGAGTAATTATCTGCATGATAAAATGCAACTTTACACGGGTTCGTCACGAAGCAATCTTACACGGGTTTCTCCTAAATGCAGCTTCACACAGGTTTATCCTGAAAAATCTTACACGGGTCCTTTCTCATACATTTCCTTCTGAAGTTTCACACGAACTTATCACAAAGTAACCTTACCCGGGTTCCTCCTAAAGTTTTACACGAACTCATCCCAAAGCAACCTTACCCAGGTTCCTTCTCAGTTCAGATGCAGTTTTACCCAAACTCCTCACAAAGCAACCTTACCCAGGTTCCTTCTCAGTTCAGATGCAGTTTTACCCAAACTCCTCACAAAGAAACCTTACGCAGTCTCCTTCTCAGTTCAGATGCAGTTTTACCCAAACTCCTCACAAAGCAACCTTACCCAGGTTCCTTCTCAATTCAGATGCAGTTTTACCCAAACTCCTCACAAAGCAACCCTACCCAGGTTCCTTCTCAGTTCAGATGCAGTTTTACCCAAACTCCTCACGAAGCAACCTTACCCAGGTTCCTTCTCAATTCAGATGCAGTTTACCCAAACTCCTCACAAAGCAACCTTACCCAGGTTCCTTCTCATTTCAGATGCAGTTTTACCCAAACTCCTCACGAAGCAACCTTACCCAGGTTCCTTCTCAGTTCAGATGCAGTTTACCCAAACTCCTCACAAAGCAACCTTACCTAGGTTCCTTCTCATTTCAGATGCAGTTTTACCCAAACTCCTAACAAAGCAAGCTTACCCCGGTTCCTTCTCGGTTCAGATGCAGTTTTACCCAAACTCTTCACGAAACAACCTTATCAAGGTTTCTTCTCACAGCCTTACTATCCAGGCTTTCACATCAAAGTAACCCTACTAGCCAGGTTCCTTCTCATAGCCCTACTATCCAAGCTTTCACATTGAAGTAACCCTACTATCCAGGTTCCTTCAGCCCTACTATCCAGGCTCTCATATCGAAGTAACCCTACTATCTAGGTTCCTTCTCACAACCCTACTATCCAGGCTTTCATACCGAAGTAACCCTACTATCCAGGTTCCTTCTCACAGCCCTACTATCCAAGATTTCATACCTAAGTAACCCTACTATCCAGGTTCCTTCTTACAGCCCTACTATCCAGGCTTTCATATAGAAGAAACCATACTATCCAGGTTCCTTCTCACAGCCCTACTATCTAAGCTTTCATGTCCAAGTAACCATACTATCCAGGTTCCTTCTTACAACCCTACTATCAAGGCTTTCGTACCGAAGTAACCCTACCATCCAGGTTCCTTCTCACAGCCCTACTATCCAGGCTTTCATGTCGAAGTAACCCTACCATCCAGGTTCCTTCTCACAGCCCTACTATCCAGGCTTTCATGTCGAAGTAACCCTACCATCCAGGTTCCTTCTCACAGCCCTACTATCCAGGCTTTCATACCGAAGTAACCCTACCATCCAGGTTCCTTCTCACAGCCCTACTATCCAGGCTTTCATATCGAAGTAACCCTACCATCCAGGTTCCTTCTCACAACCCTTCTATCCAGGCGTTCATGTCGAAGTAACCCTGCCATCCAGGTTCCTTCTCACAGCCCTACTGTTGTACCCCAAAATTTGCCCTCCCATAATCATCAAGAAATTACCAAGTCAAGGTCACAAAATTCCCCCAGGGTTGTGCAGCTCAACTGTCTCCTATACAGTCAAAACTAGGGTTTGAGTTCTGGTCAAGAAAATAGACTTTTCAAAGGCCCAATCAAGTCTCATATGCTTACAAAGATGGTCAAGTATCCTCATGTCAAGTTTCAAGGCATTCAGCTCAAAATTGCACAGTCAAAACCCTAGATTGCACTACAGTCAACTGTAGGGGCAAAATGGTCATTTGACAGTCAAAAGTTCAAATTTTTGGTCAATATATCATTTTGAAGCCACAAACATCATTTGATCAATGCTTGATCATGATTTTCAAGATTTGGCTCAGAAATCATCAAAGATGCAAAAGTTGCTATATTTGGACAGCTGAAAAAGTCAACTGAAATTGACCAGGGCATAACTTTCACATGGATTATCAGAAAAATTCCATCCAAAGCTCATTTTGAAGAGAAAGACATTTCCCACAACTCATCTTCATACTTCAAGTCCAAGAAATGCTCTCACAAAAAGTTATCAATTTCAACATTATAGGTCATTTTCAAAAGTCAACAAAAAGTGACTTTAAGTCAAAGGCCATAACTTGAGATTGGTAAATCAAAATGACATGGGACCAAAGACATTGGTTAAAGGACTCAAAGACCTTTCCAAAATGTCCAAGAACATGTGAAAAGCTTAAAAATTGACCAAGTTATGCCTTGTGGAAGTTGGGAAATTTTTGGAAATTTTTGAAAGTCAACATTGATGCAAAAGGCCTAAAAATGCAAATGGGCCCACTTTTCTTCCAAGTTTCTTCATGCCAAGCCTATGCACGACCACTAGGCCCAAAGGGAAGTATTTTCATATTTTTTAATTATTTATTTGAATTTATATTAATTTATATTCATTTAAATCATTTTAATACATGAAAAATATCAAACTTAACCTAAAAAAATCTTTTCATGCATGTTTATTCTTAATATTTCGTGCATATCCCAATTAGGCAAATTTTGATGAGATTTGAGCATGATTGAACCAAAAACCATGAAAAAAGATTAGAAAAGATCCTTAACAAATCAAAGATTGAAAACAATTATTGCTTTGGATTTTATTCAATCTTTTTGACCTAAATCATTCCATACAAGTACTAGAACAAGACCTAATGCCAAGGAGACTGCAAGATGCGCCCCAAACAAGCTTTTGCAAGTTGAAATTTTCCATAAAAAGTCAAAACTGAAAATTAGTTTTTAGGTCGATTCAAGCTCCAATTTTTATTCCATCAGCATCCTTAAGCATCCCTGAAGAGATTCCAATCAAAAACTTTCTCTCAAACGCCAAGAATTGGTACCAGGAACTCAAACTTTGTCACAAAAATTTCCAAATCGCATATCATAATTTACGCATCATTGTGCATTTTTATTCATGAATTCTTGTTCAATATGAAATTTGCAAGCTAACCATAACTTTTAATTGAAGTTTCGTGCGCTTTTGGCCAAGTTACCATTATTGTGTTCTAGGGTTCCCACGAGTTTTGATTTGGGCACTTCGTGATACTGTAAAATTGAGGCTCATCAGTACCATGATCAAAACCAGCGCGATTAGACGATCAATATACAACTATCGCGCCTAATTTATATGCAATGAGGGGCTATTCGCTATTATGGGATTTGACTTGTTTTGAGGGGGTTTAAAACCCCCGTTAACCTTCTTTTATTTTTTCAGAGAAGAACGAATGAAGAAGAAGAAGCTGAGTTGGCGAGGCGTGAATGGTCCTTTTAAATTTCGCGCTAAAAGTTTCCACTAACATTTGTTCTCTTTCATATTAATTGTTGGTTGTTAAAATATTAAAAGTGTTCAATGGCTCAGCTGGCATATGCGTATTGCTTGCAACCTCTGAGACCTGGGTTCGAGTCCCAGGTCTGAATAAATTCACGTTATTTTTCTATCCTCATTCCCATGCAGGCACCACGTTGGAACGTACCATGTTCCATCAGTATCTCACCATACACGCGTCCAGTGCGTGCAGATCAAAGGCTTAAATTCAAAGAACATACCATAGACCAGTCAACGCGTCATACAGGATTCAAAAAGTCAACGAAGACTGAAACTCAATTGGGCCAGGCTTTTCAAATCTATACCTCCTAAAATGGGGCTACACCCCACCCTGGTTTGCATTTTTTTTTTCTTCTTACCTTTATTTTTGTTGTTTTATTTATTTTATTGTCTTAATTTAATTAATTTATTTTTCTACAAAATATAAAAAAACATTCAAAAAATCAGAAAAGACCAAAAAAAATAATAAATGTTTATATTATAATTATTTTCATGAATAAAAAGCTTGTAAATATTTAGCTTTAATTTAGGTTTATTAAATATTTTTCATAATAAAAATCCAAAAGAATAGAATTTAGGTTTAATAACTTTTTATTTTCTTTTTAATTTTTCCCTTTTTTTCAGAATAACAATATTATTTATTTATTATTTTATTTTCATAAATTAAAAAATGTACATAAAAAATTTTAGGTTTAATTTAGATCTTAATTTAATTCTTTCATAATAAATAAAAAAATATTAGGATTAGGGTTTGCCGTTTAATTTAATTTCAATTAACTCCTTTTTCTCATTAAATCTAAAAAAACACAAAAATACTAGTTTCATTCAATTTTAATTTTAATTTCCTTATTAATTTTAATTGTTTGTAAAAGGGTCCAACGCCCTAGTTTTGTTTTAATTTCTTTATTTCGCGCATTTATTTTATAATTGTTTAAATAGTTCTGTATCTGTCCCAAAGCGTTGTAATTTAAATTTCTCGCACTTTTATTTATTCGCTTTATTTATTTTCCGCTAAATCGGGTCCGGTTTAATTTTGGCGATGTGGACCCGCGCCATTTGTAATAGCCTTAGATTTATTTTTTGCAAACTTTATAACTGTTAAATATGCATGCAAGAATGAATAGACAAATTAAAATCAAGCGTAGAACACGACAAACACGACAAGACAAATAACTGAAACATGACACACAGTTCACACACACCACCCCTAGGGTACGCCTCACTGTTGCCTTTCGAAAGGTGATCGTCGAGTAGAGGATGTCTTAGTAAGTCCTCATGATCCGGGAACCTGGCATGAGGGTAGCTTCTAAGGTGTCTTCCCATTGCTCCGGTGATCACCATGTCCCTAAACTCGAATTGACCCGAACACCTCCAACGGTGGTGCTACCTACCTCTCAATGGTGGGATGGCACTACTTTAAAGGACATTTACACAGACAAATTCCTTAGGGTAGGTAGGTTCTCAAGGATACTTGCTCTAATTTCAAAAACAAACAAAAATCTTTTCACTAACACATTTTCAAAAGCTTTCAAAACAAACTTTTCAAACACTCTGACGTATGAGTCGATCTGAAATTTTTCAAAAGAAACTTTTAAACCCACATTGAAAAGCAAACAAAACAATTTTGAAAACATATGAGCAAGTATCTAAGAGCCCATGGATAACCATGGATAGAAAGGGTGCTAACACCTTCCCTTTCTATAACCTACCTCCCGAACCGAGAGCAATCTCTTTAAGGAATTTTTCTGTGCTTTTGTCCTTTCCATTTGGAGAAAATAAAAGACGGTGGCGACTCTTGCTTCCGCGACATTTCACGAACCAGCGTTAAACAGTCAGTTCCAGATCCACCGATCACAGAACTGGCGACTCTGCTGGGGATAACTTAAAGTGAGGTGTACCTTAGGGCTAGCTTATAACTATGTTTTCAATTGTATTGCTTTGTGTGCTTTAAATTGTGGGTTGCTTGGGAGTTCTATAGATCCTAACCCGGATCTGGGGGATACCTTTCTTAGAAAGTAGCAACAAGGCTGTGAGGGAACTGTGCGGGGTATACCGACATGGTTGAAACAGTCTGCTACGTTGATGTGGCACTTTGGTGTGTACCGGTAACCCTTGAGTTCAGTCAAGGAGAGTACGGGGCCTCCATGTGGTGTCGTGAAGCATCAACAGACCTTAGGAACCTTAATTGAACTATCTTGGCCTCTTTAGGGTAGTGAGATAACTGACTTTGGTGCAGTCCGAGGTTGGTTGATACTCGATACTACGCTCAATTGAGGGTTGCTTTCCTGGAATATTTCGGTCGCCAGTTCAGTGGCTAAATCGAAGCGATGAACAATGAAAGCAATCCCGTGATATTGGGAACCTTAGAACCCGGTTAGTTTGACTAGGACAGGTTGAACCCACCAACTCAAGAGGGTACTACCAAAACCCCATGCTGGCCTTAAACCTTAAGGGCTTGTCTTGTGTGCCTTGTGTGCCTTACATGTTTGTCTTTGTAAATATTTGTGGTGTGTTTAATCATAGCATCATGACATCATCCAGCATCATATGCATTGACTAACCATTTCAGGGGTTCGGATTTTCATCTTTGTTCTTGTTTTGTAGGACATGGAAACTGCTCGTAGAAAGACAATTCAGGTCAATCTTGTCAGGATCCCTCCTCAGCTTAAGGAGCTTATATCCAGGATTCCCGAGAACTCTTCATTCAGTGACAGGCATGGAAGCCTCATCAGCTTGGTCAACACCAACATTGAGGAAGATATGATTAAGGTCTTGTTCCAGTTCTTTGACCCTCTGCATCACTGCTTTACCTTCGTGGACTATCAGTTGGTACCTACATTGGAGGAGTTCTCCCGGCTCCTGAAGATCCCTATCCTTGATCAGCTACCCTTCAACGGTACAGAAAGGGAACCTAAGCTTGAAGAGATTGCTAAAGCCTTGCACCTACAGTCATCTGACCTCAAGGGACATTGGGAAGTCAGAAGTGGTATCAAAGGGTTCTTAGCCAGGTTTCTGTTTGAAAAAGCCCATGAATGTTGGAACTCCCTTGACCTGCAAGCTTTTGAAGAAGTGGTAGCCCTCCTTGTTTATGGTTTGGTACTGTTCCCTAACCCAGATCAGCTCGTTGATATCAGTGCCGTTCAAATCTTCATGTCCAGGAATCCTATACCTACATTGCTGGGGGACATCCTTCACTCATGTTACACTCGAACCATGAGAAAAAGAGGTGTCCCTATGTGTTGCACTCCTCTCCTGGGAAGGTGGTTTATTTCGCACCTTCCCCAATCAGTCCTGAAGAATGAGCGGGGTTTGAGATGGTCACAACGGTTGATGACTCTTACACATGCAGATATACATTGGTGTCCTAGATCCAGAGGAGATGTCACTATCATTGATCGTTGCGGGGAGTACCCTAATGTTCCTTTACTTGGAATCAGAGGAGGTATTACTTATAGCCCATGCTTGGCCTGGAGACAGTTTGGTTATGCTCGGTGTTGTACCCCAAAATTTGCCCTCCCATATTCTTCAAGAAATTGCCAAGCCAAGCTACAAAATTCCCCAAGAATTGCACAATGCAAAGGCCTCCATACAGTCAAAACTAGGGTTTGTGTGTTGATCAAGAAAAGGAAGTTTTCAAAGGCTCAATCAAGTCTCATATGCTTACAAACATGGTCAAGCATCCTCATATCAAGTTTCAAGGCATTCAGCTCAAGATTGCACAGTCAAAACCCTAAATTGCACTACAGTCAACTGTAGGGGCAAAATGGTCATTTGGCAGTCAAAAGTTCAAATTTTTGGTCAATATATCATTTTGAAGCCACAAACATCATTTGATCAATGCTTGATCATGATTCTCAAAATTTGGCTCAGAAATCATCAAAGATGCAAAAGTTGCTATATTTGGACAGTTGAAAAAGTCAACTGAAATTGACCAGGGCGTAACTTTCACATGGATTATCAGAAAAATTCCATCCAAAGCTCATTTTGAAGAGAAAGACATTTCCTACAACTCATCTTCATACTTCAAGTCCAAGAAATGCTCTCACAAAAAGTTATCAATTTCAACATTATAGGTCATTTTCAAAAGTCAACAAAAAGGGACTTTAAGTCAAAGGCCATAACTTGAGATTGGTAAATCAAAATGACATGGGACCAAAGGCATTGGTTAAAGGACTCAAAGACCTTTCCAAAATGTCCAAGAACATGTGAAAAGCTTAAAAATTGAGCAAGTTATGCCTTGTAGAAGTTGGGAAATTTTTGTGAAATGGCAAAGGTCAACTATCCTTGAAAATCCAATTTTTGACAAAAGGGCCCCATTTTTTCCACTTGGTCCATCCTTGTCATGCCACACACGTGTCCCATGGTTAATTTCAAGACCAAATATTGATTTTTTTTATTTTATTTAATTTTTGATGATTTAATTCATTTTAATTCTTTGAAAATTCAAATAAAATTTAAAAACCAATGGAATAGTGTCAAATGAACTTGGACAATTTCTATGTATCATGAACCAACTCAAGAAATCAGGCTAGGGTTCATTTGCACACTAGGTCTAGGTTTTGGCTAAAAAGTAGGAAAATGGTTAATGGAAGAAACCCTAAGACCAATTCTTTCCCAAGCATGGATTAAGGTCAAATAGCAAGCCAATTCCATTCCATGATCATCACTGAGTCCAACCCTAACTAGAACATAGCAAAAGGCTCGCTCAAAAGCCATTGGACAATTTGAAATTTTGGCCATATAATGCAAAACTGAAATCACTACTAGGGGACTTTTCAAGCCTTAATTCTGATACCATTAGCATCCTGGACAATCACTGAACACATTCCAATTCAAAACATATTCCAAAACTCCCTGAACTGGTACCCCTCACTCAGACTGTATCTCAAAATATTTGAAATCGTATCCTCAGTTCCAAGCATCTTCATTTCATTTCAATCGTATATTCTTGTTCCTCATAAAGTTTCTAAGCTATTCATTGTATTTAATTGCATTTTTGTTCATCATACGCGAATCTGCCATGCCCACGTTCTAGGGTTTTCAAGTTTTGATTTTAGGGCTTTTACCATACTGCAAAATTGGCCCTCAAGACCATGACTGTTACACTCCATGCATCTGGACGAAAAGATCTACATACTCGCGATTAATTTCTGATGCACGTAGCTCTATTCGCTATTTTTTCAAATGTTGCCTAATGAAACGCGTAAGAAAGCGTTGCCTTTGAGTTTTGTTTACAGGGACGTGAAGAAGATGAAGATGTGGCACGCTGTAATTCGTCCATTCAAAATTCGCGCGTTTCAGCCACTAGCGCGTTGTATTTGTTTTATATGATTTATTTATATATTATATATCAAAGTGATCAAGTAGCTCAGCTGGCAAGCTATTAGCGTGTTAACCTCAATGACCTGGGTTCAAGTCCCAGGTCTGGCATTTCTCATATTATTTTTCAGCTTGAGTTCACATGCAGCGCTAACATTGAGACTCACCATGCATGCTCAAAATGCATCATCCACGTGTCCCAGAGCACTCACATCAAAGGCAAGGATTGGGAAACATGCTACGCTTCAGTCAAATGCATCACACTGGATCAAAAAAGTCAACAAATTCTCACAAATAATTGGGCCAGGCTTTTCAAATCTGCACCTCCAATTCTGGGGTCTACCCCCCCCTGGTTTGCCCATTTAATTTATTTTCTTATATCTTTTAATCATTTATTTTAATTGTTGTATTATTTTAATTACTTGTTTTATTTAATTTTTTAATCAAAATACAAAAACATCATAAAAATAAAAAGGACCAAAATAAAAAAATATAATTTTTATCTTAATTATTTTCTAAATAAATACTTGTAATTACTTAGTTTAATTAGGGTACAAATTTAATTCTTTTAATAAAATCCAAAAAAATAGAATTTAGGTTTAATAATTTTTATTTTCTCTTTTTAATTTTCCTTTTTCTTTTTTAGCAATAATTATTATTTATTTATTTTTCATAAATTAAAAAAATTGCACATAAATTAATTTAGAATTAAATTAGGTTAGAAATTAAATCTCTTTCTTAAAAACTTAAAAAAACATTAGAACTAGGGTTTAGCATTTTAATTTTAAATAATTTTTCTTTTTTTCTTTTAAATCTAAAAAACACAAAAATACCATTTTTCATTTTATTTTAATTTTAGATTCCTTGATTAATTTTAATTGTTTGTAAAAGGGTCCAACGCCCTAATTTTGTTTAATCTCTTTATTTCGCGCATTTGTTTTATATTGTTTAAATAATTCTGTATATGCCCCAAAGCCATGTAATTTAAAATTCTCGCACTTTTGTTTATTCGCTTTATTTATTTTTCAGTCAAATCGGGTTCGGTTTTTTTTGGCGATGTGGACCCGCGCCAGTTGTAATAGTTTAGATTTATTTTCTCGCAAATATATAACTGTTAATAAATATGCATGAAAGAATGAATGCCCAAAAATAAAATCGAATCGTTAGATCACCAATGCATGACAAGACAAACAATAAACTGAAAATGACGCACAATTCACACACCACCCCTAGGGTACGCCTCACTGTTGCCTTTCGAAAGGTGGTCGTCGAGTATAGGACATTTTAGTAAGTCCTTATGTCCATGACATGATCCAGTTGCCTCGAAACGGTTGCCTCGAAAATAAAGGATCAATGGCATAAGGGTAGCTTCTAGGGTGTCCTACTGTTGCTCTGGTGACCACCACGTCCCTAAAACTCGAATTGACCCGAACACCTCCAACAGTGGTGCTACCCACCTCTCAATGGTGGGATAGCACTACTTTAAAAGACATCTACACAGACGAATTCCTTAGGGTAGGTAGGTTCTCAAAGGTACTTGCTCTAATTTCAAAACAAACTGAAATCTTTTCACACCAAACACTTTCAAAAAACTTTCAAAACAAACTTTTCAAACACTCTGACGTACGAGTTGAACTGAAACTTTTCAAAGAATATTTTTGAAACCCACATTGAAAAGCAAGCAAACAATTTTGAAAACACATTGAGCAAGTACCTAAGAGCCCATGGATAACCATGGATAGAAAGGGTGCTAACACCTTCCCTTTCTATAACCTACCTCCCGAACCGAGAGCAATCTCTTTTAAGGAATTTTTCTGTGCTTTTGTCCTTTCCATTTGGAGAAAATAAAAGACGGTGGCGACTCTTGCTTACCGCGACATTTCGCGAACCAGCTTTAAAACAGTCAGTTCCAGATCCACCGATCACAGAACTGGCGACTCTGCTGGGGATAGAAAACTTAAAGTGGGGTGTACCTTAGGATTAAGATCACTGTGTTTTCAATTGCTTTCTTTGCTTGCTTTATTATTGTGGGTTGCTTGGGAGTTCTATAGATCCTAACCCGGATCTGGGGATACCTTCTTAGAAAGTAGCAACAAGGCTGTGAGGGAACTGTGCGGGGTATACCGACATGGTTGAAACAGTCTGCTACGTTGATGTGGCACTTTGGTGTGTACCGGTAACCCTTGAGTCAGTCAAGGAGAGTACGGGGCCTCCATGTGGTGTCATGAAGCATCAACAGACCTTAGGAACCTTAATTGAACCATCTTGGCCTCTTTAGGGTAGTGAGATAACTGACTTTGGTGCAGTCCGAGGTTGGTTGATACTCGATACTACACTCAATTGAGGGTTGCTTTCCTGGAATATTTCGGTCGCCAGTTCAGTGGCTAAATCGAAACGATGAACAATGAAAGCAATCCCGTGATATTGGGAACCTTAGAACCCGGTTACTTTGATAGGACAGGTTGAACCCACCAACTTCAAGAGGGTACTACCCAGACTCCATGCTGGCTTAAACTTTAAGGGCTTCTCTTGTGTGACTTGTGTGCCTTCCTACTTGAACTACTTGCATGCTTATTACCTGACATTTGTCTCTTGCAGGTTGTGTTTGTAGTCCTTAATTAGGACTCATAACAGGGTATCCTAAGTTTCTTGCAGGTTTTTGCAGTCCTTAATTGGGACTCATAATAGGGTTACTGACATCACCCCATGCATACCATGACATCATACCATTGCATACATCCTAACCCATTTCAAGGATCTCAAGGGCTTGTGATACAGGCCATATAAATCAAACATCTAGCAAGGGGCAAAGAGGATTTATTTTCCTCTAGCCAATGTTGTCAGAGGCTATGACCCACTTGATATGGTGAGCCTTTGACTCTTGAAGAAGAGTTCTTAATAACTTGGGTGTCCTTCAATCAAGCTCTAAATTCAAATGCTAACAAATTTCCTTGTTTACCCCGCGAGGTCCTTGAAAACATTGCATGCATATCATACTCATCATTGCATCACAGGTATCCCTTTTGCAGGTCACTCACCTTTCCCGCTGTTTATTTCAGCCATGGCTTCCCAACAAGACAATCAGGACTTTCCTGCTCAAGAGACCCGGTTCGGGAAAATCCTCCTGAATCTATCCAAGGGGCAGGAAGAGCTAAGGACACTTATCATGGAGACTTTTGTCAGGAACAGTGCTGAGGATGAAAGGCTGGAACACCTACAAGCTGAGGTGGATGCATTGAAAGCCCAGATGCTGGGGCAGATGACTGCCATTCAGGGTTTAACTCAAAGACAAGATGAGCTCGGGGTTCTCATCAACAAACTGCTTCAGGGCAACCAACTGGGGCAAACATCTAAGGGTAAAAAGCCAATCATCGTTCCACCACCTTTGAGACAAAGAGGCAAGGAGAAAGCTCCTCATATGGCTCCAGTATCACCAATTCAGCAGCAACTTCACCAACTTCAGACAGACAAGCCCAGGAGGCAGTTCACCCCGCTCAATATGTCGCCGTTTCAAGCTTTACAACGCCTGTTGAGATTGAACCTGATCACATTAAGGGATCATCCCCAGAACCCCAACACAGCACATCCTGCTTATGATCCCAATAAAAGGTGTGCCTACCACTCTGCCTGTCCAGGACATAATGCAAACGAGTGTTGGGCTTTGAAAAACAAGATCCAGGATCTGATTGATGAAGGAGCACTGGAATTCACACAAGATGGTCAGGCTGAATTTTTCTACCATCCCTCCAAGGCTCACCATTTGAAGTGACAAGCCCTGAGACTAGAAAATTTTGTTCATTCGAATGTTCAAGTTGCAATTTTCTTTTGTTCAGACATTTACTCATTGTTAAAACATTGTTATTTCATTAATGCATCGCTTATGTCTATTTTGAATCAATATATTCGTATTCACTATACGCAAATTATTTTCATATTTGTTCTGACGTCAACTCTCTCAATCAATAATTCTAAGCCTCTTGAGGGAGGATGACGAAAATGATACCACGATTTACAGTATGCTTTTGAACAGACCCCGCTGATGAGGTACAGGCATTGTTTCAACCCCTAAACACTGGAGTTATAAGGATGATAATCCCTCGCCAACCCATCAGAGCCAAAGGAGTAGGAGTTTTATTTTCGAAAATCAAAACCCTTAATCATAACCTGGGGCAGGGTAGTTCTCTCAGTTGATCCAAGTGCACAATGAATGGCACCAAATGAGTTTTTTCAAAAACAAAAGACAGTGATGGTTCCGAACAATCATAAGGACAGGCAGTCATTATAAAAAAAAAATCATAAACGAAAAGCCCAAGAAGTCAAAACCTATGAAAAGAGACTTACGAAACTGGGGCATCCCGCTGACTGTAATTCCAAAAAGGAAACAGTTCAGGCAAAAAAAGAAAGGGATAACAAAAATCAAGAAAGAGGTCTCATAAACCCTCAACAAAAAGTGACTGCCTAGTCAGAATAAATCATCAATGTTTGGACCATCACCGGAAAATCAGAGCAAAGACTCAAACAAGGTCTAACGTATGATCAACTGAGTTTAGGGTTGGAGAACATCACGAAAGAGCGGGTGGGTACAAATAGTTTGGGCCTTTATCCTTTGTTTCTTAAACCGTGAACCAGGCCACGATATAACCCTTAAAAGTCCTAGCTGAAGCATGGGTTAGTTCGAAAGCATACTGTTACGAAGGTATCCTGACTCCTGAAGGTTTGCTGTAAAATCTTGAGTTGACACCGTATTGTATTACAACAAAATGCATTTTTAAAATATTCAAGACAGACATAGACTTTTGCATTCTTAAAATAACTTTGTTTGCATATGAATTTTTGTCTGAACAGCAGGGAAATTCGCACGATGAATATCTTGTGAACAGAAGTACCTCCAATCAAGAGGCACAGTAGGAGCATTGCCCATTATCTGGGGCATGACAAAGTATTTCCAACAGGGGCAACTCCCCACATTCTGAGAAGTATGGACATAGTCGAAAGAATACTACGCAAAATTAAAGACCCGCTAGGTTGACACACCTAGGCAAAAATAAGGGATTCCCGGCGAACCAAAAGGGTTCGGGCAAAAATAAGGGATGAAATGAAAAAAATCTGTACACCCGGCAAGTCGAAAACCTGAAAAGGCGGCTTGGGCAAAAATGGGTATCCCGGTGGACTGAAAACCCGAAAAGGCGGTCCAGGCAAAAGTTAGGGATCAAAGCGTACGAGTATGTCCCAGCATCTCGGCACCTGCCTACCAGAAGACTCGTCAAGTACTCCCACAAGTGCCTCCTCCCACTGAAACTGGGGTAATAAGGAGTTGTCTAAAAGATCCGGTTGCTCTGTCTATCATAGGTTCGGCTAAAGAATGCGACCCAGATATTTTCACTCCCCGCAGAACACGAACGCGTCGTCCGGCTTTATTCAAAGAGTTATTTCCTTAATAAGATATAACTGGGTTATCCTCAGCCAATAGCCACGGAAAAGACCGTCCTCAGTAAAGTCTTATCATCCCCAGCGGAAGCAAAAGCTTATTCTCCAACATCAGCCCAGGAGTGACTTCCCGACACCCGTCAAGGATTTATTGTCCTAGACGAAAGCATACATTCATAAACATCACATTTTCGTACATCATGACACATGCATGTACGCATCATGTCATACAATTGCATTTATGCCGTTGCTTGATTCATATCACGTACTGCATATAACTGACCTTTACCTTTCAGGAAGGATACAGTTGAATGATCAGCTATGTCAAAATAGACAAAACACCGTCAGAAAAGACAAATCCCGTCATAAGAGACAAATCCGGTCAAAGAATACAAATCCAGTTTAAACCAATGCCTAAAGATTCCTCTGATACAACTCGTCGTTATAGACACTCGTCGTGATAGACACTCGTCGTGATAGACACTCGTCGTGATAGACACTCGTCGTTATAGACACTCGTCGTGATAGACACTCGTCGTGATAGACACTCGTCGTGATAGACACTCGTCGTGATAGACACTCGTCGTGATAGACACTCGTCGTGATAGACACTCGTCGTGATAGACACTCGTCGTGATAGACACTCGTCGTGATAGACACTCGTCGTGATAGACACTCGTCGTGATAGACACTCGTCGTGATAGACACTCGTCGTGATAGACACTCGTCGTGATAGACACTCGTCGTGATAGACACTCGTCGTGATAGACACTCGTCGTGATAGACACTCGTCGTGATAGACACTCGTCGTGATAGACACTCGTCGTGATAGACACTCGTCGTGATAGACACTCGTCGTGATAGACACTCGTCGTGATAGACACTCGTCGTGATAGACACTCGTCGTGATAGACACTCGTCGTGATAGACACTCGTCGTGATAGACACTCGTCGTGATAGACACTCGTCGTGATAGACACTCGTCGTGATAGACACTCGTCGTGATAGACACTCGTCGTGATAGACACTCGTCGTGATAGACACTCGTCGTGATAGACACTCGTCGTGATAGACGCTCGTCATAGACACTAGTCGCTATAGACACCCATCGTTAAAGACCACTCGTCCTTGGGAACAACCTGTCAGTAGAGACAACTTCATCACCGTTTGAAGATCCAGACCCAGCTCCTGTAACCAGTCAGGACATATCTATACCAAGCATCTGAAAACCAGCTCCTGCGACGTGTCAGGTACTCATTTTCTTTGCAGGTATGCAGGTTCTCGCTAAGGAATCTCTTACGCAATCAACATCCAGATGGCATCTATAAGCCCATCATCCTACCCATCAATCTCTAAATGGCATCTATAAGCCCATTCCCCCACCACACTGCTACCATGTGAGCGCAAATTTCTGGGCACTCTAGTGTCCAATCATCTTCTACCCTCGGATTACAAAAGGCACGTCAGCCAATCTCCATCCTCAGGTCTAAGAAGATTGAACAGGGGCAACTGTTGTACCCCAAAATTTGCCCTCCCATATTCTTCAAGAAATTGCCAAGCCAAGCTACAAAATTCCCCAAGAATTGCACAATGCAAAGGCCTCCATACAGTCAAAACTAGGGTTTGTGTGTTGATCAAGAAAAGGAAGTTTTCAAAGGCTCAATCAAGTCTCATATGCTTACAAACATGGTCAAGCATCCTCATATCAAGTTTCAAGGCATTCAGCTCAAGATTGCACAGTCAAAACCCTAAATTGCACTACAGTCAACTGTAGGGGCAAAATGGTCATTTGGCAGTCAAAAGTTCAAATTTTTGGTCAATATATCATTTTGAAGCCACAAACATCATTTGATCAATGCTTGATCATGATTCTCAAAATTTGGCTCAGAAATCATCAAAGATGCAAAAGTTGCTATATTTGGACAGTTGAAAAAGTCAACTGAAATTGACCAGGGCGTAACTTTCACATGGATTATCAGAAAAATTCCATCCAAAGCTCATTTTGAAAAGAAAGACATTTCCTACAACTCATCTTCATACTTCAAGTCCAAGAAATGCTCTCACAAAAAGTTATCAATTTCAACATTATAGGTCATTTTCAAAAGTCAACAAAAAGGGACTTTAAGTCAAAGGCCATAACTTGAGATTGGTAAATCAAAATTACATGGGACCAAAGGCATTGGTTAAAGGACTCAAAGACCTTTCCAAAATGTCCAAGAACATGTGAAAAGCTTAAAAATTGAGCAAGTTATGCCTTGTAGAAGTTGGGAAATTTTTGTGAAATGGCAAAGGTCAACTATCCTTGAAAATCCAATTTTTGACAAAAGGGCCCCATTTTTTCCACTTGGTCCATCCTTGTCATGCCACACACGTGTCCCATGGTTAATTTCAAGACCAAATATTGATTTTTTTTATTTTATTTAATTTTTGATGATTTAATTCATTTTAATTCTTTGAAAATTCAAATAAAATTTAAAAACCAATGGAATAGTGTCAAATGAACTTGGACAATTTCTATGTATCATGAACCAACTCAAGAAATCAGGCTAGGGTTCATTTGCACACTAGGTCTAGGTTTTGGCTAAAAAGTAGGAAAATGGTTAATGGAAGAAACCCTAAGACCAATTCTTTCCCAAGCATGGATTAAGGTCAAATAGCAAGCCAATTCCATTCCATGATCATCACTGAGTCCAACCCTAACTAGAACATAGCAAAAGGCTCGCTCAAAAGCCATTGGACAATTTGAAATTTTGGCCATATAATGCAAAACTGAAATCACTACTAGGGGACTTTTCAAGCCTTAATTCTGATACCATTAGCATCCTGGACAATCACTGAACACATTCCAATTCAAAACATATTCCAAAACTCCCTGAACTGGTACCCCTCACTCAGACTGTATCTCAAAATATTTGAAATCGTATCCTCAGTTCCAAGCATCTTCATTTCATTTCAATCGTATATTCTTGTTCCTCATAAAGTTTCTAAGCTATTCATTGTATTTAATTGCATTTTTGTTCATCATACGCGAATCTGCCATGCCCACGTTCTAGGGTTTTCAAGTTTTGATTTTAGGGCTTTTACCATACTGCAAAATTGGCCCTCAAGACCATGACTGTTACACTCCATGCATCTGGACGAAAAGATCTACATACTCGCGATTAATTTCTGATGCACGTAGCTCTATTCGCTATTTTTTCAAATGTTGCCTAATGAAACGCGTAAGAAAGCGTTGCCTTTGAGTTTTGTTTACAGGGACGTGAAGAAGATGAAGATGTGGCACGCTGTAATTCGTCCATTCAAAATTCGCGCGTTTCAGCCACTAGCGCGTTGTATTTGTTTTATATGATTTATTTATATATTATATATCAAAGTGATCAAGTAGCTCAGCTGGCAAGCTATTAGCGTGTTAACCTCAATGACCTGGGTTCAAGTCCCAGGTCTGGCATTTCTCATATTATTTTTCAGCTTGAGTTCACATGCAGCGCTAACATTGAGACTCACCATGCATGCTCAAAATGCATCATCCACGTGTCCCAGAGCACTCACATCAAAGGCAAGGATTGGGAAACATGCTACGCTTCAGTCAAATGCATCACACTGGATCAAAAAAGTCAACAAATTCTCACAAATAATTGGGCCAGGCTTTTCAAATCTGCACCTCCAATTCTGGGGTCTACCCCCCCCTGGTTTGCCCATTTAATTTATTTTCTTATATCTTTTAATCATTTATTTTAATTGTTGTATTATTTTAATTACTTGTTTTATTTAATTTTTTAATCAAAATACAAAAACATCATAAAAATAAAAAGGACCAAAATAAAAAAATATAATTTTTATCTTAATTATTTTCTAAATAAATACTTGTAATTACTTAGTTTAATTAGGGTACAAATTTAATTCTTTTAATAAAATCCAAAAAAATAGAATTTAGGTTTAATAATTTTTATTTTCTCTTTTTAATTTTCCTTTTTCTTTTTTAGCAATAATTATTATTTATTTATTTTTCATAAATTAAAAAAATTGCACATAAATTAATTTAGAATTAAATTAGGTTAGAAATTAAATCTCTTTCTTAAAAACTTAAAAAAACATTAGAACTAGGGTTTAGCATTTTAATTTTAAATAATTTTTCTTTTTTTCTTTTAAATCTAAAAAACACAAAAATACCATTTTTCATTTTATTTTAATTTTAGATTCCTTGATTAATTTTAATTGTTTGTAAAAGGGTCCAACGCCCTAATTTTGTTTAATCTCTTTATTTCGCGCATTTGTTTTATATTGTTTAAATAATTCTGTATATGCCCCAAAGCCATGTAATTTAAAATTCTCGCACTTTTGTTTATTCGCTTTATTTATTTTTCAGTCAAATCGGGTTCGGTTTTTTTTGGCGATGTGGACCCGCGCCAGTTGTAATAGTTTAGATTTATTTTCTCGCAAATATATAACTGTTAATAAATATGCATGAAAGAATGAATGCCCAAAAATAAAATCGAATCGTTAGATCACCAATGCATGACAAGACAAACAATAAACTGAAAATGACGCACAATTCACACACCACCCCTAGGGTACGCCTCACTGTTGCCTTTCGAAAGGTGGTCGTCGAGTATAGGACATTTTAGTAAGTCCTTATGTCCATGACATGATCCAGTTGCCTCGAAACGGTTGCCTCGAAAATAAAGGATCAATGGCATAAGGGTAGCTTCTAGGGTGTCCTACTGTTGCTCTGGTGACCACCACGTCCCTAAAACTCGAATTGACCCGAACACCTCCAACAGTGGTGCTACCCACCTCTCAATGGTGGGATAGCACTACTTTAAAAGACATCTACACAGACGAATTCCTTAGGGTAGGTAGGTTCTCAAAGGTACTTGCTCTAATTTCAAAACAAACTGAAATCTTTTCACACCAAACACTTTCAAAAAACTTTCAAAACAAACTTTTCAAACACTCTGACGTACGAGTTGAACTGAAACTTTTCAAAGAATATTTTTGAAACCCACATTGAAAAGCAAGCAAACAATTTTGAAAACACATTGAGCAAGTACCTAAGAGCCCATGGATAACCATGGATAGAAAGGGTGCTAACACCTTCCCTTTCTATAACCTACCTCCCGAACCGAGAGCAATCTCTTTTAAGGAATTTTTCTGTGCTTTTGTCCTTTCCATTTGGAGAAAATAAAAGACGGTGGCGACTCTTGCTTACCGCGACATTTCGCGAACCAGCTTTAAAACAGTCAGTTCCAGATCCACCGATCACACTCGGAGAAACGGTCCTCATGACATGTTGATTCCTGACATAGTTTTTGACTTCGACAATGATACTCAAGGACTTCGTCAGAGATTTATCAGAGCTTGGAGGATGCCCAGTAGGATAGACAGCAAGACACTGGGGCATAGGAATTACATCCCTTTGGAGCCTTATCTCAAATGGGTACGCGCCCGCTCTCAGAAGTTAGTGATGCCTTATCCTCACATGCTTCCAGTAATCAAAGAACCTGTCTTGGAAGGGGAAGTGTCTCATGTTATTCAGCACCCTGATATGCCCACATCCTGGGAAGAGATGCAGAAGAGCTGGGTCCAGCTTAAGGAAGAACGGAATTCTCTTGAGACTAGCCTGCATGCCAGTGAAAAGAAGGTCTTGGAACTCACCCGCCTGTTGCATGAGGAGAGGAATCTCAACACCTACATAGCCCCGAAGAGGATGCGCAGTGTATTTTGGGATTAACTTGATTTTTGTATTTTGTCGCCCATGAGGCCTTGATGTATTAAACAATGATTTCTTTAATAATAACGTGTGTTCCTTTTTGGCTACAGCAAATTTGAACTTTCGAACCCTTGAATGCATTGCATACGCATTTCATACATCATGTGCATAACAGGTTTTTCCCCTTTTCAGGTTGCTTACAGTTCTTCGCTGTTTATTTCAGCATCATGAATCCCGGATCTGAATCAACCGAGACATCAATCAAGGCTCTCCAGGCGCAGAATGCGCAGTTTCAAGAATTAATCCTGGGTCTAGCTAAAGGCCAAGAAGAACTGAAGACTATGCTCCTGAAGAAGGAGAAGAAGAAGAAAAGAAGAACTGTTCTATTCAACTCGGGCCGAAGGTTGGGTAATACTCTGCAACATGAAGAGGCTGCTTCTTCTGTTGGCAGGACTCCTTCTCAGGCAGAAGTAAAGGTTCCTACTCCAGTGGTCTCCGACAACGAGACAGATTTTGATGAAGAGCAGTACCCTCCTGCAGATGACAGGTACAAACAACTGGAAGACAGGTTGAAGGCTATGGAGGTGCAACAGGCACCTGGGCTGGATTTCGGAGATCTGGGTTTGTCGACTGGTGTAATTATCCCGCACAAGTTCAAAGCTCCAACCTTTTCTAAGTATGACGGGGCGTCCTGTCCCAAGCTGCATTTGAGGTCCTATGTTCGAAAGATTCAGCCGTACTCTGCGGACAAGAATCTATGGATCCACTTCTTCCAGGAGAGTCTTTCAGGGACTCATCTCGAATGGTTCTATCAGCTGGATGGAACCAAAGTTCGTAACTGGGAGGAGCTGGCTACTGCTTTCTACAAGCAGTATCAGTATAATGCCGACCTTGCCCCTACACGTACTCAACTCCAGGGTATGTCGTTAGGTGCAAGTGAAGGTTTTAAAGAGTACGCGCAGAAGTGGAGAGACCTGGCTGGCAGGGTGCAGCCACCTTTGACTGATCGAGAGTTAGTGGACATGTTCTTGGGGACCCTATCTGGGCCGTTCTTCAATCATCTCATTGGGAATTCTTCTGCTGGTTTCACTGATTTAATCTTGACTGGAGAGAGAATTGAAGCTGGGCTGAAATCTGGGAAGATTGCAAAGGGGGCATCATCCTCTAGTTCAGAAAAGAAACCGTTTAAAAAGGAGTCTAGTGCCGTGTACGGTTCTAGGAGATCAGAGAGACCTGATCACCGCCAATCTGTCAGCGCGGTAATGATCGCTAAGCCTGCTGCCGTTCCCCGGCCAAACAATCCTCAAAGGGCTGATAGACCCCGGAGAGAGTTTACCCGGTTAAGCATGACCCTATCGCAAATCCTGCCACAGTTACTATCCACCAATTTGGTGACTGTCAAGGAGGCGCCAAAGTTCTCAAACACTACCTCTCCCAAGTACAACCCGAATGCTCGTTGTGCTTACCATTCAGAAAGCCCGGGGCACTCTACCGATGACTGTTGGGCACTAAAGAACAAGCTGCAGGACCTCATTGACGCTAAGGAGGTACAATTTGAGGCGTCTGACAAGCCTAATGTGGTGACAGCTCCCCTGCCTGCTCATGGAGTTAATGCTATTGGTGATGAAGAGGAAGTTGACGAAACTGAGTTCGATAGCTGGATCTACCCGGCAACTGACGAAGGACTTAACAATTGGAGCGCCAAGGACAATCTCCCTGTTTCTTTTGTTACTAAGTAATAAATTTCTTTGTTTCGTTATATTTTGTAATAGACAATGATAAACTCTATGGCCCGGTGTCTTACCCGAGGCACCGTGGTTCTATTTGTGAGGGCATACAAACTGTCATTTTATACATCATGAATGAAAATCTTGGACTATTTTCGCATTGCAAATATTGTGTTCCTTTTCTATCTTTCCTTTCCTTTACATAATTTTCAAAACAGCTGTATTTACACACACACTCACTCATACAGGTTCCAATCCACTCTGGATCTTACTGACAACAACTCTGCTAATGCCAATTATGACTTCGAAAATCCGATCAACTTAGCCGAAGACGAAGGTGAAGATGATTGCGAAGTGCCTGGCGAGCTTGCAAGACTGTTACTTCAGGAAGAGCGGGCAATTCAACCCCATGAAGAGCCAGTGGAGACCATAAACCTGGGCACTGAAGAAGACAGGAAAGAGGTAAAGATTGGTGCCAACCTAGAGCTCAGCGTGAAGCAACGGTTAACCAAGATGTTACATAACTATATGGAGATCTTTGCCTGGTCCTACGAAGACATGCCAGGGTTGGATACCGATATTGTTGTCCATCATTTGCCGACTAGGGAAGACTGCCCCCCAGTTAAACAAAAGGTCCGTCGGATGCGTCCAGAGATGTCAGAGAAGATTAAAGCCGAAGTCATGAAACAGTTTGATGCGGGGTTCCTTGCAGTAACTTCTTACCCTCAGTGGGTTGCTAATGTGGTGCCAGTACCTAAAAAGGATGGCAAGGTCAGAATGTGTGTTGATTACAGAGATCTGAACAGGGCCAGCCCCAAAGATGACTTCCCCTTACCTCACATTGATGTCCTTGTTGATAATACAGCTCAACACAAAGTATTCTCTTTCATGGATGGCTTTTCAGGCTACAATCAGATCAAGATGGCACCTGAAGACATGGAAAAGACTACATTCGTTACTCAGTGGGGCACCTTCTGTTACAAGGTTATGCCGTTCGGATTGAAGAATGCTGGGGCAACCTACCAACGTGCCATGGTTGCCTTATTTCATGATATGATCCATCACGAGATCGAAGTGTATGTGGACGACATGATCGCTAGGTCCCAGACTGAGGAAGAGCACCTAGATCATCTGCAAAAGTTGTTTGACCGGTTGAAACTGTACAAGCTGAGATTGAACCCGAACAAGTGCACCTTCGGGGTAAGATCTGGGAAGTTGCTAGGCTTCGTGGTCAGTGATAAAGGTATTCAAGTGGACCCTGCTAAGGTCAAAGCTATTCAAGAGATGCCAGTTCCTAAGACAGAGAAGGAGATCAGAGGCTTTTTAGGACGCCTGAATTACATCGCTCGATTCATCTCTCATTTGACTGCTACCTGTGATCCAATCTTCAAGCTGCTGAAGAAAGATCAGGTAGTATGTTGGAACGATGAATGTCAGGCTGCTTTCGACAAAATCAAAGAGTATCTCCAAGAACCACCCATCCTTATGCCACCGGTTGAAGGGAGACCTCTGATCCTATATCTGACAGTGCTAGACAACTCAATGGGGTGTGTGCTGGGGCAGCATGACGAGTCTGGCCGAAAAGAGCATGCCATTTATTACCTTAGCAAAAAGTTTACCGACTGTGAGACCCGATACTCACTGCTTGAGAAAACTTGCTGCGCTTTGGTATGGGCTGCTCGCCGGCTGAGACAGTATATGCTGACTCACACTACCTTGTTGATCTCAAAGATGGATCCGATAAAATACATATTCGAAAAGCCTGCTCTGTCTGGGAGAATTGCAAGATGGCAGATGATCTTGACGGAATACGACATTCAGTACACAACCCAGAAAGCCATCAAGGGAAGTGTATTGGCAGACCACTTAGCTCATCAAGCTGTAAACGACTATCAGTCTATGAACTTCGAGTTTCCGGATGAAAGCATCATGATTGTAACTGATTGTGAAGTACCTGGACCGGATGAAGGACCCGAACCAGGATCCCGATGGTCTATGCACTTTGACGGAGCTTCCAATGCTTTGGGAAATGGCATCGGCGCCATAATCATATCTCCACAAGGCACTCATACTCCACTCACTGCCCGGCTATGTTTCAACTGTACCAACAACATGGCGGAGTATGAGGCGTGTATCATGGGTCTTCAAGCTGCGATCGACTTAAGGATCAAGTTCCTCAGTGTCTTCGGAGATTCCGCTCTTGTGATCAATCAGATCAAAGGAGAGTGGGATACGAAACATCCAAACTTGATTCCTTACAGAGAATGTGTGTTGACCCTGATTCCCCACTTTACAGAGATAACCTTTGAGCACTTTCCAAGAGAAGAGAATCAGTTAGCGGACGCGTTAGCTACAATGTCTTCAATGTTCAAGGTTAAATGGGATAATGAAGCTCCCCGGATCATCATCTGGAAACTGGACGAACCGGCATACTGTTGTGACCTCGAAACTGAATTGGTAACTGAGAAGCCTTGGTATCACGAAGTGAAGAGATATCTTGAAGCTCAGGAATACCCTGAAGGTGCATCTGTCAACGATAAGAAATTCCTGAGGAGGTTCGCAGCCAAGTTCTTCCTAAGCAACGGCATCTTGTACAAGCGAAACCATGATTCAACCTTACTGCGTTGTGTGGATAAGACTGAAGCGGAAAGAATCATGGAAGAGCTACATGAAGGGACCTTTGGTACGCATTCCAGTGGGCATACTATGGCTAAAAAGATCCTACGGGCAGGATACTACTGGTCCACAATGGAAGCTGACTGCTACCAACACTCCAGGACATGCCACAAGTGCCAGATCTATGCAGATAAAGTGCATGTTCCTCCGGTTCCCCTGAATGTTCTGACTGCGCCTTGGCCGTTCGCAATGTGGGGCATAGACATGATCGGCGAGATAAAACCTACAGCATCTAACGGACATCGTTTCATCCTAGTGGCGATCAACTATTTTACAAAGTGGGTCGAGGCAGCATCCTATGCTACGGTAACCAAGACTGTCGTGGCACGGTTCATTCGGCACAATCTGATCTGTCGGTACGGCGTCCCTGAGCGAATAATTACAGACAACGGTACCAATCTGAACAATAAGATGATTGCTGAGCTCTGCGAACAGTTCAAGATACAGCACCACAATTCTTCTCCTTACAGACCGAAGATGAATGGGGCTGTAGAAGCAGCTAACAAGAACATCAAGAAGATCGTGCAAAAAATGACAGTAACTTACAAAGATTGGCACGAGATGTTACCGTTCGCTCTGCATGGGTACCGTACCTCAGCTAGGACGTCAACCGGGGCAACTCCTTTCTCTCTGGTTTATGGCATGGAGGCAGTCTTGCCAATCGAAGTGCAAATTCCCTCTCTCCGGATAATGAAGGATGCAAATCTGAACGAAGATGATTGGATCCAGACACGACTTGATCAACTCAACCTCATTGACGAAAAGAGACTTGCTGCTATCTGCCATGGTCAGACGTTCAAAAACGAATGATCAGGGCATTTAACAAAAAGGTCAGACCACAGGAATATCAAGTTGGGGATCTGGTTATCAAGAGAATCATCCTTCCTCAGAGTGATCCAAGGGGCAAATGGACCCCTACATACGAAGGGCCACTTGTGGTTAAGCATGTGTTCTCAGGAGGGGCAATGATCTTAACTAACATGGATGGTGACGACCTTCCTCACCCCGCCAATGCAGACATAGTTAAAAAATACTACGCATGAAAAAAGACCCGCTAGGCTGACATGCCTAGGCAAAAATTAGGGCTTCCCGTCGAACCAAAAGGGTTCGGGAAAAATGTAGGGATGAAAATGAAAAAAATCTGTACACCCGGCAAGTCGAAAACCTGAAAAGGCGGCTTGGGCAAAAATGGGTATCCTGGTGGACTGAAAACCCGAAAGGGCGGTCCAGGCAAAAATAAGGGATAAAAGCGTAAAACTATGTCTCATTGATCACTTTGCATCCAGAATCCGGTATCTACATCAAGTTCAGACGGCATCGATCAGTCAGCTTCACCTTCAACCAAGGTCATCAAGTGATGAGACGCTCGGAGTCATAAAGACAATAGCAGAGTTGAAACCCAGTGGATCATACATCTTTCACACAGCTGTTTTATTTTCATTTGTACAAAACTTGTATAAACTCTTTTGATCGGCGACGTACCTCTTACTAGGACGTCAGCCTCTTGTACACAAAACGCCTATTCAGGCCATTCAAAATCAATAAAAATATATTCCCAGTTAAACGTGCCCAAGTGTTTTTCTTTTTCTGTTTTGTTTTGCGAAGAACGTCCAAGGTTCAATTTGTGATGTATGCATTGACAATAATTTGCTAATTCATAAATATTTGCATACGAAACAAAGGAATTAATTGCAGGTGACATTGGAAACAGGGGCAATAAAGAGTTGTCTGAGCAGTCCAATTGTTCTATCCTCCAAGGTACCAAGGTAGGTTCAGCCAAAGAACATGACCGAGTATCTTAATCCCCCAGAGAGTAGTTCAGTAAAACAATACATCTCTCTCCAAGCAAAATTGTCAAATATCAAGGGAATTGAGTATCCTCCAGCCGATCTCAATACTTCCCCAGCAGTATACATAAAGCATCCCCGACAGTCTTGGTCTAAAGATTGTTCCCCGGCGGTATATCAACATTCTAAGGGATCATCCTCCAGCATATCGAAACTCCCCATGAGAGTCCAATCCAGTTCCCCAAGAAATTTGGAGTTCATACCCCCAAGCAGTAAGCTTATCCCCAGTAGATTCTGGAAGCTTATCCCTCGCAGAGCACGAACGCGTCGTCCCGGCTTGATTTAAAGAGTTATTTCCGTAACAGGATATAACTGGGTTATCCTCAGCCAAAAGCCACGGAAAGAGCGTCCTCGGCAAAGTATCTTCCTACCCCCAACATAACTCATCAACGGTATCCCCAGCGGAGTTATCTTCTTCAACTCAGCAAAACATCGCTATCCCCACAGAGTAGCACTCCCCAGCATGATCGCTAGAGTGTCTTTTCTCCCGCAGAATTATTTCATTCCTCAACGGAGTTATCTCCTCCTACCGGTATTCTTGCAACGAATCATCCACAGCGGAAGCAAAATCTCTTCCTCAACATCAGCCCAGGATATGACTTCCCGGCACCCGTCAAGGATTTATTTCCTTAGACAAAAACATACATGAATAATCACATACATCATTATAGCATGCATGTACGCATCATATCATATAAATCGCATCCATATTGAGAACATCATTGCTTGATCCATATCATGCATTGCATATAACTGACCTTTACCTTGCAGGAAAAATGCAGTTGAAATTCTCAAACATATTTCAAGGACTTCTCTAGTCCAGTTAAATCGACTCCAAACAGATTTTTCTGATAAAGACTCAGTAGAAGTTCTCTTATGGTCCCCTCTCCAGCGGCGTGTGAGGTGGTAATTCCTTCTTCAGATGTTCCCCTCTCCGGCATGAGCGTGAGGTGATATTCTCTTATGGTCCCCTCTCCAACGGCGTGTGAGGTGGTAATTCCTTCTTCAGATGTTCCCCTCTCCGGCATGAGCGTGAGGTGATATTCTCTTATGGTCCCCTCTCCAACGGCGTGTGAGGTGGTAATTCCTTCTTCAGATGTTCCCCTCTCCGGCATGAGCGTGAGGTGATATTCTCTTATGGTCCCCTCTCCAGCGGCGTGTGAGGTGGTAATTCCTTCTTCAGATGTTCCCCTCTCCGGCATGAGCGTGAGGTGATATTCTCTTATGGTCCCCTCTCCAACGGCGTGTGAGGTGGTAATTCCTTCTTCAGATGTTCCCCTCTCCGGCATGAGCGTGAGGTGATATTCTCTTATGGTCCCCTCTCCAACGGCGTGTGAGGTGGTAATTCCTTCTTCAGATGTTCCCCTCTCCGGCATGAGCGTGAGGTGATATTCTCTTATGGTCCCCTCTCCAACGGCGAGTGAGGTGATATTTCCTTCCAGATTATAATTTCCTATAGTTCCCTCTCCAACGGTGAGTGAGGTGACTCCCTTTGAGATTATAATGTCCTTCGGTTCTCTTCCTGACACTACGAAGATGGTAATCCTCACCAAGATTTTCTCAACGAGCGTTGTTGAGGTTGAAATCATTCAGGATTCTCTTGCCATCCATGCTAAGGCAGTAACCATCCCTGGTTCATTCATCAGCGTTTGAAGCTCCAGACCCAGCTCCTGTAACCAGTCAGGACATATCTATATCAAGCATCTAAAATCAGCTCCTGCGACGTGTCAGGTATTCATTTTTCTGTTTTGCAGGTATGCAGGTTCTCGCTAAGGAATCTCCTACGCGATCAACATCCAAGTGGCATCTATAAGCCCATTCCCTCATCATCATTGCTACTATGTGAGCGCAAATTTCTGGGCACTCTAGTGTCCAATCATCTTCTACCCTCGGATTATGAAAGGCACGTCAGCCAATCTGCATCCTTAGGTCTAAGAAGATTGAACAGGGGCAACTGTTGTACCCCAAAATTTGCCCTCCCATAATCATCAAGAAATTACCAAGTCAAGGTCACAAAATTCCCCCAGGGTTGTGCAGCTCAACTGTCTCCTATACAGTCAAAACTAGGGTTTGAGTTCTGGTCAAGCAAATAGACTTTTCAAAGGCCCAATCAAGTCTCATATGCTTACAAAGATGGTCAAGTATCCTCATGTCAAGTTTCAAGGCATTCAGCTCAAAATTGCACAGTCAAAACCCTAGATTGCACTACAGTCAACTGTAGGGGCAAAATGGTCATTTGACAGTCAAAAGTTCAAATTTTTGGTCAATATATCATTTTGAAGCCACAAACATCATTTGATCAATGCTTGATCATGATTTTCAAGATTTGGCTCAGAAATCATCAAAGATGCAAAAGTTGCTATATTTGGACAGTTGAAAAAGTCAACTGAAATTGACCAGGGCATAACTTTCACATGGATTATCAGAAAAATTCCATCCAAAGCTCATTTTGAAGAGAAAGACATTTCCCACAACTCATCTTCATACTTCAAGTCCAAGAAATGCTCTCACAAAAAGTTATCAATTTCAACATTATAGGTCATTTTCAAAAGTCAACAAAAAGTGACTTTAAGTCAAAGGCCATAACTTGAGATTGGTAAATCAAAATGACATGGGACCAACGACATTGGTTAAAGGACTCAAAGACCTTTCCAAAATGTCCAAGAACATGTGAAAAGCTTAAAAATTGACCAAGTTATGCCTTGTGGAAGTTGGGAAAGTTTTGGAAATTTTTGAAAGTCAACATTGATGCAAAAGGCCTAAAAATGCAAATGGGCCCACTTTTCTTCCAAGTTTCTTCATGCCAAGCCTATGCACGACCACTAGGCCCAAAGGGAAGTATTTTCATATTTTTTAATTATTTATTTGAATTTATATTAATTTATATTCATTTAAATCATTTTAATACATGAAAAATATCAAACTTAACCTAAAAAAATCTTTTCATGCATGTTTATTCTTAATATTTCGTGCATATCCCAATTAGGCAAATTTTGATGAGATTTGAGCATGATTGAACCAAAAACCATGAAAAAAGATTAGAAAAGATCCTTAACAAATCAAAGATTGAAAACAATTATTGCTTTGGATTTTATTCAATCTTTTTGACCTAAATCATTCCATACAAGTACTAGAACAAGACCTAATGCCAAGGAGACTGCAAGCTGCACCCCAAACAAGCTTTTGCAAGTTGAAATTTTCCATAAAAAGTCAAAACTGAAAATTAGTTTTTAGGTCGATTCAAGCTCCAATTTTTATTCCATCAGCATCCTTAAGCATCCCTGAAGAGATTCCAATCAAAAACTTTCTCTCAAACGCCAAGAATTGGTACCAGGAACTCAAACTTTGTCACAAAAATTTCCAAATCGCATATCATAATTTACGCATCATTGTGCATTTTTATTCATGAATTCTTGTTCAATATGAAATTTGCAAGCTAACCATAACTTTTAATTGAAGTTTCGTGCGCTTTTGGCCAAGTTACCATTATTGTGTTCTAGGGTTCCCACGAGTTTTGATTTGGGCACTTCGTGATACTGTAAAATTGAGGCTCATCAGTACCATGATCAAAACCAGCGCGATTAGACGATCAATATACAACTATCGCGCCTAATTTATATGCAATGAGGGGCTATTCGCTATTATGGGATTTGACTTGTTTTGAGGGGGTTTAAAACCCCCGTTAACCTTCTTTTATTTTTTCAGAGAAGAACGAATGAAGAAGAAGAAGCTGAGTTGGCGAGGCGTGAATGGTCCTTTTAAATTTCGCGCTAAAAGTTTCCACTAACATTTGTTCTCTTTCATATTAATTGTTGGTTGTTAAAATATTAAAAGTGTTCAATGGCTCAGCTGGCATATGCGTATTGCTTGCAACCTCTGAGACCTGGGTTCGAGTCCCAGGTCTGAATAAATTCACGTTATTTTTCTATCCTCATTCCCATGCAGGCACCACGTTGGAACGTACCATGTTCCATCAGTATCTCACCATACACGCGTCCAGTGCGTGCAGATCAAAGGCTTAAATTCAAAGAACATACCATAGACCAGTCAACGCGTCATACAGGATTCAAAAAGTCAACGAAGACTGAAACTCAATTGGGCCAGGCTTTTCAAATCTATACCTCCTAAAATGGGGCTACACCCCACCCTGGTTTGCATTTTTTTTTTCTTCTTACCTTTATTTTTGTTGTTTTATTTATTTTATTGTCTTAATTTAATTAATTTATTTTTCTACAAAATATAAAAAAACATTCAAAAAATCAGAAAAGACCAAAAAAAATAATAAATGTTTATATTATAATTATTTTCATGAATAAAAAGCTTGTAAATATTTAGCTTTAATTTAGGTTTATTAAATATTTTTCATAATAAAAATCCAAAAGAATAGAATTTAGGTTTAATAACTTTTTATTTTCTTTTTAATTTTTCCCTTTTTTTCAGAATAACAATATTATTTATTTATTATTTTATTTTCATAAATTAAAAAATGTACATAAAAAATTTTAGGTTTAATTTAGATCTTAATTTAATTCTTTCATAATAAATAAAAAAATATTAGGATTAGGGTTTGCCGTTTAATTTAATTTCAATTAACTCCTTTTTCTCATTAAATCTAAAAAAACACAAAAATACTAGTTTCATTCAATTTTAATTTTAATTTCCTTATTAATTTTAATTGTTTGTAAAAGGGTCCAACGCCCTAGTTTTGTTTTAATTTCTTTATTTCGCGCATTTATTTTATAATTGTTTAAATAGTTCTGTATCTGTCCCAAAGCGTTGTAATTTAAATTTCTCGCACTTTTATTTATTCGCTTTATTTATTTTCCGCTAAATCGGGTCCGGTTTAATTTTGGCGATGTGGACCCGCGCCATTTGTAATAGCCTTAGATTTATTTTTTGCAAACTTTATAACTGTTAAATATGCATGCAAGAATGAATAGACAAATTAAAATCAAGCGTAGAACACGACAAACACGACAAGACAAATAACTGAAACATGACACACAGTTCACACACACCACCCCTAGGGTACGCCTCATTGTTGCCTTTCGAAAGGTGATCGTCGAGTAGAGGATGTCTTAGTAAGTCCTCATGATCCGGGAACCTGGCATGAGGGTAGCTTCTAAGGTGTCTTCCCATTGCTCCGGTGATCACCATGTCCCTAAACTCGAATTGACCCGAACACCTCCAACGGTGGTGCTACCTACCTCTCAATGGTGGGATGGCACTACTTTAAAGGACATTTACACAGACAAATTCCTTAGGGTAGGTAGGTTCTCAAGGATACTTGCTCTAATTTCAAAAACAAACAAAAATCTTTTCACTAACACATTTTCAAAAGCTTTCAAAACAAACTTTTCAAACACTCTGACGTATGAGTCGATCTGAAATTTTTCAAAAGAAACTTTTAAACCCACATTGAAAAGCAAACAAAACAATTTTGAAAACATATGAGCAAGTATCTAAGAGCCCATGGATAACCATGGATAGAAAGGGTGCTAACACCTTCCCTTTCTATAACCTACCTCCCGAACCGAGAGCAATCTCTTTAAGGAATTTTTCTGTGCTTTTGTCCTTTCCATTTGGAGAAAATAAAAGACGGTGGCGACTCTTGCTTCCGCGACATTTCGCGAACCAGCGTTAAACAGTCAGTTCCAGATCCACCGATCACACCTACTATCTAGGCTTTCATACCGAAGTAACCCTACCATCCTGGTTCCTTCTCACAACCCTACTATCCAGGCTTTCATACCGAAGTAACCCTACTATCCAGGTTCCTTCTCACAGCCCTACTATCCAGACTTTCATACCGAAGTAACCCTACTATCCAGGTTCCTTCTCACAGCCCTACTATCCAGGCTTTCGTATCGAAGAAACCCTATTATCCATGTTCCTTCTCATAGCCTTACTATCCAGGTTCCTCCTCTCTTATCCCCAAGTAGCGGTCCAACATTGTAAGACCGAGACCCGATCAAACATGATTAGTTTTGCGTTTCCCCAGTAAGTCGTGGTGCAGCATATACTCCAACCAGATACGCAGTACACTTCTGTTTCCTCAAGCTGTAGTTATTCCCCAGTAGAGTAACGGACAACTGAAGTTCCTAAAACTCTATTTCTCCCAAGGCAGGAAATCGACATCCTCTAGATGTCATTTTTAAGCCCATCTCCGACGATTCTCCGTCACATCCAAGATGACATCTTTAAGCCCATCTCCGATAATCTTCTATCATCAACTTCTGAATGGCATCTGTAAGCCCATTCCCGATATCACAAGTCAAGTTCTACTTCATGCGAGTGCAAATTTCTGGGCACTTTAGTGTTCAATCATCTTCCACCTTCAGATCACGAAAGGCAGCACAACCAATCTACATCCTCAGGTTTAAGAATATTGAACAGGGGTAGCTGTTGTACCCCAAAATTTTCCCTCTCATTTTACTTAACAAATGTCAATTGAGGTCCCCAAGTTGCTCAAGGAAGTCCAAGAGTTGACCAAACAAACTCTTTCCTAAGGCAGTATACCTCAAATTAGGGTTTCCTTTTTCATCAAGATGTGTGAACTACAAGGGACTCAAATGCTTCCAAAGGTCCTAATATATTCTCAAGATCATCCATGCCAATTTTCAAGCCTTGCATAATAAGTTTGCTAAGTCAATTGCTCAGATGCTTGAGAATCGACTATATTAGGTCTAAAGTCAACTGTGGCCCACATACAGTCAAACATCAAGATTTTTGGTCAACATCATCATTTTTAAGTGTTATCCATCATTTGATCAAGGTTTGATCATGATTCCTCAAGGAATGCTCTAAATTCATCAAAACCCAAAAGTTGCTAAATTAGGGTTTTTCAGGAAAAGTCAACCCAACTTTGACCAAGCATAACTTCCACATGCTTTATCAAAAAATTTCCATCCGAAGCTCATTTTGAATAGGATACAATTTCCTACAACTCATATTCATCTCACATGTTCAAAATATGCACTCAAAAAAAGATATGAATTTTGACATTATAGGTCCTTTTGAAAAGTCAACAAAAACACCTATTGGGTCAAAGCTTCATACATGAACATGGAAGACTCAATTGAGATGAGACTAAAAGAGTTGCTTAGGGGACATACTAACCTTTCTAAAAGTCCAAGAACACCTCTCTAGGGTTAAAATTGGAGGATATATGCCTTATCAAAGTTGACCTTTTTTGCAAAATTGTCAAAAGTCAACATTGATCAAATTTGCATTTTTCCAAAGGGGCCCATGTTTTCTTGCTTGAAACATGTTTCTAATAGGACCCACGACCCCTGAGCTTTTCCACCTTTTTTTTATTACTTTTATCATTTATTTTGATTTTTTATTCAATTAAATCAAAATAAATCAAATTAAATGGTAAAATAATGAAAACAAATCAAATCTTGAGATTTTTATGCATATTCTGAGTCCATGTACAACTAGCATGCCAACCAAATCGTGCAAGTTTCATTAGGGTTGAAAAATATTGGATTGAAGCAAGTTTTGGAAAGAAATCATACATGAGGAAATCAAATCCAATATTCCTAATTTGTCAAGATTTGAATACTTTTTGTTGACCTAATTCAGTGCACTACATATACATAACAATTCCAATGCACAAAAATAAGGGTTGATCGTGTGAAACAGCAAGGACAAGTTGCAACTTTTTGTCAAAAAACCTCAAAGCGGATCCCATAAAACAGCCATCCTCAAGGAGATTTAAGGATTGCAACACGTTCCTGGACACCTCCAGAAGCTTTTCCAACCCCTGCCAAGCTCTGAAGCATCAAGAATTGTGTTCCATATACATCACGGTTTGACACTATTTTTGATTTTTGTTATGACTATACGCGCATGATTAACGATTTTTAAGCATACCTTCATGTCTGTATCATCATTTAGAATGCACTGGTATGATTAATTATGAGTTTTGACGCATGTATGGACATCTGCCATTGTTAGGTTTTAAGCTTGTGTTTTAGGGCTTTTTGATACAGGTAAAATCAGGAAAAAAGATGGGTACCATCATACTCACGAGGTCAAACCTAGTTGATTTGTATGCTTGGATTTAATTTATCTTACTTGTACTGGATTTTTGAGATTTTCAGGTTTACTGCTACAGACGTTGAACCGTAGGTAAAAACCTTTACCCAAAAACGACAGTTTCTGGGAAGAAGAAAATGATGTGGCAACGTCCCTCTGGCTAGTTTGAATGTTGGCGTGTTTTTGTTCTGGGCATAATGCGTTTTTTATCATATTATATTTTGTTTATTTATGTTAACAAAAGGCCAAATGGCTCAGCGGCGTGCAGGAAGGTTGATAAGGCATTGTGTATGAGAGGTCAGGGGTTCGACCCATGTCTCCAACATCTTCTATTTTTCTTCCAATTTCCTTGTAGGTTCCATACACCTCACCTTCTGAGGATCATCATCTTCTGGATCCATCTCCAGTCAGATCCAGCACACCTCACCTCTTGAGGATCATCATCTTCTGGATCCATCTCCAGACAGATCCAGCACACCTCACCTCTTGAGGATCATCATCTTCTGGATCCATCTCCAGCCAGATCCAGCGCACCTCACCTTCTGAAGATCATCATCCTCTGGATCCATCTCCATCCAGATCCAGCACACCTTACCTCTTGAGCACCATCATCTTCTGGATCCATCTCCAGTCAGATCCAGCGCACCTCACCTTCTGAAGATCATCATCCTCTAGATCTGTCTCCAGCCAGATCCAACACACCTCACCTTCTGAGGATCATCATCCTCTAGATCCGTCTCCAGCCAGATATAACACACCTAACCTTCTGAGGATCATCATCCTTTGGATCCGTCTCCAACCAGATCCAGCACACCTCACCTTCTGAGGATCATCATCCTCTGGATCCATCTCTAGCCAGATCCAGCACAACATACACAGGTCTACCATAAGCCCCCAGAAGATGGTCTCATGGGATCAGGCGCCAGACTCTGGGCCATCCTTCTGGGGTTCAGAAGTTCAACATGCACCCCCAGTCTGCTTCATCACTCCAGGCCCTTTTTTTCTTCTCTTCTTTATTTACTTCTTTTGTTTTAATTTTTCTTATTTATTTTTCACCAAAAAATTAATTGTTTTTTTAATTAATCATAAAACCAACAAATCACAAAAACACAAAAAGCTTTTTTTTAATAATAAATTATTTAATTTAATTAGGAAATTAGGTTAATTTTATTTCTTTCATAATTTAAAAACAATTAGAAATTAGGTTTAATTAATTTGCAATTAAATGTTTTCTCAAATAAAAATCCATAAAAAATTATTTCTCTCAATTAGGGTTTTAAGTTATTAATAACCATCCTCGTATTTAATTTTCCGCGCACTTGTTAATTATTTTTTCCATTATTTTGTAACTGTTCAGGGTTTGTAATAGTTAAATTAGAGTTTTATTGCTTGCTTTAAATCCCCTATTTTTGGTTATGTAATTAATCCCCCTCCCTGAAGCCTTGTAATAGCTAGGTTTTACTTCCTCGCACTTCTAATTTCCGCAATATTTAACTGTTAGATGTATGGCTAATAGGATTGTATGGCAAGAATGCATGAAAAATTAAAACAGTTAGAAAACTCTAATGTGCAAAGATAACATTAACTGAAAAGGCACACTCGCACATGCTCACTTTTAGGGTATACTCTCACTCCGGTTGCCTTCGGTAAACAGTCATGAAGCATAGGATGCTTTAGTGGCTATCCTCTATGTCCCAAAAGATCAAAAAATGACCCTTTCGACTATTGCCTCGGAAAAGATCTTTAGGACTCTATGGTGGTTACTAAGGTGTCCTAACATTGCTTTTGTGACCGTACATTCGTTTCGAATGTCCCTTACAACTCCAACGACAGTGCTACCTACTCCTTAATAGTGGGATAGCACTGTCTAAAGGAAATAGAACATAAACGATCATTTTTCGAGTAGGTAGATGCTAGTAGGTAGTTACTCAAAATAAAACCTTTTCACACAAACACTTTTCAAAAACAGTTTTCAAAACAACTTCGTCACACCCTTGAGGACTGATACAAGGGTTATCACGAAGTAAAACTCATTTCAAAACAAACACACACAAGTAATTTGAAAAATGAGCAAGTACCTAAGAGCCTGTAGATAACTACGAATAGAAGGGGTGCAAACACCTTCCCT
This sequence comes from Vicia faba, assembly GCA_948472305.1. NCBI lineage: Eukaryota > Viridiplantae > Streptophyta > Magnoliopsida > Fabales > Fabaceae > Vicia > Vicia faba. The sequence goes on along the minus strand of OX451740.1, from coordinate 1,299,883,396 downwards.
TTCTATAATCTACCCCCGTACTCAGAAATATCTCGAAAAAAGGTTTTTTCTGTTCTTTTTTTTTTCCCGTGATTGGATGAAATAAAAGTCGGTGGCGACTCTTGCTTACCGCGACATTTTGCAAACAAAAAATGCAAAACACAAACCAGTATTAAACAGTCGGTTCTGCCACCATATCACAGAACTGGCGACTCTGCTGGGGAATTCTATAAATTTGGGTATACCTTAGGATTTAGATCATTTTAAAATTACTTCTCTTGATTGTCTTGATTGCTTTACTTTTGAGGGTTTGTTTGGGGTTACTATAGATCCTACACCCGGATTTGGGGAACACCTTTTAGGTAAGTAGTAATAAACTGTGAGGGAACTATGCTGGGGTATACCGACACAGTTAAAGTAGTAGCTACGTTGATGTGGCACTTTGGTTAGTACCAGTAACCCTTGAGTCAATCAGGGATAGTACGGGGCCACCGCGTGGTGTCGTGAAGCATCAACTGACCTTAGAACCTTTAATTGCACAACTTGGCTAGTAGGACGTAGTGAGATGGATGGCTTTGGTGTATGCCCAAGGTCGACAGATACTCGATGCTACACTCATTGAGGTTTGACTCTTGAGTTTTGTTTGGTTGTGAGTCCATCGCCTATTGAACGAAGCTGGGGGAAAGATCAGTGATATTGAGATCCCTTTTAGAACCCAGTTACTATTTATAGGGCAGGTTGAACCAATCCAACTTCAAGAGGGTACGACCTTAAAAATCATGCAAGCCTTAAACCTAAGGACTTGGTGTGACTTGTTTGTTGTTTTCTATACCTGTGATTTTCTAACCTAATCATGACATCATAAGCATAGCATATCATGACTAACCATTTCAAGGATTCCCTAGGGCTCATTTTTGCTTTATTTTGTAGGACATGGCATTTGCCCGTAGGAACACTATACAGATCAACCTTGTGAAAGTGTCTCTCTAACTAAAGGATCTGGCATTAAGGGTTCTTGAAGGTTCTCATTTCACTAGAAAGCACGGTCAAATTCTCAATTAGGTCACTGCAAAACCTGATGAAGAGTTGTTAAAAGTGTTGTTTCAGTTCTTCGATCTGGCGCACCATTGTTTCACCTTCCCAGATTACCAGCTAGTACCTATTATGGAGGAGTTTTCTCAGTTGTTAGGGGTACCTATTATTGACCAGTTTCCTTTCAATAGTACGGAAGAATATCCAAAGCCTGAAGAAATTGCTAGAGCTCTGTCTTTACAACAGTCTGACATAATGGCAAATTGGGAGACTAGAGGGAGTGTCCAAGGAATTCCGGTTAAGTTTCTATTTGAGAAGGCCTATAATTTTTGGGATACCTTAGATTTACAAGCTTTAGAAGAGGTGCTAGCACTTCTCATTTATGGGACGATACTTTTCCTTAATGTTGATCAACTCGTAGGTGTGAGCACTATCAAGGTTTTCCTGTCTCATAATCCAGTAACTACATTACTCGGGGATATTCTGCACTCTTTGCATGCTTGCACTCTAAAGAGAAGGGGAACCCTCCTGTGCTGCACTCCTCTATTGGCTAGGTGGTTTATTTTGCACCTACCCAGATCTATTTTGAAGAATGAGCAGGGTTTGAAATGGTCTTGCAGGCTGACGTCCCTTAAGCATTCAAACATTCATTGGTGTTCACGGTTCTCAGAAGATGTTACCATCATCGATCGCTGTGGTGAATTCCCTAATGTCCCCCTCTTAGGAATTAGGGGAGGAATCACTTACAACACTTGTTTGGCACTGCGTCAGTTTGGTTATGCGAGAAGAGATGGTCCTTATGATACGCTTATCCAAGGAATCACCTTTAATTATGAGAACAACGTTCAAGGCTATCGTAGAAGGTTCATAAAATCTTGGGGCATGGTACATAAAATTGATAGCAAGACGCTAGGGCACAAGAATTCCATTCCTCTTGAGCCTTATCTCCGATGGGTACGAGCTCGCGCCCAAATTCGGGTGATGCCCTACCCTGCTGTCCTGCCAATAATTATGGAACCAGTTGCTAAAGGATACACTGCTTCTTTTGTTTATCACCCTGACATGCCAACTGATTATGAAGAATTAAATATTTCTTGGGTTTAACTCAAAGAAGAGCGGGACACGTTTGAAGCTCAGTTCTATGCCTGCGAGAAGAAGGTCCTGGAGCTCACTAGGATACTTCATGAAGAAAGGAACATAAATGCCTACATCGCGCCAAAGAGGATGCGCTCCTGGGAGACCTAGTTTCTTACTTTAAGTTTTTTTTTGGTTTAATTGTAAGCCTAAAAGGCATTCTTTGTAACAATGTGAACTTATTAATGCAATTAATGTGTGTTTCTTTTGGTTAAACAAATCTGAGCCTTTAAGAATCCTTGAAATCATTGCATACGCATATCATCCATGACATTGCATAAACTGGTACCATTACAGGTTTCTCATCTTATTCGTTGTTTATCACGCAGAAATGTATTCTGAACAAAGCATCAAGGATCTTCAGGCACAGAACGCCCAGTTCCAACAAATGTTCATAAGTCTGGCAAAAGGGCAGGAGGATCTGAAAGCCCTTATCCTGAAACAGAAAAAAGAAAAAGAAGACTGCTGGTATTCTGAATATGGGAAGAAGGTTTGGAGAGCGGTTGAAGTGACAAGTCAATCTGACCTCTTCATCTAAGGAAGGGGATAATCAGGAAGAAGAGAAGGACCCCAGTCCTGCAGTTTTTGACAATGATACCGATTACAATGATGAGAAATATCCTCCTGTTGAGGATAGATATAAATAGTTGGAAGACCTTCTGAGTGCCATGGAAGTTCAGAGGATACCTGGATTGGTATGATGAGCAATATCCTCCTGTCGACGTCTTTGCCTGGTCGTATAAAGATATGCCAGGACTTGATGCTGATATCGTGGTACATCGTCTGCCAACAAAAGAAGACGCCCCTCCGGTAAAACAAAAGGTCCGTCGCATGCGAACAAACATGTCAGAGAAGATCAAAGCAGAATTCATGAAACAATTCAACGCCGGATTCTTGGCCATCACCTCCTATTTGCAATGGGTCGCCAATGTTGTTCCAGTGCCTAAAAAGGACGGCAAAGTGCGAATGTGCATGGACTACATAGATTTGAATAGGGAAAGCCCTAAGGATGATTTCCTACATCGATATTCTGGTTGACAACACAACACAACATAAAGTGTTTTCCTTCATGGATGGTTTCTCAGGTTACAATAAAATCAAAATGGCGCCTGAGGACATGGAGAAAACCACCTTTGTCACACAATGGGGGACATTTTGTTACAAGGTTATGCCATTCGGGTTAAATAACGCTAGGGCAACCTATCAGCGTGCCATGGTAGCTCTATTTCACGACATGATACATCACGAAATGGAGGTCTATATGGACGACATGATAGCCAGATCTCAAACTGAAGAGGAACAACTTGATCATTTATAGAAACTATTTGAGAGACTAAAGAAATACAATTTGAGGTTGAACCCAAATAAATGTACATTTGGGGTTAGGTCCGATAAACTCCTAGGCTTTGTTGTCAGTGGTAAAGGTATCGAAGTGGACCCTGCCAAGGTGAAAGCAATACAAGAAATTCCTGCTCCTCATACCGAGAAGGAAGTCAGAGGATTGTTGGGACGTTTAAACTACATTTCCAGATTCATTTCTCACCTGACAGCTACTTGTGAACCAATCTTCAAATTATTGAAGAAATATCAAGTAGTCAAATGGAATGATGAATGCCAAATTGCCTTCGACAAGATCAAAGAGTACCTGCAAGAGCCTCCTGTTTTGATGCCACCAGTCGAGGGAAGACCCTTGATCATGTATCTAACTGTTTTAGAAAATTCAATGGGGTGTGTGCTGGGGCAGCATGACGAGTCTGGCCGAAAAGAGCATGCTATTTATTACCTGAGCAAAAATTTTACCGACTGTGAAACAAGATATTCACTGCTCGAGAAAACCTGTTGCTCTCTGGCATGGGATGCTCGCCGGCTAAGACAGTATATGCTGACCCATACTACCTTATTGATATCCAAGATGGATCCAATAAAACATATTCGAGAAGCTTGCCCTCTCTGGGAGAATAGCAAGATGGCAGATGATCCTGACGGAATATGACATTTAGTATACTAGCCAAAAATAAATAAAGGGAAGTGTACTAGTTGATCACCTTGCTCATCAAGCTGTGGATGACTACCAATCCATGAAGTTTGAATTCCCGGATGAAGACATCATGATGGTAAACAACTGTGAAGAATTCAGACCATATGATGGACCTGAACAAGGATCCCGATGGACACTGGTTTTTGATGAGGCGTCTAACGCACTCGGTAAAGGCATCGATGTTGTACTCATATCTCCGAAAGGATGTCATACTCCCTTTACCGAGAGACTCTGTTTCAACTATACAAATAACATGGCAGAATACGGAGCGTGCATTTTTGGTCTCAAAGCTGCCATAGGTTTGGGGATCAAGTCCTTAAGTGTATTCGGAGATTCAACCTTGGTCATCAGTCATATCAAAGGAGAATGGGACACTAAACACCCTAACCTCATCCCCTACAAAGAACATGTGTTGGCATTAATCCCACATTTCGAGAAGATTACCTTCGAGCATTTCCCGCAAGAAGAAAATCAACTAGCGGATGCGCTAGCCACAATGCCATCCATGTTTAAACTCAAATGGGATAACGAGGCTCCCCAGATAACCATTGAACGAATGGATGAACCAGCTCATTGTCACGAGATCAATACTGAAAAAGTAGTGGACCGACCTTGGTTTCATGAATTCAAGAGGTATCTCGAGGCTCAAGAATATCCAGAAGGAACTTCAGCCAACGATAAGAAGTTCTTAAGGAGATTCTCTGCTAAGTTCTTCATCAGCAATGGTATTCTCTACAAATGCAACCACGACTCTGTATTACTTCGTTTCATAGACAAAGTTGAGGCAGAAAAGATCATGGCTGATCTACATGAAGGCACTTTTGGCACCCATTCTAGTGGGCATACGATGGCAAAGAAGATCCTATGGGTAGGTTATTACAGGTCTACCATTGAAGCAGATTTCTATCAGCACTCTCGAACCTGTCATAAGTGTCAGGTCTATCCTGACAAAGTGCATGTGCCTCCGCTTCCTTTGAATGTCTTGATGGCTCCTTGGCCCTTTGCTATGTGGGGCATCGACATGATTGGAGAAATTAAGCCAACAACCTCTAATGGACATTGCTTTATCTTGGTGGCCATTGATTATTTCACGAAGTGGGTTGAGGAAGCTTCTTTCACTTTTGTAACCAAGAATGTTATTGCCCAGTTCATCAAACAGAATCTCATATGTCGGTACGGTATCCCAGAGAGGATCAACACAGACAATGGTATGAATCTCAACAACACTATGATCACCGCACTGTGCGTGCAATTCAAGATCCAACACCGTAATTCTTCCCCTTACCGGCCAAAGATGAATGGTGTTGTCGAAGCCGCAAATAAGAACATCAAAAAGATCATACAGAAAATGACTGTAACCTACAAGGACTGGCATAAGATGCTACCATTCGGTCTTCACGGTTACCGTACCATGGCGCGCACGTCAACTGGGGAAACACCTTACTCTCTGGTATACGGCATGGAGGTTGTCTTGCCTATTGAGGTCCAGATCCCCTCTCTAAGAATTATGAAGGATGCAGGGCTGAATGAAGATGATTGGATCCAAACTCGTTGTGATCAACTGAACTTGATTTATGAAAAAAGGCTTACTGCTGTCTGTCGTGGTCAAATGTATCAAAAACGGAAGATCAAGGCTTTCAACAAAAAGGTAAGACACCAAGTGTATCAAGTCGGGTAGTTGGTGATCAAACACATCATACTGTCGGAAGGTGATCCCAGGGGAAAATGGACTCCTACATACGAAGGACCGTTTGTGATCAAAAGCATATTCTCTGGTGGAGCAATGATCTTAACCACTATGGATGGTGATGACCTGTCGCACCTTGTAAACACAGACATAGTACAAAGATACTATGCATAAGAGACCCGCTAGGTTGACACACCTAGGCAAAACAAGGGCATCCCGGCAAACCAAAAAGGTTCGGGAAAAAATTAGGGATAAAACAAAAAATATGTACACCCGGCAAGTTGAAAACCCGAAAGGGCGACTTGGGCCAAAAAGGGTATCCCGGTGGACTGAAAACCCGAAAGGGCGGTCCAGGAAAAAGTTAGGGAATTAAGGCGTACGACTATGTCTCGTTTGGGTCACCTTACAGACAACATTTGGCTTCGACTGACAAACTCAATGAGTCTAATCAATCCAATCAACTTCGGACAAGGCAGCAAGTGGACAAGACGCTTAGAGACACGAAGGCTATAGCAGAATGGGAATCCCATGGGATTATTGCACATAGCTATCTTTTCTTTGTATCAAATTTTCATTTTTTACGACGAAATTCCCTTACTAGAATGTTCGTCTCATTGTACAAAAAAGACTTATTCAAGTTAATACAAAGATACCCCTTTGAAAGTGCAAAACTATCTGTTTTTCTTTATTTCTGTGTTTTCTTTACAAAAGCTTCCAATGATTTATTTTTGAACATATGCATTTGAACGTAACTACTGTTTACAAATGAAGAAAAAGGAACAAAAAATAGAAATACAATCGCTAATGGCTTTAAGAAATAGGATAATATCTTTAGACTATTCCATAAAACCCCGCACAGTGTGCAGCTTAATCCCCAGCGGAACAAAACTTCCATTTATCACTCCCCGGTAGAAGTCACCAAATCAGGATTCCCCAACAAGATTTCACAAGTAATTCACGGTGTTTCCCTTACGACAGAGTTTATTTCTCTACCAAATAGAAGCTCATCAACTCATCAGCACTTCAAAACATGAAGACTTACACTCCACGTCCCCAACAGCAGTCAGGGATTTATTTTCCCTAATCCAACAATGTTACAGCAGCATAGCTTACATCCCCATACATCGCATCCATACGTCATAACATTGACAACACGAACGCGTACAAAATAATCTCATTCATTTTATTGAGAGCATCATTATACAATGCATTTCATATATCATGACATTTCATATAACTAATCTTTCATATCTTTAGGAAAGATCAGTTAGCAGATGGCTATCATCAACAATTTACAAAAAGGTCAGAGATTGATACCTGAAAAAAGCCAGGATAATTATCTACACAACCAACTGAACCTTCAGATACAGTTCGAATATGCTCCAGACATGGATGCCATTATGATACTCATTCAGATTCAGCCTTAAAATATAGTTCAGATACGCTCTAGACACGGATGCCATTCTGATACTCATTCAGATTCAGCTTTCAGATATAGTTCAGATGCGCTCCAAACACGGATGCCATTCTGATACTCATTCAGATTCATCCTTTAGATACAGTTCGGATACGCTCCAGACACGGATGCCATTCTGATACTCATTCAGATTCAGCCTTCAGATACAGTTCATATACGCTCCAGACACGAATGTCATTCTGATACTCATTCAAATTTAGCTTTCAGATATAGTTCAGATATGCTCCAAACATGGACGCCATTCTGATACTCATTCAGATTCAGCCTTCAAATACGGTTCAGATACGCTCCAGATACGAATTCCATCCTGTTGTACCCCAAAATTTTCCCTCTCACTTATCAAGAATTTTCTCACAAGATCTCATTTGGATCAAGACTGCATTAGGGTTTAATCAGCTCAAGGCATCTCCTCAAGCACTGATAACTGAAAATTAGGGTTTGAGATTGCACAAGGATTTTTGAACTTCCAATGCCCCATATGACTTTCAGGGATCATTATGGACCCCCAAGATTACTCATGTCATGTTTCAAGCCTTGGATCACACTTTTCATCAGTCAATGGAACAGTTCACCTAAAAATCAACTGTATTGGGGAAAAAAGCCAACCATGGCCAATTTACAGTCAAACTTCATAATTTTTTATCCACATCAACATTTTAAACTCATATGTATCATTTGAACAAGTTTGGACAACAATTCCTCAAGAAATTTGATTAAATCATCAAAAGGGCAAAATGGTCAAAATTAGGGTTTTGATTGGGAAAGGGCAATTTCTGATTTTTGACCTAGAAAATGATCAATTGGGATAAGGCATGATCTCAAGAGTACAGTTGCATCACTTTGACCTAATGACATGGTTCAAAACACTACAAGTCCATTGGGTTGACAGATGAATTTTTCAGTCAACTGATCAAAAGTCAATTGTATACTGAAAAGTCAAACTTTGACTTTTTGGTCAAATTCAAGTGTCAAAAATCATAATTCATCAAAACATGTCAAAACATGAAACTTTTTCACCAAGAAATCAAGAATTCAAGATTTTGTTTTGAAAAGATGAAATTTCTTAACTTAGAAATTTTTCTAAGTATAGAAAATTTCTTATTTTTTCATAACTTTGAGCCAAATTTTCACCATGATGCAAATTGATTCAAGGGAAACTTCCAACATGAAAGTTGTAGATCTCCATGAAATATACAACTTTTCTTCACACAACTTCTCCTAAAAATGATTTGGTCTTAAGTTATAATTTTGTGAATACATGCTCATGAGCTAAAAATAACAGTGAAATTTTGCCCTAGTTAGGCAGATTTTTGACCTAACTTCATGGTAATTTTTCACATAGTTCCAAGGGGAATATTCAAAAGCAATTCAAATATGAGTTGTAGATCATATTTCAAGATTTCCAAAATGTCCAATAACTCCTTGAGATCATTCTTGAGCAAGGAGAATCGAAGAGATAAAACTAGGGTTTTATCACTTGAATTTAGGTCATTTTCATGATGAACACAAATGCAAATCCATGCTAAGCTGCATAATCTTTGTTTTGCAGGCCTCAAACTTGTTTGTCACTCCTTAATTAAATGCTTACACAACTGTTAAGGCTTTGATCAAAGAAAATGAGCTATTATCCAAGTTGCATTTCCATTAATGGCACAAAGTGAACACTTCCATTCTTGTAAAGCAAGCTGTTGTACCCCAAAATATGCCCTCCCATATCCTTCAAAGTTTTGGCAAGCATTTACTCAAGTCCACTCAAGGAGTTGCACAGTCAACCATCTTCCTAAGCCAGTCAAATTAGGGTTTTGGTTCTTGCAAGGAAGTTGAAGTTTTCAAGGGCTCAATCAAGTCCCATATGCTCATACACATTGTCAAGCACCTACATGTCAAGTTTCAAGGCTCACAAGGTCAAGTTGCACAGTTAAAAGCCCTAATTGCTCCACAGTCAACTGCAGGGGCAAAATGGTCATTTGGCAGTCAAAAGTCAAAATTTTTGGTCAACATCTTATTTTGAAGCCACAATCATCATTTGATCAAGGCTTGATCATGATTCTACAAGAATGGCTCAAAAATCATCAAGATGCAAAAGTTTCCATTTTTGGACAGTTGAAAAGTCAACTGTAACTTGACCAAAGCATAACTTTTTCATGGTTCATCAGAAAAATCCCATCCAATGCTCATTTTGAAGGGGGGGACATTTCCTACAACTCATCTTCACATTCCAAGTCCAAGAAATGCTCTCACAAAAAGTCACCAATTTCAACATTATAGGTCATTTTCAAAAGTCAACAAAAAGGCATTTTAAGTCAAAGACCATAACTTGATATTGGTAAAACAAAATGACATGGGACCAAAAGCATTGGTTATAGGACTTCAATACCTTTCCAAAATGTCCAAGAACATGTTCATATGATCAAAATTGAGCAAGATATGCATTGGAGAAGTTGGGAAATTTTTGTGAAATGGCAAAAGTCAACTATCCTTGAAACTTCAATTTTTGACAAAAGGGCCCACTTGTTTCCACTTTATTCAGCCTTGTCATGCCACCCACGTGTCCCATGATTAATTTCAAGATTAAACATTAATTTTTCTATTTTATTTAATTTTTATTGATTTAATCCATTTTAAATCCATAAAATTCAAATAAAATCAAAAAAATTAATTAAAGGGGATCTTTGTGGTTTGAATGACCTTTATATGCCATTTACTAGCTGCCAAATTCGTGCAAGCTATTTTTTGTACACAAAAGTTTGAATTTGTGCCAAGATGTCCAGATACATGTAAGCATGGAAAGGGAAAGTTTTGCAAATTTTGGAAGCTTTTTAATTTGTTGGATTTTGGTTTGAAAGCATGGCTTTATGGCTTGGATTCTTGCCTTATTTCTTTGTCCCCTCCATCTCCTCTATAAATACAAGCCATGAGAAAGCATTACAGACAAATACACACAGCCTAGAGAACGCCCCAAAATTGCAAAAAATTCCTTGAAGTTGTCAAGCTCAAAAGACCTGATCTAGCCAGATTCAACTACTTCCAAGCACTCCATCAACATCCCAGGTCCCCCAAATGCTTATTTCTATTTTTCCATAACATGTTCCTGTGCAGGTTTCACAAAGGCTTTCCACCATGTGCATTAAACGATCATGCGCCAAGTGGCCTCAAAGATCAATCCAGGGGCTATGAGATGCTGGATACCATGCTCCAAGTCAAAGCACGTGCAGGCAATTCCTAAAGTCAACAAAGGCTTAAGCTTTTTGGGACATATTGCTTCCTCAAACCTCCATACCTGGGCCAACACCCCCATGGTTCTTTCATATTTTCTTTTGTTTTCTTTTCCTTTTTTATTTTCTTTTAACTAATTATTATTATTAACTATTATTATTATTATTATTATTTAATTCATAGATAATTATTTCATAAAAACATAAAAAACACAAAAAAATCTTTTCTTTTAATAAATTAATTAATTAGTTTAACAATTAGTTTTTAATTTCATTTAATCACAAAAAAGACAAAAAAAATTCATTTCTTTTCTAAAAAGGGTCAACACCCTTAAGACATTCCCGATTCATTCTTTCGCGCGCATTTTAGTTTTAATTCTTTATTTTTGATTATTTCTGTAACTGCCTCCGGATGTAATAGTAATTAGGTTTACCGCTTTATTTAATTTCTCGTACTTATTTACCAAAACGGGTCTTTGTATTTTTGGCGATGTATAGACCCGCGCCTTGTAATAGCGTAGAATTTATATTTCCGGAATTTACTTTCCGCACCCCCTAACTGTTAAATGCATGAAATAATGTATGTAAATAAAATTAACCCGTAGCTCACAAATAACATGTACAAAAACATTAACTGAAAAAAAAACACAAAGCACATGCCACTCCTTAGGGTACGCCTCACTGGTTGCCTCGAGGTGGTCATCAAGTATAGGACGTCTTAGAGGTCGCCCTTTGTCTAAAGATCCAGTTGCCTCGAAATGGTTTCCTCGGATAAAAGGATCTAGGTCATTAGGGTTACTTCTAAGGTGTCCTAACTGTTGCTTCGGTGACCACACTGTCCCTACAATCGAATTGACCTGAACACCTCCAACGATGGTGCTACCTACCTCTCAATGGTAGGATAGCACTATCTAAAGGAAACTTACACAACTTAATTCCTTAGGGTAGGTAGATGACTCATGGGTACTTGCTCTTTTCAAAACAAACAAAATACTTTTCACACCTTACACTTTCAAAAAAGTTTTCAAACAATACTTCATACACTCTTGAGGACTGATACAAGAGTTACCTAGAAGTTTTCAAACGAACTTTTTTTAAACCCACACACACTTGAAAAGCAAACAAATTTTGAAAACATAAGAGCGAGTACCTAAGAGCCCGTGGATAACCACGGATAGAAAGGGTGCTAACACCTTCCCTTTCTATAAATCTACCTCCCGAACCGAGAGACATCTCGAATAAGGAATTTTGCTGTGCTTTTGTCCTTTCCATGTTGGAGAACATAAAAGACGGTGGCGACTCTTGCTTACCGCGACATTTCGCGAAACCAGCTAAAAAATAGTCAGTTCTATTTCCACCGATCACAAAAATGGCGACTCTGCTGGGGAGACTTTTTGAACTGTATTGGGGAGTGGCTCCACTGGGGTGTGGCTCCACTGTTGTACCCCAAAATTTTCCCTCCCATATCCTTCAAAGTTTTGGCAAGCATTTACTCAAGTCCACTCAAGGAGTTGCACAGTCAACCATCTTCCTAAGCCAGTCAAATTAGGGATTTGTTCTTGCAAGGAAGTTGAAGTTTTCAAGGGCTCAATCAAGTCCCATATGCTCATACACATTGTCAAGCACCTACATGTCAAGTTTCAAGCCTCACAAGGTCAAGTTGCACAGTCAAAAGCCCTAATTGCTCCACGGTCAACTGCAGGGGCAAAATGGTCATTTGGTAGTCAAAAGTCAAAATTTTTGGTCAACATCTTATTTTGAAGCCACAATCATCATTTGATCAAGTCTTGATCATGATTCTACAAGAATGGCTCAAAAATCATCAAGATGCAAAAGTTTCCATTTTTGGACAGTTGAAAAGTCAACTGTAACTTGACCAAAGCATAACTTTTTCATGGTTCATCAGAAAAATCCCATCCAATGCTCATTTTGAAGGGGAGGCCATTTCCTACAACTCATCTTCACATTCGAAGTCCAAGAAATGCTCTCACAAAAAGTCACCAATTTCAACATTATAGGTCATTTTCAAAAGTCAACAAAAAGGCATTTTAAGTCAAAGACCATAACTTGATATTGGTAAAACAAAATTACATGGGACCAAAGGCATTGGTTATAGGACTTCAAGACCTTTCCAAAATGTCCAAGAACATGTTCATATGATCAAAATTGAGCAAGATATGCATTGGAGAAGTTGGGAAATTTTTGTGAAATGGCAAAAGTCAACTATCCTTGAAACGTCAATTTTTGACAAAAGGGCCCACTTTATTCAGCCTTGTCATGCCACCCACGTGTCCCATGATTAATTTCAAGATTAAACATTAATTTTTCTATTTTATTTAATTTTTATTGATTTAATCCATTTTAAATCCATAAAATTCAAATAAAATCAAAAAAATTAATTAAAGGGGATCTTTGTGGTTTGAATGACCTTTATATGCCATTTACTAGCTGCCAAATTTGTGCAAGCTATTTTTTGTACACAAAATTTTGAATTTGTGCCAAGATGTCCAGATACATGTAAGCATGGAAAGGGAAAGTTTTGCAAATTTTGGAAGCTTTTTAATTTGTTGGATTTTGATTTGAAAGCATGGATTTATGGTTTGGATTCTTGCCTTATTTCTTTGTCCCCTCCATCTCCTCTATAAATACAAGCCATGAGAAAGCATTACAGACAAATACATACAACCTAGAGAACGCCCCAAAATTGCCAAAATTTCCTTGAAGTTGTCAAGCTCGAAAGACCTGATCTAGCTAGATTCAACTACTTCCAAGCACTCCATCAACATCCCAGGCCCCCCAAATGCTTATTTCTATTTTTCCATAACATGTTCCTGTGCAGGTTTCACAAAGGCTTTCCACCATGTGCATTAAACGATCATGCGCCAAGTGGCCTCAAAGATCTATCCAGGGGCTATGAGATGCTGGATACCATGCTCCAAGTCAAAGCACGTGCAGGAAATTCCTAAAGTCAACAAAGGCTTAAGCTTATTGGGCCATATTGCTTCCTCAAACCTCCATACCTGGGCAAACACCCCCATGGTTCTTTCATATTCTCTTTTGTTTTCTTTTCCTTTTTTATTTTCTTTTAACTAATTATTATTATTAACTATTATTATTATTATTATTATTATTTAATTCATAGATAATTATTTCATAAAAACATAAAAAACACAAAAAAATCTTTTCTTTTAATAAATTAATTAATTAGTTTAACAATTAGTTTTTAATTTCATTTAATCACAAAAAAGACAAAAAAAATTCATTTCTTTTCTAAAAAGGGTCAACACCCTTAAGACATTCCCGATTCATTCTTTCGCGCGCATTTTAGTTTTAATTCTTTATTTTTGATTATTTCTGTAACTGCCTCCGGATGCAATAGTAATTAGGTTTACCGCTTTATTTAATTTCTCGTACTTATTTACCAAAACGGGTCTTTGTATTTTTGGCGATGTATAGACCCGCACCTTGTAATAGCGTAGAATTTATATTTCCGCAATTTACTTTCCGCACCCCCTAACTGTTAAATACATGAAAGAATGAATGTAAATAAAATTAACCCGTAGCTCACAAATAACATGTACAAAAACATTAACTGAAAAACAACACACAAAGCACATGCCACTCCTTAGGGTACGCCTCACTGGTTGCCTCGAGGTGGTCATCAAGTATAAGACGTCTTAGAGGTCGCCCTTTGTCTAAAGATCCAGTTGCCTCGAAACGGTTGCCTCGGATAAAAGGATCTAGGTCATTAGGGTTACTTCTAAGGTGTCCTAACTGTTGCTTTGGTGACCACATTGTCCCTACAATCGAATTGACCCGAACACCTCCAACGATGGTGCTACCTACCTCTCAATGGTAGGATAGCACTATCTAAAGGACACTTACACAACTTAATTCCTTAGGGTAGGTAGATGACTCATGGGTACTTGCTCTTTTCAAAACAAACAAAATACTTTCCACACCTTACACTTTCAAAAAAGTTTTCAAACAATACTTCATACACTCTTGAGGACTGATACAAGAGTTACCTAGAAGTTTTCAAACGAAGTTTTTCTAAACCCAGACACACTTGAAAAGCAAACAAATTTTGAAAACATAAGAGCGAGTACCTAAGAGCCCGTGGATAACCACAGATAGAAAGGGTGCTAACACCTTCCCTTTCTATAAATCTACCTCCCGAACCGAGAGACATCTCGAATAAGGAATTTTGCTGTGCTTTTATCCTTTCCATGTTGGAGAACATAAAAGACGGTGGCGACTCTTGCTTACCGCGACATTTCGCGAAACCAGCTAAAAAACAGTCAGTTCTATTTCCACCGATCACAGAACTGGCGACTCTGCTGGGGACTTTAAAATTGAGGTGTAACTTAGGATTAGATCATACTTATGTTTTCAATTGCTTTGCTCTGATTGCTTTATATTTGTGGGCTTTGCATCGGAGTTTCATAGATCCTAACCCGGATCTGGGAATACCCTTTTAGGTAGCATAAGCTGTGAGGTACCTGTCCGGCGTAGACTGACACGGGTGTAGCAGTGGCTACGTTGGTGTGGCACCTTGGTCTGTACCGATATCCCTTGTGTTGCAACGAGGAGAATATGGGTCTTATGAGGAGTCATTAAGTACCAACCGACCTTAGAACCCTAATGTGACCCAACTTGGCCATAGAACAGTAGCAGTATGCTACACCCATTGAGGCTAAACTCTCGCGATGGTTTTGGCCGCAAGAAAAGATTGCGACGCTGGAGTTATGACCGATTGAGGGTAGTCAGTGATATTGGGATTCTCTAGAACCCGGTTACTTTTAATAGGACAGGTCTTAACCAACGAAACTGAAAGAGGGTAGTACCTGAACTCCATGCTGGCCTAAACTCTAAGGGCTGTCTGGTGTGACTTGTGTGCCTTATCATGTTTGACTTTGTGAGTATTTGTGGTGTGCTTTACCATAACATCATACCATCATGCCATTGCATGCATCCTACATAAAGACTAATCCATTTCAAGGATCTCAAAGGTTTGTGATGCAGGTCATGATGAACCAGAATGTCTAGCAAGGGGCAAATGGGATTTATTTTCCTCTAGCCAGGTTAATGACTTGAGTCAGTGGCTATGACCCACTAGATATGGTGAGCTTTGACTCTTGAAGAAGGACTCTCAACAACATGAAGTTCCTTCAATCAAGCTACCGAATTCGAATTCTAACAATTTTCTTGTTTACCCCGCGAGATCCTTGAAAACATTGCATGCATACATACATATCATTGCATTACAGGTACCCTTTGTACAGGTCACTCACCTTCTTCGCTGTTTATTTCAACAATGGCTTCCCAACAAGATAACCATGGTCTTCATGCTCAAGAGACTCAGTTCAGGGAGATCTTCCTAAGCCTATCCAAGGGGCAAGAAGAGTTGAGGACACTCCTCATGGGGAATTTGGCCAAGAAAAGTCCCGAAGATGACAAGGAAGAACAGCTGAAACGTCTGCAAGCTGAGGTAGATGCAATGAGGACTCAGATGCTGGGGCAGATGGCCCTTATCCAAAGTTTGGCTCGGGAGCAAGAAGAGTTGAAAGCCATGGTCAACCAGCTTCATCAAGACAGACACAACATGAAGCAAACAGTCCAAGTCAGGGACCAGGTTATTGATCAGCTTCCGAGAGGACAAGAGTCTGGCATGGTGAAGATTAGACCTCTCCAAATTGCTACCACTTCACAGGTCCAACCACAACCTCGCCCAGAGCAACGGGTTGATCAGAGCAAGCCAGACAAGCCTAGGAGGCAATTCACCAAGCTCAACACGTCGCTGTCTCAAGCTTTACAACATCTGTTGAGGTTGAATTTGGTAACTCTAAGGGACCCTCCTAAGAACCCCAACAAGACACCTTCAAGGTATAACCCCAACGCCCACTGCGCTTATCATTCGGACAGCCCGGGGCATGCCACAAACGACTGCTGGTCTCTGAAGAACAAGATCCAGGATCTGATTGATGAAGGAGCAGTGGAATTCACCCAAGATGGCCAGGCTGAGTTCTTCTACTATCCCTGCAAGATTCATCACTTGAAGTGACTAGTTCAAATTAGAAGACTTTTGTTCATTAGATTTTTCAAGTTGTAATTTTCTTTTGATTGTTCAAACAATTATTGTCATAGTAAACTTTATTACTTTATCAATGCATCGCATATGTCTGTTTTGAATCAATATATTTGCATTCGCTATATGCAAACTGTTTTCATATTTTTATGATGATCAACCCTTGGTTGAAAATTCTAAGCCTCTTGAGGGAGGATGACAAAAACGATACCACGATCTACAGTATGCTTTTGAACGGACCCTGCTGATGAGGTACAGGCATTGTTTCAATTCCTAAACACTGGAGTTATAAGGAAGATAATCCCTCGTCAACCCCTCTGAGCCAAAGAAGTATGAGTTTTTTCTTTTCGAAAATTAAAACCCTTAATCATAACCTGGGGCAGGGTAGTCTTCTCAGTTGATCCAAGTGCACAACGAATGGCACCAAAGAAGTCCTTCCAAAGCAAAAGACAGTGATGGTTCCGAATAATCATAAGGATAGGCAGTCATTATATCTCTTAAAATAAAAGCCCAATAAGTCAAAACCTATGAAGGAGACTTACAAAATTGGGGCATCCCGCTGACTGTAATCACCAAAAGAAACAGTTCAGGCAAAAAAAAAACAGAGATAACAAAATCAAAAAAGAAAGAGGTCCTACAAACCCTCAACCAAAAAGAATGATTGCCTATTCAAAATAAACTGTCAATGTCCGAACCATCACTGGTATAACAGAGCAAAGACTCAAACAAGGTCTAACGCACGATCAACTGAGTTTAGGTTTGAAGAACATCACGAAGAGCGGGTGGGTACACATATAATTCGAGCCTTTATCCTTTGTTTCTTAAACCGTGAAACAGGCCACTCTACAACCCTTAAAAGTCCTAGCTGAAGCATGGGTTAGTTCGAAAGCATACTGTTATGAAGGTATCCTGACTCCTTAAGGCTTGCGGTAAAATAACGAGTTGACATCACGTTTTACAAAAATTCATTTGTTTTACAAAACTACATTTTCAAAAAAAAATTCAAGACAGACATAAGCTTTGCATTTTTAATATAACATTGCTTGCATATGACTATTTGTTTGAACATCATAGAAGTTCGCACGACGAATGTCTAATGAACAAGAGCACCTCCAATCAAGGGGCAGACGTGATCATTGTCCATCATTTGGGGCAGTCCAGTCAAGATTCAAGGAATCTCTCAACAGGCCAAATAGCCAGGGGCAGATCTCCATCTGAATCATTTGGGGCATGGGACAAGAATTCCAGCAACGAATCTAGCATGGTCGAACGAAGATCTTCTGGTAGCATGGCAACACAACAACAGGGGCACCTCCCTACATCCTGAGAGCATGGACATAGTCGAAAAAATACTACGCATAATCAAAGACCCGCTAGGTTGACACACCTAGGCAAAAATAAGGGATGAAATGAAAAAATTTGTACACCCGGCAAGTCGAAAACCTGAAAAGGCGGCTGGGGCAAAAATGGGTATCCCGGTGGACTGAAAACCCGAAAGGGCGGTCCAGGAAAAAATTAGGGATCAAAGCTTACGACTATGTCCGGGCATCTCGTCACTTGCCTACCAGAAGAAGATTTGTCAGTCGGCAATCATCAAACACCTCCACAGGTACTTTCTCCCGCAGAAACTGAGGCAATAAGAACTGTCTAAGTGATCTGGCTGCTCTGTCAACCAAGGTACCAAGGTAGGTTCAACTGAAGAACATGACCAAGACACCTTCACTCCCCGCAGAGTAAGACAAGATTCAGCAACACCCTCCCCCGAGCAGAGTTGGTCTCCAATCAGCCCCGAAAAGGCATAATATCTCCAGCAAGTCAGCGATACTCTCCCCAAGCAGAGTTAGTCTACTATCAGCCCAAGGAAGTTGGGTAGCCCCAGAAGATCTCAATATTCCCCAACGGAGTATACAGATGTTCCTAAGCAAGCATCCCCGACGATCTTAATATTCCTCGACAGAAATATAAGATTGTTCCCCGGCGGAATAAACACACTCCAGTGGAGTCATTCCCCAGTGCAGTCCTCAAAAGGTTCCCCAGGAAAGTTGAACCATCTCCCCAGTAGATTCTGGGCGCTTATCCCCAGTAGATTCTGGAAGCTTATTCCCAGTAGAGTCTAGAAGCTGGTCCCCTGAAGAGTACATATATCTCCTCGGCTTTATTCAAAGGTTATTCCCCACCAGGGCTTATAATTGGGTTATCCTCAGCTAAAAACCACGGAAAGATCGTCCTCGGCGAAGTTCTTCCTGTTCCCCAGCGGAGTTCATCAAATCTTCCAACAAAGCTCAACAATGGTATCCCCAACGGAGTTCTCATCAAAAACCTCAGCGAAGTATCTCTTCCCACAGAGTATTCCCTGCAGAGTAATCTCTTTGCCAAGTTTATTCCCCAACGGAGTCACCTTCTCCTACCGGTTTACTCTTGCAATCATCATCCCCAGCGGAAACAAAGAACTTTGTCCTTCAAACATCAGCCTAGGATTCAACTTCCCGGCATTCGTCAAGGATTTATTTTCCTAGACGAAAATACATTCATAAACATATCACAATTTCATACATCCTGCTTACATACACAATGCATGCACATTAGCATGATATCACTCAATCTCATTTCTCCCTGAGAACATCATGACATCATTCTTTTCATACATCATGACATTGCATACAACTGATGTTTTACCTTTTCAGGAAAAGGTCAATCCAAAGATAATTACTATCAACTGTCACAATTCTAGATTCGATACCTGTATCTAGCCAGGGCATGTCTGTGAGCGATCAATTCCAGATTCTATTCCTGTATCCAGCCAGGGCACGTCTGGAGAGTTTGAAGATCCGATTCCTGTATCCTGCCAGGGTGTATCTGTTGACGACTATTTCCGGACTCGATTCCTGTATCCTGCCAGGGCACGTCTGAAGAGTTTGAAGATCCGATTCCTGTATCCAGCCAGGGCGTATCTGTTGACGACTATTTCCAGATTCGATTCCTGTATCCAGCCAGGGCACGTCTGAAGAGTTTGAAGATCCGATTATGTATCCAGCCAGGGCGTATCTGTTGACGACTATTTCCAGATTCGATTCCTGTATCCAGCCAGGGCACGTCTGAAGAGATTGAAGATCCGATTCCTGTATCCAGCCAGGGCGTATCTGTTGATGACTATTTCCAGATTCGATTCCTGTATCCAGCCAGGGCACGTCTGAAGAGTTTGAAGATCCGATTCTGTATCCTGCCATGGTGTATCTGTTGACGACTATTTTCCGGACTCGATTCCTATATCCTGCCAGGGCACGTCTGAAGAGTTTGAAGATCCGATTCCTGTATCCTGCCAGGGTGTATCTGTTGACGACTATTTTCCAGACTCGATTCTTGTATCCTGCCAGGGCACGTCTGAAGAGTTTGAAGATCTGATTCCTATATCCTGCCAGGGTGTATCTGTTGACGACTATTTCTGGACTCGATTCCTGTATCCTGCCAGGGCACGTCTGAAGAGTTTGAAGATCCGGTTCCTGTATCCAGCCAGGGCGTATCTGTTGACGACTATTTCCGGACTCGATTCCTGTATCCTGCCAGGGCACGTCTGAAGAGTTTGAAGATCCGATTCTTGTATCCAGCCAGGGCGTATCTGTTGACGACTATTTCCGGACTCGATTCCTGTATCCTGCCAGGGCACGTCTGAAGAGTTTGAAGATCCGATTCTTGTATCCAGCTAGGGCGTATCTGTTGACGACTATTTCCGGACTCGATTCCTGTATCCTGCCAGGGCACGTCTGAAGAGTTTGAAGATCCGATTCCTGTATCCAGCCAGGGCGTATCTGTTGACGACTATTTCCGGACTCGATTCTTGTATCCTTCCAGGGCACGTCTGAAGAGTTTGAAGATCTGATTCCTGTATCCAGCCAGGGCGTATCTGTTGACGACTATTTCCGGACTCGATTCCTGTATCCTGCCAGGGCGTATCTGTTGACGACTATTTCCGGACTCGATTCCTGTATCTTGCCAGGGCACGTCTGAAGAGTTTGAAGATCCGATTCCTGTATCCAGCCAGAGCGTATCTGTTAACGACTATTTCCGGACTCGATTCCTGTATCCTGCCAGGGCACGTCTGAAGAGTTTGAAGATCCGATTCCTGTATCCAGCCAGGGCATATCTGTTGACGACTATTTTCCGGACTCGATTCATGTATCCTGCCAGGGCACGTCTGAAGAGTTTGAAGATCCGATTCCTGTATCCAGCCAGGGCGTATCTGTTGACGACTATTTCCAGATTCGATTCCTGTATCCAGCCAGGGCACGTCTGAAGAGTTTGAAGATCAACACCGGTAACAGGCCAGGTAATTATCTTTCTTTCTCAGGTACGCAAGTTTCTCGCTAAGGAATCCCTTACGCGATCGACACCTAGATGGCATCTATAAGCCCATCCTCCCATTACAGTTCCAAATAGCATCTATAAGCCCATTCCCGACAAGGTTCCGTCACATCTCTAGATGGCATCTATAAGCCCATCCTCCTATCCATCATCTCTCCAAATGGCATCTGTAAGCCCATTCCCGCCATCACACTGCTGATACCCTACTATGTGAGTGCAAATTTCTGGGCACTTTAGTGTTCAATCATCTTCCACCCTCGGATCACGAAAGGCACACAAGCCAATCTACATCCTCAGGTCTAAGAAGATTGAACAGGGGCAACTGTTGTACCCCAAAATTTTCCCTCCCATATCCTTCAAAGTTTTGGCAAGCATTTACTCAAGTCCACTCAAGGAGTTGCACATTCAACCATCTTCCTAAGCCAGTCAAATTAGGGTTTTGGTTCTTGCAAGGAAGTTGAAGTTTTCAAGGGCTCAATCAAGTCCCATATGCTCATACACATTGTCAAGCACCTACATGTCAAGTTTCAAGGCTCACAAGGTCAAGTTGCACAGTCAAAAGCCTTAATTGCTCCACAGTCAACGGCAGGGGCAAAATGGTCATTTGGCAGTCAAAAGTCAAAATTTTTGGTCAACATCTTATTTTGAAGCCACAATCATCATTTGATCAAGTCTTGATCATGATTCTACAAGAATGGCTCAAAAAACATCAAGATGCAAAAGTTTCCATTTTTGGACAGTTGAAAAGTCAACTGTAACTTGACCAAAGCATAACTTTTTCATGGTTCATCAGAAAAATCCCATCCAATGCTCATTTTGAAGGGGAGGACATTTCCTACAACTCATCTTCACATTCCAAGTCCAAGAAATGCTCTCACAAAAAGTCACCAATTTCAACATTATAGGTCATTTTCAAAAGTCAACAAAAAGGCATTTTAAGTCAAAGACCATAACATGATATTGGTAAAACAAAATGACATGGGACCAAATGCATTGGTTATAGGACTTCAAGACCTTTCCAAAATGTCCAAGAACATGTTCATATGATCAAAATTGAGCAAGATATGCATTGGAGAAGTTGGGAAATTTTTGTGAAATGGCAAAAGTCAACTATCCTTGAAACTTCAATTTTTGACAAAAGGGCCCACTTTTTTCCACTTGATTCAGCCTTGTCATGCCACCCACATGTCCCATGATTAATTTCAAGATTAAACATTAATTTTTCTATTTTATTTAATTTTTATTGATTTAATCCATTTTAAATCCATAAAATTCAAATAAAAAAAAAAAATTAATTAAAGGGGATCTTTGTGGTTTGAATGACCTTTATATGCCATTTACTAGCTGCCAAATTCGTGCAAGCTATTTTTTGTACACAAAATTTTGAATTTGTGCCAAGATGTCCAGATACATGTAAGCATGAAAAGGGAAAGTTTTGCAAATTTTGGAAGCTTTTTAATTTGTTGGATTTTGGTTTGAAAGCATGGCTTTATGGCTTGGATTCTTGCCTTATTTCTTTGTCCCCTCCATCTCCTCTATAAATACAAGCCATGAGAAAGCATTACAGACAAATACACAAAGCCTAGAGAACGCCCCAAAATTGCAAAAATTTCCTTGAAGTTGTCAAGCTCGAAAGACCTGATCTAGACAGATTCAACTACTTCCAAGCACTCCATCAACATCCCAGGTCCCCCAAATGCTTATTTCTATTTTTCCATAACATGTTCCTGTGCAGGTTTCACAAAGGCTTTCCACCATGTGCATTAAACGATCATGCGCCAAGTGGCCTCAAAGATCAATCCAGGGGCGATGAGATGCTGGATATCATGCTCCAAGTCAAAGCACGTGCAGGAAATTCCTAAAGTCAACAAAGGCTTAAGCTTATTGGGCCATATTGCTTCCTCAAACCTCCATACCTGGGCCAATACCCCCATGGTTCTTTCATATTTTCTTTTGTTTTCTTTTCCTTTTTTATTTTCTTTTAACTAATTATTATTATTAACTATTATTATTATTATTTAATTCATAGATAATTATTTCATAAAAACATAAAAAACACAAAAAAAATCTTTTCTTTTAATAAATTAATTAATTAGTTTAACAATTAGTTTTTAATTTCATTTAATCACAAAAAAGACAAAAAAAATTCATTTCTTTTCTAAAAAGGGTCAACACACTTGATAACACGAAATTGTATCGTTTATTTTCCATGAAATTTACCCGTTCTGTATTATTTTGACCCGATTAATTCCCGAATATTTCGAGTTTGTCATTAATTTTTGCAGGTATTCCTAACTCTGCTCAAAACAGAAGAAAACATGAAACAATGCAAGAAAGCATCAAAAGAATAGAAGAAAAAGATAAATCTGTCAAGAATTACAGATTTTGTAGCTGTGACGGTCGTAATGCATCTGCCACGACCGTAAGCCATCATGAAGCGTGTTACGACCGTAACACATCTTCCACGACCGTAACACGGGGAAACACAAAACCTGCTCGTAACGCCTCAATGACGAACGTAACGCGTATATCAGTTATTTGAAAAGTGCAGAACGTGGCAAAGAAAAACAGAAGGAGTTTTCAAACTCCTTATTTCTCTCCAGTCAAACCCCACGTTCACCACTTCTTCCTCAACTACCCACATTCCTACATTTGTGGAGATTTTGAAGGAAAGCTTCGTTACAAGTCTTCAAGCCAACTGCCAAATTCATTCCTCTATAAATACCTCAACATTCAACGTTAGAAGAACATAGTTTATTACAGTTTACTTGTGCGGAAGCTCTACCGAAATCAAAACCATTATTCCTTCTGTTATTATTTTTTTATGCATTCGTTTATTTCCATTCTTTTAATTTCATTGCCCAAATAATAATTCCCAATATCAGGAAATTATTATTATAGTTTAAGATTTATTACTCAAGCCTCAGAATTTGTCATATTACCGATACCAAGTCCGAGTTTCCGAATTGTGGAAGAGGGATTGAAGTATTGGCTTTATTTTCAGGTTTCTATTTTGCAATTGTATTACATACCTTTTAATTAATTAATGCATGTTTAATTTATTATTTATAATGTCCAATCTATGTTTGTTTGTTTTTATTTCCAGTACGTTCATTATAATTTCCATGGCTAGCTAAACCTTTAGTGTCGGTATGGGATAGTAAGAGACATTAGGCATCTGATCAAACTTAGGCTAAAACTTTAATCAACTTAACTCTGGTTATAACTTTTTATGCTTAATAATAAAACCTTTTTTACGAAAGTAAGAAGAGTAAATAGGTTAGATCGAGACCACGAAAGTGTGAGGTTTTTAACCGGATAGCTAAAGTTAGGCATTTGATTTAAATACAGTGAAAGCGCTTTAAACCAAATTAGAATTAATTAAGTTTCCAAAAAATACTTCTAAACACTTATAGGCTAGCGAAAGCAGGTATAGGGCTTTAGACGTATAATCCGAGATAAGACCATGAAAGTGTGAGTTGAGGGTTTTTAAACTGATTAATTCTACAGATAAACCAAGTTGACCACCCTCATATGCCTAGGTCCGATTAGATCCTTTAGGTCGACTCTATTGCATACCGACCATTTCATTTTATAATTACTTTAAAATCAATTAGTTTACCTTCCTTAACCTTCCCAAAACCAACGTGACAATTTCTGCCTTAGCTAAATTAGCATTACTTTCCCGCACTAGAGTGATTACAAAGTTCCTGTGGATTCGACAATCTTTTATTACTACCGCGATAGGCTGTGCGCTTGCAGTTAAGATACCGTTAGACATTAGGTCGATCGCAGACACATCAAGTTTTTGGCGCCGTTGCCGGGGACTTTAGTTTAGTCACTAGTGTAATCTGAAAACAACGCTGTCTAGACTAAGGCAACTTTTTATATTTCCCTATGTTGTATGCCAAACACTCGTTCTCAAAACGAGCCTTTACATTTACAAATTAACGATATCGAGCGTTACTTAAGATTAAGACACCGAATTCAAGAATACCGATCTCTCAACAATCTTCCTCCGACTATAATTCCTGATATCCCGTTATCAGAATCTACCGAAGAATCGACAATGGCTGACGTACCAAATCTGCCTCGCGCTCTTAAGGACTACGCAGTTCCTTCGCAAGCGGAACCTCACAACAGCATTGCCGCCCCTGCTATCGCTCGAAACAATTTCGAGCTGAAACCTTCACTTCTATCCGCCATTCAGCAGAACCAATTTTCTAGATCTCCTACTGACGACCCTAACCTACATCTGTCAGTGTTTGTGCAGTACGCAGACACTGTAAAAGCGAATGGTGTAAACCCCGAGGCGATACGCTTGCGCCTATTTCCTTTTTCTTTAAGAGACAGAGCCCGAGCCTGGCTCCAATCCCTTCCTTCAAATTCAATCACCACATGGGATGAATTGAAAAAAGTCTTCTTGGCTAGATATTTCCCACCAAGCAAAACTGCTATGCTTAGAGCTAACATCAACGGTTTTAGACAAAAAGATAACGAATCACTTTTCGAAGCATGGGAACGTTACAAGGACATGATTAGACTCTGTCCTCATCATGGTTTAGAAGAATGGCTAATCATTCATACATTTTATAACGGTCTGTTGTATAACACAAGAATGACTATAGACGCCGCTGCTGGTGGCGCACTGATGGATAAACCATATGCCAAAGCAAATCAACTTATCGAAAGTATGGCCCAGAACCACTATCAATGGGGAAGCGAAAGAGCTAATGTGGAGAAATCCCAAACCAAAGGTGGAATGTCTGAAGTGAATATCCTGGACCAAGTCAATGCTAAAGTGGAAGCTCTTACCCAAAAGCTAGAAAACCTTACCACTGCTCCTGCAGCTACCGTGGCTGCAGTTGTCCAAACTTGCGATCTATGTGGTCTTCAATCACATCTTGCTCCAGAATGCCCACTTCTAACAGGAGTTCCAGCTGAACAAGCAAACTATGTACAAGGGAACCCTTATAGAAATACCTATAACCCTGGCTGGAAAAATCATCTGAACTTTTCATACAAAAGTAACAATGCGTTATACGCGCCTGTACAAGCTCCTGCCACACCACCCGGATATCCAAAAGCTATCCCGAATCATCCTGGTAATGGACCTAATGCTCCTAGGAAATCTAACCTAGAAATCATGATTGAACACTTCGTTGCTTCCCAAGCTCAGACTAATAAAGACGTTATGAATCAAAATTTACATACTAATGAGCAAATAAAACAATTAGCTAGCAAGGTTGATGCTTTAGCCACCCATAACAAGATGCTTGAGACGCAAATTTCACAAGTAGCTCAACAACAAGCACCTACTGCTGCTCCTGTTGGAATTTTTCCTGGTCAACCACAACCCAACCCAAAAGGACATGCTAATGCTGTGATACTGAGAAGTGGAAAAGAACTCGACGGACCTGTTGACCCGAGACTAGAAAATCCAGCCATGTACCAAAAGCAGAGCGAGCCGCCTGAACAAGCCAATGAACCTAGAGAAAAAGAAAAGGAAAGCGAAACGCAAGAGGCAGTGGAGCAAGAGAAGCCTTACGTACCTCCACCACCTTATAAACCACCAATCCCGTATCCTCAGAGACTTACAAATTCCAAAACGATGGGCCAGTTCAAGAAATTCGTTGAACTTCTGAAACAACTCAATATAACAATACCTTTTACAGAAGCCATCACTCAGATGCCCTCGTACGCTAAATTTCTTAAGGAAATCCTATCCAACAAGAAGAAAATAGAGGATAACGAAACAGTTACACTCACTGCCGAGTGTAGCGCGATCATTCAAAACAATATGCCTCATAAGCTAAAAGACCCAGGTAGTTTCTCTATACCTTGTAATATTGGAAAATTTGTCATAGACAAAGCTCTATGTGACTTAGGAGCAAGCATTAGTGTCATGCCCCTATCTATTTGCAAAAAGATGGAAATGGGAGAACTCAGACCCACGAAAATGTCCGTCCAATTAGCCGACCGGTCGGTTAAATACCCTGTAGGTATACTGGAAAACGTTCCAGTTAGAATAGGTCAATTCTATATCCCTACCGATTTCATCATCATGGACATAACCGAGGACTCAGTTACCCCTATCATATTAGGAAGACCATTCCTAGCCAGAGCTGGAGCTATAATTGATGTCAAGAAGGGCAGATTAACATTTGAAGTCGGAGAGGAAAAAGTGGAATTCATCCTTACTCAATTCCTACAAGCACCCGCCATGAATGACACATGTTATTTACTCGATATTATAGACGAGTGCGTGAGAGAGATGGAAGTTGAACAAACCACATATTATGAAATAATGAAAATTGAAACCCCTCTGATATTCGAAGACGACAATTGGAGAGAACCATATAAAGATGACAGTCTAAGCGAAAGTCTAGCACTTACACCCGATCATATGCCATGTTCCAAGAAACCAAAACTATAATTGAAAGTTCTACTAAAAATCTACGATACGAATTCCTTGATACTGAACAAACTCGACCTGTAATAGTAAATTCCAGTTTAGGAACGCTCGAAACTCAGAAACTTTTAGACGTTCTAAGGAAATACCCTACTGCGTTAGGTTACAACATATCAGACTTAAAAGGAATTTGTCCTTCAATTTGTATGCACCGTATTCTATTAGAAGAGGATTGTAAAACCTCTCGAGAACCTCAAAGAAGAATCAATCTGATTCTAAGCACTATAGTCAGAGATGAAATCAAAAAGCTAATGGAAGCTGGAATTATATACCCGATCTCCGACAGTAAATGGGTTAGCCCAGTGCATGTCGTACCTAAGAAAGGAGGTGTCACTGTCGTGAAAAACGCACAAGGAGAATCAATAACACAAAGAGTAGTTAGTGGACACAGAGTGTGCATTGATTATCGAAAACTGAACAAAGCTACTCGGAAAGACCATTTTCCTTTACCCTTTATTGATCAAATGTTAGAACGATTTGCCAAACACTCCTATTTCTGCTATTTAGACGGTTATTCCGGATTTTTCCAAATTCCGATTCACCCTGATGATCAAGAGAAGACTACATTCACGTGTCCCTATGGAACGTTCGCATACAGACGAATGCCATTTGGATTATGTAATGCTCCCGCAACTTTCCAACGATGTATGATGGCCATCTTCACAGATTTCATTGACAACATCATGGAAGTGTTTATGGACGACTTCTCTGTGTGTGGACAAAACTTTGAAGGATGTCTATTTAATTTAGAAAGTGTTTTAGAATGATGTGTGAAAGTAAACCTTGTGCTCAACTGGGAAAAATTCCATTTCATGGTCAGAGAAGGAATCGTGCTTGGACATGTTATTTCTAATAAAGGAATTGAAGTTGATAAAGCTAAGATAAAAGTGATTAAAGAACTCCGACCACCAAAGACCATTCGAGAGATACGAAGTTTTCTAGGACACGCCGGTTTTTACCGACGCTTTATTAAAGATTTCTCGAAAATTACAAAACCACTTACCGGTCTATTAATGAAGGATGCTGAGTTCATATTCAATGACGATTGTCTTAAAGCTTTTGAAACCCTTAAAGCCGCACTTATTTCTGTCACTTCTCTTGCTTTAGTACTAAACCATGGTGACACCCTTGTTCATCTGCCATCCCGACCACCGGTCCTGCTTACTTTGGATCATTGCAAATCGGCCCACCTCATCCACGAGCGGGACGACGGAAGATTTCATCCAGTGATACAAAACCGAGTTTACACTAACATTATTTTGCCTTACAGGGACCGAATCGACCCTCTGAACCGAGCCAACTGGCTATTTAACCCTGAAGGCCCTGCTACTGCTCAAGAAGAACCTCATGTCGGCCCCGCTGATGAGATGCAGGAAGAACTGGATCGAGCTGTTCCCGTGCCTGACATTCCTGAGTCGTCCTCTTCTGCACCACCTCCGTTTACTATGGAGGACGTCCTTAGAGCCCTCCATCAGCAAAATCAGATGGCTGTAGCTCTTGAAAGAAAGCATCAGGAGCGTTTCGACGCCTTACTCGCGCAAAATGCCCAAATCTTGAGTGGTCAACGCTCGACGAATGAAAGGCTTGATGAAGTGCCAAGCGAGCTTAATGCTTTAAGGATGGATGTTACATCTCTTGGACCCCAGAGCGCTGACTCTTAAGCTACTCCTTCCAGAAGGTCACGAACCCGAAGCCGCCGTGGTCGCCAGTAGTTTTTCCTTTTCTTGTTGTTTTCCTTGTTTTTCCGATGTATTTTTCATTTATCCTCGCCATTATATCATAACATTGAGACAACGTTTGATATAGTGTGGGAGGAGCACTGCATTCTTAATTTCAGAATGAGTAATTTCATCTCTATTTCAGTTATATTTCGTTATTTCATTTTCTCCCCGTTTTATTTAGCCATACCAAAAATTTTCGCCTTTTATATTCGCATAACCGTTAGTTACCTACTTTAACTGAAATCTTAGTTAGAAGGCCGAGAGCGATCAAACGAGAACTATACAATTATGACACCTTCGACTCCCTACTTACGCAAATCGTCTCCATTTTCGTTATACCGATACTTTGAGTTTTAAGTCTAAAATTAGCCCCTAGTAGTTTATATTAGCAGTCGGCACCAGTCTTAACACAAACCACGTGGAAAGTCGATGAACATAAGTGGATGATCTTGCAAATTGATTTAAATAGAATGTTACATGCTTTAAGGAAATAGGTATTGCACCAATTAAATTGGGCGATCCTCACCCGATCGTTTAATCCAACGGATGCAAAAGCTTCTACTAAGTAACATAAGAATCCATTGTCTAGGTGGTTCAGAAGCATCTGGTACTGAACTCGGTAGGGCAGACTACGGTTTGATCCCCCGCATCTTGCAATTGGATAAAAGAGGTTGCCACAAAATTGTGCCAGAAACCGTCGTGTTTTGATCAGAACCACTAACCGGCTATTCCACTACGTGCATGCAAGGATAATGGGCTTAATGTGATTGCGCAAGAACGAAACCGGGTGAAATATGAACGAGAAACCTTGAGTTGAATTATAACGGTATAATTGGACGTTTCGTTTAAAACGGATAGTCGTCGACTAGCTTGTTGCTTGTGTCATTTACGTATCGTTGTGGTTTCATTCGATTTTCTCGGCCGAACTAACTTAGGATTTCTTGAAATTATTTGAAAACGAAAGGTATACTAGTTATGTGCGTTTATAAAAACTTGTCCGATATTTTTAATTGATTATTTTGCTTGAGGACAAGCAAAGGTTTAAGTATGGGGGAATTTGATAACACGAAATTGTATCGTTTATTTTCCATGAAATTTACCCGTTCTATATTATTTTGACCCGATTAATTCCCGAATATTTCGAGTTTGTCATTACTTTTTGCAGGTATTCATAACTCAGCTCAAAACAGAAGAAAGCATGAAACAATGCAAGAAAGCATCAAAAGAATAGAAGAAAAAGATAAATCTGTCAAGAATTACAGATTTTGTAGCTGTGACGGTTGTAATGCATCTGCCACGACCGTAAGCCATCATGAAGCGTGTTACGACCGTAACACATCTGCCACGACCGTAACACGGGGAAACACAAAACCTGCTCGTAACGCCTCAATGACGAACGTAACGCGTATATCAGTTATTTGAAAAGTGAAGAACGTGGCAAAGCAAAACAGAAGGAGTTTTCAAACTCCTTATTTCTCTCCAGTCAAACCCCACGTTCACCACTTCTTCCTCAACTACCCACGTTCCTACATTTGTGGAGATTTTGAAGGAAAGCTTCGTTACAAGTCTTCAAGCCAACTGCCAAATTCATTCCTCTATAAATACCTCAACATTCAACGTTAGAAGAACAGAGTTTATTACAGTTTACTTGTGCGGAAGCTCTGCCGAAATCAAAACCATTATTCCTTCTGTTATTATTTTTTTCTGCATTTGTTTATTTCCATTCTTTTAATTTTATTGCCCAAATAATAATTCCCAATATCAGGAAATTATTATTATAGTTTAGGATTTATTATTCAAGCCTTAGAATTTGTCATATTACTGATACCAAGTCCGAGTTTCCGAATTGTGGAAGAGGGATTGAAGTATTGGCTTTATTTTCAGGTTTCTATTTTGCAATTGTATTACATAACTTTTAATTAATTAATGCATGTTTAATTTATTATTTATAATGTCCAATCTATGTTTGTTTGTTTTTATTTCCAGTACGTTCATTATAATTTCCATGGCTAGCTAAACATTTAGTGTCGGTATGGGATAGTAAGAGACATTAGGCATCTGATCAAACTTAGGCTAAAACTTTAATCAACTTAACTCTGGTTATAACTTTTTATGCTTAATAATAAAACCTTTGTTACGAAAGTAAGAAGAGTAAATAGGTTAGATCGAGACCACGAAAGTGTGAGGTTTTTAACCGGATAGCTAAAGTTAGGCATTTGATTTAAATACAGTGAAAGCGCTTTAAACCAAATTAGAATTAATTAAGTTTCCAAAAAATACTTCTAAACACTTATAGGCTAGCGAAAGCAGGTATAGGGCTTTAGACGTATAATCCGAGATAAGACCATGAAAGTGTGAGTTGAGGGTTTTTAAACTGATTAATTCTACAGATAAACCAAGTTGACCACCCTTATATGCCTAGGTCTGATTAGATCCTTTAGGTCGACTCTATTGCATACCGACCATTTCATTTTATAATTACTTTAAAATCAATTAGTTTACCTTCCTTAACCTTCCCAAAACCAACGTGACAATTTCCGCCTTAGCTAAATTAGCATTACTTTCCCGCACTAGAGTGATTACAAAGTCCCTGTGGATTCGACAATCTTTTATTACTACCGTGATAG
Organism: Vicia faba; assembly: GCA_948472305.1. Classification (NCBI taxonomy): domain Eukaryota; kingdom Viridiplantae; phylum Streptophyta; class Magnoliopsida; order Fabales; family Fabaceae; genus Vicia; species Vicia faba. The sequence goes on along the minus strand of OX451740.1, from coordinate 1,299,851,567 downwards.
GCTGTGCGCTTGCAGTTAAGATACCGTTAGACATTAGGTCGATCGCAGAAACATCAACCCTTAAGACATTCCCGATTCATTCTTTCGCGCGCATTTTAGTTTTAATTCTTTATTTTTGATTATTTCTGTAACTGCCTCCGGATGTAATAGTAATTAGGTTTACCGCTTTATTTAATTTCTCGTACTTATTTACCAAAACGGGTCTTTGTATTTTTGGCGATGTATAGACCCGCGCCTTGTAATAGCGTAGAATTTATATTTCCGCAATTTACTTTCCGCACCCCCTAACTGTTAAATGCATGAAAGAATGAATGTAAATAAAATTAACCTGTAGCTCACAAATAACATGTACAAAAACATTAACTGAAAAACAACACACAAAGCACATGCCACTCCTTAGGGTACGCCTCACTAGTTGCCTCGAGGTGGTCATCAAGTATAGGACGTCTTAGAGGTCGCCCTTTGTCTAAAGATCCAGTTGCCTCGAAACGGTTGCCTCGGATAAAAGGATCTAGGTCATTAGGGTTACTTCTAAGGTGTCCTAACTGTTGCTTCGGTGACCACACTGTCCCTACAATCGAATTGACCCAAACACTTCCAAAGATGGTGCTACCTACCTCTCAATGGTAGGATAGAACTATCTAAAGGACACTTACACAGCTTAATTCCTTAGGGTAGGTAGATGACTCATGGGTACTTGCTCTTTTCATAACAAACAAAATACTTTTCACACCTTACACTTTCAAAAAAGTTTTCAAACAATACTTCATACACTCTTGAGGACTGATACAAGAGTTACCTAGAAGTTTTCAAACGAACTTTTTCTAAACCCACACACACTTGAAAAGCAAACAAATTTTGAAAACATAAGAGCGAGTACCTAAGAGCCCTTGGATAACCACAGATAGAAAGGGTGCTAACACATTCCCTTTCTATAAATCTACCTCCCGAACCGAGAGACATCTCGAATAAGGAATTTTGCTGTGCTTTTGTCCTTTCCATGTTGGAGAACATAAAAGACGGTGGCGACTCTTGCTTACCGCGACATTTCGCGAAACCAGCTAAAAAACAGTCAGTTCTATTTCCACCGATCACACAAGCTTTTTGCATAAAGTCATTCTTTAGCCTCTAACTTGTTCCCTCTGATCACAATCCATCCACAGAGTCAGAAACAAACTTGTTTAAAGCATGAACTACTCTATATTAGCAAGTACACAAGCATTGAAACTTGTTTTCTCAAAAATCACATGTTTGGCTTAAGAATGAAAATTCAAATTCTGAGTTGTTACAAGCCTCAAAACCTCTTGCTTATAAGTATACACACTATTTGAAAGTTAACACACGATCAAGAATCCCCTTAAACTCACTCAAACTCCCTCTATCCAGAAATTATCCCAAAACACCATTTTGTGCAAGTTCTTACTTTTCATACCAATCTCACATTTCCCTCGTGCGTTTCTTAGCCTTTTAGTTTCTAAAGCTTCCTTGCATCAAGACTAACTTATCCTTGTACCTGTTTCATTTCTGTAACACCATTTTCCCTATCTTCCATAACCAAAAACAAAGCATCACAGTTGGACTTCTCCAGGCCATTCCAGCCACCCTCAGCTTAAGCCAGCCATTGCACTAGCTTCCTAGAGGTCCAAGGAAGCTAACCTGATCATCAGCACTAACTGAAACAAGCTCATTTGCATTTCACGATTTCCAGTTTTGAGGTATTTGTCTTGAACTTCTATCTCATTACTTAGGCATTGTTAGGCTTACATTTGTGAAGATAAGATGTAGACCTCATTGCCACGAAGTTGTACATATCCATAGTTTACATTTATATGGCTTGAGCTTAGAGAATTTTAGAGTTGAAGTTTCTGAAATTTTTAGGGTTTAAAATAGGGCCAGAGAAATTCTAACTTATTTTTTACTTTCAGCCTTAGTTATTTACATGGTTAGAATCGTGAGGAAGAATGCAACGACTTTCATTTTGTCACTTTCCATTTTTGTTGAGAAATGAAGAAGTTACAGGTACACCGGCTGAAGGTTGAAGATGAAGTCATCAGGACTGGGTTTGCTTTATATATTTATGGTTTTGCCTATATAAACAGATGTATAGCCACCCCAGTGGTAAAGCGCGCGCCTGTTCACCCTATGGTCCTGGGTTTAAGCCCCAGCGAGACCATTTTGCTTTTTTCCTTTTTTTTTGACATTTTTGATTTCTGTTTGCAAGCGCTGGGCCCTTTGGGCCTGACATTATTTTTTTGTTTTTGCTAGCATACACCCTGTTTACTTGTGACACCACCCTGTCCCATTTTATTTTTATTTTATTTTTTTCTTTTAAATATATTTTCTAAAATACCAAAAAAATCATAAAAATGTATAAAAATAATAGATTTATATTTTGACATAATTTAAATATTTTTTCACATAAATAAAAATTATTTTTATACTTTATTTCACTCTTATTAATTTATTTGTAAAATAAAACTAGGTTATTATTCATTTAAATACACTTATTTTTTAATATAAAAGGACCAAAAATATTTCATGACACCACATATTATTTTCAAGACAAAAAAATATAAAAATATAAAAAATATTTTTTTCCTTTAAAACTTATTTTCCTTTATTCAACTAAAAATAGATTTAGAGTTTCATTTACAAAATATTTTCTTAATTAAAATATTTTCTTAAATAATTTCTTTATTTAACTTAACTTTAATTTAATTTAATTACTTTTTTTTAGGTCAAAACCTCCTTCATATTAAGAACCCAAACAAGAATCTTTTTCTTTGCATTTACAATTCTTGCATATTTATTTCATCTTGTATATTATTTATTCTAATTCTTGTACAAATTCAATTTGGTTGTAATAGATTAATTAGGTTTATATTATTGCAATCCCCATTCATAAATTGTATACCCCCTCCCACAAATCCTGTAATAGTGTAGTAATTTTAAATTTTGCAATTTATCGCTTTCATATATACAATGCTAGTAATTAGGGTTTGTATGGCAAGATAAAAACAATCAAATAGAAAAACCTAATTCAAGACAAAAACAAGCATGAAAATGACACACTTGCACACAAGCACCCCTAGGGTTATCCCACTTGGTTGCCTTACAAAAATGGCCATATTACGCATGTGAGGTATCTTAGCAAAACCAAACAAATACAAGATCATAGTCTCTCGATGACGCTATTCAAAGTTGCCTTAAAAAATGATCTTAGTCCCTTAAAAATAATGCTAAGATACCTTGCAACATTGCTAATCATGGTTATACGATGACCCACGCACGTCCCGTTTACATCCAAAGATAGGGTTGCTTACCAAATCAATGGTAAGACAACAATGTCAAAGGAAAAGAAAATGAACAAGAAAGACATTAGAGTAGGTAGATTGCTCCTAATTACTTACTCCATTTCAAAACAAACATCCTTGCTATTTTCAAAACAATCACATACAAACATCTTACAAAATTGAAAACCTTTTCAAAAGATCAAACATCTTTGTATACATTCTTACGAACAAGAATCATTACAAAGATTGCATAAACAATGGACTATTTACAAAATACTTTCAAAAACCACACAAAGCACAATTTCAAACAAAAGCAAGTGATCTATCAAGTAACTAAGAGCCCATGGAAAGCCATGGATGAATAGGGTGCTAATACCTTCCCTTTTCATAATCTACCCCCCGAACTCAAGAAACAATCTCAAAGGTCTTTCCTGTGCTTTTTCACCTTTCCTTTTGGATAAAAGAAAAGTTGATGGCGACTCTTGCTAACCTCAACATTTGCGATCAAACGCAAAACCCTCAAGTCAGTTCTCCCACCGCATCACAGAACTGACGACTCTGCTGAGGAAAATTATAAAAGTTGGGTTACCTTAGGGATATATCACATTTATTTTCTTTCATTGTTTGACTTGTATGCTTTACATTATGGTTCTTTGTTTGGGTTTGAATCATCTACCTGGATTTGGGATACATTATAGGTAAGTAGCAATACGTTGTGGAAATTGTGCAGGGTATACCGACATGGTCTAAGGAATAGCTATGTTAGTGCGACATATTTGTGGGTACCGGTAGCCTTTGAGTTAATCAAAGAGAATACGAGGCCGCTGAGTGATTTCATAAAGCACTAATAAACTTCTAGAACCTTTACTTAACCAACTTGACCTTTAGGATGTAGTGAGATGACTGGCATTGGTGCAGTCTGAAGTTAGTAGATACTCGATACTACACTCATTGAGGTTTAGTTTCTTGGGATATTTCGGTCGCCATTAAAGAGGATTGAGCTGAAACAATGACCAAGAAAACAATCCAGTGATATTGAGCTCCTTAGAACCCGGATACTATTACTAGGACAGGTTTGAGCCAACTAAACTTCAAGAGGGTACTTAACTATAAAACTCCGTGCAAGCCTAAACCTAAGGACTTGTTTGCTTTGTTTGTATATGCATACTTGTACATAACATCATGAACATCATGAACATCATATACATCCACTAACCATTTCAAGGATTTTTGGATTCATGTTTGTTCTTGTTTTGTAGGATATGAATTCACTTCACAGGAAAACTATTCAAGTAAACCTTGTAAGAATCCCTCCATAACTTAAGGAGCTAGTTTCAAGGATTCCTGAAAACTCTCTATTCATCGAGAGACATGGTCGTATACTTAACTTGGTCACCTCCAACACAGATGATGACATGATGAAAGTGATTTTTCAGTTCTTTGATCCTTTACACCATTGCTTCACATTTCTCGACTATCAACTTGTGCCTACTTTGGAATAATTCTCCCAACTCTTGAGGATTCCCATTCTCAATAAACTACCTTTCAACCGTACATAAAGAGACCCAAATCCGGAAGATATTTCTCAAGCCCAACACTTGCACTCATCTGATGTCACAACTCATTGAGAAACAAGGAGTGGTGTCAAAGGTTTCCTAGCAAAGTTCCTGTTTGAGAAATCCCAAAGCTGTTGGAATTCCTTAGACTTGTAAGCCTTTGAGGAAATTGTGGCTCTCCTCATCTATGGGATGGTTTTGTTTCCAAATCCTGACCAACTCATAGATGTGAAGGTTGTCAAAATCTTCATATCCCGCAACCCGCTTCCTACATTGCTTGGAGATATCCTACACTCCTTTCACACTCGCACAATGAGGAAAAGAGGTGTCCTTATGTGTTGCACTCCTATCTTAGCAAGATGGTTTATTTCTCATCTTCCCCAATCTGTATTAAAGAATGAGCAAGGTTCAAGGTGGTCACAAAGGTTGATGACGCCAAACATTCAGACATTCATTGGTGCTCTCGATCCAAAGAGAATATTATCATTGTCGACTGTTGTGGAGAATTTCCTAATGTCCCTTTACTTGGCATTAGGGGGGGTATCACCTACAACCCTTGTTTAGCCTTAAGACAGTTTGGTTACGCCCGAAGGGATGGCCCGCACGAGATGCTGATTCAAGGTTTGGTATTTGGCTATGACAACGATGATCAAGGTCTTCACCATAGATTTATTCGAGCTTGGAGGATGTTAAACAAGGTGGATAGAAAGACTTTGGGGCACAATAATTACATCCCTCTTGAGCCTTACCTCAAATGGGTACAAACTCGCGCTCAGAGTTTTATGATGCCTTACCCCTCCATTCTCCCCGTAATCATTAAGCCTGTCATAGAGGGAGATGTTCCATACACTATCCTACATATTGACATGCCCACATATCTTGAAGACCTACAAAGGGATTGGATACAACTCAAAGGAGAGCGAGACACTTTCGAAGCCCAATTCTATGCAAGCGAGAAAAAGGTTTTGGAACTCACTAGGCTACTTCATGAGGAGCAGACTCTGAGTGCCTACATTACACCAAAGAGGATGCGCACTACCTTTCTATCTTAGAGTTTTTTATATTATTTTGCCCAAGGGGCATTTATGTACTCAAGCTTTATCTTATTAATATAACGTGTGTTTCCTTTTTGTCTAAAACAAATTTGAATCTTTGAAATCCTTGAAAACATTACATATGCATATACCATTCATCATAACATAAGCAAGTTTTTTGCAACAAGTCTCCTCATCTCTCAATTGTTTATTTCAGTAAGATGGATCTTGAGCAAACAGTGAAGGATCTTTAAGCACAGAATACACAGTTTCAACAGTTTCTCTTGACCCTAGCCAAGGGGCAAGAAGAATTGAAGACTTTGCTGGCTGAAGAGAGGAAAAAGAAAACAAAGAAGGTAACTGGAGTGTTAAACATGGGAAGAAGATTTCATGGGCAGACAAGAAGGACTTTAGACTTTGCAACAACATCCGATGAAAGATACAACCAAGATGGTAAAGGCAAGGAGACAGTTGTCCCAACAGAATCAGAGGAGGAAGAGGAAGAAGAGGACTGCTCTGAAGAGAAATACCCTCCAGCTGATGACAAGTATAAACATCTCGAAGAGCGTTTGAGCGTAATGGAAATCCAAAAGGTGCCAGGCTTGGACTTTGAGGAATTGGGTTTGGTGTCGAGTATTGTGATTCCTCCGAAATTCAAAGCACCTGTATTCGTTAAATATGACGGAGTTTCATGCCCTAAAATGCATCTTCGGTCATATGTGAGGAAAATTCAACCCCACATTGCTGATAAAGACTTATGGGTGCACTTCTTCCAAGACAGTTTGTCTGGAACTCTACTTGACTGGTTTTACCAACTAGAAAGAGTCAACATTCACAATTAGGAAGATCTTGTTGCAACTTCCTACAAACAATATCAATATAATGCTGATCTTGCACTTACCCGTACTCAACTCCAGAGAATGGCCATGGCTTCCAAAGAAGGTTTCAAGGACTATGCACAAAAATGGAGATATTTGGCTGGAAGAGTTCAACCCCCTCTATCTGAGAGAGAATGGGTGGACATGTTCTTGGGCACCTTGTCTGGTCCCTTCTTCAATCATTTAATCGGAAGTTAATCTGCAGGCTTTACTGAACTAATATTGACCAGAGAGAGGATAGAAGCCAGTATAAAGAATGGAAAGATTCAGAAAGACACATCTTCTTCTATAGCTGTAAGGAAGCCTTTCATCGGAAATAAAGAGGTGGTTGTTGTGTATCCGCAAAGAAACCAAGATAGGGCCGAGCGCCGACCAATGGTGGGGGCTGTTATGATCCCAAAACCTGCGTCTGATCAGCAAAGAAATAATCAACCAAGGGTAAAAAGGCCAGTCAGGCATTTCACCAGAATCAATATGACCCTGTGATCGGTGGATCTGGAACTGTCTGTTTAACGCTGGTTCGCGAAATGTCGCGGAAGCAAGAGTCGCCACCGTCTTTTATTTTCTCCAAATGGAAAGGACAAAAGCACAGAAAAATTCCTTAAAGAGATTGCTCTCGGTTCGGGAGGTAGATTATAGAAAGGGAAGGTGTTAGCACCCTTTCTATCCATGGTTATCCATGGGCTCTTAGATACTTGCTCATTGTGTTTTCAAAAATGGTTTGTTTGCTTTTCAACTGTGGGTTTTAAAAAGTTTCTTTGAAAATTTCAGTTCGACTCTTGTATCGGTCCTCAAGAGTGTTTGAAAAAATGCTTTCGAAAGCTTTTTGAAAAGTGTGTTGGTGTGAAAAGTATTTTTGAATTTGTTTTTGAATTAGAGCAAGTATCTACGAGAACCTACTTACCCTAAGGAATTCGTCTGTGTAGATGTCCTTTAAAGTAGTGCCATCCCACCATTGAGAGGTAGGTAGCACCACCGTTGGAGGTGTTCGGGTCAATTCGAGGTTCGGGACATGGTGATCACCAGAGCAATAGGAAGACACCTTAGATGCTACCCTCATGCCAGGTTCCCGGATCATGAGGACTTACTAAAACATCCTCTACTCGATGATCACCTTTCGAGAGGCAAGGCAACAGTGAAGCGTACCCTAGGGGTGGTGTGTGCGATTTGTGTGTCATTTTCATTTGCATCTATCTTGTCATGTTATCAGTGTTCTACGCTTGTTTTTATTTAAGGCCATTCATTCTTGCATGTCATTTGATTAACAGTTAAAAATGCGAGGAAAGTAAATTCTAAGCTATTACAAATGGCGCGGGTCCACATCGCCTAAAAGTTTCTCGAACCCGATTTGACAGAAAAATAAATAAATTGAAAGTGCGAGAAGTAATTACAAGGCTTCGGGAGAGGTACATAATTATTTAAGCAAAATAAAATAAATATGCGAAATTAAACAATTAAGTCGAAAGGAGGGCGTTGGACCCTTTTTGCAAAATTAAATTAATAATGGAGTTAATTAATTAAAAGAGACAGAACTTATTTTTTGTGTTTTTTTTGGATTTAGGAGAAAAAAAAGAATTAATTAAAATTAACTACTAACCCTAATTCTACTTTATTTTAATTTATTAAGAAAACATTAAACTTTAACCTAAATTAAACCTAATTTTTTATATACAATTTTAATTATGAAAATAAATAGAATAAATAATAGTATTATAAGAAAGAAAAATTAAAAGGAATAAAAACATTAATTAGACCTAATTCTACTTCTTTTTAGATTTTTTTTATTATGAAAGGAATTAAAATAAAAACCCTAATTTAAACTAATTAATTATATACAATTTGTTTATGAAAATAATTAAAATAAAATACTTATTATATTTTGCTCTTTTTCTGATTTTTTTTATGATATTTTGTGAAAATAATAAATTAATTAAACAAGTAATAAATAAAATAAAAATAGAATTTAAAAATAAAGAAAACAAGAATTATGCAAACCTAGGGGGTGGTAGTCCCCAAAGTGGAGGTCTGGCCCAAGAATTCTGAGCCCAATAACCTTCAAGTTCGTTGACTTCTCCAGACGCTATGTGGCACCTTTGACCAGGCTTATGATGCGCCTCCAACCTACGCCCTTGATTTGATCTCCAGGGACACATGGATGTGGGATGCTGGAAGGCATATGGTGTGTCTTGATGCTGGCGCTGCATGGGAACATAGATAGCAAAATAATAAGGGAAATAATACAGACCTGGGGCTGGAACCCAGGTCTTGGACGTGAATGCACTCAACGCTTGCCAGCTGAACCACTGAACTCTTTTGTTAAATAAATAAACAACAATTAATATAATATGAAACAATGTCTAAATGCCTTCAGCGCGCGAATTTTTAAATCACCCTATCACCGTGTGCCACGAATTCGTCTTCTCCACTTTCCTGAAACACAAAACATTTAGGCCACGGTTTTACACGCGTTCTGTTAGGTAGCTTTCCAGAAAATAACGATTAGCCCTCAGCCACTCATAAATTGAGCGCGAGGGTATGTTTAGATTCGTTCAGATGCGCTGGTTTGAATGGCATGGGTCTGGAAAGCTAATTTTTCCTCGTTTCAAAAGCCCTAATCTGAAGCTTGCAAAACCCTAAAACTTGGCAATGGTGAAATCGTGTATACAGCATAAAAATGCAATTAAGCATATTGGTTAGCTTGCAAACCTTTCACTGATCATGAATATATAATTAGAATGCCATGAATGTGCGTAAATATGGAAACACGATAATGAAAAAAAATGGAACAAGAGTGACTTCTGTATACCGTTTCAATGCGTAAGGCTTGAGGTTTTTGATTGGAATACGTCCTATATTGCTCAAGGAAGCTAATGGGATAGGTTTTGTGCCTTGAATCCACCTAAAAAGTGTTTTTCAGATTTGAGTTTTTAGAGAAAAAATTCAAGTTTGATAATGTCTTTCTGGAGCAGCTGCGCGTGTATTCTCATTAGGGTTGTGTTCTAGCATATGTAGTGAGTGCATTAGGTCAAGAAAAATAGCACAAATCCAATGCATTCATGGCTTTTGAAAATTTGATTCTTTAAGATTTTTTCATATCTTTTTCCATGCAATTTTGTGTCAATTAGGATCCAATCAAACCAAATCTTCCCATATTTGAATGTGCACGAATTATTGAGTCTAAAACATGTGCAAAAAGATTTGTTAAATTAAATTAAGTGTTTTTCATATATTTAAATGATTTAAATGAATTAATATAAATAAAAATTCAAATAAATAAATAAAAAATGATAAAATACTTCCCTTTGGGCCAAGTGGTCGTGCACATGCCATGGATGATGAATTATGGAAGAAAAATGGGCCCATTAGCAATTTTAGGTCATTTGAAGTGATGTTGACTTTTCAAAATATCCAAAAATTTCCCAACTTCCACAAGGCACAACTTGCTCAATTTTTAAGCTTTTCTCATGTTCTTGGACATTTTGGAAAGGTCTTTGAGTCCTCTAACCAATGTCTTTGGTCCCATGTCATTTTGATTTACCAATCTCAAGTTATGGCCTTTGACTTAAAGTCCCTTTTTGTTGACTTTTGAAAATGACCTATAATGTTGAAATTGATAACTTTTTGTGAGAGCATTTCTTGGACTTGAAGTATGAAGATGAGTTGTAGGAAATGTATTTCTATTCAAAATGAGCTTTGGATGGAATTTTTCTGATAATCCATGTGAAAGTTATGCCCTGGTCAATTTCAGTTGACTTTTTCAACTGTCCAAATAAGGAGACTTTTTGCAATTTGATGATTTCTGAGCCAAATTTTGAGAATCATGATCAAGCATTGATCAAATGATGTTTGTGGCTTCAAAATGATATGTTGACCAAAAATTTGAACTTTTGACTGTCAAATGACCATTTTGCCCCTACAGTTGACTGTAGTGCAACTAGGGTTTTTGACTGTGCAATTTTGAGCTGAATGTTTTGAAACTTGATATGAGGATACTTGACCATATTTGTAGACATGTGAGACTTGATTGGGCCTTTGAAAACTTCATTCTCTTGATCAGAACACAAACCCTAATTTTGACTGTATAGGAGATCTTTGACTGTGCAACCCTTGGGGAGTTTTGAAGCTTGACTTGGCAATTTCTTGAAGAATATGGGAGGGAAAATTTTGGGGTACAACAGTTGCCCCTGTTCAATCTTCTTAGACCTGAGGATGCAGATTGGCTGACGTGCCTTTCGTAATCCGAGGGTGGAAGATGATTGAACACTAGAGTGCCCAGAAATTTGCGCTCACATAGTAGCAGTGCGCTGATGGAATGGGCTTATAGATGCCATTTAGAGATTGCTGGATAGGATGATGGGCTTATAGATGCCATTTAGAGGTTGATGGATAGGATGATGGGCTTATAGATGCCATCTGGATGTTGATCGCGTAAGAGATTCCTTAGCGAGAACCTGCATACCTGCAAAAGAAATAATGAGTACCTGACACGTTGCAGGAGCTGATTTCAGATGCTTGGCATAGATATGTCCTGACTGGTTACAGGAGCTGAGTTTGGAGCTTCACAAGATGATGAATGAGCCAGGGATGGTTGCTACCTTAGCATGAATGGTAAGAGAACCTTGGGTGATTTTAACTTCAACAACGCTCGTTGAGAAAATCTTGGTGGGAAATACCATCTTCGCAGGATCGGGAAGAGAACCATAGGTCATTATAATCTGAAAGGGAATCACCTCACTCATTGTCGGAGAGGGAACTATAGGAAATTATAATCTGAAAGGAATTATCACCTCACTCACCGTCGGAGAGGGAACTATCTGGTAAGGAATTATTACCTCACTCACCGTCGGAGAGGGAACCATAGGAGATTATCACCTCACTCACCGTCGGAGAGGGAAACATCTGAAAAGGACTTACCACCTCACTCACCGTCGGAGAGGGGACCATAGGAGATTATCACCTCACTCACCGTCGGAGAGGGAAATATCTGAAAAGGACTTACCACCTCACTCACCGTCGGAGAGGGGACCATAGGAGATTATCACCTCACTCACCGTCGGAGAGGGAAATATCTGAAAAGAAATTACCACCTCACTCACCGTCGGAGAGGGGACCATAGGAGATTATCACCTCACTCACCGTCGGAGAGGGAACCATCTGAAAAGGACTTACCACCTCACTCACCGTCGGAGAGGGAACCGTAGGAGACTATCACCTCACTCACCGTCGGAGAGGGAAACATCTGAAAAGGACTTACCACCTCACTCACCGTCGGAGAGGGAACCATAGGAGACTATCACCTCACTCACCGTCGGAGAGGGAAACATCTGAAAAGGACTTACCACCTCACTCACCGTCGGAGAGGGAACCGTAGGAGACTATCACCTCACTCACCGTCGGAGAGGGAAACATCTGAAAAGGACTTACCACCTCACTCACCGTCGGAGAGGGAACCGTAGGAGACTATCACCTCACTCACCGTCGGAGAGGGAAACATCTGAAAAGGACTTACCACCTCACTCACCGTCGGAGAGGGAACCATAGGAGACTATCACCTCACTCACCGTCGGAGAGGGAAACATCTGAAAAGGACTTACCACCTCACTCACCGTCGGAGAGGGAACCGTAGGAGACTATCACCTCACTCACCGTCGGAGAGGGAAACATCTGAAAAGGACTTACCACCTCACTCACCGTCGGAGAGGGAACCGTAGGAGACTATCACCTCACTCACCGTCAGAGAGGGAAACATCTGAAAAGGACTTACCACCTCACTCACCGTCGGAGAGGGAACCATAGGAGACTATCACCTCACTCACCGTCGGAGAGGGAAACATCTGAAAAGGACTTACCACCTCACTCACCGTCGGAGAGGGAACCGTAGGAAAGGAATTATCACCTCACTCACCGTTGGAGAGGGAACCATAGGAAATTATAACCTAAAAAGGAAATCTCATGCACCGTCGGAGAGAGAACCAATAGGAAATTATAACCTGGGATAACTTCTACTGAGTCTTTATCAGAAAAATCTGTTGGGAGTCGATTTAGCTGGACTAGAGAAGGCCTGGGACTGGATAAGAAATCTTTGGAGTCGATTAACTGAACCGGTCTAGGTCTTGCAATACGATTGAGAATTTCAACTGCATCTTTCCTGAAAGGTAAAGGTCAGTCATATGCAATGCATGATATGGATCAAGCGATGATGTTCTCAATATAAATGAGATTTGTATAATATAATGCGTCTATGCATGCTATAATGATGTATGTGATGTTTTATGTATGTTTTTGTCTAGGAAAGTGAATCCTTGACGGGTGCCGGGAAGTCGTATCCTGGGCTGATGTTGAAGAATAGATTTTTCTTCCGCTGGGGATGATGACTGCACGAATACCGGTAGGAGAAGATGACTCCGTTGTGGAATAAACTTGGCAAATGGAAGATTCTGCGGGGAGAAAAATACTCTAGCGACCATGCTGGGGAGCAATACTCTGTGGGAAGAGAGATGCCTTGCTGAGTGTTGATAATAATTTGCTGGGGATACACTTGTTGTATTGGAAGTGCTAATAGATTTCGCTGGGGTAAGAAGACTTCGTCGAGGACGCTCTTTCCGTGGCTTTTGGCTGAGGATAACCCAGTTATATCCTGTTTAGGAAATAACTCTTTAAATCAAGCCGGACGACGCGTTCGTGCTCCGCGAGGGGATAAGCTTCCAGAATCTACTGGGGATAAGCTTGCTGCTTGGGGGTATGAATTCCAAATTTTCTAGGGAAACTGGATTGGACTCTTTTGGGGAAGTTTGAACTGCATCGGGGAAGTGACTCTTTTGACTATTGATATACCGCCGGGGAACAATCTTTAGACCAAGACTGCCGGGGATGCTTGTATTGCCGCTGGGGAAGTATTGAGATCTACGGGAGGATACTCAATTTCCTTGAGACTTGATAACTCTGCCTGGAGAAGAATGCACTGTTTTGCTGAATCACTCTCTGGGGAATTAAGATGTACTAGTCATGTTCTTTAGTTGAACCTACCTTGGTACCTTGGAGGATAGAACAATTGGATTGTTTAGACAACTCTTTTATTGCCCCTGTTTCTAGCGTCACCTGTAATAAAATCCTTTGTTTCGTATGCAAATATTTATGAGTTAGCAAACTATTGTCAATGCATATATCACAAATTGAACCTTGGACGTTCTTCGCAAAACAAAACAGAAAAAGAAAAAACAGTTGGCACATTTAACTGAAAATATATTTGTATTGATTTTGAATGACCTGTGAATAGGCGTTTTGTGTACAAGAGGCTGATGTCCTAGTAAGAGGAACGCCGCCGAACAAGAGAGTTTATACAAATTCTGTACAAAAGAAAATAAAACAGCTGTGTGAAATATGAATGATCCCACTGGGTTTCAACTCTGCTGTTGCCTTTATAACTCCGAGCGTCTCATCACTTGATAACCTTGGTTGAAGGTGAAGCTGACTGATCAATGCCATTTGAATTTGATGTAGATACCGAATTCTGGATGCAAAGTGATCAATGAGACATAGTATTACGCTTTATCCCTAATTTTTTCCTGGACCGCCCTTTCGGGTTTTCAGTCCACCGGGATACCCATTTTTGCCCAAGCCGCCTTTTCAGATTTTCGACTTGCCGGGTGTACAGATTTTTCATTTTCATCCCTTCATTTTGCCCGAACCCTTTTGGTTCGACGGGAAGCCCTAATTTTTGCCTAGGCATGTCAGCCTAGCGGGTTTTTTCTTTCATGCGTAGTATCTTTTTACTATGTCTGCATTGGCGGGGTGAGGAAGGTCGTCACCATCCATATTGGTTAATATCATTGCTCCTCCTGAGAACACATGCTTAACCACAAATGGCCCTTCGTACGTAGGGGTCCATTTGCCCCTTGGATCACTCTGAGGGAGGATGATTCTCTTGATTACCAGATCCCCAACTTGATATTCCTGTGGTCTGACCTTTTTGTTAAATGCCCTGATCATCTGTTTCTGATACGTCTGACCATGGAAGATAGCAGCAAGTCTTTTTTCATCAATGAGGTTGAGTTGATCAAGTCGTGTCTGGATCCAATCATCTTCGTTCAGATTCGCATCCTTCATTATCCGGAGAGAGGGTATTTGCACTTTGATCGGTAAGACTGCCTCCATACCATAGACCAGAGAGAAAGGAGTTGCCCCGGTTGACGTCCTAGCTGAGGTACGGTACCCATGTAGAGCGAACGGTAACATATCGTGCCAATCTTTGTAAGTCACTGTCATTTTCTGCACAATCTTCTTGATGTTCTTATTTGCCGCTTCTACAGCCCCATTCATCTTCGGTCTGTAAGGAGAAGAATTGTGGTGCTGTATCTTGAACTGTTCGCAGAGCTCGGCGATCATCTTATTGTTCAGATTGGTACCGTTGTCTGTAATAATCCGCTCAGGGACGCCGTACCGACAGATCAGGTTGTGCCGAATGAACCGTGCCACCACAGTCTTGGTTACCGTAGCATAGGAAGCTACTTCGACCCACTTCGTGAAATAATCAATCGCCACTAGGATGAAGCGATGCCCATTAGATGCCGTAGGTTTAATCTCGCCGATCATGTCTATGCCCCACATTGCGAACGGCCAAGGCGCAGTCAGAACATTCAGGGGAACCGGAGGAACATGCACTTTGTCTGCGTAAATCTGGCACTTGTGGCATGTCCTGGAATGTTGGTAACAGTCAGCTTCCATTGTGGACCAGTAATATCCTGCCCGTAGGATCTTCTTAGCCATAGTGTGTCCACTGGAATGTGTACCAAAGGTCCCTTCATGTAGCTCTTCCATGATTCTTTCTGCTTCAGTTTTATCCACACAACGCAGTAAGGTTGAATCATGGTTTCGCTTATATAAGATGCCGTTGTTAAGGAGGAACTTTGCTGCGAACCTTCTCAGGAACTTCTTATCGTTGACAGAGGCACCTTCAGGGTATTCCTGAGCTTCCAATTATCTCTTCACCTCATGGTACCAAGGCTTCTCAGTCACCAATTCAGTCTCGAGATCACAACAGTATGCCGGTTCGTCCAGTTTCCAAATGATGATTCGGGGAGCCTCGTTATCCCATTTAACCTTGAACATAGAATACATTGTAGCTAACGCGTCCGCTAACTGATTCTCTTCTCTTGAAAAGTGCTCAAAGGTTATCTCTGTGAAGTGGGGGATCAGGGTCAACACACATTCTCTATAAGGAATCAAGTTTGGATGTTTCGTATCCCACTCTCCTTTGATCTGATTGATCACAAGAGCGGAATCTCCGAAGACACTTAGAAATTTGATCCTTAGGTCGATCGCAGCTTGAAGACCCATGATACACGCCTCATACTCAGCCATGTTGTTGGTACAGTTGAAACATAGCCGGACAGTGAGTGGAGTATGAGTACCTTGAGGAGATATGATGATGGCGCCGATACCATTTCCCAAAGCATTGGAGGCTCCGTCAAAGTGCATAGACCATCGGGATCCTGGTTCAGGTCCTTCATCCGGTCCAGGTACTTCACAATCAGTCACTATCATGATGCTCTCATCCGGAAATTCAAAGTTCATTGACTGATAATCATCTACAGCTTGATGTGCCAAGTGGTCTGCCAATACACTTCCCTTGATGGCTTTCTGGGTTGTGTACTGAATGTCGTATTCCTTCAAGATCATTTGCCATCTTGCAATTCTCCCAGACAGAGCAGGCTTTTCGAATATGTACTTTATAGGATCCATCTTTGAGATCAACAAGGTAGTGTGAGTCAGCATATACTGTCTCAGCTGGCGAGCAGCCCATACCAAAGCGCAGCAAGTTTTCTCAAGCAGTGAGTATCGGGTCTCACAGTCGGTAAACTTTTTGCTAAGGTAATAAATGGCATGCTCTTTTCGGCCAGACTCGTCATGCTGCCCCAGCACACACCCCATTGAGTTGTCCAGCACTGTCAGATATAGTATCAGAGGTCTCCCTTCAACCGGTGGCATAAGGATAGGTGGTTCTTGGAGATACTCTTTGATTTTTTCAAAAGCAGCCTGACATTCATCGTTCCAACGTACTACCTGATCTTTCTTCAGCAGCTTGAAGATTGGCTCACAGGTAGCAGTCAGATGTGAGATGAAACGAGTGATGTAATTCAGGCGTCCTAAAAAGCCTCTGACTTCCTTCTCTGTCCTAGGAACTGGCATCTCTTGAATAGCTTTGACCTTGGCAGGGTCCACTTGAATACCTTTATCACTGACCATGAAGCCTAGCAATTTCCCAGATCTTACCCCGAAGGTGCACTTGTTCGGGTTCAATCTCAGCTTGTATAGTTTCAAACGGTCAAACAACTTCTGCAGATGATCTAGATGCTCTTCCTCAGTTTGGGACCTCGCGATCATGTCATCCACATACACTTCTATCTCATGATGGATCATATCATGAAATAGAGCAACCATGGCACGTTGGTAGGTTGCCCCAGCGTTCTTTAATCCAAATGGCATGACCTTGTAACAGAAGGTCCCCCACTGAGTAACAAATGTAGTCTTTTCCATGTCTTCAGGTGCCATCTTGATCTGATTGTAACCTGAAAAGCCATCCATGAAAGAGAATACTTTGTGCTGAGCCGTATTATCAACAAGGACGTCAATGTGAGGTAAGGGGAAGTCATCCTTGGGGCTGGCCCTGTTCAGATCCCTGTAATCGACACATATTTTGACCTTACCATCCTTCTTAGGTACCGGCACCACGTTAGCAACCCACTGAGGGTAAGAAGTCACTGCAAGGAACCCAGCATCAAACTGTTTCATCACCTCGGCTTTAATCTTTTCCGACATCTCTGGACGCATCCGACGAACCTTTTGCTTAACTGGAAGGCAGTCTTCCCTAGTTGGCAAGTGATGGACTACAATATCGGTATCCAACCCGGGCATGTCTTCGTAGGACCAAGCAAAGATCTCCATATAATCATACAGCATTTGAGTCAACCGTTGCTTCATGCTGAGCTCTAGGTTGGCACCAATCTTTACCTCTTTCCTGTCTGCCTCAGTACCCAGGTTTATGGCTTCCACTGGCTCTTCATGGGGTTGAATTGCCCTCTCTTCCTGAAGCAACAGTCTTGCAAGCTCGCCGGGCACTTCACAATCATCTTCACCTTCGTCTTCGGCTAAGTTGATCGGATTTTCGAAGTCATAATTGGCAGTAGCAGAGTTGTTATCAGTGAGATCCATAGTGGATTGAAACCTGTATGAGTGAGTGTGTGTGTAAATACAGCTGTTTTGAAATATATGAAAAGGAAATAAAGACAGAAAAGGAGCATAAAATTTGCGATGCGAAAATACGTCCAAGATTTTTATTCATGGTATATGAAATGACAGTTTGTATGCCCTCACAAATAGAACCACGGTGCCTCGGGTAAGACACCGGGCCATAGAGTTTATCATTGTTTATTACAAAATAACGAAACAAAGAAATTTATTACTGCGTCACAAAGGTAACAGGGGTATGGTCTTTAGCAATCCAATTGTTCAACCCGCCTTCAGCCGTTGGATAGATCCAGCTATTGAATTCAGCTTCGTCCACTTCGTTGTCTTCCCCGACAGCATTCACTCCTGAACTTGTAATGAATACCGGAGGTCTCCCGATCTTCGCTTTCCTCATAGCCTTCTGACCTTCTGTGGTAAAACCCAGCCCAAATTTATCAGTCTTCTGTGTGAAGTCTGGGAGCCTGCCCCAGTCGGCACATTCACCCTTCTGAACCACAGCCCGGGCATCCTTCAAGGAAGCCATCTTCAAAGGAACACTTTCTTCTGCTGCTGTTTCTGCTGCTGCTGCTGCAATTGGAAACACCTCCTCGAAATGTTGAAAGGGGGTTTCAATAAACTCCCCATCCATCTCAATGTACCTGAAGGAGTTCAGGTGGCTCACCATATATTCCTCCTCTCCCTGCACAGTGACGATCTTCCCTCTGACGGGGTACTTCAGCTTCTGATGCAAGGTAGAGGTCACTGCCCCAGCCTTATGTATCCAAGGTCGACCCAATAGACAAGAGTAAGATGGACGGATATCCATCATATAAAAAGTGGAGTCGAACACCTGGGAGTCCACACGAATCGGAATGTCAACCTCTCCATGAACCATCCTCTTTGAACCATCAAAGGCCCTGACGATGATGTTGCTGGGTTTCAATTCCAGACCTTCACAATCCAAACGGTCCAAAGCCTTCTTGGGTAGCACATTCAAAGAAGACCCCGTGTCCACCAGCACATGTGCCAAGGTAGTGCCCCTGCATTCAATAGAGACATGCAGAGCATCATTATGGTCTCTTCCCTTTGCAGTCAAGTCAGCATCTGAGAAACCTAAGCCATTGTCTGCCGTCAGATTTGCTACGCAATCAGTGAACTGGACTGCAGATGTCTCGTGTGGCACATGGGCCGTCTTGAGGAATGAGATTAAGGCCTTGGCATGGGCCTCGGAGCACAGCAATAAAGAGAGCATGGAGATTTTAGAGGGCGTATGCCCCAGCTGTTCCACAACATTGAAGTCACTCTTCTTTATAATTTTTAGAATCTCTTCCATCTCTTGTTGGGAGGCCTCAGCAGTTATAGGTACAGGTGCCTCCATCTGGGCAGGCTCAACCTCAACTCCTTTGCCCCGAGCATTGGATGACTCGGCGGCAGGAGAAACAATTGGATCAGCAGCAGGAACAGGTATGCTCGTAGGAGTTATCAGGAGCGGTCTTCGGGCAGCAGGCGGTGCAATGTCAGGCGAGAAGAGCCTGCCACTGCGTGCCTAACCTCAGCAAGGGACAACCAGGTGGGGACACAGCACAGAACAGACAACCCTCACTGCAACCCGGAAATAAACCGGCCTGCAGTAGGTTCTTCTTGACAATCTTCAGAGGTGTGGCTAGATCATCCACAGAAACAGCATAAACGTCTTCGTCAACAGCATTTACCCCATGTTGAGGCATAGGAGCAGTAACTACATTCGGCCTCTCAGGCGCTTCGAACTGTATCTCCTTCGCGTCGATAAGGTCTTGCACCTTATTCTTTAACGCCCAACAGTCATCGGTAGAGTGCCCCGGGCTATCTGAATGGTAAGCACAACGAGCATTCGGGTTGTACTTAGGAGATGCAGTATTGGGGAACTTCGGAGCCTCCCTGACAGTCACTAAGTTGGTGGATAGCAACTGTGGCAGGATCTGCGATAGGGTCATGCTTAACCGGGTAAACTCCCTCCGGGGTCTTTCAGCCCTTTGAGGATTGGTCGGCCGAGGAGTGGCAGCAGGCTTAGCAATCATTACCGCACTGACAGATTGGCGGCGCTCAGGTCTCTCTGATTTCCGGGAACCATATACGGCACTAGACTCCTTCTTGAATGGTTTCTTTTCTGAACTAGACGATGCCCCCTTCGGAATCTTTCCAGACTTCAGCCCAGCCTCAATTCTCTCTCCAGTCAGAGTCAAATCGGTGAACCCAGCAGAAGAATTCCCAATGAGATGGTTGAAAAATGGCCCAGATAGGGTCCCCAAGAACATGTCTACCAACTCTCGATCAGTCAATGGTGGCTGCACCCTACCAGCCAGGTCTCTCCACTTCTGAGCGTACTCCTTAAAACCTTCACTTGCACCTAACGACATACCCTGGAGTTGGGTACGTGTAGGGGCAAGGTCGGCATTATATTGATACTGCTTATAGAAAGCAGTAGCCAACTCCTCCCAGTTACGAACCTTGGTCCCATCCAGCTGATAGAACCATTCGAGATGAGTCCCTGAAAGACTCTCTTGGAAGAAGTGGATCCATAAATTCTTATCCGCAGAGTACGGCTGAATTTTCCGAACATAGGACCTTAGATGCAGCTTGGGACAAGACGCCCCGTCATACTTAGAGAAGGAGGGTGCTTTGAACTTGTGAGGGATAATCACACCAGTTGACAAACCCAGATCTCCGAAATCCAGCCCAGGTACCTGTTGAATCTCCATAGCCTTCAACCTATCCTCCAGTTGCTTGTATTTGTCGTCTGCAGGAGGGTACTGCTCTTCATCAAAATCTGTCTCGTTGTCGGAGACTACCGGACTAGGAACCCTTGCTTCTGCCTGAGGAGAACTCTTGTCAATAGAAGAACCAGCCTCTTCCTGCTGCAGAGCATTGCCAAACCTTCGACCCGAGTTGAACAGAACAGTTCTTCTCTTCTTCTTCTTCTCCTTCTTCAGGAGCATAGCCTTCAGTTCTTCTTGGCCTTGAGCCAAACCCTTGATTAGTTCCTGAAACTGCGCATTCTGCGCCTGAAGAGCCTTGATGGAGGTCTCAGTTGATGAAGAGTCAGTATTCATGATGCTGAAATAAACAGCGAAGAACTGTAAGCAACCTGAAAAGAGGAAAAACCTGCTATGCACATGATGAATGATATGTGTTTATGCAATGCATTCAAGGGTTCGAAAGTTCAAATTTGTTGTAGACAAAAAGGAACACACGTTATCATTAAAGAAATCATTGTTCAATAAATCAAAGCCTTATGGGAAAAAGTACAAAAATCAAATCAATCCCAAAATATGCTGCGCATCCTCTTTGGAGCTATGTAAGTGTTGATATTCCTCTCCTCATGCAACAGACGGGTGAGCTCCAAGACCTTCTTTTCACTGGCATGTAGACTAGTCTCAAGAGAATTCCTTTCCTCCTTAAGCTGGATCCAGCTCTTCTGCATCTCTTCCCAGGATGTGGGCATATCAGGGTGCTGAATAGTATGGGACACTTCTCCTTCCAAGACTGGTTCTTTGATTACTGGGAGCATGTGAGGATAAGGCATCACCAACTTCTGAGAGCGGGCGCGTACCCACTTGAGATAAGGTTCCAACGGGATGGAGTTCCTGTGCCCCAATGTCTTGCTGTCTATCCTACTTGGCATCCTCCAGGCTCTGATAAATCTCTGGCGAAGTCCTTGAGTATCGTTGTCGAAGTCAAAAACTATGTCAGGGATTAACATGTCATGAGGACCGTCCCTCCGAGCATAACCAAACTGTCTCCAAGCCAGGCATGGGCTATAAGTAATACCTCCTCTGATTCCAAGTAAAGGAACATTAGGGTATTCCCCGCAACGATTAATGATAGTGACATCTTCTCTGGACCTAGGGCACCAATGTATATCTGCATGTGTAAGAGTCATCAACCGTTGTGACCATCTCAAACCCCGCTCATTCTTCAGGACTGATTGTGGAAGGTGCGAAATAAACCACCTTCCCAGGAGAGGAGTGCAACACATAAGGACACCCCTTTTTTTCATGGTTCGAGTGTAACATGAGTGAAGGATGTCCCCCAGCAACGTAGGTATAGGATTCCTGGACATAAAGATCTGGACAACACTGATATCGATAAGCTGATCTGGGTTAGAAAACAACACCAAACCATAAACAAGGAGGGCCACAACCTCTTCAAAAGCTTGCAAGTCAAGGGAGTTCCAACATTCAAGGGCCTTTTCAAACAGAAACCTGGCTAAGAACCCTTTGATACCACTTCTAACTTCCCAATGTCCCTTGAGGTCAGATGACTGTAGGTGCAAGGCTTTAGCAATCTCTTCAAGCTTAGGTTCCTTTTCTGTACCGTGGAAGGGTAGCTGATCAAGGATAGGGATCTTTAGGAGCCGGGAGAACTCCTCCAATGTAGGTACCAACTGATAGTCCAAGAAGGTGAAACAGTGATGCAGAGGGTCAAAGAATTGGAACAGGACCTTGATCATATCTTTCTCAATGTTGGTGTTGACCAAGCTGATGAGGCTTCCATGTCTTTCACTGAATGAAGAGTTCTCAGGAATCCTGGATATAAGCTCCTTAAGCTGAGGAGGGACCCTTACAAGACTGACTTGAATTGTCTTTCTACGAACAGTTTCCATGTCCTACAAAACAAGAACAAAGATGAAAATTCGAACCCCTGAAATGGTTAGTCAATGCATATGATGCTGGATGATGTCATGATGCTATGATTAAACACACCACAGATATTTACAAAGACAAACATGTAAGGCACACAAGGCACATAAGACAAGCCCTTAGGGTTTAAGGCCAGCATGGGGTCTGGGTAGTACCCTCTTGAAGTTGGTGGGTTCAACCTGTCCTAATCAAAGTAACCGGGTTCTAAGGTCCCAATATCACAGGATTGCTTTCGTTGTTCATCGTTTCGATTTAGCCACTGAACTGGCGACCGAAATATTCCAGGAAAGCAACCCTCAATTGAGTGTAGTATCGAGTATCAACCAACCTCGGACTGCACCAAAGTCAGTTATCTCACTACCCTAAAGAGGCCAAGATAGTTCAATTAAGGTTCCTAAGGTCTGTTGATGCTTCACGACACCACGCGGAGGCCCCGTACTCTCCTTGACTGAACTCAAGGGTTACCGGTACACACCAAAGTGCCACATCAACGTAGCAGACTGTTTCAACCATGTCGGTATACCCCGCACAGTTCCCTCACAGCCTTGTTGCTACTTTCTAAGAAGGTATCCCCAGATCCGGGTTAGGATCTATAGAACTCCCAAGCAACCCATAATAATAAAGCAAGCAAAGAAGACAATTGAAAACACAGTTATGAACTAACCCTAAGGTACACCCCACTTTAAGTATTTGTCCCCAGCAGAGTCGCCAGTTCTGTGATCGGTGGATCTGGAACTGACTGTTTAACGCTGGTTCACGAAATGTCGCGGAAGCAAGAGTCGCCACCATCTTTTATTTTCTCCAAATGGAAAGGACAAAAGCACAGAAAAATTCCTTAAAGAGATTGCTCTCGGTTCGGGAGGTAGATTATAGAAAGGGAAGGTGTTAGCACCCTTTCTATCCATGGTTATCCATGGGCTCTTAGATACTTGCTCATTGTGTTTTCAAAAATGGTTTGTTTGCTTTTCAACTGTGGGTTTTAAAAAGTTTCTTTGAAAATTTCAGTTCGACTCTTGTATCGGTCCTCAAGAGTGTTTGAAAAAATGCTTTCGAAAGCTTTTTGAAAAGTGTGTTGGTGTGAAAAGTATTTTTGAATTTGTTTTTGAATTAGAGCAAGTATCTACGAGAACCTACCTACCCTAAGGAATTCGTCTGTGTAGATGTCCTTTAAAGTAGTGCCATCCCACCATTGAGAGGTAGGTAGCACCACCGTTGGAGGTGTTCGGGTCAATTCGAGGTTCGGGACATGGTGATCACCAGAGCAATAGGAAGACACCTTAGAAGCTACCCTCATGCCAGGTTCCCGGATCATGAGGACTTACTAAAACATCCTCTACTCGACGATCACCTTTCGAGAGGCAAGGCAACAGTGAAGCGTACCCTAGGGGTGGTGTGTGCGATTTGTGTGTCGTTTTCATTTGCATCTATCTTGTCATGTTATCAGTGTTCTACGCTTGTTTTTATTTAAGGCCATTCATTCTTGCATGTCATTTGATTAACAGTTAAAAATGCGAGGAAAGTAAATTCTAAGCTATTACAAATGGCGCGGGTCCACATCGCCTAAAAGTTTCTCGAACCCGATTTGACAGAAAAATAAATAAATTGAAAGTGCGAGAAGTAATTACAAGGCTTCGGGAGAGGTACATAATTATTTAAGCAAAATAAAATAAATATGCGAAATTAAACAATTAAGTCGAAAGGAGGGCGTTGGACCCTTTTTGCAAAATTAAATTAATAATGGAGTTAATTAATTAAAAGAGACAGAACTTATTTTTTGTGTTTTTTTTTGGATTTAGGAGAAAAAAAAAAGAATTAATTAAAATTAACTACTAACCCTAATTCTACTTTATTTTAATTTATTAAGAAAACATTAAACTTTAACCTAAATTAAACCTAATTTTTTATATACAATTTTAATTATGAAAATAAATAGAATAAATAATAGTATTATAAGAAAGAAAAATTAAAAGGAATAAAAACATTAATTAGACCTAATTCTACTTCTTTTTAGATTTTTTTTATTATGAAAGGAATTAAAATAAAAACCCTAATTTAAACTAATTAATTATATACAATTTGTTTATGAAAATAATTAAAATAAAATACTTATTATATTTTGCTCTTTTTTTGATTTTTTTAATGATATTTTGTGAAAATAATAAATTAATTAAACAAGTAATAATTAAAATAAAAATAGAATTTAAAAATAAAGAAAACAAGAATTATGCAAACCTAGGGGGTGGTAGTCCCCAAAGTGGAGGTCTGGCCCAAGAATTCTGAGCCCAATAACCTTCAAGTTCGTTGACTTCTCCAGACGCTATGTGGCACCTTTGACCAGGCTTATGATGCGCCTCCAACCTACGCCCTTGATTTGATCTCCAGGGACACATGGATGTGGGATGCTGGAAGGCATATGGTGTGTCTTGATGCTGGCGCTGCATGGGAACATAGATAGCAAAATAATATGGGAAATAATACAGACCTGGGGCTCGAACCCAGGTCTTGGACGTGAATGCACTCAACGCTTTCCAGCTGAACCACTGAACTCTTTTGTTAAATAAATAAACAACAATTAATATAATATGAAACAATGTCTTAATGCCTTCAGCGCGCGAATTTTTAAATCACCCTATCACCGTGTGCCACGAATTCGTCTTCTCCACTTTCCTAAAACACAAAACATTTAGGCCACGGTTTTACACGCGTTCTGTTAGGTAGCTTTCCAGAAAATAACGATTAGCCCTCAGCCACTCATAAATTGAGCGCGAGGGTATGTTTAGATTCGTTCAGATGCGCTGGTTTGAATGGCATGGGTCTGGAAAGCTAATTTTTCCTCGTTTCAAAAGCCCTAATCTGAAGCTTGCAAAACCCTAAAACTTGGCAATGGTGAAATCGTGTATACAGCATAAAAATGCAATTAATCATATTGGTTAGCTTGCAAACCTTTCACTGATCATGAATATATAATTAGAATGCCATGAATGTGCGTAAATATGGAAACACGATAATGAAAAAAAATGGAACAAGAGTGACTTCTATATACCGTTTCAATGCGTAAGGCTTGAGGTTTTTGATTGGAATACATCCTATATTGCTCAAGGAAGCTAATGGGATAGGTTTTGTGCCTTGAATCCACCTAAAAAGTGTTTTTCAGATTTGAGTTTTTAGAGAAAAAATTCAAGTTTGATAATGTCTTTCTGGAGCAGCTGCGCGTGTATTCTCATTAGGGTTGTGTTCTAGCATATGTAGTGAGTGCATTAGGTCAAGAAAAATAGCACAAATCCAATGCATTCATGGCTTTTGAAAATTTGATTCTTTAAGATTTTTTCATATCTTTTTCCATGCAATTTTGTGTCAATTAGGATCCAATCAAACCAAATCTTCCCATATTTGAATGTGCACGAATTATTGAGTCTAAAACATGTGCAAAAAGATTTGTTAAATTAAATTAAGTATTTTTCATATATTTAAATGATTTAAATGAATTAATATAAATAAAAATTCAAATAAATAAATAAAAAATGAGAAAATACTTCCCTTTGGGCCAAGTGGTCGTGCACATGCCATGGATGATGAATTATGGAAGAAAAATGGGCCCATTAGCAATTTTAGGTCATTTGAAGTGATGTTGACTTTTCAAAATATCCAAAAATTTCCCAACTTCCACAAGGCACAACTTGCTCAATGTTTAAGATTTTCTCATGTTCTTGGACATTTTGGAAAGGTCTTTGAGTCCTCTAACCAATGTCTTTGGTCCCATGTCATTTTGATTTACCAATCTCAAGTTATGGCCTTTGACTTAAAGTCCCTTTTTGTTGACTTTTGAAAATGACCTATAATGTTGAAATTGATAACTTTTTGTGAGAGCATTTCTTGGACTTGAAGTATGAAGATGAGTTGTAGGAAATGTCTTTCTATTCAAAATGAGCTTTGGATGGAATTTTTCTGATAATCCATGTGAAAGTTATGCCCTGGTCAATTTCAGTTGACTTTTTCAACTGTCCAAATAAGGAGACTTTTTGCAATTTGATGATTTCTGAGCCAAATTTTGAGAATCATGATCAAGCATTGATCAAATGATGTTTGTGGCTTCAAAATGATATGTTGACCAAAAATTTGAACTTTTGACTGTCAAATGACCATTTTGCCCCTACAGTTGACTGTAGTGCAACTAGGGTTTTTGACTGTGCAATTTTGAGCTGAATGTTTTGAAACTTGATATGAGGATACTTGACCATATTTGTAGACATGTGAGACTTGATTGGGCCTTTGAAAACTTCATTCTCTTGATCAGAACACAAACCCTAATTTTGACTGTATATGAGATCTTTGACTGTGCAACCCTTGGGGAGTTTTGAAGCTTGACTTGGCAATTTCTTGAAGAATATGGGAGGGCAAATTTTGGGGTACAACAGACCCCATCTCAAGTATTACCACATCTACTAAGATCCAACTTGGTGACCTTGAAAGAAGCTCCGAAAAACCCCAATACAACATCCCCTTATAATCATCCCAATGCCCGTTGCGCATATCACTCTGAAAGTCCTGGTCACGATACTAATAATTGTTGGGATCTAAAGAACAAAATACAAAACCTCATTGAAGCAAAAGAAATTGAGTTCGATGCGCCTGAAAAGCCAAATGTCATTTATGCCCCTATGCCCAGACATGGCCATAATACCAATGTCGTTGAAGAAGGATTATTTGTTACTTCAATTGATGAACTCATGACCCCACTTTTGACTATTAAAATGAATTTGTTGAATGTCGGTGTGTTCCCAGGCTGTGGTAAAGTTTGCCATCTCTGTCTGTCCTCCCCAACCGGCTGTCCTTTGTTGAAAATAGGCATTCAGCGCCTAATAGATAACAAAGAAATTTTGTTTGAAAAGACTCCTGTTTCACCTATCCCTTTTAAAGATGTTTCTATCATTACCATTTCCGCCAGTTCTTCCAGGGTCTCCACCAAAAGACCCATTAGAATTACATCAGTTCCGAAAGCAGCTCCTCTAATAATCACAATGCATGGACCAGTCCCCTATACATCAGACAAAACCATACCATGGAGTTATGGAGGGGATGCCTATTACCATGGTATCAAGCAGGACTGGCCAGCCGCCGAAGATTCAAGCCCCGAGAAGGTCAACTCCGAGATTAATAACATTGCAGGAACTACAAAAATTACCCAAAGTGGTAGGATCTTTTCTCCAGAAATTGCTCCCCCAAAAGCAGTTTCTGGACCCGTAATCATCTGTGTGGCTGCTCCAAAGGTTACTCCCACACCTATAATCATCTCTACAAATACTCCAATTGACAAAGCCGTTACAACCCATGTAATCATTCCGACTGACACTCCTGCTGCCTAATTAACCGAGACTCGAGGAAAAGGTGTTATGATTGAACCTGTCCGGATGAAGGCTCAGTCATTGACCATCCTCGAGACCTCCAAGAAAGAAATGGAGGAGATCTTAAAAATTATAAAGAGAAGCGACTACGATGTAGTTGAACAACTGGGGCAAACTCCCTCTAAGATCTCCATGCTGGCATTACTACTATGTTTCGAGGCACATGCAAAGCCTTGGTAAAGTTCTTAAAAACCTCCCATGTACCGCAAGAGACATCTGCCGATCAGTTTTAAGACTACATAGCCAGCCTAACTGCGGACAATGGTTTAGGTTTTTCAGATGCTGATCTGACATCAAGGGGAAGGAAGCATAATGAGGCATTGCATGTCTCAGTGGAATGTAGGGGCACAACTCTGGCTTATGTTTTGGTGGACACTGGCTCATCTCTGAATGTATTACCCAAAAAGCTCTTGATAGACTTGACTGTGAGGGGTTGACTTTGAAGCCAAGCAACATAGTGGTAAGGGCTTTTGACGGCTTGAAAAGGATGGTACATGGGGAGGTAGACATTCCCATAAAGGTTGGAACCCAAACCTTCAATTCAACTTTTTATGTAATGGACATCCGCCCTTCATACTCCTGCTTACTAGGCTGACCATGGATCCACAATGCTGGCGCTGTTACTTCTACGTTACACCTAATGTTGAAGTATCCAGTTTAAGGGAAGATTATCACTGTTCATGGAGAGGAAGAATACATGATCATCCGTCTCAATTCCTTCAGATATGTAGAATTAGATGGTGAATTCATTGAAACTCTATTTCAACACTTTGAAGAGGTCCCTCAAGATGTGGCAGTGACTAAGGTTGTTCCCAAGATTACAAGGCCTCCACTCCGGATGTCATCTCTGAAGGATGCCCAAGCAGTGGTAGAAGAAGGAGGATGCACTATCTAGGGACAACTTCCAGATATCCCTTATAAGTTTGACAAGTTTGGCCTAGGTTTCACTTCAAGTGCTCAAAAGGTTGTACGTCATGCTCGTGCTGGAGGGCCACCCTTGAAGATCAGCAACCGTGAAGTCAATGCAGTAGAAGATGGTGAAGATGGTTACAACATGGAGGAGTGGATCTTCCCGACTGTTAATAGAGGGCTCAACAATTGGGAGGCTAGAGACTTCGTCCCGATCACTTTTATCCCTCAGTAATTTGTCTTTACATTTTGTTGGATCTGTAATATTCAAAACAGTTCACACTCTTAAAACCTTGTGTCTTACCCGAGGCATAATGGTCCATTTGTAAGGGTTATTATCTCATTTTTCATATGACATCAATGAATCATGGACGTTTTCGCATACAAACTTTTGTGCTCATTGTTTTTCTTTTATATTTTACTTTCTTTCAAAGATAGATATACCCTTACACACATCCACACTCACAATGCAGGTATACATCCATTCGGGATCCCATGGGTAACGATACTGCTATGGCCTTTTGTGACTCTGAGAATCTAATCTACCAAGCCGAAGACGAAGGTGAGGAAGATTGTGAAGTACCAGGAGAACTTGCCAGACTACTATAACAAGAAGAAAGAACCATCCATCCTCACGAGGAACCCGTGGATACAATCAACCTAGGTATTGAAGAAGATAAAAAAGTGGTCAAGGTGGGTGCCAATCTGGAACCCAATATCAATAAGCGTCTGATTTAGTTGTTAAACAATTATGTTGAAGTCTTTGCCTGGTCGTATGAAGACATGTCGGGACTTGGTGAAGATATTGTGGTACATCGTCTGCCAACAAGAGAGGATTGTCCACCAGTAAAGCAAAAGGTTCGTCGCATGAGGCCTGATATGTCAGAAAAGATTAAAGCATAGTTCATGAAGCAATTCAACGCTGGATTCTTGGTTGTCACCTCTTATCCCCAATGGGTTGCTAATGTTGTTCCCGTGCCCAAAAAAGACGGTAAAGTTCGAATGTGTGTGGACTACAGAGATTTGAATAGGACAAGCCCTAAGGATGATTTTCCACTCCCCCACATTGATATCCTAGTTGATAATACGACACAACACAAAGTGTTTTCCTTCATGGACGGATTCTCAGGTTACAACCAAATCAAAATGGTGCCTGAGGACATGGAGAAAACAACCTTTGTCACACAGTGGGGCACTTTCTGCTATAAGGTAATTCCATTCGGACTAAAGAACGTTGGGGCAACCTATCAGCATGCCATGGTAGCTCTATTTCACAACATGATACATCACGAAATAGAAGCCTACGTGGACGATATGATAGCCATATCTCAACAGAGGAAGAGCATCTTGATCACTTACAAAAACTATTCGAGAGACTGAAGAAGTACAAGCTGAGGTTGAATCCTAACAAATGTGCATTTGGGGTACGATCTGGTAAACTCCTAGGCTTTATCGTCAACAACAAAGGTATTGAGGTCGATCCTGCCAAAGTTAAGGCAATACAAGAGATGCCTTCTCCTCATACTGAGAAGGAAGTCAGAGGATTCTTGGGACGTTTAAACTATATTTCCAGATTCATTTCTCACCTAACAGCTACTTGTGAGCCAATCTTCAAACTATTGAAGAAAGATCAAGTAGTCAAATGGAATGATGAATTCCAAATTACTTTTGACAAAATCAAAGAATACTTACAAGAGCCTCTTGTGTTAATGCCACCAGTCGTGGGAAGACCGTTGATCATGTATCTGACTGTTTTAGAAAACTCAATGGGGTGTGTATTGGGGTAGCATGACGAGTCTGGCCGAAAAGAGCATGCTATTTACTACTTGAGAAAAAAGTTTACCGAATGTGAAACCAGATATTCACTGCTCGAGAAAACTTGCCGCGCTCTGGAATGGGCTGCTCGCCGACTAAGACAGTATATGCTGACTCATACTACCTTGCTGATATCTAAAATGGATCAAATAAAATACATCTTCGAGAAGCCTGCTCTTTCTGGGAGAATAGCGAGATGGCAGATGATTTTGATGGAATATGACATACAGTATACTACCCAGAAAGCTATAAAGGACAGTGTACTAGCCGATCACCTTGCTCACCAAGCTGTAGAAGACTACTTGTCCATGAAATTCGAATTCCCAGATGAAGACATCATGACATTAGACAACTGTGAAGGATTCAAGCCATATGACGGACCTAAACAAGGATCCCGATGGACCCTGTTCTTTGATGGAGCATCCAATTAACTCGACAATGGTATTGGTGTTGTACTCATATCTCCGGAAGGGTGTCATACTCCCTTCACTGCCAGACTTTGCTTCAATTGTACAAACAACATGGCGGAATATGAAGCGTGCATCTTCGGTCTCAGAGCTGCCATCGACTTGGGGATCAAATCCTTGGATGTATTTAGAGATTCAACTTTGGTTATCATCCAGATCAAAGGGGAATTGGGCACCAAACAACCAAACCTTATCCCTTACAAAGAACATGTTTTGACATTGCTACCACATTTTAAGAAGATTACCTTCGAGCATTTCCCGCGAGAAGAAAATTAGATAGCAGACGCTCTAGCCACAATGTCATCTATGTTTAAACTTAATTGGGATAACGAGGCTCCCCAAATCACCATTGAACGAATGGAGGAACCAATGCATTGTCACGAGATTAATACCGAAGAAGTAATAAACCAACCTTGGTTTCATGAAATCAAGAGGTATCTCGAGGCTCAAGAATACCCAGAAGGAGCTTCAATCAAAGATAAGAAGTTCTTAAGGAGATTCTCTGCTAAGTTCTTCCTTAGTAACGAAATCCTATATAAACGCAATCATGACTCTTGGTTACTTCGGTGCATAGATAAGGTTGAAGCTGAAAGGATCATGGTTGAATTACATGAAGGCAATTTTGGCACCCACCTCAGTGGGCATACGATGTCAAAGAAAATCCTACGGGGAGGCTATTATTGGTCTACCATGGAAGCAGACTGTTATCAACACTCTCGAACCTGCCATAAGTGTCATATTTATGCTGATAAGGTGCGCGTACCTCCGGTTCCTCTGAATGTCTTGACGGCTCCTTGGCCCTTTGCTATGTGGGGGATTGATATGATTGGGGAAATCAAGCCGACAGCCTCCAATGGAAACCGCTTCATCCTAGTGGCCATTGACTATTTTACAAAATGGGTGGAGGCAGCTTCCTTCACTTCTGTTACCAAGAATGTTGTTGCCCGCTTCATCAAGCAAAATCTCATTTTCCGGTATGGTATCCCGGAAAGGATCATCACTGACAACGGTACCAATCTCAACAACACTATGATCACCGCCTTGTGCGAACAATTCAAGATTCAGCATCAAAATTCTTCTCCTTACCGTCCAAAGATGAATGGTGTTGTCGAAGCTGCAAATAAGAACATTAAAAAGATCATACAGAAAATGAAAGTCACATACAAAGACTGGCATGAGATGTTACCATTCACTCTACACGGGTATCGTACCACGGCTCGCATATCAACCGGGGAAACACCATATTCTCTAATTTACAGCATGGAAGTTGTCTTGCCTATCGAGGTCCAAATCCCCTCTCTAAGAATTATGAAGGATACAGGGCTGAACAAAGACGACTGGATCCAGACTCGACTTGATCAACTTAACTTGATTGATGAGAAGAGACTTACTGCTGTTTTCCATGGTCAAATGTTTCAAAAACGAATGATCAAGGATTTCAAAAAAAAGGTCAGACGCCAAGTGTATCAAGTTGGAGATCTGGTGATCAAACGCATCATTCTGCCACAAGGTGATCCTAGGGGCAAGTGGACTCCTACCTATGAAGGACCATTTGTAATAAAAAAAAATTTCTATGGTGGGGCAATGATCTTGACCACCATGGATGGTGACGACCTTCCGCACCCAGCAAACACAGACATAGTCAAAAGATAATACGCATAAGAGACCCGCTAGGTTGACATACCTAGGCAAAACAAGGGCATCCCGGCGAACCAAAAAGGTTCGGGCAAAAATTAGGGACAAAACAAAAAAAAATCTGTACACCCGGCAAGTTGAAAACCCGAAAGAGCGACTTGGGAAAAAAAGGGTTTCTCGGTGGATTGAAAACCCGAAAGGGAGGTCCAGGAAAAAGTTAGGAAATTGAAGCGTATGACTATGTCCTGTTGGATCA
The DNA here is from genome assembly GCA_948472305.1 of Vicia faba. NCBI lineage: Eukaryota > Viridiplantae > Streptophyta > Magnoliopsida > Fabales > Fabaceae > Vicia > Vicia faba. Next base: position 1,299,818,417 of record OX451740.1, on the reverse strand, counting down.
CTTTACGGACAACCTTTGGCTTCCACTGACAAACTCAGAGTTTCTGATCAATTCAATCAGATTCGGACAAGGCAACAAATAGACAAGACGCTCGGAGATGCGAAGGCTATAGCAGAATGGAAACCCCATGGGATTTTTACACATAGCTATCTTTTCTTTGTATCAAAATTTTCACTTTTGTTTTGCGACGGTATTCTCTTACTAGAATGTTTGTCTCCTTGTACAAAAAATCTTACTCAAAGTCAATGCAAAGATATCTCTTTGAAAGTGCAAAAAAAATATTTGTTTTTCTTTACACTTGTGTTTTGTCTACAAAAATGTCCAATGATTTATTGTTGATCATATGCATTTGAATATAATTACTGTTTACAAATAAACAAAATGAAAAGAAGTCAATTATTGATGGGTTGAATGGATAGGAAAATACCTCTAGGATATTACCTAAAAAAATCCCCACAGTACATCATTTAATCCCCAGCGGAACAAAACTCCCAGTTACCACTCCCCAGTAGAAGTCGTCAAATTTCTCAGGATTTCCCAATGGAATTTTACAAGCAGTATACGACATTTCATTTACAACATAGTTTATTTCTCTAAGTAGAAATTCATCAACACTTAAACTTCACAACATTAAGACTTATACTCCATATCCTCAACATCAGTCAAGGATCTATTTCCCCCAATCCAACAGCAGTGCAGTAAACTAGCTCACATATGCATACATTGCATCCATATATCATACACATTGATAATGCGAACGCATTATACTGTACATTTCATACAACATAACATTACATATTAGCTAACATTTTATCCTTTTCAGGATAAGATTAATCAAACAGCTACCATTAACAATGTTCGAAGTATTCAGATATAGTTCAGATACGCTCCAGACACGGATGCCATTCTGAAACTCATTCAGATTCGACTTCTCAGATACAGTTCAGATACGCTCCAGACACGGATGTCATTCTGACACTCATTCAGATTCAACATATCAGATACAGTACAGATACGCTCCAGACACAGATGCCATTATGACATTCATTCAGATTGAACTTCTCAGATACAGTACAGATATGCTCCAGACATTGATGTCGTTCTGATACTCATTCAAATTCATACTCCAGATACAGTACAAATATGCTCTAGACACAGACGTCATTCTAGTACTCATTCATTCAGCTTACAAATTACAATTCAACAATCACTTTTGGATGGCATCTACAAGCCCATCTCCAACGAATTTCTAGCACCTCTCTAAATGGCATCTTTAAGCCCATTCCCTCGACTCTCACATCACCAAGTGCAAATTTCTGGGCACTCTAGTGTCCAATCATCTTCCACCTTCGAGTCACGATTGGCAAAACACGCCAATCTAACTCTTCAGGTTTAAGAATATTGAACAGGGGAAGTTGTTGTACCCCAAAATTTTCCCTCTCACTTATCAAGAATTTTCTCACAAGATCTCCTTTGGATCAAGACTGCATTAGGGTTTGATCAGCTCAAGGCATCTCCTTAAGCACTGATAACTGAAAATTAGGGTTTGAGATTGCACATGGATTTTTTAACTTCCAATGCCCTATATTACTTTCAGGGATCATTATGGACCCCCAAGATTACTCATGTCAAGTTTTAAGCCTTGGATCACACTTTTGATCAGTCAATGGAACAGTTGACCTAAAAATCAGCTGTATTGGGAAAAAGTCAACCATGGCCAATTTACAATCAAAATTCATAATTTTTTATCCACATCAACATTTTAAACTCATATGTATCATTTGATCAAGTTTGGACCATAATTCCACAAGAAATTTGATCAAATCATCAAAAGGGCAAAATGGTCAAAATTAGGGTTTTGACAGGGAAAGGGCAATTTCTGATTTTTGACCTAGCAAATGATCAATTGGGATAAGGCATGATCTCAAGAGTCCAATTGCATCACTTTGACCTAATGACATGGTTCAAAACACTACAAGTCCATTGGGTTGACAAATGAATTTTTCAATCAACTGATCAAAAGTCAACTGTATACTAAAAAGTAAAACTTTGACTTTTTGGTAAAATTCAAGTGTCAAAAATCATAATTCATGAAAACATGTCAAAACATGAAACTTGTTCACCAAGAAATCAAGAATTCAAGATTTTGTTTTGAAAAGATGAAATTTCTTAACTTCGAAATTTTCTAAGTATAGAAAATTTCTTATTTTTTCATAACTTTGAGCAAAATTTTCACCATGATGCAAATTGATTCAAGGGAAACTTCGAACATGAAAGTTTTAGATCTCCATGAAATCTACAACTTTTCTTCACACAACTTCTACTAAAAATTCTTGGATCTCAAGTTATAATTTTGTGAATACATGCTCATGAGCTAAAAATAACTTAGTGAAATCTTGCCCTAGTTAGGCAGATTTTTGACCTAACTTCATGGAAATTTTTCACATAGTTCCAAGGGGAATCTTCAAAAGAAATTCAAATATGAGTTGTAGAGCACATTTCAAGATTTCCAAAATGTCCAAGAACTCCTTGAGATCATTCATGAGCAAGGAGAATCGAAGAGATGAAATTAGGGTTTTATCACTTGAATTTAGGTCATTTTCATGATGAACACAAATGCAAATCCATGCCAGGCTGCATAATCTTTGCTTTGCAGGCCTCAAACTTGTTTGTCACTCCTTAATTAAATGCTTACACAGCTGTTAAGGCTTTGATCAAAGCAAATGAGCTATTATCCAAGTTACATTTCCATTAATGGCACAAAGTGAACACTTCCATTCTTGTAAAGCAAGCTTTTTGAATAAAGTCATTCTTGAGCCTCTAACTTGTTCCCTATGATCACAATCCATCCAAAAAGTCAGAAACAAACTTGTTTAAAGCGTGAACTACTCTATCTTAGCAAGTACACAAGCATTGAAACTTGTTTTTCTCAAAAATCACATGTTTGGCTTAAGAATGCAAATTCAAATCCTGAGTTGTTACAAGCCTCAAAACCTCTTGCTTATAAGTATACATACTATTTGAAAGTTGACACATGAGCAAGAAGCCCCTGAAACTACCTCAAACTCCCTCAAGTCAGAAATTATCCCAAAACACCATTTTGTGCAAGTTCTGACTTTTCATTCCAATCTCACATTTCCCTCGTGCGTTTCCTGGCCTTTTAGTTTCTAAAGCTTCCTTGCATCTAGACTAACTCATCCTTGTACTTGTTTCATTTCTGTAACACCATTTTCCCTACCTTCCATAACCAAAAACAAGGCATCACAGTTGGACTTGTCCAGGCCAATCCAACCACCCTCAGCTCAAGCCAGCCGTTGCACTAGCTTCCTAGAGGCCTAAGGAAGCTAACTTGATCATCAGCACTAACTGAAACAAGCTCATTTGCATTTCACGATTTCCAATTTTGAGGTATTTTTCTTGAAATTCTATCTCATTACTTAGGCATTGTTAGGCTTACATTTGTGAAGATAACATTTAGACCTCGTTGCCACGAAACTATACATATCCATAGTTGGTATTTATATGGCTTGAGCTTAGAGAATTTTAGAGTTGAAGTTTCTGAAATTTTTAGGGTTTAAAATAGGGCCAGAGAAATTCTCACTTATTTTTGACTTTCAGCCTTAGTTATTTACATGGTTAGAATCATGAGGAAGAATGCAACAACTTTCATTTTGTCACTTTCCATTTTTGTTGAGAAATGAAGAAGTTACAGGTACACCGGCTGAAGGTTGAAGATGAAGTCATCAGGACTGGGTTTGCTTTATATATTTATGGATTTGACTATATAAACGGATGTATAGCCACCCCTGTGGTAAAGCGCACGCCTGTTGACCCTATGGTCCTGGGTTTAAGCCCCAGCGAGTCCATTTTGCTTTTTTCCCTTTTTTTTTTGACATTTTTTATTTCTGTTTGCAGGCGCTGGGCCTGGCATTCTTTTTTTTTTTGTTTTTGCTAGCATACACCCTATTTACTTGTGACACCACCCTTACCCATTTTATTTTTATTTATTTATTTATTTCTTTTTTCTTTTAAATATATTTTCTAAAATACCAAAAAAATCATAAAAATGTATAAAAATAATAGATTTATATTTTGACATAATTTAAATATTTTTTCACATAAATAAAAATTATTTTTATACTTTATTTCACTCTTATTAATTTCTTTGTAAAATAAAACTAGATTATTATTCATTTAAATACACTTATTTTTTAATATAAAAATGACCAAAAATATTTCATGACACCACATATTATTTTCAAGACAAAAAAAATATAAAATATTTTTTTCCTTTAAAACTTATTTTCATTTATTCAAATAAAAATAGATTTAGGGTTTCATTTACAAAATCTTTTCTTAATTAAAATCTTTTCTTAAATAATTTCTTTATTTAACTTAAGTTTAATTTAATTTAATTACTTTTTTTAGGTCAAAACCTCCTTCATATTAAGAAACCAAACAAAAATCTTTTTCTTTGCATTTACAATTCTTGCATATTTATTTCGTCTTGTATATTATTTATTCTAATTCTTGTACAAATTCAATTTGGTTGTAGTAGATTAATTAGGTTTATATTATTGCAATCCTCATTCATAAATTGTATACCCCCTCCCACAAATGCTGTAATAGCATAGTAATTTTAAATTTTTCAATTTATCGCTTTCATATATACAATGCTAGTAATTAGGGTTTTAATGGCAAGATAAAAACAATCAAATGGAAAACCTAATTCAAGACAAAAACAAGCATGAAAATGACACAATTGCACACAAGCACCCCTAGGGTTATCACACTTGGTTGCCTTACAAAAATGGCCATATTATGCATGTGAGGTATCTTAGCAAAAACAAACAAATACAAGATCATAGTCCCTCGATGACGCTATTCATAGTTGCCTTACAAAATGATCTTAGTCCCTAAAAAATAATTCTAAGATACCTTGCAACATTGCTAATCATGGCTATACTATGACCCACCCGTCTCGTTTACATCCAAAGATAGGGTTGCTTACCAAATCAATGGTAAGACAACAATGTCAACGGAAAAGAAATTGAACAAGAAAGACATTTGAGTAGGTAGATTGCTCCTAATTACTTGCTCCATTTCAAAACAGACATCCTTTCTATTTTCAAACAATCACATACAAATATCTTACAAAATTGAAAATCTTTTCAAAAGATCAAACATCTTTGTATACATTCTTACGAACAAGAATCATTACAAAGATTGCCTAAACAATGGCCTCTTTACAAAATACTTTCAAAAACCACAAAAAGCACAATTTCAAACAAAAACAACTGATCTATCAAGTAACTAAGAGCCCATGGAAAACCATGGATGAAAAGGGTGCTAATACCTTCCCTTTTCATAATCTACCCCCGAACTCAAGAAACAATCTCAAAGGTCTTTCTTGTGCTTTTTCACCTTTCCTTTTGGATAAAAGAAAAGTCGATGGCGACTCTTGCTAACTGCAACATTTGAGATCAAACGCAAAACCCTCAAGTTAGTTCTCCCACCGCATCACACATCCTGATACTCATTCGGGTTCACCTTCTGATACAGTTCAAATACGCTCCAGACACTAATGCCATTCTAATACTCGTCAATATTCAGCTTTCAGATACATTTAGGATACGCTCCAAACACGGACGCCATTCTGATACTCATTCAGATTCAGCCTTCAGATACTGTTCAGATACGCTCCAAATAGGAATGCCTTCCTGATACTCATTCAGGTTCACCTTCAGATACAGTTTAGATACACTCCAGACACATATGCCATTCTGATACTCATTCAGATTCTCTTTCAGATACAGTCCAACAATAATTTTGGATGGCATCTGCAAGCCCATCTCCAACAACTTCTCATCTCCACTCCAAATGGCATCTTTAAGATCATTCCCTACACCATCAACCACCACATCCCCGAGTACAAATTTCTAGGCACTCTAGTGTCCAATCATCTTCCACCTTTAAGTCACGAATGACAAATCTGCCAATCTAACTCTTCGGGTTTAAAAAGATTGAACAGGGGCAGCTGTTGTACCCCAAAATTTTCCCTCTCATTTATCAAATATTTTCTCACAAATATCTCTTTTGGTTTAAGACTGCACTAGGGTTGATCAACTCAAGACACCTCCTTAAGCACTGATGACCAAAATTAGGGTTTGAGATTACACAATGATAATTGAACTTTCAATGCTTCATGTGACTTTCATGGATCATTTTGGACCTTCAAGATTACTCATGTCAAGTTTCATGCCTTGGATCACACTTTTGCTCAGTCAATTGAGCAGTTGATCTAAAAATCAGCTGTATTGGGGGAAAAGTCAATTATGGCCAATTTACAGTCAAACTTCATAATTTTTTATCCACGTCAATATTATAAACTCATATGTATCATCTTATCAAGTTTGGACCACAATTCTTAAAGAAATTTGATCAAATCATTAAAAGGGCAAAATGGTCAAAATTAGGGTTTTGACTGAGAAAGGGCAATTTCTGATTTTTGACCTAGCAAATGGTTAAGTGGTTTGAGGCATGATCTCAAGAGTTCAATTGAATCATTTTGACCTAATGGCATGAACCATAACATTGCTCAAGATCAATTGGATTGATAGTGAATTTTCAGTCAACTAATCAAAAGTCAACTGTACACTGAAAAGTCAAACTTTGACTTTTTGGTCAAAATCAAATGTCAAAGATCACAATTCATCAAAACATGTCAAAATATGAAACTTATTCATCAAGAAATCAAAAAGTCAAGATTTCATTTTTGAAAAGTCAAAGTTTTCTAACTTAGATATTTTTCTAAGTGTTTAAAACTTCAAGTTTTTTCACAACTTTGAGAAAATTTTTCACCATGATGCAAGATGATTCAGAAGAAACTTTCAACATGAAAGTTGTAGATCTCCATGAGATCTACAATATTTCTTTACACAACTTCTTCTAAAAGTGCTTGGATCTCAAGTTATTAATTCATTAAGTCGTAGTCTTAAAACTAAACACTTAGTGAAATTTTGCCCTAGTTTAGGTAGGATTTTGACCTAACTTCATGACACTTTTTCATATAGTTCCAAGGTGAATTTTCAAAAGTGATTCAAAGAGGGGTTGTAGAGAACATTACAAGCTTTCCAAAATGTCAAATAACTCCTTGAGATCATTCTTGAGCAGGGAAAATCGAAGAGGGGAAGTTAGGGTTTTCAAGCTTGAATTACAAGTCATTTTTTATGAACATATGAACCAAATCCATACTAGGCTGCATAATATTTGCTTTGCAGGAATCAAACTTGTTTATCACTCCATAATTAAATGTTTACACAACTGTTAGAGCTTTGATCCAAGCAATTAAGCTATTGTCCAAGTTGCATTTCCATTAATGGCACAAAGTTAACATTGCCATTCTTGTAAAGCAAGCTTTTGCATAAAGTCCATTCTTGAGCCTCTAACTTGTTCCCTCTGATCACACTCCATCCACAAAGTCATAAGCAAGTATGTTTAAAGTATAACCACTCTATCTTAGCAAGTACACAAGACATGGAAACTTGAATTTCTCAAAAAATCACATGTAATTCACAAACTTGTGATTTTGAATTCTGATCAACAACAAGTCTCCAAACTTTTTGCTTATAATTAGAGTCACAATTTGTGAGATAGGACACGAGCTGAAGCACCCTGAAACACTCCCAAACTCCCTCTAGCCAGAAATTGCACAAAAAAACTCCATTGATACACAATTTTGACCTTAAACTTGTATCGCTCATTTCCCTCGTGCGTTTTCCCTCAAATTCATTTCTAAAGCTTCCTTACATCAAATAGAGTCCATCCTTGTCCTTGGTTTGGAACTGTAAATCCATCTTCATCATCCTCCATAACCAAAAAAAGAGGTCTGCAACTTGACTTCTCCAGACCATTCTAGCCATCCATTGCTCAAGCAAACCATTGCATTAGCTTCCTGGGAACTTGAGAAAGCTAACATGATCATTGCAGCACCTTGAATCAAGCTCATTTGCATTTCACGATTTCCAGTTTTGAGGTATTTTTCTTGAACTTCTATCTTCATATTTAGGCATTGTTAGGCTTGCATTTGTGAAGATAAAATGTAGACATCATTGCCCTGAAACTATACATGTCCATAGATTTCATTTATTTTGATTGAGCTAGGAGAATTTTGAGTTTGAACTTTCTGAAATATTTAGGTCAGAATTTGGTACTTTCAAAAATTCTCACCCATCTTTGATGTATAGCTTATGATATTATATGGTTGGATTCGTGTGAAAAAATGGAGCAATTTTCATTACATTTTTGCAAATGGTTGAGAAATGAGCAAGTTACAGATCATTTGGCTGGAGGTTGAAGATGAAGTACAGTCAGGGCAGGTTTTATGTTATGTATTTATCATTTCATACAAGTTAACAGATGTATCACCACCCCAGTGGTTAAAGCGCGTGCCTGTCACTATGAGGTCCTGGGTTCAAGCCCCAGCGTGACCTTTTTCCATTTTTTCCACATTTTTTTGACATTTTTTTTTGCAGCGCCTGGGCTTCCAACAATTGGGCCTTGTTTTTTTTGCTTTTGCTAACCCCTGTTGTTACTTCCATACACCTGGCCCAAACATTTTTCTAATTTATTTTCTTTTCTTGTTTTCTTTGTATTATTATTATTATTATTAATATTATTTTTATTATTATTAATAAAAATCCAAAAAATATATTCATTCTATTATTTTTACACTCATTTATTTATTTATTGGTTTTAATAAAATTAAAAGAACAAAAACACTTTCTTAACAAATTAATTTCCCTTTTTTAATTAATAAATATTTAGACTTAGGTTTATTTATTATATTATTTTCTTTTAAAAATCAACTTAGAACTTAGATTTCTTTTAATTAATATCCACATTTTTTTACTAGTTTAAAAAAAAAAACTTTTCATATATAAAAACCCTAAAAAACTCACTTTCCTTATATTAATTTATTCTATTAACTTAATCTTAATTTTATTATTTTTAGTTAATTATTTTATTTTAGTTAATTAGGTTAAAAAAAACCTTTTCATATAAAACAACAAAAAATCATATTTCTTTACATTTATATTCTTACATTTTTATCTTTATTTTGTATATTTATTCAATTTCAATATGGTTGTAATAATTAATTAGTTTTAATTTTCTTGCAATATTCCCCATTTGTAATTTATAGACCCCCTCCCCTAAGTATTGTAATAGCGTAGTAATTTTAAAATTCCGCAATTTATCGCTTTATATACAAATGCTAGTAATTAGAGTTTTGTATGGAAAGACTAAAACCAATCAATTAGCAAACCCTAATCAAAGATAAATCAAGCATGAAAATCAATACACTTACACACAAGCACCCATAGGGTAAATCCACTTGGTTTTTCTTACAAAAATGGCCATATTACGCATGTGAGGTATCTTAGCAAAGACAAGAAAAATATAAGATCATAGTCCCTCGATGACGCTATCAAAAGTTTCCTATCAAAATGATCTTAGTCCCTAAAGAAAAATGCTAAGATATATTACAAAATTACTAATCATGGTTATACGATGACCCACGCCCGTCCCGTTTACATCCAAAGATAGGGTTACTTACCAAATCAATGGTAAGATAATAATGTCAAAGGAAAAAGGAAATGAACACGAAAGACTTTTGAGTAGGTAGAATGTTCCAAGTTACTTGCTTCATTTCAAAACAAAAACATCCTTGCTATTTTCAAAACAAACACCTATACTTTCAAAACACCTTTTCAAACTTGAAAACATTATCAAAATATCAACACCTTTGTATACATTCTTACGAACGAGAATCATTACAAAAGTTTGCCTAAACAATGGCCACTTTTCAAAAATACTTTCAAAAACCACACAAAGCATACTTTCAAACAAAAGTGAGTGATCTAGCAAGTAACTAAGAGCCCATGGAAAACCATGGATGAAAAGGGTGCTAATACCTTCCCTTTTCATAATCTACCCCCCAAACTCAAGAAATAATCTCAAAGGTCATTCATGTGCTTTTTCACCTTTCTTTTGGATAAAAGAACAGTCGGTGGTGACTCTTGCTAACCGCAACATTTGCAATCAAACGCAAAAACACCCAAGTCAGTTCTCCCACCGTATCACACAAAGAAAGGAAGAAATGAACAAAGACTTTTGAGTAGGTCGATTGTTCCTAGTTGCTTTCTCATTTTCAAAATAAAACATCCTTGCTTATTTTCAAAACAAACGCAAAACACTTTCAAAAACACATTCAAAACACTTTCCAAACATTAAATATTTTCAAAAGTCCAATACTTTGTATACGTTCTTATGAACGAGAACTATTACAAATATTTCCTAAACGAAGGCGCCTTTTCAAAATACTTTCAAAAAACACACAAAGCACATTTTCAAACAAAAAGCAAGTGATCTAGCAAGAAACTAAGAGCTCATAGATAACTATGGATGAAAAGGGTGCTAATACCTTCCATTTTCATAATCTACCCCCCGAACTCAAGAAATAATCTCAAAGGTCTTTCTTGTTCTTTTCAGCCTTTCCTTTTTGGATAAAAGAAAAGTCGGTGGCGACTCTTGCTAACCGCAACATTTACGATAAAACGCAAAACACCCAAGTCAGTTCTCCCACCGTATCACAAAACTGGCGACTCTGCTGGAGAAAAACTTAAAAGTGGGGTTACCTTAGGGATAGATCACCTTTATTTGCTTTCATTGTTTGACTTGTTTGCTTTACATTTTGGTTCCTTGTTTGGGCTTGTTTTAAATCCTCTACCTAGATTTGGGATACCTTATAGGTAAGTAGAAATACATTGTGTAAATTGTGCGGGGTATACCGACATGGTCTAAGCAATAGCTATGTTAGTGTGACACATTTGTGGGCACCAGTAGCCCTTGAGTAGTCAAGGAGAATACGGGGCCGCTGTGTGGTGTCATGAAGCACTAACTGACTTTTAGAACATGTACTTGACCAAATTGGCCATTAGGACGTAGTGAGATAACCAGCTTTGGTGCAGTCCAAAGTTGGTTGATACTCGATACTACACTCATTGAGATTTGACTTCTCAGGATATTTCGGTCGTTGTGAAAGAGGCTTGCACTGAAACAATACCCTATAAGATAGATCAGTGATATTGAGATCCCTTAGAACCCAGTTACTATTTCTAGGACAGGTTTGAGCCAACTAAACTTCAAGAGGGTACTTACCTATGAGAGTCCATGCAAGCCTAAACCTAAGGACTTGTTTGCCTTGATTATATATACTTACTTGTACATGACATCATAAACATCATAACATCATACTCATTCTCACTAACCATTTCAAGGATTATTGGGATTTATCTTTGTTCTATTTTGTAGGACATGGCTTCTATCTGCAGGAATACTATCCAAGTCAATCTCGTAAGAATTCCTCCTCAACTCAAATAGTTAGCATAAAGGGTCCCTGAGAATTCTTCATTCACTGAAAGACACGGTCGCCTCCTAAGCTTGGTTACCTCTAACACTGATGAATATATGATGAAGGTGCTTTTCCAATTCTTTGATCCTCTATACCATTGCTTCACTTTCCTCGATTATCAACTTGTAATAACTCTGGAAGAATTCTCTCAACTCTTGAGGATTCCCATTCTCAATCAACTACCCTTCAACGATACGGAAAGAGATCCAAAACCTGAAGAGATTGCCCAAGCATTACACTTGTAACAATCTGATAGCACAACTAATTGGGAAACAAGGAGTGGTGTCAAAGGTTTCTTAGCCAAGTTCTTGTTCGAGAAAGCTCAAGATTGTTGGAACTCTTTGGACTTATAAGGTTTTGAAGAAATATTGGCTCTTCTCATCTATGGGATGGTTTTGTTTCCAAACCCTGACCAACTCATAGATGTAAATGCTGTCAAAATCTTCATGTCTTGCAATCTGGTGCCTACTGTGATCGGTGGATTTAGAACTGACTGTTTAAAGCTGGTTCGCGAAATGTCGCAGAAGCAAGAGTCGCCACCGTCTTTTATTTTCTCCAATATGGAAAGGACAAAAGCACAGCAAAATTCCTTCTTTGAGAATGTTTCTCGGTTCGGGAGGTAGATTTATAGAAAGGGAAGGTGTTAGCACCCTTTCTATCCATGGTTATCCATGGGCTCTTAGATACTTGCTCATTGTTTTCAAAGTGTTTGCTTTTTAAAATGTGAGTGGGTCTGAAAAAGTTTCGTTTAAAGATTTCTGAATAACTCTTGTATCTGTCCTCAAGAGTGTTTGAAAAATTGTTTTGAAAGCTTTTTGAAAGTGTCGGTGTGAAAAGAGTTTTTGATTTGTTTTTTAAAAGAGCAAGTATCTATAAGTCATCTACCTACACTAAGGAATTGAGCTGTGTAGAAGTCCTTAAGGTACTGCCATCCCACCATTGAGAGGTAGGTAGCACCACCATTGGAGGTGTTCGGGTCAATTCGAGGGTTCGGGACATGGTGATCACCAGAGCAATAGGAAGACACCTTAGAAGCTACCCTCATGCCATGTTCATGGACATGAGGACTTACTAAAACGTCCTCTACTCGACGACCACCTTTCGAAGGGCAAGGCAACAATGAGGCGTACCCTACGGGTGGTGTGTGATTTGTGTGTCGTTTCCAGATATTTTTGTCTTGTCATGCATTGATGATCTACGCGTTGTTTTTATTTTGGCATTCATTCTTTCATGCAATTTATTAACAGTTAAAGGGTGCGGAATTTAAAAGTCCTACGCTATTACAAAGGCGCGGGTCAACATCGCCAAATTAATCCAAGACCCGATTTGAAATAAAATAAAAATGCGGAAAGATAAATATCCTAATTATTCTATTACATAGCTTTGGGAGAATTACATGAAATTTATAAAATAAAAGAAGCGCGCGAAATAGAATTTTGATCGAATGCGAGGGCGTTGGACCCTTTTAAGGAAATTGAATTGAAATTAATAAATTAATTAAATTAAATGAGAAAAGGAAATTATTTTTGAGTTTTTGTATTTATGGATTTTTAATGAGAATTAATGGAATTAAAACCTAATTCTAAACTATTTTTAATTTATTAAAAAAATGTTTTAAGTTTGTTCACTAATTTTAACCTAATTATTTACATGGCAATTTATTTACAAAATAAATAAATAATTAATTATTAAATATGGTGAAAAGAAAAGAAAAAAGGATAAAAATATTCAAAACCCTAATTCTACATTTTTTAGTTTATTAAGAAATATTAAAATGAGATCTAGGATTAAAACTAATTAATTGATAAAATTTATTTACAAAAAAAAACATTTAAATAAAATATATTTTTATTTTTGTCTTTCTGATTTTTTTTTGTTATTTTTTATGAAAATTAATTATTTTTTGTGAATTTATTAAAATTAATTTGGAGGAATTAAATGAAAACCAATAAATTAAAACAAATAAATAAAAAAAGAATGAAAGAGAGAAATGCAAACAGGAGGGGGTTTGTTGACCCAATGGAGGTGTTTTTGTAGCAATCAGGCCCAATCAATTCCAGGCCTTGTTTGACTTTATTGGCTTGTGTGTGACACGTCTGACTTATGCACATGGTGGTCTCCAGATCAAGGCCATTGGATTCATTCTCTGAGACAAGTGGCACGCTTGGATATAAGGCTGCATGGTAGGCTTCAGGAAGCAAGCTACACAGAACCACGTTAGGAAGAAAAATATGAAATAAAGTAGGGGGACCTGGGGTTCGAACCCAGGTCCCAGAGTTTACCAAATTAATGCCTTGCCACTGAGCCATTTACGCGCTTGTAATATAATATGACAAACAAACAACATAATGCAAAACAATGGTTAGTGGTATATTTCGCGCGAAATTCAAACGCACCAACCGCTGGCTTACACCTCATCTTCTTCTCCACTCATTCTGCATTTTTTCCTGAAAAACAAACTAGATAGCGGGGGTTTTAAACCCCCACAATCTGAAATACAGAAAAATAGCGAATAGGAATTAACCAAATATAAAAAAGGCGCGATGGGTGTTTTAGATTCCTTGGAACGTCACGATTTCAATGCTACAAGTGTCATGGTCTGATTTTACCATATGCAAAAGTCCCCAATTTAGGAGCTTCGAAAACCTAGAGAGCTTCCATGGCGTTTTTTGATACAGGGCCTTACAACTCAATTAAGTTATGTCATTAGCTTCAGGAGATGCACATTAGTATAAATCAACATCAAAAACACATGAAAAATGCAGGGAATTCAAGATGCGATTATGAGTATTTTCATGAAAAGTGAGACATGGTTCTACCAGTTCTTTGCGTTAGAAGCAGTGGTTTTGATCCAGAAACGTTCCTTGAGGCCTTGGCAAGCTATTGGAATCCTTATTTCGCTTTGAATTGTCCTCTAATGCAGTTTTCAGTTTTGACTTTTTCACCAAAAATTGCAAAGTTTCTTTGTGATATGAGGCGCAGCTTGAAGGTTCTGAGCATTAGGGTTCAGTTCTGTTTATGTATGGGAATGGATTAGGGTAAGAATCAAGTCCAAAAACCCTTTGCATTGATGAAAGAAATATTTGATTTTCAATGAATATTTTTTCAAATCTTTTCCATGAATATCATGCCAATTTGCACCAAATCTTCCCTTTTTTGATGTGCACAAATCTTGAGTAACCAATGAGGGCATGTGCTGCATAAAAAGATTCAAATACATTTGTTTAGTATTTTTTTCATATTTTATTTTATTAAATGAATTAATGGTGATTAAAAATTCAAATAAATAATAAAAAATGATGAAATAAATCCCCTTTGGGCCAAATGGTCGTGCATAGCCTTTGGATGATGAATCTTGGAAGAGAATGTGGCCCATTAGCAATTTTGAGGCATTTGAAGTAAAGTTGACTTTTCAAAATTCCCAAAAGTTTCCCAACTTCCACAAGGAATATCTTGCTCAATTTTTAAGCTTTGCTCATGTTCTTGGACATTTTTGAAAGGTCTTGAAGTCCTCTAACCAATGCCTTTGGTCCCATGTCATTTTGATTTACCAATCTCAAGTTATGGTCTTTGAATTAAAGTCCCTTTTTGTTGACTTTTGAAAATGACCTATAATGTTGAAATTGATAACTTTTTGTGAGCGCATTTCTTGGACTTGAAGTGTGAAGAGGAGTTGTAGGAAATGTCTTTCTCTCCAAAATGAGCTTTGGATGGAATTTTTCTGATAAACCATGTGGAAGTTATGCCTTGGTCAAGTTACAGTTGACTTTTTCAACTGTCCAAATATGGAAACTTTTGCATCTTGAGACTTTTTGAGCCATGCCTTGAAAATCATGATCAAGAATTGATCACATGATGTTTGTGGCTTCAAAATAAGATGTTGACCAAAAATTTGAACCTTTGACTGTCAAATGACCATTTTGCCCCTACAGTTGACTGTTGAGCAATTAGGGTTTTTGACTGTGCAATTTTGTGCTGTAAGTCTTGAAACTTGGCATGAGGATGCTTGAAAATGTTTATAGGCATGTGGGACTTGATTGGACCCTTGGAAACTTCAATTTCTTTGACAGAACCAAAACCCTAGTTTTTGACTATTAGGAGGCCCTTGAACTGTGCAACCCTTGGGGAGGTTTTGAAGCATGCTCTTTGCAAATCTTGAAGAATATGGGAGGGCAAATTTTGGGGTACAACAGTTGCCCCTGTTCAATCTTCTTAGACCTGAGGATGCAGATTGGCTGACGTGCCTTTCGTATTCCGAAGGTGGAAGATGATTGAACACTAGAGTGCCCAGAAATTTGCGCTCACATAGTAGTGTGATGATGGGAATGGGCTTACAGATGCCATTTGGAGATTGATGGATAGGAAGATGGGCTTACAGATGCCATGCTAAGAGATGATGGGTAGGTGGATGGGCTTATAGATGCCATCTGGATGTCGATCGCATAAGAGATTCCTTAGCGAGAACTTGCGTACCTGAAAAAAAGAAAGATGATTACCTGGCCTGTTACAGGAGCTGGTCCTCAAACTCTTTTGGTAGATGTACCCTGACTGGTTACAGGGACTGGGTTTGGAGCTTCAAAAGGTTATGAATGAACCAGGGATGGTTACTACCTCAACGGGACGGTGAGAGAACCTTGGACGATTACTACCTCAACAGGAACGCTGAGAGAACCTTGGATGATTACTACCTCAATAGGAACGCTGAGAGAATCATAGGTGACTTCAACCTCAACAGTAACGCTGAGAGAATCTTAGGCGACTTCAACCTCAACAGTAACGCTGAGAGAATCTTGAGCGACTTCAACCTCAACAGTAACGCTGAGATAATCTTGGATGTCTTCAACTGGATAAGAAACAGGGAGATCTTAGGGGCGATCTGACTGAACCAGAGAAGGCCTTTGACTGGATAAGAATCAGGAAAATCTTAGGGTCGATTTAACTGAACCGGACAAGGTCTAGAAATCTTCAACTGGATAAGAAACAGGGAGATCTTAGGGTCGATCTGACTGAACCAGAGAAGGCCTTTGAGTGGATAAGAATCAGGAAAATCTTAGGGTCGATTTAACTGAACCGGACAAGGTATTGGAATATCTTCAACTGGATAAGAATCAGGGAGATCTTAGGTTCGATCTGACTGAACCAGAGAAGGCCTTTGACTGGATAAGAATCAGGAAAATCTTAGGGTCGATTTAACTGAACCAGACTAAAGTCTTTGAAATATAGCTTAGAACTTAACTGGATCTTTCCTGAAAGGTAAAGGTCAGTCATATGCAAGGCATGATATGAATCAAGCGATGATGTTCTCAACATAAATGAGATTGTAAGATATGATGCATATATGCATGCTATAATGTATGGAAATGTGATGTTTATGAATGTATCCTTTTTATCTAGGAAAGTAAATCCTTGACGGGTGCCGGGAAGTCACTCCTGGGCTGATGTTGAAGAATAGATCTCTGCTTCCGCTGGGGATGATAGTTGCAAGAATACCGGTAGGAGAAGATGACTCCGTTGGGGATAAACTTGGCGAATGGATTACTCTGCGGGGAGAAAAATACTCTAACGATCTTGCTGGGGAATAATACTCTGTGGGGAGAGAGGTACTTTGCTAGGATATTGATGATAACTCCGCTGGGGATACCGCTGTTATGTTGGAAGTGTTAATAGACTCCGCTGGGGATAAGAAGACTTCGCCGAGAACGATCTTTCCGTGGCTTTTGGCTGAGGATAACCCAGTTATATCCTGGTAGGGAAATAACCTTTGAATAAAGCCGGGAGACGCGTTCGTGCTCTGCGAGGGATAAGCTTCCAGAATCTACTGGGGATAAGCTTACTGCTTGGGGAGATGGATTCCAACTTTCCTGGGGAAATCTTGATTGGACTCTCCTGGGGAAGTTTTGAACTGTATCGGGGAAGTGACTCCACTGAATGTTTGATATACCGCTGGGGAACAGTCTTTAGGCCAAGACTGCTGGGGATGCTTGTTAAGAATGTATGTATATTGTTGGGGAATGTTGAGATCTGCTGGAGGATACCCAACTTCCTTAAGGCTGATAATAGCTTTGCTTGGGGAGAGTGCACTGATCTGCTGACTCACTCTCTGGGGAATTAAGATATCTGGTTATGTTCTTCAGCCGAACCTACCCTGGTACCTTGGAGGACAGAACAATTAGATTTCTTGGACAACTCTTTATTGCCCCTGTTTCTAATGTTACCTGTAATTAATCCTTTGTTTTGTATGCAAATATTCATGAGTTAGCAAATCATTGTCAATGCATATATCACAAATTGAACCTTGGACGTTCTTCGCAAAACAAAACAGAAAAGGAAAAACAAATGGTAATTTGAGCTGGAAAGTATATTTGTATTGATTTTGAGTTTGCCTGTAAATAGGCGTTTATGTACAAGAGGCTGACGTCCTAGTAGGAGGACGCCGCCGAACAAAAGAGTTTATACAAATTTGTGCAAGAGAAAATAAAACAGTTGTGTGAAATGAATGATCCACTAGGTTTCAACTCTGCTATTTCCTTTATATCTCCGAGCGTCTCATCACTTGATGACCTTAGTTGAAGATGAAGTTGACTGATCGATGCCGTCTGAACTTGATGTTGATACCGGATTCTGGATGCAAGGTGATCCAATGAGACATAGTATTACGCTTTATCCCTAACTTTTTCCTGGACCGCCCTTTCGGGTTTTCGGTCCACCGGGATACCCATTTTTGCCCAAGCCGCCTTTTCAGGTTTTCGACTTGCCGGGTGTACAGATTTTTTTCATTTCATCCCTTCATTTTGCCCGAACCCTTTTGGTTCGCCGGGAAGCCCTAATTTTTGCCTAGGTATGTCAACCTAGCGGGTCTTTTTTATGCGTAGTATCTTTTTACTATGTCTGCATTGGCGGGGTGAGGAAGGTCGTCACCATCCATGTTGGTTAGAATCATGGCCCCTCCTGAGAACACATGTTTAACCACAAATGGCCCTTCGTACATAGGGGTCCATTTGCCCCTGGGATCACTCTGAGGAAGTATGATACGCTTGATTACCAGATCCCCAACTTGATATTCTTGTGGCCTGACCTTTTTGTTAAATGCCTTGATCATCCGTTTTTGATACGTCTGACCATGACAGATAGCAGCAAGTCTTTTTTCGTCAATAAGGTTTAGCTGATCAAGTCGTGTCTGGATCCAATCATCTTCGTTCAGATCTTCATCCTTCATTATCTGGAGAGAGGGTATTTGCACTTCGATCGGTAAGACTGCCTCCATACCGTAGACCAAGGAGAAGGGAGTTGCCCCGGTTGACGTTCTGGCCGAGGTACGGTACCTATGTAGAGCGAACGGTAACATCTCGTGCCAATCTTTATAAGTCACTGTCATCTTCTGCACGATTTTCTTAATGTTCTTATTTGCTGCTTCTACAACCCCATTCATCTTTGGTCTGTAAGGAGAAGAGTTGTGGTGCTGTATCTTAAACTGCTCGCAGAGCTCAGTGATCATCTTGTTATTAAGATTGGTACCGTTGTCTGTAATGATCCTTTCTGGGACGCCGTATCGACAGATCAGATTATGCCGAATGAACCGTGCCACAACAGTCTTGGTTACCGTAGCGTAGGATGCTGCTTCAACCCACTTCGTGAAGTAATCAATCGCTACCAGGATGAAGCGATGCCCATTGGACGCTGTAGGTTTAATCTCACCGATCATATCTATGACCCACATTGCAAAAGGCCAAGGTGCAGTCAGGACATTCAGAGGAACTAGAGGAACGTGCACCTTGTCTGCATATATCTGGCATTTATGGCATGTCCGAGAATGTTGGTAACAGTCAGCTTCCATTGTGGACCAGAAATACCCTGCCCGAAGGATCTTCTTTGCCATAGTGTGTCCACTGGAATGTGTTCCGAAGGTACCTTCATGTAGCTCCGCCATGATCCTTTCTGCTTCAGTCTTATCCACACAACGCAGTAAGGTCGAATCATGGTTTCGCTTGTACAGGATGCCATTGCTAAGGAAGAACTTCGCTGCGAACCTTCTTAGAAACTTCTTATCATTGACAGACGCACCTTCAGGGTATTCCTGAGCTTCCAAGTATCTCTTCACCTCATGGTACCAAGGCTTCTCAGTCACCAATTCAGTTTCAAGATCACAATAGTATGCCGGTTCGTCCAATTTCCAGATGATGATCTGGGGAGCCTCATTGTCCCATTTGACTTTGAACGTGGAAGACATCGTAGCTAACGCGTCCGCCAGCTGATTCTCCTCTCTCGGAAAGTGTTCAAAGGTTATCTTTGTGAAGTGGGGGATCAATGTCAACACACATTCTCTGTAAGGAATAAGATTCGGATGTTTCGTATCCCACTCTCCTTTGATCTGATTGATCACGAGAGCGGAATCTCCGAAGACACTCAGAAACTTGATCCTTAAGTCGATCGCAGCTTGGAGACCCATGATGCATGCCTCATACTCCGCCATGTTGTTGGTGCAGTTGAAACATAGCCGGGCAGTAAGTGGAGTATGAGTGCCTTGAGGGGATATGATCACAGTGCCGATACTGTTACCCAAAGTGTTGGAGGCTCCGTCAAAGTGCATAGACCATCGGGATCCTTCCTCAGGTCCTTCATCCGGTCCAGGTACTTCATAATCAGTCACAATCATGATGCTCTCGTCTGGAAACTCAAAGTTCATTGACTGATAGTCGTCTACTGCCTGATGTGCCAAGTGGTCTGCCAACACACTTCCCTTGATGGCTTTCTGGGTCGTGTACTGAATATCGTATTCTGTCAAGATCATTTGCCATCTTGCTATTCTCCCAGACAGAGCAGGCTTTTCAAATATATACTTTATAGGATCCATCTTTGAGATCAACAAGGTAGTGTGAGTCAGCATATACTGTCTCAGCCGATGAGCAGCCCATACCAAAGCGCAGCAAGTTTTCTCGAGCAGTGAGTATCGGGTCTCACAGTCGGTAAACTTTTTGCTAAGGTAATAAATGGCATGCTCTTTTCGGCCAGACTCGTCATGCTGCCCCAGCACACACCCCATTGAGTTGTCAAGTACTGTCAGGTATAGTATCAGAGGTCTCCCTTCAACCGGTGGCATAAGGATGGGTGGTTCTTGGAGATACTCTTTGATTCTGTCAAAAGCAGCCTGACATTCATCGTTCCAACGTACTACCTGATCTTTCTTCAGCAGCTTGAAGATTGGCTCACAGGTAGCAGTCATGTGTGAGATGAATCGAGCAATGTAATTCAGGCGTCCTAAAAAGCCTCTGACCTCTTTCTCTGTCTTAGGAACTGGCATCTCTTGAATAGCTTTGACCTTGGTAGGGTCCACTTGAATACCCTTATCACTTACAACAAAGCCTAGCAACTTTCCAGATCTTACCCCGAAGGTGCACTTGTTCGGGTTCAACCTCAGCTTGTACAATTTCAACCGGTCAAACAGTTTCTGCAGATGATCAAGGTGTTCTTCCTCAGTTTGGGACCTTGCGATCATGTCGTCAACATACACTTCTATCTCGTGATGGATCATGTCATGAAATAAAGCAACCATGGCACGTTGGTAGGTTGCCCCAGCATTTTTCAACCCGAATGGCATGACCTTGTAGCAGAAGGTGCCCCACTGAGTAACAAAGGTAGTCTTTTCCATGTCTTCAGGAGCCATCTTGATCTGACTATACCCTGAAAAGCCATCCATGAACGAGAACACCTTGTGCTGAGCAGTATTATCAACAAGGACATCAATGTGAGGTAGGGGAAATCATCCTTGGGGCTGGCCCTGTTCAGATCCCTGTAATCGACACACATTCTGACCTTTCCATCTTTCTTCGGTACCGGCACCACATTAGCGACCCGCTGAGAGTAAGAAGTCACTGCAAGAAAATCGGCGTCAAATTGTTTCATAACCTCGGCTTTGATCTTCTCAGACATCTCTGGACGCATGCGGCGAACCTTTTGCTTAACCGGAGAGCAGTCTTCCTTAGTAGGCAAATGCTGGACCACAATATCGGTATCCAACCCGGGCATGTCTTCGTAGGACCAGGCAAAGATCTCCACATAATCATGTAGCATCTGAGTCAACCGTTGCTTCACGCTGAGCTCTAGGTTGGCACCAATCTTGACCTCCTTCCTGTCTATCTCAATACCCAGATTTATTGTTTCCACCGGCTCTTCGTGTGGTTGAATTGCCCTCTCTTCCTGGAGTAACAGTCTTGCAAGCTCGCTAGGCACTTCGCAATCATCTTCACCTTCGTCTTCGGCTAAGTTGATCGGATTTTCGAAGTCATAGCTGGCAGTAGCAGAGTCATTACCAGTGAGATCCAGAGTGGATTGAAACCTGTATGAGTGAGTGTGTGTAAATACAGCTGTTTTGCAATATATAAAGAAAGGAAAGAAAGAAAAGGAGCATAAGATTTGAAATGCGAGAAAACGTCCAAGGTCTTTATTCATGATATATGAAATGACAATTAATATACCCTCACAAATGAAGCCACGATGCCCCGGGTAAGACACCGGGCCATAGAGTTTTAATTTGTTGTTTATTACAAATAACAAAACAAAGGAGTTTATTACTGCGTAACAAAAGTAACAGGAGTATGGTCTTTAGCAATCCAATTGGTCAATCCGCCATCAGTTGTCGGGTAGATCCAGCTATTGAACTCTGACTCTCCCACTTCATCTCCATCCCCAACAGCATTCACTCCTGGATTGGTAATGAGCACAGGAGGTCTTCTGGTCTTTGCCTTGCGCACAGCCTTCTGACCCTCTGCAGTAAAACCCAGTCCAAACTTATCAGTTTTTTGTGTAAAAACAGGGAGCCTGCCCCAGTTAGCACATTCACCTTTCTTGATCACAGCCCGGGAATCCTTCAAGGAAGCCATCTTCAAAGGAACATCCTCTTCGACCACTGTTTCCGCTGCTGCCAATGTTGGAGGTACCTCCTCGAAATGCTGAAAGGGGGTTTCAATAAACTCCCCGTCCATCTCAATATACATGAAGGAATTCAAATGGCTCACCATATACTCCTCCTCTCCCTGCACAGTGATGATCTTCCCTCTGACGGGGTACTTGAGCTTCTGGTGTAGGGTAGAGGTCACTGCCCTAGCTTTGTGGATCCAAGGTCGACCCAGTAGACAAGAATACGATGGACAGATATCCATCACATAGAAAGTAGAGTCAAATACCTGAGAACCCACACGAATAGGAATGTCTACCTCTCCATGAACCATCCTCTTAGAACCGTCAAAGGCTCTGACGATGATGTTGCTAGGTTTCAGCTCCAGGCCCTCACAATCCAAACGGTCTAAGACCTTCTTGGGTAGCACATTCAGGGAAGAACCAGTGTCCACCAGCACGTGCGCAAGAGTAGTGCCCCTGCATTCAATAGAGACATGCAGGGCGTCATTGTGGTCCTTTCCCTTAGCAGTAAGGTCAGCATCCGAGAAACCCAAACCATTGTCCGCTGTCAAATTGGCTACGCAATCAGTAAACTGGACTGCAGATGTCTCCTGTGGCACATGGGCCGTCTTGAGGAATGAAATCAGGGCCTTAGCATGGGCCTCTGAGCACAGTAGCAAGGAGAGCATGGAGATCTTGGAGGGTGTATGCCCTAGCTGCTCGACAACATTAAAGTCACTCTTCTTGATTATTTTCAGAATTTCCTCCATCTCTTGTTGGGAGGCCTCAGCATTCACAAATTTTGGTGCCTCCATCCGGGCAGGCTCATCTTCAATCCCTTTGCCCCGAGCATTGGACGACTCGGCGGCAGGGGAAACAACTTGATCAGAACTGGGAACAGGTACACTTGCAGGTGTTATAGTGAGGGGTCTTCGAATAGCGGGTGGTGCAATGTCAGGTGAGAAGAGCCTGCCACTGCGGGTAACTTTTGCTGGACCAGTGATATTGCTGATACTGGTGCCAGTGTTGAACTCTTGCTTGATTCCATGTACATACACGTCTGCCCCATAGTGCCAGGGGACAGCCCTATCAGATTCATAGGGGAGAGGCCCCGGAACAGTAATCACAACGGGTGCGACAGTCATAATTTTAACCGGCTTCCTCGGGAGAGCCTTGATCGGATTATTAAAGATTGTAACAACAGAAACTTCTTCCACCGGAACAAACTGAACAGCAGTCTTCTTGAACAGAATCTCTTTGCTGTCCATTAGGCTTTGGATGCCCAATTTCAGCAAAGGACAACCAGAAAGGGAAACAACACAGAAAAGGCAACCTCCACTACAACCCGGAAATAAACCGGCCAGCAGTAGGTTCCTCTTAACAGTCATCAAGGGAGTAGCTACATCATTTACAGAAACGGAATACACATCTTCATCAACGGCATTCACTCCATGCTGGGGCATAGGAGCAGTCACCACATTTGGCCTCTCAGGCGCTTCAAACTGTATCTCTTTTGCGTCAATAAGGTCTTGCACCTTATTCCTTAAGGCCCAACAGTCATCAGTGGAATGCCCCGGGCTATCGGAGTGATAAGCACAACGGGCATTTGGATTGTATTTGGGAGAGGCAGTGTTCACAACCTTCGGGGCCTCTCTAACAGTCACCAAATTGGTGGATAGTAACTGCGGCAAGATTTGCGACAAGGTCATACTCAGCCGGGTGAACTCCCTTCTGGGTCTTTCAGCCCTTTGAGGATTGGTTTGCCGAGGAGCGGCAGCAGGCTTAGCAATCATCACCGCGTTGACAGATTGGAGGCGTTCAGGTTTCTCTTGTCTTCTAGACCCATATACAGCACTGGCCTCCTTCTTAAAGGGCTTCTTCTCAGAACTTGCAGATGCACCCTTCTGAATTTTGCCGGACTTCATTCCAGCCTCTATTCTCTCTCCAGTCAGAATAAGATCAGTAAACCCTGCAGATGAGTTACCGATAAGATGATTGAAAAATGGCCCAGATAGGGTCCCCAAGAACATGTCTACCAACTCCCGGTCGGTTAACGGAGGCTGCACCCTGCCAGCCAGGTCCCTCCACTTCTGTGCATACTCTTTAAAACCTTCGCTTGACCCTAGCGACATGCCCTGGAGTTGGGTACGTGTAGGGGCAAGGTCGGCATTATATTGATACTGCTTATAAAAAGCAGTAGCCAACTCCTCCCAGTTACGAACTTTGGTCCCATCCAGCTGATAGAACCATTCGAGATAAGTCCCTGAAAGACTCTCCTGGAAGAAGTGGATCCACAAGTTCTTGTCCACTGAGTACGGTTGAATCTTCCGCACATAAGATCTGAGGTGTAGCTTGGGACAAGACGCCCCGTCATACTTGGTGAAATATGGTGCCTTAAACTTGTGAGGGATAATCACACCAGTAGATAAGCCCAAGTCTCCGAAATCCAGCCCAGGCGCTTGTTGGATCTCCATTGCATTCAGTCTGTCTTCCAACTGCTTATACCGATCTTCAGCCGGAGGATACTGCTCCTCATTAAAGTCAGTCTCGTTGTCAGAGACTACCGGACTAGGACCTTTTCCCCCTTGGGGACTGCTCTTGCCTATAGAAGAACCGGCCTCTTCATTCTGCAGAGTGTGGCCAAACCTTCGGCCCGAGTTGAAAAGAACAGTTCTCTTCTTCTTCTTCTTCTCCTTCTTCAGGAGCAAAGCCTTCAGCTCTTCTTGGCCCTGAGCCAAACCCATGATCAGTTCCTGAAATTGCGTGTTCTGCGCCTGAAGAGCCTTGATAGACATCTCGGTTGATGATGAGTCAGGATTCATGATGCTGAAATAAACAGCGAAGAACAGTAAGCAACCTGAAAAGAAGAAAACCTGCTATGCACATGATGAATGATATGTGTTTATGCAATGCATTCAAGGGTTCGAAAGTTCAAATTTGTTGTAGACAAAAAGGAACACACGTTATCATTAAGGAAATAATTTTTCAGTACATCAAAGCCTCATGGGTACATATTACAAAGCAAATCAATCCCAAAAGACACTACGCATCCTCTTTGGAGCTATGTAGGTGTTGAGATTCCTCTCCTCGTGCAATAGGCGGGTGAGCTCCAAGACCTTCTTTTCACTAGCATGTAGACTGGTCTCAAGAGAATTCTGTTCTTCCTTAAGCTAGATCCAGCTCTTCTGCATCTCTTCCCAGGACGTGGGCATGTCAGGATGTTGAATGGTGTAGGGCACCTCTCCTTCCAACACTGGCTCTTTGATCACAGGGAGCACATGAGGATATGGCATCACTAACTTCTGGGAGCGGGCTCGTACCCACTTGAGATAAGGTTCCAATGGGATGGAATTCTTGTGCCCCAGTGTCCTACTGTCTATCTTACTGGGCATCCTCCAAGCTCTGATAAATCTCTGGCGAAGTCCTTGTGCATCATTGTCGAAGTCAAAAACTATGTCAGGAATTAACATGTCATGAGGGCCATCCCTCCGAGCATAACCAAACTGTCTCCAAGCCAGGCATGGGTTATAAGTAATACCTCCTCTGATTCCAAGTAAAGGAACATTAGGGTACTCCCCGCAACGATCAATGATAGTGACATCCTCTCTGGACCGAGGGCACCAATGTATATCTGCATGTGTAAGAGTCATCAACCGTTGTGACCACCTCAAACCCCGCTCGTTCTTCAAAGCTGATTGTGGAAGGTGCGAAATAAACCACCTTCCCAGGAGAGGAGTGCAGCACATAAGGACACCTCTTTTTCTCATGGTTCGAGTGTAACATGAGTGAAGGATGTCCCCCAGAAACGTAGGTATAGGATTCCTGGACATAAAGATCTGGACGGCACTGATATCTATAAGCTGATCTGGGTTAGGGAACAACACCAAACCATAGACAAGGAGGGCCACTACTTCTTCAAAAGCTTGTAAGTCAAGGGAGTTCCATCATTCATGGGCTTTTTCAAACAGAAACCTGGCTAAGAACCCTTTGATACCACTTATAACTTCCCAATGTCCCTTGAGGTCAGATGATTGTAGGTGTAAGGATTTAGAAATCTCTTCAAGCTTGGGTTCCTTTTCCGTACCGTTGTAGGGTAGTTGATCAAGGATAGGGATCTTCAGAAGCCGGGAGAACTCCTCCAGTGTAGGTACCAGCTGATAATCCAGGAAAGTGAAACAGTGATGCAGAGGGTCAAAGAATTGGAACAGGACCTTTATCATATCTTCCTCAATGTTGGTATTGACCAAGCTGATGAGTCTTCCATGTCTTTCACTGAATGAAGAGCTCTCGGGAATCCTGGATATAAGCTCCTTAAGCTGAGGAGGGATCCTTACAAGGCTGATTTGAATTGTCTTTCTGCGAACAGTTTCCATGTCCTACAAAACAAGAACAAAGATGAAGATTCGAACCCCTGAAATGGTTAGTCAATGCATATGATGTTGGATGATGTCATGATGCTATGATTAAACACACCACAGATATTTACAAAGGCAAACATGTAAGGCACACAAGTCACACAAGACAAGCCCTTAGAGTTTAGGCCAGCATGGGGTCTGGGTATTACCCTCATGAAGTTGGTGGGCTCAACTTGTCCTATTAGAAGTAACCGGGTTCTAAGGGTCCCAATATCACTGGATTGCTTTCATTGTTCATCGTTTCGATTTAGCCACTGAACTGGCGACCGAAATATTCCAGGAAAGCAACCCTCAATTGAGTGTAGTATCGAGTATCAACCAACCTCGGACTGCACCAAAGCCAGTTATCTCACTACCCTAAAGAGGCCAAGATAGTTCAATTAAGGTTCCTAAGGTCAGTTGATGCTTCACGACACTACGCGGAGGCCCCGTACTCTCCTTGACTGAACTCAAGGGTTACCGGTACACACCAAAGTGCCACATCAATGTAGCAGACTATTTCAACCATGTCGGTATACCCCGCACAGTTCCCTCACAGCCTTGTTGCTACTTTCTAAGAAGGTATCCCCAGATCCGGGTTAGGATCTATAGAACTCCCAAGACAGTCCCACAATTTAAAGCAAACAAGTCAAAGCAATTGAAAACACGAGTATGAGCTATCCTAAGGTACACCTCACTTTAAGATATCCCCAGCAGAGTCGCCAGTTCTGTGATCGGTGGATTTAGAACTGACTGTTTAAAGCTGGTTCGCGAAATGTCGCGGAAGCAAGAGTCGCCACCGTCTTTTATTTTCTCCAATATGGAAAGGACAAAAGCACAGCAAAATTCCTTCTTTGAGAATGTTTCTCGGTTCGGGAGGTAGATTTATAGAAAGGGAAGGTGTTAGCACCCTTTCTATCCATGGTTATCCATGGGCTCTTAGATACTTGCTCATTGTTTTCAAAGTGTTTGCTTTTCAAAATGTGAGTGGGTCTGAAAAAGTTTCGTTTAAAGATTTCTGAATAACTCTTGTATATGTCCTCAAGAGTGTTTGAAAAATTGTTTTGAAAGCTTTTTGAAAGTGTCGGTGTGAAAAGAGTTTTTGATTTGTTTTTGAAAAGAGCAAGTATCTATAAGTCATCTACCTACCCTAAGGAATTAAGTTGTGTAGAAGTCCTTAAGGTAGTGCCATCCCACCATTGAGAGGTAGGTAACACCACCGTTGGAGGTGTTCGGGTCAATTCGAGGGTTCGGGACATGGTGATCACCAGAGCAATTGGAAGACACCTTAGAAGCTACCCTCATGCCATGTTCATGGACATGAGGACTTACTAAAATGTCCTCTACTCGACGACCACCTTTCGAAGGGCAAGGCAACAATGAGGCGTACCCTAGGGGTGGTGTGTGATTTGTGTGTCGTTTCTAGATATTTTTGTCTTGTCATGCATTGATGATCTACGCGTTGTTTTTATTTTGGCATTCATTCTTTCATGCAATTTATTAACAGTTAAAGGGTGCGGAATTTAAAAGTCCTACGCTATTACAAAGGCGCGGGTCTACATCGCCAAATTAATCCAAGACCCGATTTGAAATAAAATAAAAATGTGGAAAGATAAATATCCTAATTATTCTATTACATAGCTTTGGGAGAATTACATGAAATTTATAAAATAAAATAAGCACGCGAAATAGAATTTTAATCGAATGCGAGGGCGTTGGACCCTTTTAAGGAAATTGAATTGAAATTAATAAATTAATTAAATTAAATGAGAAAAGGAAATTATTTTTGAGTTTTTGTATTTATGGATTTTTAATGAGAATTAATGGAATTAAAACCTAATTCTAAACTATTTTTAATTTATTAAAAAAATGTTTTAAGTTTGTTCACTAATTTTAACCTAATTATTTACATGGCAATTTATTTACAAAATAAATAAATAATTAATTATTAAATATGGTGAAAAGAAAAGAAAAAAGGATAAAAATATTCAAAACCCTAATTCTACATTTTTTAGTTTATTAAGAAATATTAAAATGAGATCTAGGATTAAAACTAATTAATTGATAAAATTTATTTACAAAAAAAAACATTTAAATAAAATATATTTTTATTTTTGTCTTTCTGATTTTTTTTTGTTATTTTTTATGAAAATTAATTATTTTTTGTGAATTTATTAAAATTAATTTGGAGGAATTAAATGAAAACCAATAAATTAAAACAAATAAATAAAAAAAGAATGAAAGAGAGAAATGCAAACAGGAGGGGGTTTGTTGACCCAATGGAGGTGTTTTTGTAGCAATCAGGCCCAATCAATTCCTGGCCTTGTTTGACTTTATTGGCTTGTGTGTGACACGTCTGACTTATGCACATGGTGGTCTCCAGATCAAGGCCATTGGATTCATGCTCTGAGACATGTGGCACGCTTGGATATAAGGCTGCATGGTAGGCTTCAGGAAGCAAGCTACACAGAATCACGTTAGGAAGAAAAATATGAAATAAAGTAGGGGACCTGGGGTTCGAACCCAGGTCCCAGAGTTTACCAAATCAATGCCTTGCCACTGAGCCATTTACGCGCTTGTAATATAATATGACAAACAAACAACATAATGCAAAACAATGGTTAGTGGTATATTTCGCGCGAAATTCAAACGCAC
The DNA here is from genome assembly GCA_948472305.1 of Vicia faba. Lineage (NCBI taxonomy): Eukaryota > Viridiplantae > Streptophyta > Magnoliopsida > Fabales > Fabaceae > Vicia > Vicia faba. The sequence goes on along the minus strand of OX451740.1, from coordinate 1,299,789,002 downwards.
CGACCGCTGGCTTACACCTCATCTTCTTCTCCACTCGTTCTGCATTTTTGCCTGAAAAACAAACTAGATAGCGGGGGTTTTAAACCCCCACAATCTGAAATACAGAAAAATAGCGAATAGTAATTAACCAAATATAAAAAAGGCGCGATGGGTGTTTTAGATTCCTTGGAACGTCACGATTTCAATGGTACAAGTCTCATGGTCTGATTTTACCATATACAAAAGTCCCCAATTTAGGAGCTTCGAAAACCTAGAGAGCTTCCATGGAGTTTTTTGATACAGGGCCTTACAACTCAATTAAGTTATGTCATTAGCTTCAGGAGATGCACATTAGTATAAATCAACATCAAAAACACATGAAAAATGCAGGGAATTCAAGATGCGATTATGAGTATTTTCATGAAAAGTGAGACATGGTTCTACCAGTTCTTTGCGTTAGAAGCAGTGGTTTTGATCCAGAAACGTTCCTTGAGGCCTTGGCAAGCTATTGGAATCCTTATTTCGCTTTGAATTATCCTCTAATGCAGTTTTCAGTTTTGACTTTTTCACCAAAAATTGCAAAGTTTCTTTGTGATATGAGGCGCAGCTTGAAGGTTCTGAGCATTAGGGTTCAGTTCTGTTTATGTATGGGAATGGATTAGGGTAAGAATCAAGTCCAAAAACCCTTTGCATTGATGAAAGAAATATTTGATTTTCAATAAATATTTTTTCAAATCTTTTCCATGAATATCATGCCAATTTGCACCAAATCTTCCCTTTTTTGATGTGCACGAATCTTGAGTAACCAATGAGGGCATGTGCTGCATAAAAAGATTCAAATACATTTGTTTAGTATTTTTTTTTCATATTTTATTTTATTAAATGAATTAATGGTGATTAAAAATTCAAATAAATAATAAAAAATGATGAAATAAATCCCCTTTGGGCCAAATGGTCGTGCATAGCCTTTGGATGATGAATCTTGGAAGAAAATGTGGCCCATTAGCAATTTTGAGGCATTTGAAGTAAAGTTGACTTTTCAAAATTCCCAAAATTTTCCCAACTTCCACAAGGCATATCTTCCTCAAGTTTTAAGCTTTGCTCATGTTCTTTGACATTTTGGAAAGGTCTTGAAGTCCTCTAACCAATGCCTTTGGTCCCATGTCATTTTGATTTACCAATCTCAAGTTATGGTCTTTGACTTAAAGTCCCTTTTTGTTGACTTTTGAAAATGACCTATAATGTTGAAATTGATAACTTTTTGTGAGAGCATTTATTGGACTTGAAGTGTGAAGAGGAGTTGTAGAAAATGTCTTTTTCTCCAAAATGAGCTTTGGATGGAATTTTTCTGATAAACCATGTGGAAGTTATGCCTTGGTCAAGTTACAGTTGACTTTTTCAACTGTCCAAATATGGAAACTTTTGCATCTTGAGACTTTTTGAGCCATGCCTTGAAAATCATGATCAAGAATTGATCACATGATGTTTGTGGCTTCAAAATAAGATGTTGACCAAAAATTTGAACCTTTGACTGTCAAATGACCATTTTGCCCCTACAGTTGACTGTTGAGCAATTAGGGTTTTTGACTGTGCAATTTTGTGCTGTAAGTCTTGAAACTTGGCATGAGGATGCTTGACAATGTTTATAGGCATGTGGGACTTGATTGGACCCTTGGAAACTTCAATTTCTTTGACAGAACCAAAACCCTAGTTTTTGACTGTTAGGAGGCCCTTGAACTGTGCAACCCTTGGGGAGGTTTTGAAGGATGCTCTTTGCAAATCTTGAAGAATATGGGAGGGCAAATTTTGGGGTACAACACCTACTTTGTTGGGAGATATCCTACATTATTTTCACTCTCGCACTATGAGGAAGAGAGGGATCCTCATGTGTTGCACTCCTCTCTTATCAAGATGGTTTATTTCGCATCTTCCCGGTCTATGTTGAAGAACGGGCAAGGTTCGAGATGGTCGCATAGGCTGATGACGCTCAGACATTCAGATGTCCATTGGTGTTCTCGATCCTTGGAGAATGTTACTATCATTGACCGTTGTGGGGAATTCCCTAATGTCCCTTTGCTTGGCATTAGAGGAGGTATCACTTACAACCCTTTCTTAGCTTTAAGACAATTTGGTTATGCCCAAATGGATGGTCCACATGATATGCTCATCCAAGGAGTGGTATTCGACTACGAGAGCGAAGACCAAAGCTACCGTCAGAGATTTATACGAGCTTGGAGGATGGTAAGCAAAGTGGATAGTAAGACACTGGAACACAAGAATTCCATTCCCCTCGAGCCTTACCTTAGGTGGGTACGAGCTCATGCTCATAAACTTGTGATGCCTTATCCCTCCATCTTACCAGTTATCATGGAACTTATGGTTGAAAGAGATGTCTCGTACACTATCATCCATCCCGAAATTCCTACTTCTCTGGAAGACTTGCAAAAGGGTTGGATTCAGCTGAAGGAAGAACTAGATACTTTCGAAGCTCAATTCTATGCTAGTGAGAAGAGAGTCTTGGAGCTTATAAAGCAGTTACATGAAGAGCAAAGTGTGAACGCCTATCTTGCGCCGAAGAGGATGCGTTCAGTCTTTTTATCTTAGAAAGTTATTTTGTAAGCCCAAGAGGCATGATGTATTCGTTTTGAACTAATTAATGAAAATTGACGTTTGTTCATTCTTTTGTCTATACAAATTTAAATTTCATAAATCCTTGAAATCATTTGCATATACATCTTCCATGCATCATAACATGACATGTTTTCAGACAACAGGTTTCCTTATCTTTCTGCTGTTTATTTCAGCAAGATGGATCTAGAGAAAATTGTGAAGGACCTTCAAGCACAAAACTCTCAATTCCAAGAGACTCTAATGGCCCAGCCAAGGGGCAACAGGATATGATGGAATTGTTGGCAGTTAAGAAGAAACCCAAGAATAAAGCCCTGGTCAACATGGGTAGAAGGTTCAAAGAGTCAGTTCGTCAGATCCCGGTAGTGGAAGACTCATCTGAAGAAAACGAGAATCAGATTGGTGAGGTTAAGAGTACCCAGGTTGACTGTATTAATGATCAAGCATCGGATAATGATTATTTTGATGAGCAATATCCACCCGCCGACGTCAAGTACAAGCAGTTAGACGACAGATTGAAGGCTGTTGAGATCCAAGTTGTCCCCGATTTAGATTTTGATGATTTGGGTTTGATCTCTGGAGTTGTCATTCCCCACAAATTCAAGATACCGGTCTTTGCAAAGTATGATGGAGTTTTATGTCCAAAACTTCACTTGAAATCTTATGTGCGCAAGATACAGCCGCACACCACTGATAAGAAACTCATGGTTCACTTTTTTCAAGAAAACTTGGTCGGAACGCAACTTGAGTGGTTTTACCAGTTGGATGGTTCTCGAATCAATACATGGGAGGACTTAGCTACCGCTTTCTACCACCAGTATCATTATAATGCCGACTTGGCACCAACAAGAGTTCAGTTGTAAGATATGACAATGGGGAAAAATGAAGGATTCAAAGAATATGCACAAAAGTGGAGAGACCTTGCCAGTAGGGTTCAACCACCTTTGACTGATAGGGAGCACATTGACATGTTTATGGGAACTTTATTTGGTCCATTATTTAACTTGTTGGTTGGATGTTCTTCTTCCGATTTCAGCAAATTAATCTTAACCGGTGAAAGAGTTGAAAACGACATCAAAAGCGGGAAGATTCCCATGGAATCTGCCTCCACTTCCAATCCTATAAAGAAACCTTTTGCTGCAAAGAAGGAAATCAATGCTGTGTACGGGGAAAGGGCCTGTACCAAGAAGAATTATCATTCGTCTGTTAATGCTTTCTGAATCTCCAATCTAACTCCTGCTCAAAGACCATCTGCAAATCATCAACGGTTTGAAACTCCGAGAAGACAATTTACGAGGATAGGCATGTCAATATCCCAAGCCTTACAACACTTGCTAAAGGCTAATTTAGTGACATTGTGTGATCCTCTTTCCAATCCAGATACCTCTTCACCAAAGTATAATTTGAACGCCAAATGTTCTTACCACTCAAGTAGCCCCAGGAATGAGACTGACCAATGTTGGGCCTTGAAGAATAAAATTCAGGATTTGATCGATAACAAGACTATTGAATTTGATCCTCTTCCAACTCCGAATGTAATTACTGCGCCTATGCCAAACCATGGAAAGGGTGTTAATGTTGTTGAAGATACAATTTTTGTTGTCTCTGTCGAAGACTTTACTACTCCGCTGAATGTTATCAAAAAGAATATGTTGAAAGCCGGGATTTTCCATGGCTGTGTGAAAGATTGTGTTTGTTGTGCCAAACAACTCAATGGATGCGAAGGGCTGAAGGAAGGCATTCAACGCCTGATGGATAGCCACGAGATCCTATTTGAGAAGACACTGCTTGCCAAAAGTTTGATTAATAAATGTGAAGATCTCTCCATTATAACCGTCTCAAATAAGCCTCTTAGGATCTCCTCCAGAGGTCCTATCAGGATTTCAAATAAACCAACTGTTGATCCCCTAATAATTACCAATCTCTGACTAGTTCCCTACTCTTCAAACAAGGCAGTGCCATGGAACTATGGTGCTGAGGTGTTTTATCATGGGATAAAACAAGACGTCTGGATTGAAGAAGACAAAGTTGTTGACATTTGTAACATAACTGGCACAAGTAAGGTAACCCAAACTGGGAGAATATTTTCACCCAATATCTCACCACTGGTTGTTACAAAGGCACCTCTCCACATCACTGCTGCTAGGTCAAGTACTGATACAAGAGGGAAAGATAAGGTTGTTGAACCTGTTAAGACGGAAGTACCCGCAAAGGACGTTGCTGATGGAGAACCTTCCGCTCGTGAAATGGACGAGATCTTAAAAATCATAAAAAGGAGTGACTTCAAGATCGTGGAGCAGTTGGGGTAAACCCCTTCCAATATTTCTATGTTGTCTTTGCTACTCTATTCTGATGCCCATGCTCGTACATTAATCAAATTCTTGAAGAAGGCTCATGTCCCTCATGAGACCAAAATGGACCAGTTTGAGAATTGTGTGGCGATCTTAACGGGTGATAATGGTTTGGGATTCTTAGATGCCGATCTAACGCCACTTGGGAAGAACCACAATAAAGCTCTACATGTTTCTGTCGAGTGCAAAGTGACTACCCTAGCACATGTTCTGGTCGACACTGGTTCTTCTTTAAACGTGCTACCCAATGGGGCATTGGGCCGTTTGGATTGTGAAGGTTTAGTCTTGAAACCAAGTGATATCATTGTGAGGGCCTTCGATGTATCAAAAAGGACAGTTCATGGAGAGGAAGACCTTCCAATCAAGGTGGGATGACAAGTTTTCAACTCCACCTTCTACATCATGGATATCCGTCCTGCCTATTCTTGTTTGTTGGGTCGCCCTTGGATCCATAAAGCTAGGGCATTAACCTCAACTCTTCATCAAAAGCTCAAGTATCCGGTTAAAGGAAGAATTGCCACTGTCTGTGGGGAGGAAGAGTTCACGGTAAGCCACCTTAACTCTTTTAAATACGTAGAGATGGAAGGGGAATTTATTGAGACCCTGTGTCAAGCTTTTGAAGTTGTTCCACCAATGGTTGCTGCTACCAAATGTTCCTCTGATGAGTCCAAAGTTGTTAAGGTCGTACCGAAGATGGTTTCAGTTAAAGATGCTCGTGCTGCAATTGAAGAAGGAAGTTGTGATACTTGGAGGCAACTCCTTGATATCCCATTCAAAGCGAATAAATTTGGTTTGAGTTTCACCATCAAGGCTCAGAAGGAAGTGAGGCGTGTTCGTGCAGGAAAGCCACCTCTCCGTATTGGAAGCCATGAAGTTAACGTTGTGGGTGATTCTGATGGAGAAGTTGCATTTGAAGATTGGGTGTATCCTACTATGACGAAGTTAAAGAATTGGCATGCAAAGGACTCCATGCCTATCTCCTTCATTGAGGAGTAATAATTTGTTTATTGCTTTCTTTTAATTCAAGAACATTTTGTATGTAATATTTAACAATGACTTTTAAGCCATGTGCCTGGCCCGGGGCACTTTGGTCCATTTGTCAAGGGTTTTATTTATGTTCATCTTATCATATGATCATTCAATACAAATCATTGGACTATTTTGTATTCAAATATTTGTGCTCATTGTCTTTCTTTTTCTTCAAATACATTTTTCAAAATTTCGATGTGTCTTACATGCACACACACACACACACACACACACACACACTTTTGCAGGTCCTTATCCACTTTGGATCTCATTCCCAATGACTCTACTATTATCGACTATGAATTTGAATGTCCAATTAACCAAGCTGAAGACGAAGGCGATGAAGATTGTGAAATACCAGGAGAACTAGCCAGACTTCTATTACAAGAGGAAAAAGCTCTTCAGCCACGCGAAGAGTCATTTGAAGTCAATCTGGGTATTGAGACAGACAAGAAAGAGGGTAAGATCGGAGCTAACTTAGTAGACAGTGTCAAAATCATGTTGGTTCAAATGTTGCATCACTATGTGGAAGTGTTTGCTTGGTCGTATGAAGATATGCCAGGGTTGGATACCGACATTGTAGTTTATCGTCTGCCGACAAAAGAAGACTGTCTTCCTGTCAAACAAAAGGTTCGTCGCATGAGGCTTGATATGTCTGAAAAGATAAAATCTGAAGGGATGAAACAATTTTATGCAGGATTCCTAGAAGTGACATCTTATCCCCCAATGGGTTGCAAATGTGGTGCCAGTGCCAAAGAAAGACGGAAAAGTTCACATGTGCGTAGACTATAGGGATCTGAATAGGGCAAGCCCCAATGATGACTTCCCTCTACCTCATATTGACGTCTTAGTTGATAACACTGCTCAGTATAAAGTATTCTCTTTCATGGATGGCTTCTATGGCTATAATCAAATTAGGATAGCTCCCGAAGACATGGAGAAGACTACTTTCGTTACGCAATGGGGCACCTTTTGCTACAAGGTCATGTTGTTCGGATTGAAAAATGGGGGGGGGGGGAACATATCAAAGGGCTATGGTAGCTTTGTTTCATGATATGATCCATCATGAAATAGAGGTATATGTGGATGATATGATTTCTAGATCACAAACTAAAGAGGAACATCTCGATCACCTATGCAAGTTATTGGAAAGGTTGAAAAAAATACAAGTTGAGGTTAAACCCTAACAAGTGCACATTTGGAGTACGGTCTGGAAAGCTTCTAGGTTTTGTTGTTAGCAGTAAAGGCATTGAAGTTGATTCTGCCAAAGTGAAGGCCATCTAAGAAATTCTAGTCCCCCACTCTGAAAAGGAAGTTAGAGGATTCTTGGGTCGTCTCAATTACATCGCCCGCTTCATATCTCACTTAACTGCTACTTGTGAGCCAATCTTCAAACTCTTGAAGAAAGATCAAGTAGTCAGATGGAATGATGAATGCCAAGCTACCTTCGATAAAATCAAAGAATATATGCAAAAACCTCCTATTCTCATGCCTCCATTTGAAGGAAGACCCTTGATCATGTACTTGACAGTACTAGAGAACTCTATGGGGTATGTTTTGGGCCAACATGACGAGTCTGACCGAAAAGAGCATGCTATTTATTACCTGAGCAAAAAGTTTACCGACTGTGAAACTAGATATTCACTGCTCGAGAAAACTTGATGTGCTATGGCATGGGCTGCTCTCTGGCTAAGACAGTACATGTTGACTCATACCACTTTGTTAATTTCTAAGATGGACCCAATCAAGTACATCTTCGAGAAACCTGCTCTTTCCGGACGGATAGCAAGATGGCAAATGATCTTGACTGAGTACGACATTCAATAAACAACACAAAAGGCCATCAAAGGAAGCGTACTAGCATATCATTTAGCACATCAAGCTGTTGATAATTATCAGTCTATGAACTTTGACTTCTCGGATGAGAACATCATGCTAATAACCGACTGCACAAAACCTGGACCGTATGACAGACCTGAACAAGGATCCCGTGGACTATGGTCTTCGACGGGGCTTCCAATGCCTTGGGTAACGGAATTGGTGCTATGATCATCTCCCCTGAAGGTTACCACACTCCATTCACTTCCAGACCATGCTTCGATTGCACGAACAATATGGCTGAGTACGAAGCATGCATTTTGGGTCTGTAAGCTGCCATTGACTTAAGGATCAAGCATTTGAATGTGTTTGGGGATTCCGCTCTACTGATTATCCAAGTAAAAGGATAATGGGACACTAAACATCCTAATCTCATCCCTTAAAAAGAACTTGTGTTATCCCTGATTCGCTACTTCGAATAAATCACCTTTGAACACTTCCCTAGGGAAGAAAATCAGTTGGCTGACGCCTTGGCAACCATGTCTTCAATGTTCAAGGTCATATGGGACAACAAAGCCCCTATGATTACAATTGAAAGATTCGATGAACCTGCGCACTGCTGTGAGCTCGAGACTAATACAGAAAAGCCTTGGTACCATGAGGTGAAGAGGTACCTTGAAGCACAAGAATATCCCAAAGGAGCATCTATCAATGACAAAAAGTTCTTACGAATATTTTCAGGCTAAATTCTTCCTAAGTAACGGGATATTATACAATCACAACCATGACTCTACTCTAATCCGATGTATGGACAAGAAGGAGGAAAAGGAAATTAAGGAAGAAATGCACGATGGTCTCTTTGGCACTCACTCAAGAGGACATACGATGGCCAAGAAAATCCTGAGAGTCGGATACTATTGGTCAACAATGGAGACTGATTGCCACCAACATTCAAGAACTTGCCACAAATGCCAAATTTATGCTGAAAAGGTCCATGTGCCTCCTATACCTCTGAACGTCATGACCGCTCCGTGGCCATTTGCAATGTGGGGCATTGACATGATTGGAGATATCAAGCCCACTGCTTCTAATGGACATCGCTTCATTCTGGTCACTATCGACTATTTCACCAAATGGGTCGAGGCCGCCTCATTTTTCTCAGTCACCAAGAATGTGGTAGCTAGATTCATCAAACATAACCTCATTTGCCGCTATGATATCCCCGAAAGGATCATCACCGACAATGGGACTAACCTCAACAATTATATGATTATTGAACTTTGCACTCAGTTCAAGATCAAGCATCACAATTCTTCTCCATATAGACCTAAAATGAATTGCGCAGTCGAAGCGGCCAACAAAAATATTAAGAAGATTATGCAGAAGATGGTAGTGACCTATAAGGACTGGCATGAGATGTTACCATTTGCTCTTCATGACTATCGTACTTCATCTATGACATCAACTGAGGCAACTCTGTTTTCTCTAGTCTATGGCATGGAAGATGTTTTGCCAGTGGAAGTTCAGATTCCCTCACTAAGGATTATGAATGAGGAAGGCCTAGGCGAAGACGAGTGGATTCAAACAAGGTTGGATCAGTTGAACTTTGATCGATGAAAAGCGACTGACTGCTGTTTGTCATGGTCAGACACACTAAAAACGGATGATCACGGCTTTCAAAAAAAAGATCAAGCCTCGAGTATATCAAGTTGGTGACTTGGTGATAAAGCGCATCATTTTGCCACAAGGAGACCCCGGGGGCAAATGGACTCCCACCTACGAAGGGCCATTTGTTGTCAAGAGAGTGTTCTCTGGCGGTGCCATGATGTTGACTACCATGGATGGTGAAGACTTCCCACATCCTATAAACACATACATAGTTAAAAAATACTACGCATAAAGGACCCGCTAGGTTGAAATCCTAGGAAAAAAAAGGGCATCCTAAAAAACCAAAAGGTTTGGGCAAAAATTAGGGATATATGCAAAAGATTGTACACCAGGCAAGTTAAAAATATGAAAGGGCGACTTGGGCAAAAATGGGTATCCCGTGGAATCACCACAGCCGACTTTATCACCAAGGTCCGAGTTCAAACGGTCCAAGATCAATCCAATCAACTTCTATCAACGGCAAGGGGAATTCGAAGACATTGGGGCAATAGTAGAGCTGGAATGCAAAGAAATCATTTCCAAATGGCTATTTGTTTTTGTTTTCAATTTCTGTTTTCCTCTCGACGATTTCCTCTTACTAGGATATCCGTCTCTTTGTACAAAAAACGCCTATTCATGGGTAAAATATCAATACAAATATACTTTGAAGTGTAAACTTTCTATTTTTGTTTTGAATGCAAAATTATCCAATGACTAAAATTGAACGAACATATGCATATGAACATAATTTAAACTATTTGGCACATGTGCCCTGCTAAGCAGCAAACATCTCTTTAATGTATATGGAATACCCCCACAGAGTTATTTCATTAGCATTATCCCCACGAAGACGGTTACAATAAACCATTCCTCAACAGAGTTACTCACAAAGTCTCTTTGCATAGGTTGATCTCCAACCAGAGTCTAAATCTCTTGGCAGCTTTCTCCCCAACTAAGTTGATCCTACAAGAAGAAGCCTTATGGATCCCTTCCTAAAATAACTCACCTCGTCAGCAGTTCATCAAGTATTCATCAACAGGGTTTATTTCCCCAACAAGTTTTATTTTCCCCAACATACAACGAACAACAAACTTCCCCCGACATAGTCTATCTTCCCCAGTTGAGCCTATTATCCCAAGCCGAGTCTATCTTCCCCAGCTGAGTCTATTATCCCTAGCTGAGTATATCCTCCCCAAGCTGAGTCTGTCCTCCCCGACTGAGTCTACACTCTCCAGCTTGAGTTTTCCTTTCAGACTATTACAAACCAGAGGGCCACAATCCCTAATCCCCAGTAAATATGTCAACAGAGCCTTTACTATCTTCAAAAGAAACTATGAAGCCTGGACCCGACCAGATATTAGTAAAATTTTCAAGCTACTATGAAGCCTGGACCTGACCAGATAATAGTGAAAACCTTTCAGATACCATGAAGCCTGGCCCCGGCCAGATAATGGTACAACTTTCAAATACTATGAAACTTTGACCGGACCAGATAATAGTTTAACTCTTCAAGATATAGAAGAACCTGGACTCAACCAAATTAGGGTTTAACTTCTTTTCCCCAGTAGAGTTTTCCTCTACCCCAACAAGTTGCTGTGAAGCCTGGATTCGACTAGATATCAGTTTTCAACTTCATTTTTTCAAGAAAGTTATTGTGAAACCTGGATCCGACCAGATAGCAATTACCATAAGAAGTTTGTTGTGAAATCTGGAATCCAACCAGATAACAACTAAGTTCCTAATAAAGTTACTGTAAATCCTAGACCCGACCAGATATCAGTTTAACTCTATTTCTTCAGACAAGTTACCGTGAGGCCTGGATCCGACCAGATAGCAATTAACTTCATCCACATCAGAAATCTGCAAAGCCTGGAATCTGACAAGATAATGGTGTATAGTTATTAAGTTACTATGAAGCCTGGATCCGACCATATATCAGTTTAACTTTGTCTATTCAAGCAAGCTATTGTGAAGCCTGGAGTCCGACCAGATAACAACTAGCTACAATCTCCAACAAGACACTATGAAGCCTGGACCTGACCAAATAATAGTATAACTTTTTCAAAAACTATGATGTCTGGACCCGACCAGATAGTAGTTACCACTTCAAGTTACTATGAAACCTGAACCTGGCCAGATATCAGTCCAACTTCATCCTTTCTAGCAAGTTACCGCAAAGCCTGGAATCTGACCAGATATTAGTTAACTTCCTTATCCCCAACAGGTTGTTGTGAAGCTGGGAATCCAACTAGATAACAACCTGACTTCACTCTTCCCCAAGAAATCTTCTATAAAGCCTGGAATCCGACCAGATAACAGTTAATTATTTCTTCCCCAGTAAGTTATTGTGAAGCCTAGATCTGACTAGATAGCAGTTGATTTCCTTATCCTTAGAAATTTGTGAAGCCTGGATCCGACCAGATAACAGCTGACATTCAAGAGATATTCCCCAGCGGAAGCATTTTGTCAACAAAGTTTGAAGATATGTATACTCTTCATCCCCAACAGCGATCCGGGATTCAGCTTTCCAAAATTCCTCAGCAGCAGTCAGGGATGTATTTTCCTGGACAAATATGCATCCAACATTCATGCACCATAGCATGTACATACAAAATGAATTTAGCATGATCTCATTCATCTTGTGAATATCATGCATACATCTGCATTTTATTAACCCTTTTTTCCCACAGGTAAAACATCGAGTTTTAGCATAAATCGACCAAAGATTTGTCCTGATAATTCCTCCAGTATTTACCATCATTCCTCCAAATGGCATCTATAATCCCATTCCCAATACATCTTCGAGTGCAAATTTCTGGGCACTTTAGTGTTCAATCATCTTTCACCTTCAATTCACGAATGACGGATCCGCCAATCTAACTCTTCAGGTTTAAGAAGATTGAACAGGGGCAGCTGTTGTACCCCAAAATTTTCCCTCTCATTTCTCAAGTAATCTCTCACAAGGTCTCCTTTGATTCAAGACTGCACAAGGGTTGATCAGCTCAAGACACCTCCTCTAACACTGATGACTGGAAATTAGGGTTTGAGTTTTCACAAATAAAAATGAGCTTTAATGCCCCATATGAATTTCAAGGATCATTTTGGACCCTCAATATTTCTCATGTCAAGTTTCATGTCTTGGATCACATTTTTGCTCAATCAATTGATCAATTGACCTAAAATCAGTTGTATTGGGGAAAAAGTCAAATGTGGTCAATTTACAGTCAAACTTCATAATTTTTTATCCATATAAACATTATGAACTCATATATGTCATTTAATCAAGTTTGGATCACAATTCCTCAAGAAATTTGATCAGATCATCAAAATGGCAAAATGGTCAAAATTAGGGTTTTGACTGAGGAAGTGCAATTCCTGATTTTTGACTTAGCAAATGACTCATTGGTTTAAGACATGATATCAAGGTTTCAAATAATTCATTTTTACCTAATGTCATGGCTCAAAACATCTCTCAAGATTAATTGATTGACAGATGAATTTCAGTCAACTGATGAAAAGTCAATTGTACACTGAAAAGTCAAACTTTGACTTTTTGGTCATAATCAAGTATCAAAGATCACAATTCATCAAGGCATGTCAAAATATGAAACTTATTCATCAAGAAATAAAAAATTCAAGATTCCATTTTGAAAAGTCAAAATTTCTAAACTTAGAAATTTTTCTAAGTGTTGGAAATTCACATTTGTTTCATAACTTTGAGCCAAATTTCCACCATGATGCAAGATGATTCAAAGGAAACTTATAACATGAAAGTTGTAGATCTCAATGATATCTAAAAAATTGTAGAACATAACTTTTTATATAAATTCATGGATTTCAAGTTATGATTTTGTGAAGACATGTTCATGAAACTTGGAAACTTAGTGAAAATTTGCCCTAGTTTAGGTAGGATTTTGACCTAACTTCATGGAAATTTTTCATCTAGTTCCAAGATTAATATTAAAAAATGTCCAACATAGAGGTTTTAGAGGATGTTACAAGCTTTCCAAAATCTCCAAGAACTCATTGAGATCATACTTGAGCAAGAAGAATCGAAGGCAAGAAGTTAGGGTTTCATTCTTGAATTACAAGTCATTTCTTGATGAACACATAATTCAATATCAATGTTAGGCTGCATAATCTTGCTTTGCAGGCCTTCTAACTTGTGTATTTATCCATCATTAATTAATTACGCAAACTTTTGAGCTATAATCTAAGTGGTTTAAGCATTGTCCAATTAAAATTTCCATTTTGGGAAGAAAGTTAACAATGCCATTCTTGAAAAGCAAGCTTTATGCACAAAGTCAATTCTTGAGCCTTTCACTTGTTCCCTCTGATCACACTCCATCTACAAAGTCAGAAGCAAGTTTGTTTAAATCATAACCACTCTACATTAGCAAGTACACAAGACATTGAAACTTGATTTCTCAAAAATCATATGTTGAGCTTAAACATGTGATTTTGAATTTTGATCAAAGACGAGTCTCCAAACTTATTGCTTATAAATAGAGACACTACTTGTGAGCTAAGGCACGAGCTTAAGCACCCTGAAACTATCTCAAACTCCCTCAAGCCAGAAATCACCCAAAAACACCATTGTTGCACAGTTTCTGACTTTGAACTTGAAACTCAGAATCTACTCGTGAATTTCTTGGCCTTTTGGTTCCTAAAGATCCTACACATTAAATATAACTTATCCATGTCCCTGTTCCATAATTGTAATTCCATTTCCATCATCCCCCATAACCAAAAACAGAGCATTGCAAGTTGACTTCTCCAAGTCATTCCAGCCATCCATTGCTCAAGCTAATCATTGCATTAGCTTCCTGGGAACTTGAGGAAGCTAACCTGCTCATTGCAGCACCTTGAATTAAGCTCATTTGCATTTCACGATTTCCATTTTTGAGGTACATTTCCTAAACTTCTATCTTTCCACTTAGGCATTGTTAGGCTTGCATTTGTGAAGATCAAATATATACATCATTGCCCTGAAACTATACATGTCCATAGATTTCATTTATATTGCTTGAGTAGTGAGAATTTTAAGTTTGAACTTTCTGAAAAAATTAGGTAAGAATTTGGTACCATTCAAAATTCATGCTCATCTTTGATTTAGAGTTTTAGTAATTTACATTTTTGGAATCGTTGTGAAATTTGGAACAAGTTTGATGTTTACATTTTTACAAATAGATGAGAAATGAGGAAGTTGCAGATGTTCTGGCTGGAGGTTGAAGATGAAGTCATATTCAGGACATGACTTGTGTTATGTATTTATTGTTTTATTTATGTTACCGGATGTACAGTCACCCCAGTGGCAAAGGTAGCGTGTGTGTATGCTGAGGGTCAGAGGTTCAAGTCTCAGCGCTACCTTTTGTGCATTTTTCTCACAATTTTCCTCCTTTTTTGTTTCAAACAGCATCGCATGGGCCTAAGCAGTGGGCCTTTGTTTTTTTTTCTTCTTCTAACCCCTGCCATTTACTTTTGCACCTGACCTATTTGTATTTTATTATTTCATTTTCCTTTTTTTTATTTTATTTTGTTTCATTTTCTTTATTATTTTTATTGTTATTATTATTATTATCATTATTATTTTTATTAATAAAAAATCTAAAAATATTTTTATTTATTATTTTCATATTTATATGTTTATTTTTTTATATAAAACAAAAAGAACAAAAATATTTTCTTAACAATTTAATTTCTTTTTTAATAATTAATAATTAGATTTAGGTTTAATTATTTTTTCTGTTTTTATTTAAAATTAATTTAGAATTTAGGTTTCTTTTAATTAATTAATTTCCATATTATTTTCATTAATTTAAAACCTTTTCATAAAAACCCTAAAAAATGTTTCATACTTAATTTCTTTTTTTAATTAGTTTAGGTTTAATTTTGTTTAATTTTAATTAATCATTTTCTTTAATTAGGTCAAGGTTAAACCATTTCATTAAAACCAAACAAAAATATTTTCTTTTTCTATTCACATTCTTGCATTGTTGTCTTTTCAATTCTTTTATATTATTCAATATGGTTGTAATGGATAATTAGGTTTAATTTTCTTGCAAATCCCCATTTGTAAATTTGTATACCCCCTCCCCTAATGATGTAATAGCTTAGTAATTTTTACTTTTCGCAATTTATCGCTTTAATACAAATGCTAGTAATTAGGGTTTGTATGGCAAGACTAAAATCAACAAGTAGCAAACCCTTATTCAAGATAAACAATGTATGTAAATTAAACACATTTGCACACTTGCACCCTTAGGGTAATTCCACTTTGTTGCCTTACAAAAATGGCCATGTTATGCATGTGAGATGTCTTAGCAAAAAGCAATAAAAAATACAAGATCATAGTCCCTTGATGATGCTATAAATGTTGCCTTTCAAAATGATCTTAGTCCCTCAAGAGAAATGCTAAGACATCTTACAACATTGCTATCATGACTATAAGATGACCCACGTCCGTCCCTTTACATCCAAAGATAAGGCTTCTTACCAATAAATGGTGAGATAGCATTATAAAAGTGTTGTACCCCAAAATTTTCCCTCTCATTTATCAAATATTTTCTCACAATGATCTCTCTTGGTTCAAGACTGCACTAGGGTTGATCAACTCAAGACACCTCCTTAAGCACTGATGACCAAAATTAGGGTTTGAGATTACACAAGGATAATTTAACTTTAAATGCTTAATGTTACTTTCATGGATCATTTTGGACCTCGAAGATTGTTCATGTCAAGTTTCAAGCCTTGGATCACACTTTTGCTCAGTCAAGTGTCAAGTTTCATAGTTTTTTATCCACATCAACATTATAAACTCATATGTATCATCTGATCAATTTTGGACCACAATTCTTCAAGAAATTTGATCAAATCATTAAAAGGGCAAAATGGTCAAAATTAGGATTTTGATTGAGAAAGGGCAATTTCTGATTTTTGACCTAGCAAATGGTTAAGTAGTTTGAGGAATGATCTCAAGAGTTCAATTGAATCATTTTTACCTAATGGCATGACCCATAACATTTCTCAAGATCAATTGGATTGACAGTGAATTTTCAGTCAACTAATCAAAAGTCAATTGTGCACTAAAAAGTCAAACTTTGACTTTTTGGTCAAAATCAAATGTCAAAGATCACAATTCATCAAAACATGTCAAAATTTGAAACTTATTCATCAAGAAATCAAAAAGTCAAGATTTCATTTTTGAAAATTCAAAGTTTTCTAACTTAGAAATTTTTCTAAGTGTTTAAAACTTCACGTTTTTTCACAACTTTGAGCAACTTTTTCACCATGATGCAAGATGATTCAGAAGAAACTTTCAACATGAAAGTTGTAGATCTCCGTGAGATCTACAACATTGATTTACACAACTTCTTCTAAAAGTGCTTGGATCTCAAGTTATTAATTCATGAAGTCATAGTTTTAAAACTAAACACTTAGTGAAATTTTGCCCTAGTTTAGGCAGGATTTTGACCTAACTTCATGGCACTTTTTTATATAGTTCCAAGGAGAACTTTCAAAAGTTATTCAAAGAAGGGTTGTAGAGCACATTAAAAGCTTTCCAAAATGTCAAAGAACTCCTTGAGATCATTCTTGAGCTGGGAGAATCGAAGAGAGGAATTTGGGATTTTCAAGCTTGAATTACAAGTCATTTTTGATGAACACATGAACCAAATCCATACTAGGCTGCATAATATTTGCTTTGCAGACCTCAAACTTGTTTGTCACTCCATAATTAAATGTTTACACAGCTGTTAGAGCTTTGATCCAAGCAATTGAGCTATTGTCCAAGTTGCATTTCCATTAATGGCACAAAGTTAACATTGCCATTCTTGTAAAGCAAGCTTTTTGCATAAAGTCCATTCTTGAGCCTCTAACTTATTCCCTCTGATTGCACTCCATCCATAAAGTCATAAACAAGTATTTTTAAAGCATAACCACTCTATCTTAGCAAGTACACAAGGCATGGAAACTTGAATTTCTCAAAAAATCACATGTTTTGCATAAACTTGTGATTTTGAATTCTGATCAACAACAAGTCTCCAAACTTGTTGCTTATAAATAGAGTCACAATTTGTGAGCTAGGACACGACCTGAAGCACCCTGAAACACTCCCAAACTCCCTCTAGCCAAAAATTACACAAAAAAACTCCATTTATACACAATTTTGACCTTAAACTTGTATCTCTCATTTCCCTCGCACGTTTTTGTTAGAACAATGTTTGAATCTAGTACCCTATATTTAAGTTTTGATGATAACAAAGTGAAAAGATATAGTATTTATATGTTTCATGTTTGAACTATATGCTGCCTAAAATTACTATGCTCTGACTTGCAGATACGCTGATTAAAATAAGCAAGATCACTTCTTCAGCATCAGAATTTGATTTGATACACCAGCATCAGAAGTTGCTGAATCAGAACGTCAAGATCAGAAGATCAACTCACGTACATGCTGAAGCTTGATGAACAGAACTGCGCGTAAACACTCTGATACAGAAACAAATAGTTCATCAGCAGCGAAGCAGAATCAGAATGAGCCAAGCCAGAACGTGCATTGAAGAAGCAACGGTACTGTGCATTGAACGCTAATTAATTCCAACGGCATCATTCTAGACAAGATCTGCTCAAAAAGGAAAGCTTGTTATTAGCATTGAATCAAGAATATTGCATTCAACGTTCATCTTCTCAAGTGCTATATAAACAAGGCTTCGAAGATTATAATGGCTAATGCTCTCCAATTCTCTACACGCACAAAGCTGAACAATAATCTTCATCTACCAGTTTTGCTAAACCAACAAACTCTGATACTCCATTAGTGTTTAGCAATCTAAGTTTCTAAGCTTAATTTGTGTATACATCACAGTTGTGATAAAGTTTTGTAGAAAACATTCACACACATTTGTTTTATACCTTTGTAAGAAAGTGTTGCCTTGACAAACCGGATTGTGGTTTGAATCAAGAAGGCTTTAGCAGTTGTTAAAGCAGATTTGTATTCAGTTGAATATAGTGAATTAAGACCTCGTTGGAGAGAGGCGAAATCACCTTGACGGGTGGACTGGAGTAGTTTGAGATCAAACGAACCAGGATAAAAATATCTTGTCAATTGCTTTAAGATTCCAGTTTTACAATTCAACCCCCCCTTCTTGTGTTTTTCACCCCTTCAATTGGCATCAGAGCGCCTGGTTCTGAGCTAAAACACTTAACCGTGTCAGTACAAGATCCAGCGTCAGAAAAACACAATGGCAGGAAACAACTCTCATTTCAGCAATGACAACAATGAGGACAGAGACAGATTCAGCGGCAAACCTCCAGTCTTTGATGGAGAAAACTTTGATTACTGGAAAGACAGAATTGAAAGCTTCTTTCTAGCACATGATGCTGATCTGTGGGATATGGTGACAGATGGATACACGCACCCTGTGAATGCAACTGGTCAGAAGATTGAAAGAAAATCAATGACTGATCAACAAAAGCGTGATTTCAAGAATCACCATAAGGCCAGAACCATCCTCCTCAGTGCCATCTCCTATACTGAGTATGAGAAGATCTCCAACAGAGACACAGCTAAGAACATCTTTGATTCTCTCAGAATGACGCATGAGGGCAACGTTCAAGTCAAAGAAACAAAAGCTCTGGCGCTCATTCAGAAGTATGAGGCGTTCAAAATGGAAGAATCTGAATCCATTGAAACCATGTTCTCTAGATTCCAGATTCTGGTAGCTGGTCTCAAAGTTCTGGACAAAGGATACTCTACTGCTGACCATGTCAAGAAGATAATCAGAAGTTTACCCAAGCAGTGGAGGCCTATGGTTACTGCTCTGAAGCTAGCGAAGGATCTCAACAAAATCACTCTGGAGGAACTTATAAGCTCCCTCAGAAGTCATGAGATAGAGCTAGAAGCTGATGAGCCTCAGAAGCAAGGTAAGCCTTTAGCTTTAAAATCTAACAGAAAATCTGAATCTAAAGTTTTGCAGGCAGTTGAAGAAACATCTGATGGATCCTCATCAGAAGAAGACGAACTTTCCCTTCTCTCCAGAAGAGTAAATCAACTGTGGAAGCAAAGACAAAGGAAGTTCAGGAATCCCAGAAGATCTGATCAGAACGAGTCTTCTTCCAGATACAGAAGGACAGATTCTTCCTCTGGATACAGAAGATCTGAAGGCTCCTCCGGTAGCAAGAAGCCAAACACAAAAGACATCATCTGCTACGAGTGCAATGAGCAAGGACACTACAAGAGTGACTGCCCAAAGCTTCAGAGGGAAAAGCCCAAAAAGAAGTTTGGAAGAGAGAAGAAGAAAAGTCTCATGGCCACATGGGATGACTCTGACTCGTCTGAAGCTGACTCAGAATCAGATGATGAAAGGGCAAACATAGCGCTCATGGCTAACATTCCAGATGATAGTGAAGCTTCTGAATCAGACTCAGAATCAGACACAGAAGAGGTATTCCCTAACTTCGCTGTTAATTTTACAAAGGCTGAACTTGCTGAAAGCCTCAATGAAATTCTGGAACGTTATCAGCAGATTAGAGCTAAATTCAGAGACCTGAAAAGGAATCTTGAATCTGACTCTAATAAGTCTGAGAGTCTCAAATTGGAAAACTCTGAGCTGAGAGATAAAATTTTAAAATTAGAAAACTCTTTACAAAACTCTCAGAAGGAACCAATTTCTGAAACTCCCAGCAACGCTGATGAGATCATAAAGGAGTATGATCACAGTTTCCAGAAGTTCCTTGCTAAAAGCATAGATAGAAGCAGAATGGCTTCAATGATCTATGGAGTTAGCAGAAACGGCAGGAAAGGAATAGGATACCTAGGTAAGGTTCCTACACCTAAAAATGTCATGGATTTAACCATTAAACACACTCCTCTAAATTCACACTTTGTGTATGGTCACACACATGACATTAAATATACTAGTAGTAAGCACTCTGTGAAACCAAAATTCAACCAGAGTTTTGGTAAAACTAACAAGTCAGGACCCAAGAAGATCTGGGTACCTAAGGACAAAATAATACATGTTGCAGATATCTTTAGCAGCAAGTCAGAAACACCAGTCATGGTACCTGGACTCTGGCTGCTCACGACACATGACGGGAAGAAGGCATATGTTCCAAAGCCTGGAACTTAAGCCTGGAGGCCACGTTGGCTTTGGAGGCAATCAGAGGGGAAAGATTATTGGCTCTGGAACTGTAGGTAACGGAAACCTTCCCTCTATTAATAATGTTCTGCTAGTTGATGGATTGATGCATAATCTGTTATCCATAAGTCAATTAAGTGATAACGGTTATGATATAATCTTTAATCAAAAATCATGTAAAGCTGTTAGTCAGAAAGATGGGACTATCCTGTTTAATGGAAAGAGGAAAAACAACATTTACAAAATCAAACTTTCTGAACTAAAGAGTCAGAACGTAAAATGTCTTCTGTCTGTTAACAACGAGCAGTGGATCTGGCACAGAAGATTGGGGCATGTTAGTATGAGAAGAATATCTCAGATTAACAAACTCAATCTGGTCAGAGGACTTCCAAATTTGAAGTTCAATTCAGATGCTCTGTATGAAGCATGTCAGAAAGGCAAATTTGCAAAACCTTCTTTTAAATCCAAAAATGTTGTTTCTACCTCTAAGCCATTAGAACTTCTGCACATTGACTTATTTGGACCAGTTAAAACTGCTTCAGTCAGTGGCAAGAAGTATGGGTTAGTAATCGTAGATGACTATAGCAGATGGACATGGGTAAAGTTCTTAAGACACAAGGACGAGTCACACTCTGTGTTTGTTACCTTCTGTAACCAAGTTCAGAATGAAAAAGATCTTAGAATCGTTAAAGTCAGAAGTGATCATGGTGGAGAATTTGAAAATAAAGATTTTGAGTCATTCTTTAATGACAAAGGCATTCTGCATGATTTCTCTTGTCCTAGAACTCCCCAACAAAATGGAGTTGTAGAACGAAAGAACAGAACATTGCAAGAAATAGCCAGAACCATGATCAATGAGACAAACGTTGCTAAGACTTTCTGGGCAGAGGCAATAAACACAGCGTGCTACATTCAGAATAGAATCTCAATAAGACCTATTCTGGAAAAGACTCCATATGAATTGTGGAAGAACAGAAAGCCCAACATTTCGTATTTTCATCCATTTGGATGTACTTGCTTTATGTTGAATACAAAGAATTATTTGAACAAGTTTGATTCTAAGGCACAGAAGTGTATTATGTTAGGATACTCTGAACGCTCAAGAGGGTACAGAGTATACAATATAGAAACACAGATTGTGGAAGAATCAATCAGTGTTCGTTTTGATGACAAGCTTGACTCTGAAAAGTCAAAGCAGAATGAAAATCTTGCAGGTATAGAAATTGAATTTGCAGGTTCTGAAGACAAGTCATCAGAAGCTCTCAACACAGACATTCCTTCAACGTCTGAAAGGAGCAATGCTAGAAATCCTACAACAGCTGCTGATCAACCTCAGAAGAGATTGCCCAGAAGCAGTTTGGATCACCCAGAAGAAACTATTCTAGGAAGAAAGGAAGATCCAATCAGAACAAGAGCAAGCTTCAGAAACTCTGAAGAAACTCTTATGGGACTTGTGTCTCTGATTGAACCTTCTTCTATTGATGAAGCACTTCTGGACAACGACTGGATTCTGGAAATGCAAGAAGAGCTGAATCAATTCACCAGAAACGACGTGTGGGATCTCGTTCCCAGACCAAAAGGATTCAACGTCATTGGAACAAGATGGGTGTTCAGAAACAAGCTTAATGAACAAGGTGAAGTCGTCAGAAACAAGGCACGACTGGTTGCACAAGGTTATAGTCAGCAAGAGGGGATAGACTATACAGAAACCTTTGCCCCAGTCGCCAGGTTAGAATCTATCAGACTTTTAATTTCATTTGCTGTTAATAGAGGCATCACTCTGTATCAGATGGATGTCAAAAGTGCATTCTTAAATGGTTATATAGAAGAAGAAGTTTATGTTCACCAACCCCCAGGTTTTGAAAATACAAAACATCCAGAACATGTTTTCAAACTGAAAAAGTCACTGTATGGTCTGAAACAAGCTCCCAGAGCTTGGTATGAAAGGCTAAGTAACTTTCTGCTTGAAAATGAATTCACCAGAGGGAAAGTGGACACTACTCTATTCTGTAAAACAGTTAAGAGTGACATTTTAGTCTGTCAAATTTATGTTGATGATATTATTTTTGGTTCTACTAATCCTTCTCTTGGAAGAAAATTTGCTAAGTGTATGCAGGCAGAATTTGAGATGAGCCTCATGGGGGAACTGAAATTCTTTCTAGGAATTCAGATCAATCAAACTCCAGAGGGAACTTACATTCATCAGAGCAAATACATCAGAGATCTTCTGAAGAAATTTGACCTCTCAGAATGTAAGCCATCAAAGATTCCAATGCATCCCACGTGCATTCTGGAAAGAGAAGAGGTAAGCAAAAGTGTAGAACAGAAGGTCTACAGAGGTATGATTGGTTCTCTCCTTTATCTGACAGCTTCAAGACCTGATATCTTATTCAGCGTATGTATTTGTGCTAGATTCCAATCAGATCCTAGAGAATCTCACTTAACAGCAATTAAGCGAATTTTCAAGTATCTGAAAGGTACTACTAATCTGGGTTTGTTTTATAGAAAATCTAGTGATTACAGCTTAGTAGGCTACTGTGATGCTGATTTTGCTGGAGACAGAGTGGAACGTAAAAGTACTTCTGGAAGCTGCCAGTTTCTGGGAGAAAATCTGATCTCGTGGTCCAGCAAAAGGCAATCAACCATTGCTCTGTCAACAGCAGAAGCTGAGTACATAGCAGCAGCAGGATGTAGCACACAAATGCTCTGGATGAAAAGTCAGCTTGAAGACTTCCAGATTTTTGAGAGTAACATTCCTATTCTTTGTGATAATACTTCTGCTATTTGCTTAAGTAAGAATCCTATTTTACATTCTAGAGCTAAGCATATAGAAATAAAACATCATTTCATTAGGGACTATATTCAGAAAGGTATTTTAAACTTGAAATTTATAGATACAGACCATCAATGGGCTGATATCTTTACTAAACCCCTTTCAGAAGATAGGTTTAATTTCATTCTGAAACACCTCAGCATGAAAGTATGCCCAGAATGAAAATGTTTTAATTCCATGTATTTATCTTCAGAATGTAATTATATTACTGTGAACTTCTGATCAATCTTCTTTCAGAAAAATAGAACATGCAGATTGTATCAGATGCAAGTCTAAAGATCTGAGAGTCTAATCTCAAATACAGACGTGCTGATCACTACATCAAACAAGTGTCATCCAATCATCAGCAAATCCCTGAAGCAGAACGCGTGCACGCTTCTGAGAAGGCAAAGCGCTGATTGGGTGCATTGAGACACATGTCTGGTAACCGTTTTTAAGTATCTTTCTCAAATCCCCCAAAATCAGCAAGCATTTAATGAAAAGTAATCACACTTGTTAATGGCAATCATTATTTTTTTTCTCTCTCTTAAAAACGTTTAATTTTTCAAAATAATTTTTGAAAATTCTATTTAAACACATTAATCCTTCACTTTTATTCTTTACGCTTTCTCATAATCACTCAAATATTCTCTGCATATTTCTGAGTTTATCTCCTTCAAACCTTTTCTCTCAAATCATTCTCAAAGCTCTTTAGTGAGAACAATGGCATCCTCCAGCATTTCTGTAGGAAATCAGAAGAAAGAAACCTCTGAACAATATCAGGTGCCTATCAGAACTCTTCTCACACCGGTAAAGAATCTTGAGGTTCTCTCTGAGTTAATCATCGACTTTGAAAGTTTGAAGGAAAATGGATTTGACCTAACTGAAGAGATTAGGGCTCAAAAGTGGGAGAGGTATTTCGATAGGTTGGTTGGACCAACATTCCCAGAGCTTGTCAAGGAATTTTGGATTCACGCCAAGATTCATAAACATCTAGTCATCTCTTCTGTCATGGGAAAGAAGATAGTAATTTCTGAAGACCTCATTGCTAGGTTAATCGGTCAAAGTGGTGGTGGAGTCCGTTGTGTGGACATGGCTGATAGATGCCCTGATATAGGTGTGGTAGCCAACAGCATTTTCACTCTTGGATTTCCCAGCAGAAAAATTAAGGATCTGAAGGATCACTGCAGAGTATGGGCCAAGATTGTTCTGGGCTGCTTCAATCACAGGAAGCCAACAAGCTCTCCTGATTATATAAACGTGGATCAGCAATTTCTGATCTACTTTATTGATCAGAGGGTGAAGATCAATCTGGCACACTTTCTGTTCAACCATCTCAAGACCAGTGTCAAAGAGACTAGAGAAGAAGAAAGGACCAAAAGGGACTGGATACCGTTTGGAAGGCTCATATCAGATATTCTGACAGAGAATAAGCTGATAGATTATCTGAGCGAAGCTCAAGTGCTGAGCACACTTGAACCTACTGTTGGAAAACCGCTGAACGCCAAGAACCTGAAAAAGATGAAGCTGATAGAAAATATTAGGAAGGAACCCAGAGCTACTTCAACTGCTGACATCTCCAGCAGAAGAGTGCCTCTGAATGATTTCCCAAAATTTTATGAAATGGAATCCCAACCGGATATGTTTCTCAAGTATCCAGATTCATACAAGGAAGAAGATACAGGTTCAAAGCTGAAGATCAAAGATCTGAGTCAACCCCAACCTGAAGTGACTCAGAAGAAGACAAAGAAGAGGAAAGCAGAAGGATCATCTCATCAGACTCCAAAGAAACGAGGTAATTCATCTGCTGCCCCTATTTCAATTTCATCTACTATTCCAACATCTGCTGCCCCTCCTAAAACCTCTCACAGAATATCAATCCCAATCCCTACTATTGATAAAACCATACCAGAAGACCCTTCTGAGGCCTTACTACTCAGAAGAACCCGAATCAAAATTACCAAACAACCAATTGTTTCAACAACACCAGCACTTGATAGAGTGCTAGCTGATATTGAGCGTGAACATACTTCTGCTCAACCAAATTCTGAACCACCACATATTCCTCCTCCACAACCAGAACCACAACCAGAATCACAACCTGAACCAGAAATACAACATCAATCAGAACCAGAACCACAACAACAACAACCACTCACAGAAGAACCTCTGATCCCTGAGCAATCAGAGATTCCACCTCCTCAACCAGAAAATAATCCACCTTCACCACAAACAGAGTTTCACCGCTATGAAACCCCTTCTCCTCATCATTCTGACCCCCACTCACCTCAACCTTCACCGCTGGCAATCCAGTTGCCATGTGGAACCAATATTGTCAGGCCCCAGTTGCCATCTTCAGAGGAATCAACACCTCCAAAAACTCCAACCACTCCAATAGAAATATCTGACTCTGATTCTGATAACCCTCCTCCAAAACAAACAACCTCTCAGAAAACCGCTGAAAACCCCAGCAGAACTTTCATTGACTTAACAAGTCTTGAACGTCTTGCTGATCTAAGACACAAAATTGCCATACCCAAACCAAAGCAACCAGATGTTGGCTCTGGTATTTTGAATTTTGAAACAGGTATGCTGCAATGGATTGCTTCTTTGAAGCAAGTCTGTCCGGGGATGATCGACCCAGCTGCTTCTGATCAGCTCTGGTCACAGTTCAGACTATGGGTACGTGCTGAAGCCCTCAAGCTGCAGGACGTCAACTATGAGCAGGCTCAACAGAACTTTAGCAAGCTGCTGAAGGAAGTTGAGAGTCAGCTGCCTCAAGAAGTTGTGCTCCCTCTGGACAGTGAATCTTGGTCTGAGAAAGAGCAAGCTGCACAGGTGCAAGCATCAGAAGAAGACAAGACCCTTCAGGAAGAAAATCCAGCAGAAGATGTAGCTGAAAGTTCTGAGAAGCTTCCTCCTTCTGAAAGTTCTCAAGCTGCCTTGGACAGGCAGGCTCTGGAAGAATTAAGGCTGAATGACTTGCGTCTACAGCAGCGGATGGAAGAGAATGATCAGAAGATGAAAGCAAGAATGGATGTACAGGACAGCAAAATTGACACTGTTGTCACCATGGTTCAGAAGCAGAATGAAACTTCTGAAAAGATTCAAGCAATGCTGGAAAGCCTGTTCTCACGCATGCCCCCACAACCTTGAAATTTTTTTCATGCATGACATTCTCTATGTTTTCTTCATTTTCTGATGTACTGTTTTGACTATGTTTTGTAATGTTCTTTTGCTCTGATTATGAACTATTTTAATATAATTTGTTTTTCTGATCTAAATTGTTTTAGCACATCACCAACACTTTTTGATTGCTGACAAAAAGGGGGAGAACAAGAATGATATTTAAAATCAATAACGGCTAACTAGACAGAAATTCTCAAACATTCTAACTCTATTACTTGAAATGTTTGTCTGTTTTGTTTTTAAGTCTACAGGCACAAGGAAGCTAGAAGCTCTGATCAAAATGTAGAAGCTCATGTTGCTCTGATCAAATATGAAGTTCTGATCGACCTAACACTCTGATCCGAAGCAAAGCTCTGACAGGAAAAGCTCTGAAGCTCTGCTCTCTGA
Organism: Vicia faba; assembly: GCA_948472305.1. Classification (NCBI taxonomy): domain Eukaryota; kingdom Viridiplantae; phylum Streptophyta; class Magnoliopsida; order Fabales; family Fabaceae; genus Vicia; species Vicia faba. The sequence continues at coordinate 1,299,762,021 of OX451740.1, read as the reverse complement.
TAAGTCAAAGACCTATAATCTGATGCTCAAAGATAGAAAAAGATCTGATCCTGAAGAACACGCATATCAAAGGGAAGTAACAAACTCAGGGGGAGTATCTCTTAAACTCTGATTTCTCTTTACTTCTTAATTCTGAAACATTTCCCAGATACCTTTTCACGTTATTTTTTCATTTAAAATATCTAGTTTTTGTCATCATCAAAAAGGGGGAGATTGTTAGAACAATGTTTGAATCTAGTACCCTATATTTAAGTTTTGATGATAACAAAGTGAAAAGATATAGTATTTATATGTTTCATGTTTGAACTATATGCTGCCTAAAATTACTATGCTCTGACTTGCAGATACGCTGATTAAAATAAGCAAGATCACTTCTTCAGCATCAGAATTTGATTTGATACACCAGCATCAGAAGTTGCTGAATCAGAACGTCAAGATCAGAAGATCAACTCACGTACATGCTGAAGCTTGATGAACAGAACTGCGCGTAAACACTCTGATACAGAAACAAATAGTTCATCAGCAGCGAAGCAGAATCAGAATGAGCCAAGCCAGAACGTGCATTGAAGAAGCAACGGTACTGTGCATTGAACGCTAATTAATTCCAACGGCATCATTCTAGACAAGATCTGCTCAAAAAGGAAAGCTTGTTATTAGCATTGAATCAAGAATATTGCATTCAACGTTCATCTTCTCAAGTGCTATATAAACAAGGCTTCGAAGATTATAATGGCTAATGCTCTCCAATTCTCTACACGCACAAAGCTGAACAATAATCTTCATCTACCAGTTTTGCTAAACCAACAAACTCTGATACTCCATTAGTGTTTAGCAATCTAAGTTTCTAAGCTTAATTTGTGTATACATCACAGTTGTGATAAAGTTTTGTAGAAAACATTCACACACATTTGTTTTATACCTTTGTAAGAAAGTGTTGCCTTGACAAACCGGATTGTGGTTTGAATCAAGAAGGCTTTAGCAGTTGTTAAAGCAGATTTGTATTCAATTGAATATAGTGAATTAAGACCTCGTTGGAGAGAGGCGAAATCACCTTGACGGGTGGACTGGAGTAGTTTGAGATCAAACGAACCAGGATAAAAATATCTTGTCAATTGCTTTAAGATTCCAGTTTTACAATTCAACCCCCCCTTCTTGTGTTTTTCACCCCTTCAGTTTTCCCTCAAATTCATTTCTAAAGATTCCTTACATCAAATATAGTCCATCCCTGTCCTTGGTTTGGAACTGTAAATCCATCTTCATCATCCTCCATAACCAAAAACAGAGGTCTGCAACTTGACTTCTCCAGACCATTCTAGCCATCCATTGCTCAAGCAAACCATTGCATTAGCTTCCTGGGAACTTGAGGAAGCTAACCTGATCATTACAGCACCTTGAATCAATCTCATTTGCATTTCACGATTTCCAGTTTTGAAGTATTTTTCTTGAACTTCTATCTTCATATTTAGGCATTGTTAGGCTTGCATTTGTGAAGATAAAATCTAGACATCATTGCCTTGAAACTATACATGTCCATAGATTTCATTTATTTTGATTGAGATAGGAGAATTTTAAGTTTGAACTTTCTGAAATATTTAGGTCAGAATTTGGTACTTTCAAAAATTCTCTTCCATCTTTGATTTATAGCTTATGATATTTATATGGTTGGATTCGTGTGAAAAAATGGAGCAATTTTAATGTTTACATTTTTGCAATTGGTTGAGAAATGAGCAAGTTACAAATCATTTGGCTGGAGGTTGAAGATGAAGTACAGTCAAGGCAGGTTTTATGTTATGTATTTATCATTTCATACAAGTTAACGGATGTATCACCACCCCAGTGGTTAAAGTGCGCGCCTGTCACTATGAGGTCCTGGGTTCAAGCCCCAGGGTGACCTTTTTCCATTTTTTCCACTTTTTTTTTGACATTTTTTGTTTTTGCAGCGCCTGGGCTTCCAACAATTGGGCCTTGTTTTTTTTTTGCTTTTGCTAACCCATGTTGTTACTTCCATACACCTGGCCCAAACTTTTTTCTAATTTATTTTCTTTTCTTTTTTTCTTTGTATTATTATTATTAATACTACTTTTATTATTATTAATAAAAATCCAAAAAAAAATATTTATTCTATTATTTTTACACTCATTTATTTATTTTATTTGTTTTATTAAAATTAAAAGAACAAAAACATTTTCTTAACAAATTAATTTCCCTTTTTTAATTAATAAATATTTAGACTTAGGTTTATTTATTATATTATTTTCTTTTAAAAATAAACTTAGAACTTAGATTTCTTTTAATTAATATCCACATATTTTTTACTAATTTAAAAAAAAAAACCTTTTCATAAATAAAAACCCTAAAAAACTTGCTTTCCTTAAATTAATTTATTCTATTAACTTATTCTTAATTTTCTTATTTTTAGTTAATTATTTTATTTTAGTTAATTAGGTTAAAAAAACCTTTTCATATAAAACAACAAAAAATCATATTTCTTTATATTTATATTCTTGCATTTTAATCTTTATTTTGTACATTTATTCAATTTCAATATGGTTGTAATAATTAATTAGTTTTAATTTTCTTGCAATATTCCCCATTTTTAATTTGTACACCCCTCCCCTAAGTATTATAATAGCGTAGTAATTTTAAAATTCCGCATTTATCACTTTATATACAAATGCTAGTAATTAGGGTTTTGTATGGAAAGACTAAAACCAATCAATTAGCAAACCCTAATCAAAGATAAATCAAGCGTGAAAATTAATACACTTGCACACAAGAACCCCTAGGGTAAATCCACTTGGTTGCCTTACAAAAATGGTCATATTACGCATGTGAGGTATCTTAGCAAAGACAAGCAAAATATAAGATCATAGTCCCTCGATGATGCTATCAAAAGTTTCCTATCAAAATGATCTTAGTCCCTAAATAAAAATGCTAAGATATCTTGCAACATTGCTAATCATGGTTATACGATGACCCACGCCCGTCCCGCTTACATCCAAAGATAGGGTTACTTACCAAATCGATGGTAAGATAACAATGTCAAAGGAAAAAGGAAATGAACACAAAAGACTTTTGAGTAGGTAGATTGTTCCTAGTTGCTTGCTCATTTTCAAAACAAAACATCCTTCCTTATTTTTAAAACAAACACCAAATACTTTCAGAAACACTTTCGAAACACTTTCCAAACATGAAATTTTTTCAAAAGTCCAACATTTTGTATACGTTCTTACAAACGAGAACTATTACAAAGTTTTCCTAAACGAATGCGCCTTTTCAAAATACTTTCAAAAACCATGCAAAAAACATTTTCAAACAAATAGCAAGTGATCTAGCAAGCAACTAAGAGCCCATAGATAACTATGGATGAAAAGTGTGCTAATACCTTCCCTTTTCATAATCTACCCCCCGAACTCAAGAAATAATCTCAAAGGTCTTTCCTATTCTTTTTAGCCTTTCCTTTTTGGATAAAAGAAAATTCGGTGGTGACTCTTTCTAACCACAACATTTGCGATAAAACGCAAAACATCCAAGTTAGTTCACCCACCGTATCACAACCGCACTAAGGAATTTTCAAATACTTTTCAAAACACACAAAGCACAAGGTACTTTAAAAAATGAGCTAAGCATCTAAGAGCCCGTAGAAAAATACGGATGGAAAGGGTGCTAACACCTTACCTTTCCATAATCTACCCCCCTTTACTCAGAAAATTCTCGAAAAGGTCTTTTTCTGTTCTTTTCACCCTTTCTTTTGTTGGATAAAAGAAAAGTCGGTGGTGACTCTTTCTTACCGCAACATTTGCAAACACAAACGTAAAACTAATATAAATAGTCGGTTATACCACTGTGTCATAGAACTGGCGACTCTGCTGGGGATATAAATAAAAAGTGGGGTTACCTTAAGATTTAGTTCATTTTAAATTGTTTTAATTGCTTGCTTTGTATGCTTTATCCTTAGAGGGTTTTTTGGGTCATTACTGTAGATCCTACACCCGGATATGGGGACATCTTTTTAGGTAAACAACAATAGATCATGGAGACTGTAAGGCATAGACCGATATGGTTGAAACGATAACTGTGTTAGTGTGACACTTTGGTTGGTACCGGTATCCCTTATGTTGAATCGAGGAGAATACGGGGCCACTGTGTGGTGTCTAGAAGCACTAACGGACCTTAGAACCTTAGTTGAACAAACTTGGCCATTAGAAATTAGTGAGATAGCCAGCTTCAGTGTGAAGCTGGGGATTGGTTGATACTCGATGCTACACTCATTGAGATCAGACTTTCGAGATGTTTCGGCCGCAAGAAAATATTGCTAAGCTGAAACAATGCCCGATAAAGAAAGATCGGTGATATTGAGACTTCTTAGAACCCGGTTACTTTTCTAAGACAAGTTAAACCAACTAAACTTCAAGAGGGTACTTACCTTTAAACCTCATGCAAGCCTTTGAACCTAAGGCTGCTTGTGTGACTTGTTTGCCTTCATTTATCTAACAACTTGAATTCCTTGCAGGATTTGTTTATAGTCATTATCCAGTCTAGACTTCTTGCAAGACTCACTTGTCTTCATCACCTTACACTTTTGCTTGGTGCGTAGCATACACGCCATAACATCATACCATAGCATTTCCTTAACCATTTCAAGGATCTCAAGGGCCTATGGTGTAGGTTATAATGAACCAGTCGTCTAGCAAGGGGCAAGGGGATTTATTTTCCTCTAGCCAATGTCGTCAAAATATCAAAACACGATGACTTGAGTCATAGGCTATGACCCACTTGACACGGTGAGCTTGATTCCCATAGAAGGACCTCCAACAATACAGAGTTCTTCAAGAAAGCTACAGTCAACTCCTAACCTCTACATATGTTTACCCCGCGAGACCCTTGAAAACATCGCATAAGAATATCATACAAGTCATTTCATAACAGGTATTTCAAGATAGGTTTCTTATTTTTTCGCGGTTTATTTCAGCAAAAGAAATGGCTCTTGAACAGACAGTAAAAGAACTCCAAGCCCAAAACGCTCAGTTCCAACAAATGTTCCTGGCTCTGGCTAAGGGGCGGGAAGAACCGAAAGCTCTCGTCATCAAAGAGAAGAAGAAGAAGGCAAAGAAACCAACTGGTGTTTTGAATTTGGGAAGAAGACTTAGAGGACCAACCAAGAAAGCTCTAGATCTCTCAACTCCATCAAATGAGGGGGATAATCATGAAGATGATAACAACCCGGGGACTGATGAAGATGAAGCTGATTACTTTGAGGAACAATATCCTCCTGCTGATGATAAATACAAACAGTTGGAGGATCGCCTAAATGCTATGGAGATTCAGCAGATACCTGGCTTGGACTTTGAAGAGTTAGGGTTGGTTTTTGGAGTGGTCATCCCACCAAAGTTCAAGGTTCCCACATTTGCTAAATATGACGGGGTCTCTTGTCCTAAACTTCATTTGAGATCATACGTCAGAAAGATCCATCCTTACATTGCTGACCAGAAGTTATGGGTCCATTTCTTCCAAGAAAGTTTGGCCGACACTCAACTGGAGTGGTTCTATCAATTAGAGGGAACCGACATTCATACCTGGGAAGACTTGGCTGCTGCTTTCTACAGGCAGTACCAATATAATGTCGACATCCCTCCAACCCGTACACAATTGCAAAGTATGTCTATGGGTTTCGGCGAGGGTTTCAAAGACTACGCCTAGAAATGGAGGGATCTTGCAGGGAAAGTCCAGCCTCCTATATCTAATAGGGAGCTAGTAGACATGTTCTTGGGCACTTTCTCTGGTCCATTCTTCAACCACTTGATTGGAAGTTCTTCAGCTGGGTTCACCGAGCTGATACTGACAGGTGAAAGAGTTGAAAGCGGTATTAAGAACGGGAAGATTCCAATGGCTGGACCTTCTAATGCTGAGAAGAATCCATCAAGTTGCAAGAGAGAAGCTAGTGTTGTATATGGATAGGAGGGACGTGCTAGAGGTAACCACAACCCATCTGTGGGGGTAGTACTGGTCTCTAATCCTACGTCTGTGCAACGACATCAACAAGGGAATCAGCATCAGGAGGTCGCACCTAAGAGACAATTCACCAAAATCAACATGTCACTAGCTCAAGCATTACAACACATGTTGAAGGAAAAATTGATTATGTTAAAGGATCCTCTACTGAATCCCAATACTTCTGCTCCTAGCTACCACCCCAATGAAAGGTGTACATACAATTCTGATAGTCCTGGACATGATACGAATAGTTGCTGGCCTCTGAAGAACAAAATTCAGGATATGATTGACGCCAAGGAGATTGAGTTCGACCCTCCAGAGACTCACCACGTGATCACTTCTCCTAGGCCAAATTATTGAGAGCGTCTAGTTCATTTGTGATTTTTCAATTGTAATTTCCATTGCTTGTTCAAACAATTACTGTCATGTCAAACTTTGGTTTTCCCATTAATGCATAACATATGTTTGTCTTGAATTATGTCATTTCCATTACATTTAAACTGATTCCTTACTTCCTTTTTGTGATGTTCAACTCTCGATTAGAAGGTGTAAGCCTTTTAGAGGGAGGATGACGAAAACAATACCATGATCTCTACAATACGCTTTTGAACAGACCTTGCTGACGATGTACAAGCGTTATTTCAAATCCCAAACAATTGAGTTATAAGGAAGATAATCCTTAGTCAACCCCTTTGAGCCTAAGAAGTAGGAGTTTTTCTTTTCACACAAATTAAAACCCTTAATCATAACCCGGGGAAGGGTAGTTTTCTCAGTTAATTCAGATGCGCATTCAGTCACAATCTTCCACTTCATACATAATGAATGGCATAAAAGACGTCCTTCTAAATCAGAAGATGGTGATAGTTCCGCATAATCATTAAAGTCGACAGTCATTATCTCTCAAAATAAAATCCCACTAAGTCAAAACCTATGAAGGATACTTAAGAAAAAAATGGGGGCATCCCGCTGACTGTAATCATAAAAGAACCAGTTCAGGAAAAAGTAGGGATAACGAAAACAAAAAAAGAGGTTACTGCAAATCCTCGACAAAAAGAAGATTACAAAAATGATTACCTCTTCAAAATAAACTTTCAGTATCCGGACCATCACCAAAACATCAAGGACAAGATGCCAGACTCAATCGAGATTTAAACCCACAATTAACTGAGCATATGACTGAAGAACATCACGAAGAGCGGGTTGGGTACAAATAAAATTTGAGCCTTTATCCTTTGTTTCTTAAAACCGTGAACCAGGCCACGCGACAAACCTTAAAAGTATTAACTGAATCATGGGTTAGTTCGGAAGCCTACTGTTACAAAAGGTATCCTAACTCCTGTAAGGTTTGCTATTAAATCCTGAGTTGATATCACACTCCTACAAATTTGTTTATTTTACTAAAAAATGAATTTTCAAACTTCAAGACAGACATAAGCTTTGCACTTTTAAAATACCATTGCTTGCATATGACTATTTGTTCAACAACAGAGAAATTCGCAGACGAATATTCAATGAACGTAAATCCTCTCGATGAACAGAATCACCTCAGATGGAAAAAAACATTTCCAGTAACAGACCTTCCATAATTAGGGGCATGACATGGTGCCTAACATATCTGGGGCCATCAAGTCAAATTTCCAAGAAAATCTCTTAAAGTCCTGAATACTCGGAGCAGGTCTCCATCACTTGGAGCATTAAATGTGATTCCCATCAAAAGAGCACATACAATCAAGCAAAATCAATATTCCCCAAAGGATTTCTTATCAAAAGAATAAAACAGGAATTCCCAGCGGAAACATTCTAAATAAAGCAAACTTTCTTCTAGAAACGGTTCAGGTACGATCCAGAGACGGGTGTCATCCTAATACTTATTCCAGATTCTTCTCTAAAAACAGTACAGATACGATCCAGAGATGGATGTCATTCTAACACTTATTCCAGACTTTCTTCTAGAAACGGTTCAGGTACGATCTAGAGATGGATGTCATCCTGATACTTATTCAAGATTATCCTCTAAACATAGTGCAGATACGATCCAGAGACGGATTGCATTCTGATACTTATTCCAGATTTTCTTCTAGAAACGGTGCAGATACGATCCAGAGACGGATGTCATTCTGAAACTTATTCCATACTTTCTTCTAGAAATGGTTCAGGTACGATCCAGAGGCATATGTCATCCTGATACTTAATCCAGATTCTCCTCTAGAAACGGTGCAGATGTGATCCAAAGATGGAGGTCATTCTGACGCTTATTCCAGACTTCCTCTAGAAACGGTTCAGGTACGATCCAGAGACGAATGTCATCCTGATACTTATTCCAGATTCTCCTCTAGATACAGTGTGGATACGATCCAGAGATGGATGTCATTCTGACGTTTATTCCAAACTTCCTCTAGAAACGGTTTAGGTACGATCCAGAGACGAATGTCATCCTGATACTTATTCCAGATTCTCCTCTAGAAACGATGCAGATACGATCCAGAGACGAATGTCATTCTGACACTTATTCTAGATTTTCTTCTAGAAACGGTTCAGGCACGATCAAGAGACGGATGTCATCCTGACACTTATTCCAGATTCTCTTCTAGAAACAGTTCAGGTATGATCCAAAGACGGATGTCATCCTGACACTTATTCTAGATTCTCCTCTAGAAACGGTTCAAGTACGATCTGGAGACGGATATCATTCTGACACTTATTCAAGACATCTCTAGATACAATCATGACATAGATTCACTCTGACAATCCTTAAACATTTATGGAGTTTCCCTTCCCCAACAGAGTTTATTTCTCTAACGATGGAAGATCATATCCCAGCATGTCAACTTCAAACAAAATATGAAGACCTACATTCTTCACCCCCAGCTACAATCAGGGATTTATTTTCCCTAGTTCAACAACACTGCAATAGAACACCTTACACGTTCATACATTGCACTCATGCATCATTTTACAAACATCATAGAATATGCAACACAAATGCATATATCACAACTCATTTATTTTGAGAGCATCATGCAATTCATACATCATGGCATCGCATGAAACTGACTTTACCTTTTCATGTTGAATTCACAGACAGATGAATAATATCAACTTATACACAACATGTTAAAGATTAATGCCCGAAACCATACGGGGAAACTATCTATACGACCAAGTGGTATGAACTCCCAAAGCAAGACGGGTTTACCAACAAATACAGCAGGCCACAGATTAATGCCCAAAACCAGACGGGGAAACTATCTATGTGACCAACATTTCCAAGTTCTATATTAATACCTGTAACAAGCCAAGAAAACTATATGTGGATGACTGATTGTAGGTTAACACCTGTAACAAGCCAAGAAAACCTTCTATATGAGGAGATTGAAGATTAATACCTGTAACAAGACAGGAAAACTATCTTTCTTTCTCGGGTCAGAGATTAATACCTGTAACAACCCAGGACAACTATCTCAATGACCAATAATTCTCAAGTTCCATATTAATACCTGTAACAAGCCAGGACAACCATCCGTGGAAGACCGACTGTAAATTAATACCTGTAACAAGCCAGGAAAACTATCTACATGAGCAGATTGAAGATTAATACCTATAACAAGCCAGGAAAACTATCTTTCTTTCTCAGGTAAAAGATTAATACCTGAAACCAGACCGAACACCTATCTCAAACGACCGACAATTTTCAAGTTTCAGATTAATACCTGAAACCAGCCAGGGCAACTATCTACGAACAGCGGATTATAGATTAACACCTAAAACCAGACAGGAAAATTATCTACATGATCAGACGAAGAAATCTTACACAGGTTTCTTCTCATGATCTCCATATGCAGTCTAACACTGACTCATCCTGAAGCAGCCCCACATAGGCTCCTTATCATATATCTCTAGATGCAGGCTAACACTGACTCTTCCTGCAACACCCCTACACAGGCTCTTTTTATTACATTTCCAGATAACGGTTAATTCCATTATCCCCAGCAAGTTACTGTGAAGCCTGGATTTCAACCAGAAAGCAGCAAACTCTCATCTCTCCAGTACAGAGATAACTCCTCAGTAAAGTCTTGGACAACTTAAGCTCCTAGACTTTATTTCAACAGAGATTTCCTCAAGCAGGAGAACAATATAAATCAACACTCCCCAGCAGACTCCTCCACAGACAGCAGGAAAAGGAATCCCCATTGTTGTACCCCAAAACTTGCCCTCTCATTTTACTCAACACATTCCCATTGAGGTCCTCAATGGGCTCAAGGATGCCCAAGAGTTGACCAGACAAACTCCTCCTAAGGCAACAAGCTTCAAACTAGGGTTTCACTCCTCATCAAGATGGTTGAACTCAAAAGGCCCCAAATGCCTTCCATGGTCCCAATTTGTTCTCAAGATCATCCATGTCAAGTTTCATGACTTTCACAAGAAGTTTGCTCGGTCAATTGCCCAGATGCCTGAAAATCAATTGTACTAGGTCAAAAGTCAACGGTGGCCCATATACAGCCAAACTTCAAGCTTTTTGGTCAAAATCAACATTTTGAAGTGATATCCATCACTTGATCAAGGGTTGATAATGATTCCCCAAGGAATGCCCCAAATTCATCAAAACCCAGAAGTTGCTAAATTAGGGTTTCAAAGGAAAAGTCAACCAAACTTTAACCAAGCATAACTTCTTCATACTTTATCAAAAAAATTCCATCCAAGGCTCATTTTGAATATGATGCAATTCCCTACAATTCATCTTCATTCCACAAGTTCAAAATATGCACTCATCAAAAGATATGAATTTCTACATTATAGGTCCTTTTGACAAGTCAACAAAAACACCTTATGGGTCAAAGCTTCTTACATTAACATGTAAGAGCCAATTGATATGAAATCAAAAGTTTTGTTTAGGGGACATCCTAAGCTTTCTAAAAAGTCCAAGAACACCTCTCTAGGGTTAAAATTGAGGGAGATATGTATTGTCAAAGTTGACCAATTTTTGGAAATGTGCATGAAGTCAACATTGATCAAAATGACTTTTTTTTCTAAATGGGCCCATGTTTTCTTGTTTGAAACTTATTCCTAAGATGGCCCACAACCCCTGATATTATCCACCTATTATTTTTATTATTTATTTTGATTTTTTATTCATTTAAAGCAAAATAAATCAATTTAAATAGTAGAATAATAAAATAAAATCAAAGATTTGATTTTATGAGCATATTATGAGTCCATGGACAGCTAGAAAATCAAAAAATTCGTGCAAGAGCCAATTGATTGGAAAAGATCTTAATTTGGTCTATTTTGGAAATAAATCATACAAGACAGAATGAAATCAAATCTCCATAATTTGCAAAGATATGATTAGTTTTTATTGACCTAATTCATTCCAATATAAGGACATAACATTCTCAAGGCAAAAAAAAAGAGGATTGGGGTCGTGAAAGAAGGAGGACAAGTCTCAATTTTTTGTCAAAAAAGTGCAGGTCGATTTCGATTCTACAGGCCGTTTCAAGCAATTCCAAGGCCAGCAATCTGTTCCTGGACATCATCTGAAGCCATTCCAATCGTCCTCCAGCCTTAAAACCTTAAGAAATCATGCCTCGCAGTGCCATGTTTAAGTGCGGGAATGGCACGATGCCATTGTTAGGGTTTTGAGGTCCCAAATTAGGAATTCTATATAAAGGTAAAATTGGACAAAATTAGGGGTACTATCATGCTCAGGAGATGATTTGCAATTGATCCATGCCTTTGGTTTGAATTTATTCTGCTTGTGCTGCATTTTTGAATTTTACAGGTTTTTAGTTACGAACAAAATTCATCACTATAACCTATAGTGACAGAAAACTACTGTAGGTAAAAGTTCCCTATCTAAAACGACGGATCCCTGAAGAAGGTGATGGCATAGTTCTCACTGATTCGTCCATTCAAACCATTGGGAACCCACAGCGCGCGCATTTTTGACATGTGGACATAGATCTTTATTTGCCTTATATTTATTTTGTATTATTTTGTTAACAATTAACACGCTTGGTTCAGTTGGCAAGGCAGGGCATGATAAGGCTTTAGTCCAAAAGAGGGTGGGTTCGATCCAGCCCTTTTGCAAAGTTAATTTTCACTAATTTGTGTCTTCATATCCAATGCTCCAGGTCCCTGCGCGCTCCTCATGCACTTCCATCACCATACCACAAGATCTCATCATATCCAGATCTAACACTCAACACATGCAGACCATGGTGAACCCTCAAACGTGGCCAACACTGGATCCAAGCGCCTGATTGGGCCAAAGGATTTGGGCTCAATGAAATTCAGCTTCACACCCCCAATCTGCTTTCACCACAAGCCCAATTACTTTCTTTCTTTATTTTCTTTAATTTTATTTGATTAATTTCTTTTTTTACAAAACAACAAAAAAAATCATTTTTTATTTAATCATAAAATCAAGAAAACCACAAAAATGTAGAATTAGGTTTTTTTATTAAAATTAGTTTTTTTTTGCAAAATAATTAATTTAATGATATTGACTTGATTGTTTTCATAATTAAAATTAATTAGACAAATTAGGTTTAATTCACAAATATTTAATTTTCTCAATAAAATACAAAAAATATTTGTCTTTAATTAATTAGATTTAGGTTAAGATTTCAAATATTTTTCTCAACAATAAAATACAAAAAAATATTTTCTCTTTAATTGATTAGATTTTAGAATTTAAACTTTGATTCCCGTACTTAATTCTCGTGCGCAATATTTTATTTTCCAATTATTGTATTTGCTTCGGGTTTGTAATAGTTTTTAATTAGAGTTTACCGCATATTATTTACTGTTTAATCCCCGGTTTTTGGTCATGTAACCCCCTCCCCAAAGCCTTGTAATAGCGTAGATTTACATTTTCGCTTTTAATTTCCGCAACTATGAATTGTATAGATGTATGGATAATAGGCTTGCATGCAAAAGACAAATAAAATTAAAACAGTAGATCACCTTAATTGTGCAAAGATTAAATAATTGAAATCAAACACATGCACATGCTCACTCCTAGGGTTTGCCTCACTGGTTGCCTCAGAAATAATGGTCGTTTCCCTCGAACATAGGGATACCTTAGCAATGACCCGCAATTCAAAGTCGTCATAAAGATCATAGTCCCTAATTGTCCCTCGAGTTGCCTACGAATTGATCTTATGACGATAGTCCCTTCGAAATGCTAAGGTATCCTTACTTGTTACCTTCAGAGACCATTTCGTCCCTTCGAACGTCCCTTTAAAAATCCAACGACGGTGCTACCTATTCCTTAATAATAGGATAACGTTTCTAAAGGAAAACGAACAGACTTTTTCGAGTAGGTAGATTAGTTCCTAGGTACTTGCTCAAACAAACAAAAACTTTTTCACACCAACACTTTTCAAACAATGTTTTCAAAAACAACTTCGTAACACTCTTGAGGACAGAAACAAGGGTTAATACGAAGTAAAACAAAACTTTTCAAAACAAGCACACACAAGCAGTTTTCAAAATGAGCAAGTACCTAAGAGCCCGTAGAAAACCACGGATAGAAAGGTGCTAACACCTTCCCTTTCTATAATCTACCCCGTACTCAGAAACATCTCGAAAAAGTTTTTTTCTGTTCTTTTTCCTTTTCCTGATTGGATAAAATAAAATTCGGTGGCGACTCTTGCTTACCGCGACATTTTGCAAACAAAAAACGCAAACTAGTATTAATTGTCGGTTCTTCCACCGTATCACAGAACTGGTGACTCTTCTGGGGAAAATAATATAAAGTGGGGTAAACCTTAGGATCTAGGTCATATTTAATTGCTTCCTCTTGATTATCTTGCTTGCTTTATATTTATGGGAACTATTTGGGTTATTTGATCCTACACCCGGATCGGGAAATACCTTTTAGGTAAGTAGTAATAAACTGTGAGGGAGTTGTGTTGGGGTATACCGACACGGTTGAAGCAGTAGCTACGTTGATGTGGCACTTTGGTTGGTACCCGTAACCCTTGAGTAAATCAAGGAGATGTACGGGGCCGCCGCGTGGTGTCATAAAGCATCAACTGACTTTAGAACCTTTAATTGCACAACTTGGCCAGTAGGACGTAGTGAGATGGTCGACTTTGGTATATGCCCAAGGTCGACAGATACTCGATGCTACACTCATTGAGGTTTGACTTCTGAGTTTTGTTTGATTACGAGTCAATCGTCGATTGAACAAGGCTTAGGGGAAAGATCAGTGATATTGAGATTTCTTAGAACCCAGTTACATATTTATAGGACAGGTTGACCTAATCCAGCTTCAAGAGGGTATGACCTTAAAACCCATGCAATCCTAAACCTAAGGTTGTTTATGTGACTTGTGTGCTTTCAACTTGAACTACTTGCAGAGTTTTATTACCTGACAACATGAGTTCCTTGCAGGTTTTATTTACAGTTATTATCCAATAAATTGGATTTCTTGAAGGGTTTACTTGCTTACATCACTTCGCGCCTTTGCTTAAAAGCATAGCATACACATCATAACATCATGCCTTAACATTTCCTTAACCATTTCAAGGATCTCGAGGGCCTGTGATGCAGGTTATGATAAATCAGACGTCTAGCAAGGGGCAAGGGGATCTATTTTCCTCTAGCCAATGTCGTCAGAAGATCAAAACTTAACAACTTGAGTCAGGGGCTATGACCCACTTGATATGGTGAGCTTGACTCTCGTAGAAGGACTCTCAACGATATAAAGTTCTTCAATCAAAGCTGCAAAATTCAACTTCTTACATTTTCTTGTTTACCCTACGAGATCCTTGAAAACATCGCATACATATATAATACATATCATTGAATAAGCAGGTTTCAAAGCAGGTCTCTCATGTTCTCGTTGTTTATTTCAGCAATGGCTCTCCAACAAGACAACAGAGATCTCCAAGCTCAAGAATTCATCTGAAAGACGCTTCACCGAAATCAACATGTCATAGGCTCAAGCATTGCAATGCATGTTAAAGGCCAAGTTGGTTATATTAAGGGACCCTCCTCAGAATCTCAACATAGCCTCCCCAAGGTACAATCCAAATGAAAGATGTGCGTACCAATCCAACAGTCCTGGACATGACACCAACAGCTGTTGGGCGTTAAGAAATAAAATTCAAGACCTGATTGATGAAGGAGCGCTAGAATTTGCACAAGACGGTTAGGCTGAGTTCTTCTGCCATCCCTCCCAAGCATACCATCTAAAGTGACAAGTTCTCACAAGAAGACTTTTCGTTCATTAGAATTTTCAATGTGTAATTTTATTTTGATTTGTTTGAACATTTATTCATATCAAACCTTGTTATTTCATCAATGCATTGCACATGTTTGTCTTGAATCAATTCATTCGTATTCACTATTTCAAAGATGCATTCTTATTTACTTTTATGATATTCAACTCTCGATTAAAAACTCTAAGCCTTAGAGGGAGGATGACGAAAATGATACCACAATCTCTACAGTATGCTTTTGAACAGACCCCGCTGACGATGTACATGCGTTGTTTCAAATCCTAAACAGTGGAGTTATAAGGAAGATAATCCCTAGTCAAACCCTTCGAGCCAAAGAAGCAGGAGTTTTTCTTTTCGCAAAAATTAAAACCCTTTATCATAACCTAGGGCAGAGTAGTTTTCTCAGTTAATTCAGAGGCACATTCAGTCACAATCTGCCGCTTCGTACACAATGAATGGCATCGAAGACGTCCTTCCAAAACAAAAGACGGTGATGGTTCCGTATAATCTTCAAGACAGGAAGTCATTATCTCCCTAAATAAAAGCCCATTAAGTCAAAACCTGTGAAGGAGACTTAAGAGAAAAATTGGGGCATCTCGCTGACTGTAATCACCAAAGAAACAGTTTAGGCAAAAAGAAGGGATAACGAAAACCAAAAAAAAGAGGTTACTACAAATCCTCGACAAAAAGAAGATTACAAAAATGACTGCCTTTTCAAAACAAATGTTCAATTTCTGAATCATCACCAAGTATCAGAGCAAAGATTCCAGACTCAATCGGGATCTAAACGCACAATTAACTAAGCATATGACTGAAGAACATCACGAAGAGCGGGTTGGGTACAAATAAAATTTGAGCCTTTATCCTTTGTTTCTTGAACCGTGAACCAGGCCACGTTATAACCCTTAAAAGTCCTAGCTAAAGCATGGGTTAGTTTGAGAGCATACTGTTACAAAGGTATCCTGACTCCTGTAGGCTTTGTTACGAATCCTGAGTTGATATCACATTCTTACAAATTTCGTTTTACTACACAAAACACATTTTCAAAAAATTTCAAGACAAACATGAGTTTTGCATTCTTTAAACGACATTGTTTGCATATGACTAATTATTTGACAACAGAGAAATCCGCACAATGGATATTCAATGAACAAACATCCTCTCAATGGACAGAATCACCTCAGTGGGAAAGACACTTCTAATAACAGGTCTTCCATAAGCAAGGGGCATGACATGATGTCTAAACACACCTGGGGAAGTCTCTCCAAAAGTGCCAAATAACCAGGGGCAGATCTCCATCTGAATCGCTTGGGGCATTACGCACGCATTCCAGCAACAAATCATGTGCCATCAAGAAAACATTTTTGACAGTACTACAACACAACACCATGGATAGTGACAACTCTCTACATCCTAAAAGCATGGACATAGTCGGAAAATACTACGCATGAAAGAAGACCCGCTAGGTTGACACACCTAGGCAAAAATAAGGGAATCCCGGTGAACCAAAAGGGTTCGGGAAAAAGTTAGGGATATACAAAAAAAAAATGTACACCCGACAAGTTGAAAACCTGAAAAGGCGGCTTGGGCAAAAAGGTATCCAGGTGGACTGAAAACCCGAAAGGGCGGTCTAGGCATAAGTTAGGGATTTAAAATGTATGACTATGTATCGTCACCTGTCTATCAGTGGAAGGCTTATACCTTGATCAGCATTCATCAAGAGTACCATAATCGAGAAACGGTTCAGATACGATCCAGATACGGATGTCATTCTGCTACATCGAGAAACAGTTCAGGTACGATCCAAAGACGAATGTTATCCTGGTACTTATTCTAGATTTATTTTCTAGAAATAGTTCAGGTACGATCCAGAGACGGATGTCATCCTGATACTTACTCCAAATTCTCCTCTAAATACGGTTCAGATACGATCTAGAGACGAATGTCATTCTAACACTCATTCAACATATATTTCAAGCACAATTCACATACGATCCTGAGACGGATGTCATTCTGACACTCATTCAACACATGTTTCAAGTACAATTCAGATAAGATCCATAGACGGATGTCATCCTGACACTCATTAACTACATGTTCAAGTATAATCACGACATAGATCCATCCATAAAATCTCTGCATGTACTTTTTCCATCATGGTACAAGGGGCAGAGACAGTTGGAAACGAAGTCACTATCACATACAAGCTAATGATACCTATATTCCCCACAGAGCCGAGACAACAAAGATCCGACCTCTATATCCCCAAGCAGGAATTCCTTCCCCAGCAGGTTCCTTCAGAAAGCTGATATCTGCATTCCCCAACCGAGTTTTATAACCATGAGCAGTTTATAAAAGCCATCTCCCGAGCAGAGTTTATTTCTCTAACAACGCAAGCTCAATCTCCAACAGAGCTCTTCTCTCCAGCAATGGAAGTTCATCCCCAGCTGAGTTTATTTCTCCAAATCAGCAGATCTTCCAACAGAGTATCTCTCTTCCCCAGAGTCATTCCCCCGCAGGGTTATTCTAAGACAGAGTCTCCTCCGGCAGAATATTCTCAAGCAGAATGGATGTAAATCCCAAGCTAATCATCTTCGGTCACTATCCCCATCAGAAATGAAGAACTTAACTCCTTATACTCTCCAATAGCAGTCCAGTATTTATTTTCCCCAGCTAGAGAATATCACAATAGCATTGCATATCCATGCATCATGGCATGTGCATACATATTATACAACACAATCTCATTTATTTTGAGAACATCATTACTCAATACATTTCATACATCATGACATTACATAGGACTAACTCTTTACCTTTTAGGGAAAGATGCAGTCAAGTACTCGAGTTCTCTCTGGTTCAGACAAACCGACACCAAGGTTTCTATTCCAGTTGAAGATATTCCAACACTTTTCAAGATTTTCTCTGGTTCAGTCAAACTGACACTAAGGTTTCTATTCTAGTTGAGAATGTTCTAAGACTTTCGTCTGGGTCTGCCGAATCGCTGCTAAGATTCCCCTGATTTTTGTGCCAGTCAAAGTTATTTTGAGACCTCTCCCGGGTTCAGTCAAATCGATACTAATATTTCTCTCCCAGTTGAAGACAACTCGAGACCTTTCCCTGGTTCAGTCAAATCGATACTAAGATTTCTATTCCAGTTCAAAAGCTATGAAGCCCGGAAACTAACCAGATAATAGTCAACCAACAATACATCATACTATGAATCCTGGAGCACGACTGGATAATAGTACAAAATACTATGAAGCCTGGAATCAACTAGATAGTGGTATATCTCAAATTCAAGCTATGAAGCCCAGAAATCGACCGGATAATATCTTAATTTCTCCAAAATACTACGAAGCCTAAAATCGACGAGATAATGGTATATCTCAAATTCAAGCTATGAAGCCTAGAAATCGACTGGATAATATCTTAATTTCTCCAAATTACTGAAGCCTGGAGCACGACCCCAGATAACGGTATAAGACGTTGTGAAGTCTGGAGCATGACCAGATAGCGAAAAGAGACATTGTGAAACCTGGAGCACGACCAGATAACAGTATGAGGTACTGTGAAGCTTGGAATTCGACCATATAGCAGTTTACTCGGCCAATTACTATTGAAGCCTGGAAATGACCGGATGTCAGTATGCCTTAAATTCAAGTTGGAACCCGGATGCGACCAGATAACCACTTAATTCCTTCTGAAGCCTGGAGCACGACCAGATAATAGTTTTTGAGATTGTAAAGCCTGGAGCACGACCAGATAGCAAGTTTAGTCTCATCTCCCCAATAAGTCGCTGTGAAACCTGGAGCACGACCCCTGATCTTATCCACCTATTGTTTTATTATTTTTTATTTATTTTAATTTTTTATTCATTTAAAGAAAAATAAATCAATTTAAATAGTAGAATAATTAAATAAAATCAAAGATTTGATTTTATGAGCATATTATGAGTCCACGGACAGCTAGCAAATCAAAAAATTCGTGCAAGAGCCAATTGATTGGAAAAGATCTTAATTTGGTCAATTTTGGAAATAAATCATACAAGACAAAGAATGAAATCAAATCTTCATAATTTGCAAAGATATGATTAGTTTTTATTGACCTAATTCATTCCAATATAAGGACATAACATTCTCAAGGAAAAAAAAAAGAGGATTGGGGTCGTGATAGAAGGAGGACAAGTCTCAATTTTTTGTCAAAAAAGTGCAGGTCGGTTTTGATTCTACAGGCCATTTCAAGTAATTCCAATGCCAGCAATCTGTTCCTGGACATCTTCTGAAGCCATTCCAATCATCCTCCAGCCTTAAAACCTTCAGAAATCACGCCTCACAGTGCCACATTTAAGTGCAGGAATGGCACGATGCCATTGTTAGGGTTTTGAGGTCCCAAATTGGGAATTCTATATAAAGGCAAAATTGGACAAAATTATGGGTACTATCATGCTCAGGAGATTATTTGCAATTGATCTATGCCTTTGGTTTGAATTTATTCTACTTGTGCTGCATTTTTGAATTTTACAGGTTTTTAGTTATGAACAAAATCTGTCACTATAACCTATAATGATGGAAAACTGCTGTAGGTAAAAGTTCCCCATCTAAAACGACTGATCCCTGGAGAAGGTGATGGCGTAGTGCTCACTAATTTGTCCATTCAAACCATTGGGAAGCCACAGTGTGCGCATTTTTGACATGTGGCCATAGATCTTTATTTGCCTTATATTTATTTTGTATTATTTTGTTAACAATTAACACGCTTGGTTCAGTTAGCAAGGAAGGGCATGATAAGGCTTTAGTCCAAAAGGGGGGTGGATTCGATCCAGCCCTTTTGCAAAGTTAATTTTCACTAATTTGTGTCTTCAGATCCAATGCTCCAGGTCTCTGCGCGCTCCTCATGCACTTGTATCACCATACCACAAGATCTCATCATATCCAAATCTAACACTCAACACATGCAGACCATGGTGAACCCTCAAACGTGGCCAGCACTAGATTCAAACACCTGATTGGGCCAAAGCATTTGGGCTCAATGAAATTCAGCTTCACACCCCCAATCTGCTTTCACCACAGGCCCAATTACTTTATTTCTTTATTTTCTTTTGTTTTATTTGATTAATTTCTTTTTTTACAAAACAACAAAAAAAAATCATTTTATTTAATCATAAAATCAAGAAAACCACAAAAATGTAGAATTATGTTTTTTTATTAAAATTAGTTTTTTTTTTGGAAAATAATTAATTTAATGATATTGACTTGATTGTTTTCATAATTAAAATTAATTAGAAAAATTAGGTTTAATTCACAAATACTTAATTTTCTCAATAAAATACCAAAAAACATTTTTCTTTAATTCATTCGATTTAGGTTAAGATTTCAAATATTTTTCTCAACAATAAAATACAAAAAAATTATTTCTCTTTAATTGATTAGATTTTAGAATTTAAACTTTGATTCCCGTAATTAATTCTCGCGCGCAATATTTTGTTTTCCAATTATTGTATTTGCTTCGGGTTTGTAATAGTTTTTAATTAGAGTTTACCGCTTATTATTTATTGTTTAATCCCCAGTTTTTGGTCATGTAACCCCCTCCCCGAAGCCTTGTAATAGTGTAGATTTACCTTTTCGCTTTTAATTTCCGCAACTATGAACTGTCTAGATGTATGGATAATAGGCTTTCATGCAAAAGACAAATAAAATTTAAATAGTATATCACGTTAATTATGCAAAGATTAAATAACTGAAATCAAATACATGCACATTCTCACTCCTAGGGTTTGCCTCACTGGTTGCCTCGGAAATAATGGTCATGTTCCTCGAACGTAGGGATACCTTAGCAATGACCCACGATTCAAAATCGTCATAAAGATCATAGTCCCTACTTATCCCTCGAGTTGCCTACGAATTGATCTTATGACGATAGTCCCTTCAAAATGCTAAGGTATCCTTACTTGTTGCCTTCAGAGACCATTTCGTCCCTTCGAACGTCCCTTTAAAAATCCAACAATGGTGCTACCTATTCCTTAATAATAGGATAGCGTTGTCAAAAAGAAAACGAACAGACTTTTTCGAGTAGGTAGATTAGTTCCTAGGTACTTGCTCAAACAAACAAAAACTTTTTCACACCAACACTTTTCAAACAAAGTTTTCAAAAACAACCTCGTAACACTCTTGAGGACAGAAACAAGGGTTAATACGGAGTAAAACATTACTTTTCAAAACAAGCACACACAAGCAGTTTTCAAAATGAGCAAGTACCTAAGAGCCCGTGGAAAACCACAGATAGAAAGGGTGCTAACACCTTCCCTTTCTATAATCTACCCCCCGTACTCAGAAACATCTTGAAAAAGGTTTTTTCTGTTCTTTTTCCTTTTACTAATTGGATAAAATAAAAGTCGGTGGCGACTCTTGATTACTGCAACATTTTGCAAACAAAAAACACAAACCAGTATTAATAGTCGGTTCTGTCACCGTATCACACCCATAAAGAAACCTCTTATGAAGTCAGCATCTACTTTGGATGGCACCTTTAAGCCCATCTCCGACGACTCTCAGTCATCTTCTCCAAATGGCATATGTAAGCCCATTCCCTCCATCATCAACCATTGGTGTTACTTCATGCGAGTACAAACTTTTGGGCATTCTAGTGTTCAATCCTCTTCCACCTTCAGATCATGAAAGGTAGACAAGCCAATCTAAATCCTCATGTTGAAGAAGATTGGACAGGGGCGGCTGTTGTACCCCAAAATTTTCCCTCTCATGTTTCCCAAGGTTTTCTCTTACATGGGTTGTTACAAACACTTGCCTAAAGAAAATGAATTTCTTTGAATGATGGTCAAGTGTCTTTCGATTGGCATGTCAACCAAATGTCCTTCATTGGCATGTCAACAATGTATTTTGATTGCCATCTGAACAATGTCCTTCGATTGGCATATCAGAGCAAAGTGTCCTTCAATTTGCATGTCAACAAGCTTCGATTGGGTGTTGGGTCCCCTTCGATCAAGTTCAGTTCGCAAGGCACACGAGGCCAAGAGTTCTTCAGATTTTCCTTTAACCCACTAGGCAGAAAACTTCCTTCGACCCATAAGGCAAATACCTCCTACGTGCCTGATTCGATTCACTAGGGAATGGCCTCTTTTATGCTTGCTTTAGCCTCCCTCACGCTAGCATCCATAAAGCATTGGCTTCCTTTGTGCCAACTTTGACTGGGCAACGGTCCCCTTTAAAATAGTTTCGATTCAATGAATCAAAAGACGCACAATTTTCCACACTTCTACACGCATGATATTCCTTTTGAAGGCGCATTCATGTGGTCCCTTCGAAGAAGCATTCATTGGTCCATTCGAAGGATACATGATTATTGAAAACAAGTTTGCTTTGTGATGAGTCTTGGTCCAAGATGCTTGCTGGCCAAAATCCTGCATGCTTCCAAGCCCAAGCCCCCTGCACAAGCACATTCCTGCCAAAGGAAGCTTCGACTGGCCAGAATGAAGTCTTTCGATTGGGCTAGTTGAGTAGTGTCAAAGCAATCAAAGAGAGTGAACTTAGGGGCTGGTCGAAGAATCCAGGATGTTGAGGCCTTGTACAATTCGAATCAAGATCCAGAGTCAATCAAAAAGTAAAGATCTGAGGGGCTTTTGAAGAAGCCCTGATAAGGGAAACTCTGAACAGGTTCGAATTGGAATTCAAAATCATCAAAAAGAACAATGCTCTGACAAAGAGAATTCTGGGCAATTCGAATTGATGCAGATGGTGAATTAATTGAAGAAACTCTAATAAGGGAAATCTCTGAACAATTGGAATTCAGAGTCATCAAATATCTGAGCAATTTGAATTGATGAGGATGGACTCAATCGAAGGAGCTATAAGAATGGAACCAGGGCCATTTGAAGGAGGCAACTCAGGGCCAATCAAAGAGTAAGGCTGAAAGGTATTCGAAAGAGTCAAATGTGTCTAGGTTCACTCAAGATTTCAAAATGGCAAGAATTATCCAAATATGGCCAACTTTTAATGTGTTGGATTCTTGTCTCATGGCCTTCAAAGCCTAGTTAATGGATGTCCCTTGCCATTTCCATGCACCCTCATATCCCTATAAATACAAAGCCAGACACATATGCAAAGGATACATTTTCCAGGAGACTAAAGACAAGGGCCCAGGAACTACACATATATTTCCTTACACGCATACACAGCCTAAGAGAAGCATACCAAAAATTCTCAAAATTCAACAAGATCACACCACACTTGCCTCTCTCCTTTCGAATGCAAGATCATCCAACAACTCCAGTCCACACACAAGTTCCAGTTTCAAGCAAGGTAAGTCCTCTTGACCTTGCATCTCTTGTTTCAGCATAACATGTAAATAGCCTTTCACTTATTTTTCGTTTCAGCATAACATGTAAATAGCCTTTTAGTTATATTCTTCGTTTTTGTCCTTTTTGTCCTTTTTGTTTGTTTGCTTTTCTTGTCCAAATATATGTTGAAACTAACTTGTACAGACTCAAATGAAAGTAAAAAAGGGTGTGAACGAAGGATATACACTCATGCTACTATGCAGGCCCATATTGCTTCATACTCTAATCGAAAGAAGCAGAGAAGGTTACAATTGAAGGTTGCTCACACCAACTCTCAAGCTCAATCGAAAGAAGCAAGAAAGGGTGCAATCGAAGGTTGCTCATACCAACTCCCAAGCTCAATTGAAAGAAGTAGGAAAGGGTGCAATCGAAGGTTGCTCAGGCCAACTCCCAAGCTTAATCAAAAGAAAGAAAAAGAAGGGTGAATCGAAGGAGTCTACTTCCTGGATCGAAGGACTCACTTCCCCTCTTTATTTTGTTCTTGTTTTTACATTTTCTTGCCTTTCAATTTGGTTCTAATAGCGTATGACACTTATTTTCCACATTTTCATGTACATATATTAACTGCTTAGATGTATGATAATAGTATTTCATGACAAGAGCCTAATAATCAAACGTTAGCAAACTTAACTCAAGACTAAAATAACTAAACATAACACACCTTGCACATACACACCTCTAGGGTATTCCCACTTCGGTCACGACTCTTGAAATGTGAGAGGTTTTAGTGGCTACCCTCTGGTTCAAAAAGATCATAAGCCCATCGATGACCCTCTCGATGTTGCCTTGGTAAAAATATGATCTTAGAATCCTAGGGTAGCTACTAAAGCTTCTTGCTCAGTTTCCTTTGTGACTATAAAAATGTCCCTTTGATTGTCCCTCAAACATCCAACGATAGGGTTACCTACTCACTAATAGTAGGATAGAATTGTCTAAAGGATAGGAGGAAAAGAACGAACCTTTTCGAGTACAAGTAGATAGCTGTTAGATGCTTGCTCAAAAAAAACTTCTTACACCTACACAAAAATATTTCAAAACACTTTAAAAAACATTCGCTTTGTCAACACTCTTGAGGATTGATACAAGAGTTATCATAAAGCGAATCTCCGCACTAAGGCATTTTCAAATACTTTTCAAAACACACAAAGCACAAGGTACTTTAAAAAATGAGCTAACCATCTAAGAGCCCGTAGAAAATTACGGATGGAAAGGGTGCTAACACCTTCCCTTTCCATAATCTACCCCCCTTAATCAGAAAATTCTCGAAAAGGTCTTTTTCTGTTCTTTTCACCCTTTCCTTTGTTGGATAAAAGAAAATTCGATGGCGACTCTTGCTTACCGTAACATTTGCAAACACAAATGCAAAAATAGTATAAACAGTCGGTTCCACCACCGTATCATAGAAGCGTATCTGAACTGTATTTGAAAGATGTACAGAATGAGTATCAGAATGACATCCATATCTGGATCGTATCTGAACCGTATCTGAAAGATATACTAAATAAGTATCAGAATGACATCCGTATTTGGAGCATATCTGAACTGTATCTGAAAGATATACTGAATGAGTATCAGAATGACATCCATATCTGGATCTTATATGAACTGTATCTAAAAGATTTCCTGGATGAGTATCAGAATGACATCCGTATTTGGAGCATATCTGAACTGTATCTGAAAGATGATCTGGAATAAGTATCAGAATGACATCTGTATCTAGAGCGTATCTGAACCGATTCTGGAAGATGATAAACTATTGACAATCTCTATCTATTCGGGAACTAACCTGAAAAGACAAAGTTAGTTTTATGTAATGGCATGATGTAGGTATTGTATTGTGTAGTGATGCTCTCCAAATAAACGAGATTGTGTTATATATGTTTTGTATGCATATGCTATGTCGTTTGTAAATGATGTATAAATGTGAAATGTTATTGAGGTGCATTTGTAAACCTGGGCATCTTTGCCTGGGGAAAATAAATCCCTGACTGTTGCTGGGGTGATGCGGTGGGAGAACTGACTCGGGTCATTTTGCGTTTGATCGCAAATGTGCAGTTAGCAAGAGTCGCCACCGACTTTTCTTTTATCCTAATAAGGAAAGGCTGAAAAGAACAGGAAATACCTTTAGAGATTGTTTCTTGAGTTCGGGGTGTAGATTATGAAAAGGGAAGGTATTAGAACCCTTTTCATCCATGGTTTTCCATGGGCTCTTAGTTACTTGCTAGATCACTTGCTTTTGTTTGAAAATGTGTTTTGTGTGGTTTTTGAAAGTATTTTGTAAAGATGCCATTGTTTAGGAAAACTTTGTAATAATTCTCGTTCGTAAGAATGTATATAAAGTGTTGATCTTTTGAAAATGTTTTCAAGTTTGAGAGGTGTTTTGAAAGTGTTGGTGTTTGTTTTGAAAATAGAAAGGATGTTTTGGTTTGAAATTGAGCAAGCAACTAGGAACAATCTACCTACTCAAAAGTCGTAAATGTTCTTTTCCTCCTCCTTTAGATGTCGCTATCTTACTATGAATTTGGTAAGAATCCCCATCGTTGGATGTGAAGGGATGGGCACGAGACGTTTTTTGTATAGTCATAAAAGGCAACTTATGGGACGTTTTAGCAATGTCGTTTAGGGACTAGATCATTTATCTAAGGCAACATCGAGGGTCATCAAGGGACTACGATCCTTTATCGAGGGTCTTTGCTAAAACACCCATATTCGAGGGACATGACTATTTTCCGATATGCAACAAGTGAGATTACCCTAAGGGTGCATGTGTGAATAGTGTGTTTGATTTACATGCATTTAGTCTTGATTAGGGTTATCTATTTGTTGATTTCATGTCTTGCCATACACACCCTAATTAGTAGCATTTATATTTGAAAAGCGATAAATTGCAGAAATATAAAGTCCTACATTATTACATCATTTAGGGATAGGGGTACAAATTTACAAATGGGGGGTTATAAGAATTTAAATCCTATTTAACTATTACAACCATATTGAAATGTACAATGCAAGAAAGAAAAAGGATTTGTTTTGAAAATGGTTTTTTGTCTTAATGAATAAATAAATAAATAAAAAATTAATTAATTAAAAAAGAAAATATTTTTATGTCAGTTTTTTTATATTAATAAAAAGGATGTTAATGTTAAAAATGATAAAAAAGGAAAATAACGAGAGAAAAGAATCAGCATGTTACTGAAAGCAAATCAAAGGGGATCAGAAGTTCTGATGCCGGGTGCGCTGTGGTTCAGCAAGAAATATCAGAGGAAATCAGAAGTTATGAGTTGATACACTCTGAGGTCTTGCAAGAAACGTTAGAGGGAAAATACAGAAGTTCTAGGTTGCTACGTGCTGAAGTTCTGAATGTGAGAACAGTGAGAAAATCTTAGAAGCTCCGTACGTGTTAAAACTGTGGGGAGAACTCAGAAGTTCTGTATTGTGCTAAGACAGTGAGTGTACATCAGAAGTTCAGTGTGTTATCAGCGTGTGAAAATTAGAAGTTCTGAGTGTTAAAACAGTGAGTGGAAACATCAGAAGTTCAGTGTGTTTAACAGTAAGGAGAACTCAAGTTCTGTGTTGTGCTAAAACAGTGAGTGAAAATCAGAAGTTTTGTGCCACATTTCAACTCTTTCCTCATATTAATCAGCACATTAGCAATTTATTCAGTTCTTAACAAACAACAAATCAGAAGGATAAAAGCACAACAGTTTATAGAAGTTCTAATCCTAAATCTGAGCCTAGCCCTAATCAAGAAGTTTTGATCCATGGTTTTTCTACTTATGCAATGATATGGATAACATTAATACTAATATATTTACATATTTTAATGATGTTCTGAATGAAAAGATGCAAAGTCAGAAAGACTTACCTTGAATTTGAAGCGTGTGCTTGGAACTTGAACTGCTGCCTTCAGATGTTCTGGAGTCAGCAAGAACAGCGAAAGAGAAAATGCTAAATTCTTTGATTCAAAGGGAAGAACAAAGGTTTGGTTTTTTGTTTTGGAATTCTGGATTTTTATGAAGGTTTCACAATTTTCTTTTCTCTCTTTTAATGATTCTCTCTCTCCAAAAGCCAGCCCCTTGAAAGTGTGGTGGAGCAACTTATTTGTAGGTGAATTTGTTATGGTTTTGGGGGAAAAACAAATGGGATTTGAACCTTTTTTGGTATATTGTTCCATTGCTTTTTATCACAGTTTTCGTATGCTAGTTTGGTGCAATTATGGGATGCAGGCTTCGACTGAATTAGCTGTTGGTTATAGGACTGTGTTGTAGCAGTGCAGCAAGTTGTATAAACGAGGTTTTAGGATTTGGTGATTGTTGTACCCCAAAATTTGCCCTCCCATATTCTTCAAGATTTGCTAAGAGCATGCTTCAAAATCTCCCAAAGGTTGCACAGTCCAATGGCCTCCTAACAGTCAAAAATTAGGGTTTTTGGTTCTGACAAAGAAATTGAAGTTTCCAAGGGTCCAAACAAGTCCCATATTCCTATAAACATTGTCAAGCATCCATATGCCAAGTTTCAAGACTCACAGCATCAAATTGCACAGTCAAAAACCCTAATTATTTCACAGTCAACTGCAGGGGAAAAATGGTCATTTGACAGTCAAAAGTCAAAAAAATTTGTCAACATCTTATTTTGAAGCCACAAATATCATTTGATCAATTATTGATCATGATTCTCAAGGCATGGCTCAAAAAGTCTCAAGATGCAAAAGTTTCTATTTTTGGACAGTTGGAAAAGTCAACTACAAATTGACCAAGGCATAACTTCCACATGGTTTATCAGAAAAATTCCATCCAAAGCTCATTTTGAAGAAAATGATATTTCCTACAACTCATCTTCACACTTCAAGTCCAAGAAATGCTCTCATAAAAAGTTATCAATTTCAACATTATAGGTCATTTTCAAAAGTCAACAAAAAGGCACTTTAAGTCAAAAACCATAACTTGGGATTGGTAAATCAAAATGACATGGTACCAAATACATTGGTTAGAGGACTCAAGACCTTTCCAAAATGTCCAAGAACATGATCAAAGCTTAAAAATTGAGCAAGATATGCCTTGTGGAAGTTGGGAAATTTTTGGGAATTTTGAAAAGTCAACTTTGCTTCAAATGCCTCAAAATTGCTAATGGGCCTCAATTTCTTCCATGAATCATTACCCAAAGGCTATGCACGACCAATTGACATCCAAGGGAGTTATTTTCTCATTTTTTATTAATTATTTGGATTTTTATTATTATTAATTCACTTAATTAAAATTAAATATGAAAAAATATCAAATGACACCTTTTAAATCTTTTTATGCAGCATATTCACTCTTTATGTACTCAATATTTCGTGCATCATCCAAAAAGGAAAGAATCTCCCATGATTGGCAATGATTGGTATGGAAAAGTTTGAAGAAAAGATATGGAAAATCAAATATTCAAAATCATTAAACCAATGGATTTTGGGCTGACTTTTGACCTAGTTCTACTCACATACATATGCACATTGAAACCCTAATGCTAAAGAACACAGAAACTGCGCTCAGAACAAAGAACAAACTTGCACTTTTTCATAAAAAAACTGAAAATTGTTTTCATACATAGAGGTTGTTTCAAGGCTTGAAAAGGGTTCCAATACATTGTTGGGCGAGCTAGGAAGCGTTTGCAATCAAAGCCAAGTTTCCATACTCAAGAAATTGGTAGAATGACATCACCCTGTTCATAAACTTTCTCATATTCGTGTTTGCATTTTCATACGTTATTCATGACTTTTAATGTTTGATTTACACTAACATGAACTCTCTGAAGCCATTGGTGTCCTTTAATTGGATTAATATTGCTCGTGTCAAAAGTTGCCATGAACAGATATTAGGGTTTCTGAAGCTTTGATTTTGGGTTTCACACATCTGGAAAAATTGGACAATAAGACCAGTACCATTGAAATCAGGAGATCCAAACAAATTGATCTCACACCTCGCGCCCTTTTTCTTTTTGACTATCACCTAATCGCTATTTTTCAGGTTGAAGCTTAGTGGGGGTTTAAAACCCCCGCTATCTATTTTGTATTTTCAGGCAAACAAAGAAGAAGGTGGACGTGTCTCAGCATGAATGGATGGTTTGAATATTCGCGTGTGATTTTTGTTTTCTACCAATAATGCTTGCTTTTCGCTTATGTTAATCGCGTTCCATAATAATATCAGAAGCGCGCGTTGGCTCAGCTGGTTGGTGTGTTGTCCTTCAGGTATTGGGACCTGGGTTCGATTCCCAGGTCCCCCATATTTCTCAATAACTTTTGTTGAAACGTGATCAGGTGCAATTCCTACCCAGTGACCCACCATACACGCATATGCCTGTGCCGGCCACATGTCCCCAGGGATCAATCCAAAGGTCATCACATGGATTCCACCATGAACGCTAGTCAAACAGTCTGCACGCAAACGCTGGAAAGTCAAAAAGGCCAGATTTCTAGTGGGCCTGGGTTCCTTGCATAAACCTCCCCTTTGGGTTCAGACACCCCATGGTTTGCATATTTTCTTCTTTCTTTTCAATTTTTTTTCTTTTTTTATTTGTTTTAGTTAATTCACAAATTAATTTTCATAATCAAATAAAAATCAGAAAAATCAAAACTAAAAAAATATGTTTATTTAATATTTAGTTCATTAATATTTTTGTAAATAAATTTAATAATCAATTTAGGTTAATTTAGGTTAAAATTTTAATGTTTTTCTTAAATAACTAAAAAATATAGAAATTAGGTTTTTAACATTTTTATTCTCTTTTCTTAATAAATAACTTTTTATTCTTATCATTATTAATTATTAATTATTTTTGTAAATAAACTTGTAATTAATTAATTAGGGTAAATTAGGTTTAAACATTTTTTTTAATAATTAAAAACAAACTTAGAATTAGGGTTTT
Source organism: Vicia faba (assembly GCA_948472305.1). Lineage (NCBI taxonomy): Eukaryota > Viridiplantae > Streptophyta > Magnoliopsida > Fabales > Fabaceae > Vicia > Vicia faba. The sequence goes on along the minus strand of OX451740.1, from coordinate 1,299,731,541 downwards.
ATTTAACTTTTAATTTTAATTAATTTTCTTTATTTTCATTAAATACAAAAACATAAAAAATAACTTCTTTTCTTATTAAATAATTAATTTACTTTCAATTTCAATTTAATTTCTTTAAAGGGTCCAACGCCCTCGCATATTCGACTCTAATTTCTTTTCGCGCGTTTGTCCTTATTTTTTGTTTCAAATATTATGTAATTGTTCAAAGCCCTGTAATAGTAATTAGGAAATTTATTTACTTTCTGCATTTTATTAAAAAACGGGTCTTTGTTAATTTGGCGATGTATAGACCCGCGCCTTGTAATAGCGTAGGACTTTATTTTCCGCACTTTAATTTCCGTACCCCTTAACTGCTAAATTTTGCATGAAAGAATGAATGGCCCAAATAAAATCAAAGCGTAGATCACCATAATGCATGATCAAGATAAAACATAACTGAAAATGACACACAATTCACACACCACTCTTAGGGTACGCCTCACTGTTGCCTTGCCCCTCGAAACGTGGTCGTCGAGTATAGGACGTTTTAGTAAGTCCTTATGTCCATGAACATGGCATAAGGGTAGCTTCTAAGGTGTCCTACTATTGCTCTAGTGACCACACTGTCCCTAACCCTCGAATTGACCCGAATACCTCCAACGGTGGTGCTACCTACCTCTCAATGGTGGGATGGCACTACCTTAAGGACTCTTACACAGCCTAATTCCTTAGGGTAGGTAGATGACTCGTAGATACTTGCTCTAATTCAAAACAAATCAAAAACTCTTTTCACACCGACACTTTCAAAAAGACTTTCAAAACAATTTTTCAAACACTCTTGAGGACGGATACAAGAGTTGATCTGAAACTTTAAACGAAACTTTTTTCAAACTCACTCACAATTAAAAAGCAAACACTTTTGAAAACACAAATGAGCAAGTATCTAAGAGCCCATGGATAACCATGGATAGAAAGGGTGCTAACACCTTCCCTTTCTATAAATCTACCTCCCGAACCGAGAAACTATCTCATAAGGAATTTTTCTGTGCTTTTGTCCTTTCCATGTTGGAGAAAATAAAAGACAGTGGCGACTCTTGCTTCCGCGACATTTCGCGAAACCAGCGTTAAACTGTCAGTTCCAGATCCACCGATCACAGAACTGGCGACTCTGCTGGGGACTAATTTTAAAGTGAGGTGTACCTTAGGACTAGGATCACTTGTGTTTTCAATTGCTTTGACTTGTTTGCTTTATTATTGTGGGACTGTCTTGGGAGTTCTATAGATCCTAACCCGGATCTGGGGATACCTTCTTAGAAAGTAGCAACAAGGCTGTGAGGGAACTGTGCGGGGTATACAGACATGGTTGAAACAGTCTGCTACGTTGATGTGGCACTTTGGTGTGTACCGGTAACCCTTGAGTTCAGTCAAGGAGAGTATGGGGCCTCCGCGTGGTGTCGTGAAGCATCAACTGACCTTAGGAACCTTAATTGAACTATCTTGGCCTCTTTAGGGTAGTGAGATAACTGACTTTGGTGCAGTCCGAGGTTGGTTGATACTCGATACTACACTCGATTGAGGGTTGTTTTCTTGGAATATTTCGGTCTCCAGTTCAGTGGCTAAATAGAAACGATGAACAATGAAAGCAATCCCATGATATTGGGACCTTTAGAACCCGGTTACTTCTGATAGGACAGGTTTTGAGCCCACCAACTTCAAGAGGGTAATACCTAGACCCCATGCAGGCCTAAACTCTAAGGGCTTGTCTTGTATGACTTGTGTGCCTTATCATGTTTGCCTTTGTAAACATTGGTGGTGTGTTTAATCATAGCATCATGACATCATACAGCATCATATGCATTGGCTAACCATTTCAGGGGTTCGAATCTTCATCTTTGTTCTTGTTTTGTAGGACATGGAAACTGTTCGCAGAAAGACAATTCATATCAGCCTTGTAAGGATCCCTCCTCAGCTTAAGGAGCTTATATCCAGGATTCCCGAGAGCTCTTCATTCAGTGAAAGACATGGAAGACTCGTCAGCTTGGTCAACACCAACATTGAGGAAGATATGATAAAGGTCCTGTTCCAGTTCTTTGACCCTCTGCACCATTGTTTTACTTTCCTGGATTATCAATTGGTGCCTACATTAGAAGATTTCTCCCGGCTTCTGAAGATCCCTATCCTTGATCAACTACCCTACAACGGTACGGAGAAGGAACCCAAGCATGAAGAGATTGCTAAAGCACTACGCCTACAATCATCTGACCTCAAGGGACATTGGGAAGTTAGAAGTGGTATCAAAGGGTTCTTATCCAGGTTTCTGTTTGAGAAGGCCCAAGAATGTTGGAACTCCCTTGACCTACAAGCTTTTGAAGAAGTTGTGGCTCTCCTTGTCTATGGTTTGGTGTTGTTCCCTAATCCAGATCAGCTTTTAGATATCAGTGCTGTCCAGATCTTCATGTCCAGGAACCCTATACCTACGTTGCTTGGGGACATCCTTCACTCATGTTACACTCGAACCATGAGAAAAAGAGGTGTTCTTATGTGCTGCACTCCTCTCCTGGGAAGGTGGTTTATTTCGCACCTTCCACAATCAGTTTTGAAGAACGAGCGGGGTTTGAGATGGTCACAGCGATTGATGACTCTTACACATGCTGATATACATTGGTGCTCTCGGTCCAGAGAGGATGTCACTATCATTGATCATTGCGGAGAGTACCCTAATGTTCCTTTACTTGGAATCAGAGGAGGTATTACTTACAACCCGTGCCTGGCCTGGAGACAGTTTGGTTACGCTCGGAGGGACGGCCCTCATGACATGTTAATTCCTGACATAGTTTTTGACTTCGACAACGATGCACAAGGACTTTGCCAGAGATTTATCAGAGCTTGGAGGATGCCAAGTAGGATAGACAGCAAGACCCTGGGGCACAGGAATTCCATCCCGTTGGAGCCTTATCTCAAGTGGGTACGAGCCCGCTCCCAGAAGTTAATAATGCCATACCCTCATGTTCTCCCTGTGATCAAAGAGCCAGTATTGGAAGGAGAGGTGTCCTACACCATCCAACATCCTGACATGCCCACGTCCTGGGAAGAGATGCAGAAGAGCTGGATCCAGCTTAAGGAAGAACGGAATTCTCTTGAGACCAGTCTACATGCTAGTGAAAAGAAGGTCTTGGAGCTCACCCGCCTACTGCACGAAGAAAGGAATCTCAACACCTACATTGCTCCGAAGAGGATGCGTAGTGTCTTTTGGGATTGATTTTCTTTGTAATGTTTGCCCATGAGGCTTTGATGTATCAAACAATTATTTCTTAATGATAACGTGTGTTCCTTTTTGTCTACAACAAATTTGAACTTTTGAACCCTTGAATGCATTGCATAAACACATATCATTCATCATATGCATAGCAGGTACTCTTCTTTTCAGGTTGCTTACTGTTCTTCGTTGTTTATTTCAGCATCATGAACCCTGAATCATCTACCGAGCTGTCTATCAAGGCCCTTCAGGCGCAGAACGCACAATTTCATGAGCTGGTCATGGGTTTGGCTCAAGGTCAAGAGGAGCTGAAGGCTCTGCTGGTTAAGAAGAAGAAGAAGAAGAGAATTATTCTATTCAACACGGGCCGGAGATTTGGTAACACACTGTAGAATGAGGAAGCTGGTTCTTCTGTAGGCAAAGACAGTCCCCAGGGGGGAAGGGCTCCAAGTCCGGTGGTCTTTAACAACGAGACTGATTTTAATGAGGAACGGTATCCTCCGGCTGAAGACAGATACAAGCAGTTGGAAGACCGTCTGAACGCCATGGAAATTCAACAAGTGCCTGGTTTGGATTTCGGAGACTTGGGTTTATCTTCTGGTGTGATCATCCCTCACAAGTTTAAGGCACCATCTTTCACCAAGTATGACGGGGCGTCCTGCCCTAAGCTACACCTCAGATCTTATGTGCGGAAGATTCAGCCGTATACAGTGGACAAGAACTTGTGGATCCACTTCTTCTAGGAGAGTCTTTCAGGGACTCATCTCGAATGGTTCTATCAGCTGGATGGAACCAAGGTTCGTAATTGGGAGGAGTTGGCTACTGCTTTTACAAGCAGTATCAATATAATGCCGACATTGCTCCTACACGTACCCAACTCCAGGGTATGTCGCTAGGATCAGGCGAAGGTTTTAAAGAGTATGCGCAGAAGTGGAGGGACCTGGCTGGCAAGGTGCAGCCTCCGTTAACAGACCGTGAGCTAGTGGATATGTTCTTGGGGACCCTCTCCGGGCCATTCTTCAATCATCTTATTGGCAATTCATCTGCAGGGTTCACAGACCTTATTCTGACTGGGGAAAAGATAGAGGATGGTATGAAGTCAGGAAAGATTCAGAAAGGTGCATCTTCAAGTTCTGAGAAGAAACCTTTTAAAAAGGAGGCCAGTGCTGTGTATGGGCCTAGGAGGCAAGACAAACCAGAGCACCGCCAATCTGTCAACACGGTGGTGATTGCTAAGCCTGCTGCCGCTCCTCGGCAACTCAACCAACCAAGGGCTGAAAGACCCAGAAGAGAATTTACCCGGCTGAGTATGACCTTGTCACAAATCTTGCCGCAGTTGCTATCCACCAACTTGTTGACTGTCAGAGAGGCTCCAAAGGTTGTGAATACTGCCTCTCCTAAGTATAATCCAAATGCCCGCTGTGCTTATCACTCTGATAGCCCGAGGCATTCTACTGATGACTGTTGGGCCCTGAGAAATAAGGTGCAAGACCTTATTGATGCGAAGGAGATACAATTTGAGGCGCCTGAGAGGCCAAATATGGTGACTGCTCCTATGCCCCAGCATGGAGTAAATGCCGTTGATGAAGACTTGTATTCTGTTTCTGTGAATGATGTAGCTACCCCTCTGTTGACTGTTAAGAGGAACTTGCTGCTGGCCAGTTTATTTCCGGGTTGTAGCAAGGGTTGCCTTTTGTGTGTTGTTACCCCTACTGGTTATCCGTTGCTGAAGTCAGGCATCCAAAGCCTGATGGAAAGCAAAGAGATTCTGTTCAAGAAGACCGCTGTTCCTTTTGTTCCTGTGGAAGAAGTATCTGTCGTTACCATTTTCAACAATCCGATCAAGGCTCCCCCGAGGAAGCCAGTTAAAATCATGACTGTTGCACCCATTGTTATTACTGTTCCGGGGCCCCTCCCCTATGAATCTGATAAAGCTGTCCCATGGCACTATGGGGCAGATGTGTATGTACTTGGAATAAAGCAAGAGTTCAACACCGGTACCAGCATCAGCAATATTACCGGTCCAGCTAAAGTTACCCGCAGTGGCAGGCTCTTCTCGCCTGACATTGCTCCACCAGTTATCCGAAGACCTCTTATAATAACGCCTGCAAGTGCGACTGTTTCCACTTCTGATCAAGTTGCTTCCCCTGCTGCCGAGTCATCTAATACTCAGGGCAAAGGGATTGATGATGAGCCTGCCCGGATGGAGGCACCAAAGTCTGTGAATGTTGAAGCCTCCCAGCAAGAGATGGAGGAAATTCTCAAGATAATCAAGAAGAGCGACTTCAATGTCGTTGAACAGCTGGGGCATACCCCCTCCAAGATCTCTATGCTCTCATTACTGTTGTGCTCAGAGGCCCATGCTAAGGCCCTGATTTCATTTCTGAAGACGGCCCATGTGCCACAAGAGACCTCTGCAGATCAATTCACTGACTGTGTGGCCAATTTGACAGCTGACAATGGCTTGGGTTTCTCGGATGCTGACCTTACCGCCAAGGGAAAGAACCACAATGATGCCCTGCATGTCTCTATAGAATGCAGGGGCACTACTCTTGCTCACGTGTTGGTGGACACCGGTTCTTCCCTGAATGTGTTGCCCAAGAAGGCCTTAGACCGGTTGGATTGTGAGGGCCTGGAGTTGAAACCTAGAAACATCATTGTTGGAGCCTTTGACGGATCGAAGCGGATGGTTCATGGAGAGGTAGACATTCCTATTCGTGTGGGTTCTCAAGTATTCCACTCAACTTTCTATGTGATGGATATTCGTCCATCTTATTCCTGTTTACTGGGTCGACCTTGGATTCACAAAGCTGGGGCAGTGACCTCTACCCTACACCAGAAGCTCAAGTACCCTGTCAGAGGGAAGATTGTCACTGTGCAGGGGGAGGAAGAATATATGGTAAGTCATCTGAATTCCTTCCGGTATATCAAGATGGACGGGGAGTTTATTGAAACCCCCTTTCAGCATTTTGAAGAGGTACCTCCAACATTGGTAGCAGCAGAAACATTGGCTGAAGAGAGCTTTCCTTTGAAGATGGCTTCCTTGAAGGACGCCCGGGCTGTAATCAAGAAAGGTGAATGTGCTAACTGGGGCAGGCTCCCTGATTTCACTCCTAAAACTGACAAGTTCGGACTGGGTTTTACTGCAGAGGCTCAGAGGGCTGTGCGCAAAGATAGGATCGGAAGACCTCCTGTGCTCATCACCAATCCAGGAGTGAATGCTATTGGGGATGAAGACGAAGTGGAAGAATCGGAGTTCGATAGCTGGATCTACCCGACGACTGACGGTGGATTGAACAATTGGACCGCAAAAGATCATACACCTGTTACTTTTGTTACGCAGTAATGAATTCCTTTGTTTTTGTTATTTGTAATAAACAATGAATTGAAACTTTATGGCCCGGTGTCTTACCCGGGGCACCGTTGGCTTCATTTGTGAGGACTTATAACTGTCATTTCCATATATCATGAATAAAGATCTTGGACGTTTTTTTCATTTCAAATCTTGCGCTCCCTTTCTTTCTTTCTTTCTTTATATATTGCAAAACAGCTATATTTACACACACTCACCTATACAGGTTTCAATCCACTCTGGATCTCACTGGTAACGACCCTGCTACTGCCAGTTATGACTTCGAAAATCCGATCAACTTAGCCGAAGACGAAGGTGAAGATGAGTGCGAAGTGCCTGGTGAGCTTGCAAGACTGTTACTCCAGGAAGAGAGGGCAATTCAACCACATGAAGAGCCAGTGGAAACGATAAATCTGGGTACTGAGGAAGACAGAAAGGAAGTCAAGATTGGTGCCAACCTAGAGCTCAGTGTGAAGCAACGGTTGACTCAGATGTTACATGATTATGTGGAGATCTTCGCCTGGTCCTATGAAGACATGCCCGGGTTGGATACCGACATTGTGGTCCATCATCTGCCTACTAAGGAAGACTGCCCTCCGGTTAAGCAAAAGGTCCGCCGTATGCGTCCAGAGATGTCTGAGAAGATCAAAGTTGAGGTTATGAAACAGTTTGATGCCGGGTTTCTTGTAGTGACTTCTTACCCTCAGTGGGTTGCTAATGTGGTGCCGGTACCGAAGAAGGATGGTAAGGTCATAATGTGTGTTGATTACAGGGATTTGAACAGGGCCAGCCCTAAGGATGACTTCCCCCTACCTCAGGTTGACAATACTGCCCAGCACAAAGTGTTCTCTTTCATGGACGGTTTCTCAGGTTATAATCAGATCAAGATGGCTCCTGAAGACATGGAAAAGACTACCTTTGTTACTCAGTGGGGCACCTTCTGCTACAAGGTCATGCCATTCAGGTTGAAAAATGCTGGGGAAACCTACCAACATGCCATGGTTGCTTTATTTCATGACATGATCCATCATGAGATAGAAGTGTATGTTGACGATATGATTGCAAGGTCCCAAACTGAGGAGGAACACCTTGACCATCTGCAGAAACTGTTTGACCGTCTGAAGTTGTACAAGCTGAGGTTGAACCCAAACAAGTGCACCTTTGGGGTAAGATCTGGAAAGTTGCTAGGTTTCGTCGTAAGCGACAAGGGTATTCAAGTGGACCCTACCAAGGTTAAATCCATTCAAGAGATGCCAGTTCCTAAGACAGAGAAAGAGGTCAGAGGCTTTTTAGGACGCCTGAATTACATTGCCCGATTCATCTCGCATCTAACTGCTACCTGTGAGCCAATCTTCAAGCTGCTGAAGAAAGATCAGATAGTACGTTGGAACGATGAATGTCAGGCCGCTTTTGACAGAATCAAAGAGTATCTCCAAGAACCACCCATTCTTATGCCACCGGTTGAAGGGAGACCTCTAATCCTATACCTGACAGTACTTGATAGCTCAATGGGGTGTGTGCTGGGGCAGCATGACGAGTCTGGCCGAAAAGAGCACGCCATTTATTACCTTAGCAAAAAGTTTACCGACTGTGAGACCCAATACTCACTGCTCGAGAAAACTTGCTGCGCTTTGGTATGGGCTGCTCGCCGGCTGAGACAGTATATGCTGACTCACACTACCTTGTTGATTTCAAAGATGGATCCTATAAAATACATATTCGAAAAGCCTGCTCTGTCTGGGAGAATAGCAAGATGGCAAATGATCTTGACAGAATACGACATCCAGTACACGACTCAGAAAGCTATCAAAGGAAGTGTATTGGCAGACCACTTGGCACATCAGGCGGTAGACGACTATCAGTCAATGAACTTTGAATTTCCTGACGAGAGCATCATGATAGTGACTGATTGTGAAGTACCTGGACCGGATGAAGGACCTGAGGAAGGATCCCGATGGTCTATGCACTTTGACGGAGCCTCCAACGCTTTGGGTAACGGTATCGGCGCTGTGATCATATCCCCCCAAGGCACTCATACTCCACTCACTGCCCGGCTATGTTTCAACTGCACCAACAACATGGCGGAGTATGAGGCGTGCATCATGGGTCTTCAAGCTGCAATTGACTTAAGGATTAAGTTTCTGAGTGTCTTCGGAGATTCCGCTCTCGTGATCAATCATATCAAAGGCGAGTGGGATACGAAACATCCAAATCTTATTCCTTACAAAGAATGTGTGTTGACATTGATCCCCCATTTCACAGAGATAACTTTCGAACATTTCCCAAGAGAGGAGAATCAGTTGGCGGACGCGTTAGCTACGATGTCTTCCATGTTCAAAGTCAAGTGGGACAATGAGGCTCCCCGGGTCATTATCTGGAAACAGGACGAACCGGCATACTGTTGTGATCTTGAGGCTGAGGTAGTGACTGAAAAACCTTGGTACCATGAGGTGAAGAGATACTTGGAAGCTCAGGAATATCCTGAAGGTGCATCTGTCAATGATAAGAAGTTTCTGAGAAGGTTCGCAGCGAAGTTCTTCCTTAGCAATGGCATTCTGTACAAGCGAAACCATGATTCGACTTTACTGCGTTGTATGGATAAAACTGAAGCAGAAAGGATCATGGCAGAGCTACACGAAGGTACCTTCGGAACGCATTCCAGTGGACATACCATGGCAAAGAAGATCCTTCGGGCAGGATATTTCTGGTCCACAATGGAAGCCGACTGTTACCAACATTCTCGGACATGTCATAAATGCCAGATTTATGCAGATAAGGTGCACATCCCTCCGGTTGCTCGGAACGTCCTGACGGCACCTTGGCCTTTTGCAATGTGGGGCATTGATATGATCGGCGAGATCCTACCGACGGCATCCAATGGGCATCGCTTCATCCTGGTAGCAATCGATTACTTTACAAAGTGGGTTGAAGCAGCTTCTTACGCCACTGTAACCAAGAATGTCGTGGCACGGTTCATTCGGCATAACCTGATCTGTCGGTACGACTTCCCTGAAAGAATCATTACAGACAACGGTACCAATCTTAATAACAAGATGATCACTGAGCTCTGCGAGCAATTCAAGATACAGCACCACAACTCTTCTCCTTACCGACCGAAGATGAATGGGGTTGTCGAAGCAGCTAATAAGAATATTAAAAAGATTGTGCAGAAGATGACAGTGACCTATAAAGATTGGCACGAGATGTTACCGTTTGCTCTACATGGGTACCGTACCTCAGCCAGGACGTCAACCGGGGCAACTCCATTTTCCTTGGTCTACGGCATGGAGGCAGTCTTGCCTATTGAAGTGCAGATACCCTCTCTCCGGATAATGAAGGATGCAGATCTGAGCGAAGATGATTGGATCCAGACACGACTTGATCAACTAAACTTAATCGATGAAAAGAGACTCACTGCTATTTGTCATGGTCAGACGTACCAAAAACGGATGATCAGGGCATTTAACAAGAAAGTCAGACCACAAGAATATCAAGTTGGGGATCTGGTAATCAAGCGCATCATTCTCCCTCAGAGTGATCCCAGGGGCAAATGGACCCCTACATACGAAGGGCCATTTGTGGTTAAACATGTGTTCTCAGGAGGAGCCATGATCCTAACTACCATGGATGGTGACGACCTTCCTCACCCCGCCAATGCAGACATAGTAAAAAGATACTACGCATGACAAAAGACCCGCTAGGTTGACATACCTAGGAAAAATTTAGGGCTTCCCGGCGAACCAAAAGGGTTCGGGAAAAATGAGGGATGAAATGAAAAAAATCTGTACACCCGGCAAGTCGAAAACCTGAAAAGGCGGCTTGGGCAAAAATGGGTATCCCGGTGGACTGAAAACCCGAAAGGGCGGTCCAGGCAAAAATTAGGGATAAAGCGTAATACTATGTCTCATTGGATCACTTTGCATCCAGAATCCGGTATCAACATCAAGTTCAAAAGGCATCGATCAATCAGCTTCATCGTCAACTGAGCAGCAAAGTGATGAGACGCTCGAAGATATAAAGGCGATAGCAGAGTTGAAACCCAGTGGGATTGTTCTTTTCACATAGCTGTTTTGTTTTCCTTTTGCACAAATTTGTATAAACTCTTTTGTTCGGCGGCGTTCTCTTACTAGGACGTCAGCCTCTTGTACATAAAACGCCTATTTACAGGCAAATTCAAAAATCAATACAAATGCACTTTTCAGATCAATTGCCAATTGTTTTTCCTTTTTCTGTTTTGTTTTGCGAAGAACGTCCAAGGTTCAATTTGTGATATATGCATTTGACAATATTTGCTAACTCATAAATGTTTACATACGAAACAAAGGATTAATTACAGGTAGTATTAGAAACAGGGGCAATAATGAGTTGTCTAAGCGATCTAATTGTTCTGTCCACCAAGGTACCAAGGTAGGTTCAGCTGAAGAACATAACCAAGATCTCTTAATTCCCTAGAGAGTGAGCCAGCAAGTCAATGCACTCTCCCCAAGCAGAGTTATCCTGTTCAGCCTTAAGGAAGTTGGGTATCTCCAGCAGATCCCAGCATTCCCCAGTGCAATATATGGATATTCTTAACAAGCATCCCCGGAAGTCTTGGTCTAAGATTGTTCCCCGGCGGTATATCAGACATTTAGCGGAGTCACTTCCCCAATATATCTCAAAAATTTCCCCAGGAAAGCTGAAACATCTCCCCAGCAGGAAGCTTATCCCCAGTAGATTCTGGAAGCTTCCCCCCTGCAGAGTACGAACGCGTCTCCCGGCTTTATTCAAAGGTTATTTCCCCACCAGGATATAACTGGGTTATCCTCAGCCAATAACCACGGAAAGATCGTCCTCGGCGAAGTCTTCCTATCCCCAGCGGAGTCTATTAAAACTTCCAACACATCAACGGTATCCCCAGCGAAGTTATCATCATATCTCAACGGAGTACCTCTCTTCCCAGAGTATTGTTCCCCAGCAAGATCGCTAGAATAATTTTCTCCCCGCAGAGTAATCCATTCGCCAAGTTTATTCCCCAACGGAGTCATCATCTCCTACCAGTATTCTTGCAACCATCGTCCCCAGCGGAAACAAAGCTCTATTCTTCAACATCAGCCCAGGATTTAACTTCCCGGCACCCGTCAAGGATTTATTTTCCTAAGACGAACACATACATTCATAAACATCGCATCTTCATACACTATAGCATGCATATACGCATCATAAACATACAATCTCACTTATCACATCTCGCATGTCATACATCATGACATCGCATGCAACTAACGTTTTGTCTTTTCAGGACAAAGGTTAATACCAAAGATAATTACTATCAACGGTCGCAACTAAAGATCCGATTCCTGTATCTCGCCAGGGTGTATCTGTTGACGATCGATTCCAGACTCGATTCCTGTATCTTGCCAGGGTGCGTCTGAAGAGTTTGAGGATCTGATTCCTGTATCTTGCCAGGGTGTATATGTTGACGACAAGCATTACCAGACCCGATTCCTGTATCTTGCCAGGGTGCGTCTGAAGAGTTTGAGGATCCGATTCCTGTATCTTGCCAGGGTGTATCTGTTGACGACAAGCATTACCAGACCCGATTCCTGTATCTTGCCAGGGTGCGTCTAAAGAGTTTGAGGATCTGATTCCTGTATCTTGCCAGGGTGTATTCGTTGAAGACTAACAGTACCAGACCCGATTCCTGTATCTTGCCAGGGTGCGTCTGAAGAGTTTGAGGATCCGATTCCTGTATCTTGCCAGGGTGTATCCAATGAAGACTAACAGTACCAGACCCGATTCCTGTATCTTGCCAGGGTGCGTCTGAAGAGTTCGAGGATCTGATGCCTGTATCTTGCCAGGGTGTATCCGTTGAAGACTAACAGTACCAGACCCGATTCCTGTATCTTGCCAGGGTGCGTCTGAAGAGTTTGAGGATCTGATTCCTGTATCTTGCCAGGGTGTATCCGTTGAAGACTAACAGTACCAGACCCGATTCCTGTATCTTGCCAGGGTGCGTCTGAAGAGTTCGAGGATCCGATGCATGTATCTTGCCATGGTGTATCCGTTGAAGACTAACAGTACTAGACCCGATTCCTGTATCTTGCTAGGGTGCGTCTGAAGAGTTTGAGGATCTGATTCCTGTATCTTGCCAGGGTGTATCTGTTGACGACTAGCATTACCAGACCCGATTCCTGTATGTTACCAGGGTGCGTCTGAAGATTTTGAGGATCTGATTCCTGTATCTTGCCAGGGTGTATCTGTGGACGACTAACAGTACCAGACCCGATTCCTGTATCTTGCCAGGGTGCGTCTGAAGAGTTCGAAGATCCGATTCCTGTATCTTGCCAGGGTGTATCTGTTGACGACTATATTCTCCAAGACTCGATTCCTGTATCTCTCCAGGGCACGTCTGAAGAGTTTAAAGATCTGATTCCTGTATCCAGCCAAGGCGCATCTACACAAAGAGTTTGAAGACCAACTTCTGTAACAGGCCAGGTAATCATTTTCTTTTTCAGGTACGCAAGTTCTCGCTAAGGAATCTCTTACGCGATCGACAACCTCCCGATGGCATCTATAAGCCTATCTTCCTATCCATCAATCTCCAAATGGCATATGTAAGCCCATTCCCACCATCATACTCTACATGTGAGCGCAAATTTCTGGGCACTCTAGTGTTCAATCATCTTCTACCCTCGGATTACGAAAGGTAAGCCAGCCAATCTACACCCTCAGGTTTAAGAAGATTGAACAGGGGCAACTGTTGTACCCCAAAATTTTCCCTCCCATATTCTTCAAGATTTGCTAAGAGCATGCTTCAAAATCTCCCAAAGGTTGCACAGTCCAATGGCCTCCTAACACTCAAAAATTAGGGTTTTGGTTCTGACAAAGAAATTGAAGTTTCCAAGGGTCCAAACAAGTCCCATATGCCTATAAACATTGTCAAGCATCCATATGCCAAGTTTCAAGACTCACAGCATCAAATTGCACAATCAAAAACCCTAATTGTTTCACAGTCAACTACAGGGGCAAAATGGTCATTTGACAGTCAAAAGTCAAATTTTTTTGTCAACATCTTATTTTGAAGCCACAAACATCATTTGATCAATTCTTGATCATGATTCTCAAGGCATGGCTCAAAAAGTCTCAAGATGCAAAAGTTTCTATTTTTGGACAGTTGGAAAAGTCAACTACAAATTGACCAAGGCATAACTTCCATATGGTTTATCAGAAAAATTTCATCCAAATCTCATTTTGAATAGAATTACATTTCCTACAACTCATCTTCACACTTCAAGTCCAAGAAATGCTCTCACAAAAAGTTATCAATTTCAACATTATAGGTCATTTTCAAAAGTCAACAAAAAGACACTTTAAGTCAAAGACCATAACTTGAGATTGGTAAATCAAAATAACATGGGACCAAATACATTGGTTAGAGGACTTCAAGACCTTTCCAAAATGTCCAAGAACATGGTCAAAGCTTAAAAATTGAGCAAGATATGCCTTGTGGAAGTTGGGAAATTTTTGGGAATTTTGAAAAGTCAACTTTGCTTCAAATGCCTCAAAATTGCTAATGGGCCTCAATTTCTTCCATGAATCATTACCTAAATGCTATGCAAGACCCATTGACATCCAAGGGAGTTATTTTCTCATTTTTGATTAATTATTTGGATTTTTATTATTATTAATTCACTTAATTAAAATTAAATATGAAAAAATATCAAATGACACCTTTCAAATCTTTTTATGCAGCATATTCACTCTTTATGTACTCAATATTTCGTGCATCATCCAAAAAGGAAAGAATCTCCCATGATTGGCAATGATTGGTATGGAAAAGTTTGAAGAAAAGATATGGAAAATCAAATATTCAAAATCATTAAACCAATGGATTTTGGGCTGACTTTTGACCTACTTCTACTCACATACATATGCACATTGAAACCCTAATGCTAAAGAACACAGAAACTGCGCTCAGAACAAAGAACAAACTTGCACTTTTTCATAAAAAAACTGAAAATTGTTTTCATACATAGAGGTTGTTTCAAGGCTTGAAAAGGGTTCCAATACATTGCTGGGCGAGCTAGGAAGCGTTTGCAATCAAAGCCAAGTTTCCATACTCAAGAAATTGGTAAAATGACATCACCCTGTTCATAAACTTTCTCATATTCGTGTTTGCATTTTCATACGTTATTCATGACTTTTAATGTTTGATTTACACTAACATGAACTCTCTGAAGCCATTGGTGTCCTTTAATTGGATTAATATTGCTCGTGTCAAAAGTTGCCATGAACAGATATTAGGGTTTCTAAAGCTTTGATTTTGGGTTTCACACATCTGGAAAAATTGGACAATAAGACCAGTACCATTGAAATCAGGAGATCCAAACGAATTGATCTCACACCTCGCGCCCTTTTTCTTTTTGACTATCACCTAATCGCTATTTTTCAGGTTGAAGCTTAGTGGGGGTTTAAAACCCCCGCTATCTATTTTGTATTTTCAGGCAAACAAAGAAGAAGGTGGACGTGTCTCAGCATGAATGGATGGTTTGAATATTCGCGTGTGATTTTTGTTTTCTACCAATAATGCTTGCTTTTCGCTTATGTTAATCGCGTTCCATAATAATATCAGAAGCGCGCGTTGGCTCAGCTGGTTGGTGTGTTGTCCTTCAGGTATTGGGACCTGGGTTCGATTCCCAGGTCCCCCATATTTCTCAATAACTTTTGTTGAAACGTGATCAGGTGCAATTCCTACCCAGTGACCCACCATACACGCATATGCCTGTGCCGGCCACATGTCCCCAGGGATCAATCCAAAGGTCATCACATGGATTCCACCATGAACGCTAGTCAAACAGTCTGCACGCAAACGCTGGAAAGTCAAAAAGGCCAGATTTCTAGTGGGCCTGGGTTCCTTGCATAAACCTCCCCTTTGGGTTCAGACACCCCATGGTTTGCATATTTTCTTCTTTCTTTTCAATTTTTTTTCTTTTTTTATTTGTTTTAGTTAATTCACAAATTAATTTTCATAATCAAATAAAAATCAGAAAAATCAAAACTAAAAAAATATGTTTATTTAATATTTAGTTCATTAATATTTTTGTAAATAAATTTAATAATCAATTTAGGTTAATTTAGGTTAAAATTTTAATGTTTTTCTTAAATAACTAAAAAATATAGAAATTAGGTTTTTAACATTTTTATTCTCTTTTCTTAATAAATAACTTTTTATTCTTATCATTATTAATTATTAATTATTTTTGTAAATAAACTTGTAATTAATTAATTAGGGTAAATTAGGTTTAAACATTTTTTTTAATAATTAAAAACAAACTTAGAATTAGGGTTTTATTTAACTTTTAATTTTAATTAATTTTCTTTATTTTCATTAAATACAAAAACATAAAAAATAACTTCTTTTCTTATTAAATAATTAATTTACTTTCAATTTCAATTTAATTTCTTTAAAGGGTCCAACGCCCTCGCATATTCGACTCTAATTTCTTTTCGCGCGTTTGTCCTTATTTTTTGTTTCAAATATTATGTAATTGTTCAAAGCCCTGTAATAGTAATTAGGAAATTTATTTACTTTCTGCATTTTATTAAAAAACGGGTCTTTGTTAATTTGGCGATGTATATACCCGCGCCTTGTAATAGCGTAGGACTTTATTTTCCGCACTTTAATTTCCGTACCCCTTAACTGCTAAATTTTGCATGAAAGAATGAATGGCCCAAATAAAATCAAAGCGTAGATCACCATAATGCATGATCAAGATAAAACATAACTGAAAATGACACACAATTCACACACCACTCTTAGGGCACGCCTCACTGTTGCCTTGCCCCGAGAAACGTGGTCGTCGAGTATAGGACGTTTTAGTAAGTCCTTATGTCCATGAACATGGCATAAGGGTAGCTTCTAAGGTGTCCTACTATTGCTCTGGTGACCACATTGTCCCTAACCCTCGAATTGACCTGAATACCTCCAACGGTGGTGCTACCTACCTCTCAATGGTGGGATGGCACTACCTTAAGGACTCTTACACAGCCTAATTCCTTAGGGTAGGTAGATGACTCGTAGATACTTTCTCTAATTCAAAACAAATCAAAAACTCTTTTCACACCGACACTTTCAAAAAGACTTTCAAAACAATTTTTCAAACACTCTTGAGGACGGATACAAGAGTCGATCTGAAACTTTAAACGAAACTTTTTTCAAACTCACTCACAATTAAAAAGCAAACACTTTTGAAAACACAAATGAGCAAGTATCTAAGAGCCCATGGATAACCATGGATAGAAAGGGTGCTAACACCTTCCCTTTCTATAAATCTACCTCCCGAACCGAGAAACTATCTCATAAGGAATTTTTTTGTGCTTTTGTCCTTTCCATGTTGGAGAAAATAAAAGACGGTGGCGACTCTTGCTTCCGCGACATTTCGCGAAACCAGCATTAAACTGTCAATTCCAGATCCACCGATCACAATGATGTTCTGACTGAAGCGTTGAACATAGCCTTCATATGCTAGGGCGCTGCCTTGTTCTTGAAGCAAGTATGGTGGTTAGCAGCTTTTAGCCGTGCCAAAGCTGGATTTGTAAGCATGAATTAAGGAAAAGTACCCTCAGAGGTAAAAGCAAAGCATGGGCTTAGCATAACCTTGTACAAAAGTTTGTTTTTCAAGGACAGCAATGGTACTTCTATCTCACACGTGGGGAAATCCCTTGGATAAATACTCAAAAGTGGTTGTGAGAATTAAATGATGATAAGATTTATCAAACCATAAATCCTACAATGTGAAATTGTGCATCTTAGCTTAGACCTGGACCAGAAGTTCAGCATTAGCATAACTTAGAACAAACATCCAACTTCTGATCCCTAAACCTCTTTTCTCCAGCACGTTCTGAGCGAGCTCTCAGACTTTACAGAAAGCTTATGACATTCTTTGTAAGCCCTCTTTGAATTACTCTTGCAACTTCTGAATAAACCTATGTGAAAATTGGCCCAGAAGTTGTAGACAAATTCTGATTTTGAAAATGCTCAGAAGTTACTGAGTGTTTAAGTTTCAGGGACGTGTTTTTGAAGACGTACAACTTGAAATCCCAACACTTCTAGAAGAAGTTCTGTTCTGCAATGTTTTGGGTCTCATTGAAATCTAAAACTCTTGTGTTATAAATTCTTCCAGAATCAGATTGCACTATGGTGATAATATGGCCAGAAGTTCTGAGCTTGTCATATTTCTTAAACACTTGGAGAAATTCTAAGTATTTAGAATTTTGACTTTTCCAAAGTAATTTTGACTTTTGAATTTATTGATGAAACAAACTTCATATTTCAACATGTCATGATGAAATATGATCCTTGAAACTTGATTTTGATCCAAAAGTCAAAGTTTGACTTTTCAGTGTGCAAAAGGACCATTTTGCCCTTGTGAATGACTTTCTTGGAAAATTTGTAATTCAAGGCTTAGAATTTGATGGAAGCAAACCTGAGGGTCCAGGGTGATCCTTTGAGAAATGAGAGGGGAAATTTTGGGGTACAACACTGGAGATGAAGAGTATGTGTATATTCGATCTTCTAGGAATTGTTTCCACTCGGGATCCCTGCTTTCTTGTTCGAGGAAACTCTGTTGGGGAACATTGATTTTTTTCTATTTGCTTGAAGAAACTCCGTTGGATCGTGTTAATTCTTGCTTGGGGAGAAGAGTTTAAGAACATTGGATGTTCATTATTCTACTGGGGAGTTTATATCCTGACTAGGAATAGAAGATATGGATAACCTTCCGGCTCTCCTGGGGAGGATAAAGTTGACTGATATTCGATCTGGTTTTAGATTCAGTAGCAACTCTCTGCGGATAGTGGCAACTTCACTGGAGAGAGGGATTTTCCAGTGATTTGTGGTAGAAGCTCACTCAAGCTGGGGAGTGTCAGAATAAATCCATGCCTTGATTGTATCTTAAGATGTATTGAATGGGTATCAGAATAATATCCATATCTGAACCATATCTGAAAGATGTACTGAATGAGTATCCGAATAACGTCCATATCTGTATCGTATCTGAATTGTATCTGGAAGAGAAATTTGGAATGAGTGCCAGAATAAATTTGTGTCTTGATTGTATCTATATTGTATCTAGAAGATAAATCTGGAATGAGTGCCAGAATTAATGTGTCTTGATTTTATCTGCATTGTATCTAGAAGATGATAAACTGTTTGGGGAAACAAACCCTATTAATGGAGAAGTACGCTTGTTGAGGAAACACCCTTGTCAAAGGAAATGAACTTTGCTGGAGAGCAGAAGTATGAAATGGGTTTTATAACCTTGGAGGAACAAGCTCAGCTGAGGAAGAGAAACTCCATAAACTGTACTGACTGAAACTCTATTGGTTGGTGATATTTCCAGGAAGAAGATCATACTCCTTTATCCGCTAGAGTGATCTACCAGGGAAATTGTGGGGATAATCCATGGAAGTGATTCTGTGGGGATTTATGGACAGCTTGAACTTTGTCCTAACTCCCAGAGTCTTGAGTAAATGCTGATCAGGGTGATAAGTCTTCTACTAATAGACAGGTGACGAGATGACGGGATATAGTCATACACTTTAATCCCTTACTTTTGCATGGACTGTCCTTTCATATTTTCAGTCCATCGGAATACCCCTTTTTGCCCAAGCCGCCTTTTCAGGTTTTCGACTTACCGGGTGTACATTTTTATTTATATATCCCTAATTTTTTCCCGAACTCTTTTGGTTCACCGGGATGCCCTTATTTTTGCCTAGGCCAGTCAACCTAGCGGGTATTTTTTCATGTGTAGTATTTTTCGACTATGTCCGTGTTCACAGGGTGCGGAGATTTGTCATTGTCCATAGTAGCAAGTCTTGTAGCACTTCCAGAAAAGTGTTTGCTTGATTATACGTGATTCTTTGCTAAATTCATGTTTAATGCCTCAAGTGATTCAGATGGAGATCTGCCCCTGGCTATTCAGCGCTTTTGAGAGATTTCTCGAATCTTGACTCGACTGCCCCCAGATCAGTAAGACACCATGTCATGCCCCTTGATTATGAAAGGTCTGTTACTAGAAATGTCTTTCCAGCTGAGGTGATTCTATCCATTGAGAGGATTTTCGTTCATTGAATTTCCGTCATGCGGATTTTTCTGCTGTCGAACGATTAGTCATATGCAAACAATGACATTTAAAGAATGCAAAGCTTATCTCTGTCTTGAAGTTTTAAAAATTCATTTTTAGTAAACAAACATAATTTTGTAAGAATATGAATTTAACTCAGGATTTATAGTAAACCTTACAGGAGTCAGGATACCTTTTGTAACAGTATGCTTTCGAACTAACCCACGCTTCAGCTATGACTTTTAAGGGTTGTAGCATGGTCTGGTTCACGGTTTAAAAAAAAGGATAAAGGCTCAAACTTTATTTGTATCCAACCCGTTCTTCATGATGCTCTTCAGTCCTATACTCAGATAATTATGCATTTAGATCCCAATTGAGTCTGGAATTTTTTCCCTGATACTCCGATGATGGTTCGAATACTGAAAGTTTATTTGAGAAGGCAGTTATCATTTTTTTTGTAATATTTTTGTTGAGTATTCGTAGCGACCTCTTTTTGATTTTATTATCCCTACATTTTTTCTGAACTGTTTCTTTTGTGATTACAGTCAGCGGGATGCCCTAGTTTTTTTCTTAAGTCTCCTTCATAGGTTTTGACTTAGCGGGATTTTTTTAGAGATAATGACTGCTTGTTTAATGATTATGTGGAACCATCACCATCTTTTGTTTTGTAAGGATACCTCTGACAATACTCGTCATGTACGAAGGGAAAGCTTGTGATTGAATGCACCATTGAATTAACTAAGAAACTACCCTGCCCCAGGTTATGATTAAAGGTTTCAATTTGTGTGAAAAAGAAAAATCCTACTTCTTAGGCTCAAAGGGGTTGACTAGGGATTATATTCCTTATAACTCCACTGTTTAGGATTTTAAACAACGCATGTACATCATCAGCAAGGTCTATTCCAAAGCATACTGTAGAGATTATGGTATTATTTTCGTCATCCTCCCTCTAAAGGCTTATAGCTTTTAATCGAGAGTTGAATATCACAAAAAGGAAGTAAAAGCACAGTTTAAGTATAGTGAAAATGAATGGATTAATTCAAGACCAACACATGCAATGCATTAATGGAAAAACACATAGTTTGATATAAAGATAAGTGTTTGAACAAACAAAAGAAATTACAATTGAAAAAATCCAAATGAACTATACACTCTCCATCTTAAACATGATTTGGCATGGGAGCAATAATCACGTTATGAGTCTCAAGAGGGCCAAACTCAATCTCCTTAGCATCAATCAAATCTTGAATCTTGTTATTCAACGCCCAATTGTCATTCGCATCATGTCCAGGACTATTGGAATGGTATGCACATGTTGCATTAGGATGATAGCTAGGAGCGAAGGTATTGGGATTCCAAAGAGGATCCCTCAATGTAATCAACTCCATCTTCAACATGTGTTGCAACGCTTGAGCCAAAGACATGTTGATTTTGGTAAATTATCTTTTGGGCGTGTCTTGTTTACGCTGATTGCTCTATTGTCGTTGTTGCACTAGTGCGGGATTAGAGACCCGTACTGCCCCTACAGATTAGTTCTAGTCTATCTTATTACGACCCTTCTGGACATACACAACATTCGCTTCCTTCTTACCACCAAATGACTTCTTTTCAGCATTAGAAGATGCAGCCATCGGAATCTTCCCAATCTTGATACCGCTTCCGATCCTTTCCCCAGTCAGAACCATTTCTAAAAAACAAGACGAAGAACTTCCAATTAACAAGTTAAAGAACAGGCCTGTTAGAGTACCCGTGAACATGTTCGCCATTTCCAGGTCAGTTAACGGAGATTTCACTCTTCCAACTAGATCTCTCCATTTCTGAGCATATTCTTTGAAACCTTCATTTGAGCTCATGGACATGTTTTGCAATTGTACACGAGTCGGCGCCAGGTTAGCATTATATTGGTACTTCTTGTAGAAAGCAGCAGCCAACTCTTCCCAATTGCAGATGTTGGTTATTTCCAATTGATAGAACCATTCTAACTGCGTCCCCGAAAAACTCTCCTGAAAGAGTGAACCCATAATATCCTATCAGTTGTATGGGGTTGGATCTTCCTGACGTAAGACTTCAAATGAAGCTTGGGACATGAAACACCGTCATATTTTGCAAAAGTGGGAACTTTGAATTTTTGTGGGATAACCACTCCGGAGACCAACCCTGACTCTTCAAAGTCCAAACCAGGTACTCTATGAATCTCCATAGCATTGAGACGATCCTCCAGCTGTTTATATCTGTCATCAACAAGAGGATATTGTTCTACAGCATAGTCTGCTTCCTCTTCATCAGTCTCTGGGATGTTATCTCCTTCTTTTGTCTTCCTCATTTGATGGAGTTACGAATTCTAGAGCGCGCTTGGTTGGTCCTCTAAATCTTCTTCCCATGTTCAGGATGTCAGCCTCTTTCTTTGCCTTCTTTTTCTTATTGATAACGAGAAAACATATCGTATAATTAACATACTTTTTACCGATTTTATATTCCATTAAGTCGTCTAACCCTCGATTATTCCGAGATTATTTGTCTTTTTTGCAGGTGTGACACTTGTCGACTCAAATCAATGAAAAAGGACAACATGAAGAAAACTAGACGAAAAACAAAGAGAAAAAGAATAAAAAAATACAAAGTGTGGACTTCTGGATGCCTGACGGTCGTCACGCCCCTGTGACGGACGTAACACCCCACAACATAACCAAACGCTCGTCACACGCACCTGACGAACGTAAGACACCACTTCAGCGTGTGACGACCGTCACCCACCTGTGATGACCGTCACGCGCGTGAAGGAGGACATTGCGCATAATTGAAGACGTGGGCATAAAGGGCAGAATAATTCTTCCTGTTTCTACTGAACCTCCTATTTTATTGCCACAACTTCTACTGCTCCTGAAATTTCTCCATGAAGACTTCCTCAAGAATTCAAAATTAAAACTTCTGATTTTTCCTGCTATATATATGAATACCAAGGCACAGTCCAAGGGTCGAAGAATTTTACTCAGCAAATACTTATTTTATTTTTACAGTTATTTCCAATTTGTGCTTTCTTTTGCAACTCTGCTTTCAATTCCCTGTAATTTTCATTCAAGCTCTAGTTTCTATTTTTAAGTGTTAATTCTTCTTACAAGAATTAACACGAATTTCTACTGCAAGTCAAGCTTGAAGATTTGGATTACTGTATTACCTCAAGATTACTATAGCATCTGTAATTCCAGGTTTTTTTTATATTGCAATTATTATTTATTTAGTTTCTATAATATGCCGTTTATTGACATGAATTATATTCTAAACTTTATTGTTGTTAAGTTAATTATGTCTGGTTAAATTATTAATACCGGTATGTGACCGTAAGAACTGAAAGAATTCAATAAGACCTTGGCCAAAAATATTTATAAAACAATTTCTGGTTTCCAATTTCCAATATTAATTTAACTACCCTTGTCACGAGAGTGAGAGGTTAATTAACACGATTTTGCCACGAGAGTGGGAAATTAATTAAGGCAAGAACCTGCATGCGAGAGCTGGGGTTCAACCCAGATAGTGGTAACGAAGCATTGATTTTTAAATACACGAGAGTGTTTTAATAAATTAATTAAATTCAAATTGTTTTCAAAAAGTGTTATTAAATTTAAAGTGCATCCACTAGGTTTAGTAGCATGACTTATTTCATAAACACGAGAGTGTATGTCTCGGGTTTTTAAACAATTAGCTTTTACCGAAATACTTTATAGGCCAAGCGATTCATTGAATTCCCTAAGTCCGATTATCACATACAGGTATAATTAGTACTATTACTTTTAAAACTAAACTGTCTACCCCAAATATCGAATATTCATCACTTAGTTAGACAAAACTGTAGCATTAGATCGTATGCGATTGATACACAGTCTCTGTGGGTTCGATAATCTTTTAAAACTAGAACGACTAAACTGTATACTTGCAGTTAGTATCCCGATAGACTCATAAAGTCCCGATCACTTATCCTTAACAATGAGAGCTTTCAGATCTTCTTGTCCTTTAGCCAGAGCCAGGAACATCTGTTGAAATTGAACATTCTGTGCTTGAAGATCTTTAATGTTTTGTTCAAGAGCCATTTCCTTTTGCAAAAGTAAACAGTGAAAAGATAAGAAACTTGTCTTGAAATACCTGCTTATGTAATGATATATTTTGTACCCTAAAATTTGCCCTCCCATATTTCTCAACACATGGCAAGTGAGGTCCCCAAATTGCTCAAGGAAGTCCAAGAGTTGACCAGACAAACTCTCTCCTAAGGCAGTATACCTCAAATTAGGGTTTCTATTTTTATCAAGATGTGTGAACCACAGAGGACTCAAATGCTCACCATTGTCCTAGTAGGTTCTCAAGACCATTCATGTCAAGTTTCAAGCCTTGCAGAAGAAGTTTGCTCAGTCAATTGCCCAAATGCCTAAAAATCAATTATGCTAGGTCAAAAGTCAATTGTGGCCCACATACAGTCAAACTTCAATATTTATGGTCAACGTCCTCATTTTGAAGTATTATCCATCATTTGATCAAGGGTTGATCATGATTCCTCAAGGATTGCTCACAATTCATCAAAATCCAAAAGTTGCTAAATTAGAGTTTTGCGGGAAAAGTCAACTCAACTTTGACCAAGCATAACTTTCTCATACTTTATTAGAAATGACCCATCCAAAGCTCATTTTGAATATGATGCAATTCCATACAATTCATCTTCAGCTCCCAAGTTCAGAATATGCACTTACAAAAAGATATGAATTTTGACATTATAGGTCATTTTGGAAAGTCAACAAAAACACATTTTGGGTCAAAGCTTCATACATGAACATGGAAGACTCAATTGAGATGAGACCAAAAGGGTTGCTTAGAGGACATCCTAAGATTTCTAAAAATTCCACGAACACCTCTTTAGGGTCAAAATTGAGAGAGTTATGCATTGGCCAAGTTGACCATTTTTGCAAAATTGCCAAAAGTCAAATGTGCTCAAATTTGCATTTTTTGCTAAATGGGCCTAACTTTTTATGCTTGCACCTCAATTATAATGTGTTCCACGACTCAAATACTTATCCACAAATTATTTGCTTCATTTTCCAATTTACTTTGATTTTTCATTAATTAAAAAGTGAATTAAATCAAATAAATGATGAAAATTATCAAAGATAAGATTTGATTTTTTTTTTACAGGTTAGCAACCAAGATATGCTCTTGCAAGATCAATTCGAATCAATGGTAATTGGTACAAAAAGAGCATGATTGGCATGAAAATAGAAAGATATCATATGGCCAAAGAATCAAATCAAATATCATCAAAGCTTAAAGATTGGATCTTTTTTGCAACCCTAATTCATTGAGGGATATATAATGAACAAAAACAAAGCAAAAAAGGAGGGTTAGAGGTCGTGCACAACCAAGAACAAAACTGAAAAATTCAAGAAAAAGTGGGAATCAGTTTTCAATCTACAAGGAGTTTCAAAGCATTTCAAGAGCACCAATCCCTTCCCAGACATCCCAGGAAGCTATTCCAATCACTCCCAGGTCTTGAAACGCCCAGAATCGTGCTCTACACCTCCCACGGTGGATCCCATGCAATACAGTAGCATACACCTTCCATACACCCTCTATGCCTGGCCACTGGATGCCTAGCTAATCAAATCTGACGCCCAAATAGAAAAGGACCACCATACGCCTCAAGTCAACACCTGCACCTAATCCAGCGTGGTCAATACAAGCCTTGGAGTTTTGGGCCAAGAAAATCATATTCAAACCCCCTTTTTGCTAATGTTGTCAGGCCCATCTCTATACTCTTTTTTTTTCTTCTTTTTTTTTATAATTCTTTTAATATTTCTTATAATTATTTTAATTAACAAAATTAATTATTTTTCATAAAAAAATCATAAAATCAAGAATTCACAAAAAAAAATTAGAATTAGTTTTTTTTTATTATTATCAAATTTAATTTAATTTAATTTAACCTAGGGCAATTTTAACTTGTTTTTGTAAATAAAATTAAATAGAAATTAGGTTAAATTCTTGATTTAATTCTTTTATTTCTTCTCAAATAAATAAAAATACAAAAATAGGTTTTTAGAGTGAATTAATTTATTTTTCTTAATTTAAAATTAATTAGGACTTAGGGCTTTCTTTTTAATTTAATTGTTTCATTATTTTCTTAAATAACAAAACATGACCAAAACATCTATTTTTAATCAATCGCAAATAGGTTTAGTCAAGGGTCAAAACCCTAGTCGTTTCGTATTTAATTCTCCGTGCGCTTATTATTTATTTTGGCCAATATTTTTGTAATTGTTCATGGTTTGTAGTAGTTTAATTTAGGGTTTTATTTACTGTTAAATTCCCGGGTTTTTGGCTATGTGATTAATCCCCCTCCCCGAAGCCTTGTAATAGCGTAGATTTATTTTCTTGCATTTTTAATTCCCGCAAATATTTAACTGTCTAGATGTATGCTAATAGGATTGTATGACAAGAATTCATGACAAATTAATACGGTTAGAAAACCCTAATGTGCAAAGATAAATAACTGAAAACAAATCACTCGCACATATCACTCCTAGGGTATACTCTCACTCGGTTGCCTTCGGTAAATGATCATTAAGCATAGGGTGTCTTAGTGGTTGCCCTCCTGTCTAAAAAAGATCAAACGTCCCATTCGATGTTGCCTCGGAAATGTTGCCTTAAATATGATCTTAAGACTCTAGGGTTATTACTAAGGTATCCTAACATTGCTTTAGTGATCGTACGTCCCTTTCGAATTGACCCTTGAAAATTCCAACGACGGTGCTACCTACTCCTTAATAGTAGGATAGCGCTGTCTAAAGGAAACAAGAATAGAAACGATCTTTTTTCGAGTAGGTAGATGCTAGTAGGTACTTGATCAAATCAAATCTTTTCACACTTACACATTTCAAAACAATTTTCAAAACAACTTTGTCACACCTTTGAGGACTGATACAAGGGTTATCACGAAGTAAAACATTTTTCAAAAGTAAACACACACAAGCAATTTTAAAAGATGAGCAAGTACCTAAGAGCCCATGGAAAACCATGGATAGAAAGGGTGCTAACACCTTCCCTTTCTATAATCTACCCCCCGTACTCAGAATATCTCAAAAAAAGATTTTTTTTTCTGTACTTTTTTCCTTTCCGATTGGATGAAATAAAAGTCAGTGGGGACTCTTGCTTACCGTGACATTTTGCAAACAAAAAGCGCAAAATGAAAACCAGTATTAAACAGTCGGTTCTGCCACCGTATCACAGAACTGGCGACTCTGCTGGGGAGTTATAAATGGGGTATACCTTAGGATCTAGGTCATCATAATTGCTTCTCTTGATTTCTTTGTTTGCTTTACTTTTAAGGGTTTTGTTTGGGGTTACTATAGATCCTACACCCAGATCTGGGGAACACCTTTTAGGTAAGTAGCAATAGACTGTGAGGGAACTGTACAGCGTAGACTGATACGGTTGAAGCAGTAGCTACATTGGTGTGGCACTTTGATTGGTATCGGTATCCCTTATGGAGAAATAAGGAGAATACGGGGCCGCTGCGTGGTGTCGTTAAGCATCAACTGACCTTAGAACCTTTAATTTCCCAACTTGGCCATTAGAAAGTAGTGAGATAGCCGGCCTCGGTGTAGATCTGAGAACTGGTTGATACTCGATGCTACACTCATTAAGATCATACTCTCGAAATAATTTCGGCCGCAAGAAAAGATTACGTGAGCTGAAACCATGACCGATGGAGGATGGTCAGTGATATTAAGATCCTCTAGAACCCGGTTACTTTTTTCTAGGACAGGTTGAACCAACTTAACTTCAAGAGGGTATTACCTTTGACCTCATGTAAGCCTTAAACCTAAGGGCTTTGTGTGATTTGACTGTGTTTGCAATACTTATGTTTGCTATACCTGTGATTTATCATGACATCATGCATCATAACATGGCATTCATGCTTCATTACACTAACCATTTCAAAGACCAAGGGAATTTATCTTTGTTCTATTTTGAAGATCAGGGCTTATGTGCATAGAAATACCATCTGAATCAACTTTGTGCAGATACCTGCTCAACTCAAGGAGCTAGCGTCTAGAGTTTCCGAAACTTCTACTTTCATCAAGAGACACGGTCAACTTCTCAGCCTGGTTACTTCAAACCTTGATGAACAGATGATAAGCGTACTATTTCAGTTCTTCGATCCCAAGCATCACTGCTTCACCTTTCCATATTACCAGCTGGTACCCACCTTGGAAGAATTATCTCATTTATTGGGCATGTCCATTCTTGAACAGGTACCTTTCACAGGTATGGAAGAAGTTCCTAGGCCAGAAGACATTGCCTCAGCTTTGCATTTAAAACAGGCCGATGTGGTATCCAATTGGGAAACTCGAAGCGGGGTCGAAGGTTTTCTAGCCAAATTTCTGATAGATCAGGCTTAGCTATTATGGGATGATTTGGATTTTCAGGCTTTTGAAGATGTCTTGGCTCTTCTTATCTATGGTTTAGTTCTCTTCCCTAATTCGGACTCCTTTGTAGATGTGAATGTTGTCAAGATTTTCCTTTCTCGCAACCCTGTGCCTACCTTGATGGGAGATATCTTGCATGCTCTCCATACTCGTACTATGAAGAGAAGAGGGATTCTTATGTGCTACATACCATTGCTGTCAAGGTGGTTTATTTCTCACCTCCCTAAGTTTGTGCTGAAAAACGAAGAAGGTTTGGGTTGGTCGCACAGAGTAATGTCACTCGCTCATACGGATATTCTTTGGTGTACCCGGGCTATGGAAGACACTGCTGTTATTGACCGCTGTGGGGGGTACCCTAATGTCCCATTACTTGGTATCATAGGGGGTATAACTTACAGTCCGTGTCTAGCCTTGCGACAATTTGGTCGTGCTCGAAGAGATGGTCCCCATGATTTACTTCTCGAGGACATTGTATTCGACTATAAGGATGACGTTAAGGAGCATCGCCAGAGGTTCATACGAGCTTGGGGCATGGTAAACAGATCTGACCCCAAAGAGTTGGGACTGAAGACTTCCCTTCCTATGCAGCCTTACCTCCAATGGGTCCGAGCTCGTGCCCAGAAGCTTATGATTTCTTATGAGGCCGTATTACCAGTGATTGTGGAGCCCATTAATGAAGAAGGTATTCCTTACACGGTTCTCTATCCTTACATGCCCACTGCTCCTGGGGAGTTTCAGAGGTCTTGGATTCGGCTGAAGAATGAGTGGGATACTTACCGGGAGCAGTTCCATGAGCAAGAGATAAAGGTTTTAAAGCTCACCAGGCAGTTCGAGGAAGAAAGAGTTATCAATGACTATATCAGCACAAAGAGAAAGCGTCCATGGGACTTTTGATGTTCTATTTCTAGTTTTAGATTTGTTTTATTTAATTTTCTGTAACGCCTTAAAGGCATGTTGAACCTTCAAATTTAAGCTAATAAAGTTTTTTGTTTATTTTGGTTTGCAAATTTAAATCTCTCAAAATCTTTGAAATCATTACATGCGCATCCCATTATCATACACATCATTACAGGTACCACTACAGGTTTCTCATCTTCTTCGTTGTTTATTTCAGCAGAAATGTCTTCCGATCAAGTCATCAAATATCTTCAGGTGCAGAACATCCAGTTACAACAGATGTTCATAAGTCTAGCTAAAGGACAAGAGGATCTGAAGACCCTTATTCTGAAAGAGAAGAAGAATAAGAAGAAGAAGGTCGGAATTCTGAATATGGGAAGAAGGTTCAGAGAAAGGTTGAAGCATCAAACTGGTCTGACCTCTTCATCCAAGGACGGGGAGAACCAAGAAAGGGAAAAGGACCCTAGTCCTGCAGTTTCTGACAACGATACTGATTACAACAATGAGCAATATCCTACTGATGAGGATATGTACAAGCAGCTAGAAGACCGGCTGAGTGCTATGTAGGTTCAGAAGATACCTGGTTTGGATTTCAGGGAATTGGGACTGGTATCGGGAGTGGTCATCCCTCATAAGTTCAAAGCTCCGATTTTTGCCAAGTATGATGGGGTGTCCTGCCCAAAACTCCATCTCCGCTCGTATGTCAGGAAAATCCAACCCCAAACCGCTGATAGAAATTTGTGGGTGCATTTCTTTCAAGATAGTTTGTCAGGGACTCAGTTTGAATGGTTCGATCAGTTGGAGGGAGCCAGTGTCCGAAATTGGGAAGATCTTGCTGCTGCTTTCTACAAGCAGTATCAGTATAATGCCGACCTTGCTCCCACTCGTACTCAACTCCAGAGTATGTCCATGGGTGCAGGTGAAGGTTTTAAAGATTATGCTCAGAAGTGGAGAGACTTGGCTGGGAGAGTTCAACCCTCGTTGTCTGATAGGGATTTGGTTGACATGTTTCTGGGGATGCTATCTGGTCCATTTTTCAATCACTTGATCGGCAGCTCGTCATCTGGTTTCACTGAGCTGATTTTAACTGGAGAAAGAGTAGAAGCTGGAATTCGAAGTGGTAAAATACAGAAGGATGCCTCTTCGAGTTTGGTAAAGAAAACTTTTTTTGGTAAGAAGGAGGCCAGTGCAGTCTATAGCCCGAGGGGCCAAAGCAGACCTGAACACCTCCAAACGATAAATGTTGTAGTGATACCAAGACCCGCAGTTGCTCCACGATGCAATAATCAACAAAGGGTGGAAAGACCACAACGGCATTTTACCCGCATCAATATGACTTTGGCTTAAGTTATGCCTCATCTGTTAAAATATAACTTGGCAACCTTGAGAGAGGCTCCCAAGAATCCAAACACTACCTCTCCTAGATACAATCCCAACGCGCGGTGCGCCTACCATTCTGAGAGTCTAGGCCACGATACAAACGATTGTTGGGCTCTGAGAAACAAAGTACAAGATTTGCTTGAGGCCAAAGAGATAGAATTCGATGCTCCAGAAAAGCCGAATGTTATAACTGCTCCCATGTCCAAACATGGTCGTAGAGTCAATGTTGTTGACACTGATTTGTTTGTGACCTCTGTTAAAGAAATTTCTACTCCTCTTATGACTGTTAAGAAGAATTTGTTGTTGGCCAGTTTATTTCCGGGTTGTGGTGAAGGTTGCCACATGTGTTCGATTCTACCTTCCGGTTGCCGTTTGTTGAAGTCAGGTGTTCAGCGCCTGATGGATAATAAAGAGATTTTGTTCGAGAATACTGTGATCCCTATTGTTCCTGTTGAATACGTCGCTATTATAACCATTTCCGCCAATCCTTCCAAGGTTTCCTCGAGAAGACCTGTTAGGGTTGCACATGTTCAAAGAATTTCTACGTTGATAATCATTGTTCCTGGTCCCATCCCGTACACCTCAGACAAGGTTGTCCCATGGCATTATGGTGCTGATGTGTACTATCATGGTGTTAAGCAAGATCTGAAGAATGAAGAAGCTGATACTGATGTCAGTAATATTGTCGGGACTATTGTACCCTAATTTTTTCCCCTAAGATTCCATCATCATACCATATTATTTCAATCACAATAATATCACATTAGGGCTTTTGGTTCTCCTCCCTATCTCTAGCCTTGCTCTTCTGAGGAATTACCAAGCACCTTAACTTGTTTTCTTTTGTGATCATGGATATTTTGCTTTGGTTGTATCTCTAATTAACAAAATGCAATATTGGTTTGTCTTACTTGTTAATAATGTAGGTAAAGGCAATGAGTTTTGGCAAGCTGCTTCATAGGTTCATGAGTTTATTTCCATGCCCTAGTCAATAACTTGAGGAATTTAAACCTCACCATTGAAGTTTGCTTTGAAGTTAGTATGGAAGTGGCTTTGGTGGCCATGAGTCCTCATCATCCTCCTCAACAATTTCTATTCACAAGGGAAGAATATTGGCACAAAAAAAGTTTGTTCAAAATTGGCAAAGTTCCACCAAGCAATCTCTTGGTCTAGAGGCTAGGGTTTTGGACTTCAAAGGGGCATATCTTACTTATCTTTTGGTATTATTGAGTGATTCCAAAAACATTCTTCTCTTCAATGAGTTACCAATAAATCACTTTAAAAGTTCCAAGGAGTTTTCATGTGGAAGGAACTTGGTGAAGAGGAAAGATTACAAGTCATCCAGATGAATCCCCAATTTTCCATATGTGATTTCAAATGGTCATAACTTGGTAAATTTTTATCACCTTGAGCCCATTTTTTTTCATGATGATCCTAAGGATGTCTACTTCATTCCTTCTTTTATGTGCAAAGTGAAAAAATGGATGGAAGTTGCCTTAAGAATGCAAAAGATTATAGGTCATTTCTTGATTTTTGGCCAACTTCAACAAGTCATAACTTTCTCAATTCTTGGAGATTTTGAGTGGTTCAATTTGAAAAATGTCATTCAAGAGGTCTACTTCATTCTATATTTTTTGGTCAAAAGCAAATTCTAAGTGGAAGGCCATGTTTGGATGCAAAAGATTATAGGTCATTTTTAAAGAAGAATTTGAAATATTTCTAAGTATGGAAAGTCAACTATTTTTCTTCAACTTTGACTCCATGTAACTTTCAGCTCAAGCATCCATTTGATTCCATTATTTTTCCATTGCAAAGCTTGTTGCCTCATCTTTCCAAAGCATTAAGAATTTTACCCTAATACCCCTTGAGGTGGAAATGCCATTGGATTGAACTTGGTAACTTGGAACAGAAGTTTCTCCATAAGTCAGATTTTGAAATTCATGTTTTGGTCTTTAAACATAAAATTAGCACGCGTTTGTGATCTAAACATGTTTAACCAAGTTGCCAAAGTGGATTAGAGCCTTGAAACGCAAGGATTAGATGAGTTTTGATGCAAATCATATCACACTTTGCTCGTGCATCAGGTTCACACGATTTCCCTCCAAACTTCATCATTTCACACGCTTGAACATTCCATTTGATTCCCTATAAATAGAGGGTCATCCCCCATTCAATTTCCCAAGCTTAGATAGCTAGAATCACCCTGTCAAACTTGCTTCACAACTCAGAATTCAGTTACTTCGAATCCTATTCTCAAGCCTTTTTCAATCCAATTTTTCCATCAATTCACCTTCCTTGATCTTCCCTGAAGCTAAACCATATAATTACATTGAAGAGTCGTTCCCTACATTGCTCCCTAGAAGTCCAGTTTCAGAGCTCTGCAACTCAATTTCAATATGTAGATTCCTTCATCAATTCTTCAAAACTTTGGTATCATTGTGTTGCTCTCATTGTCCTGGTTCTATTCGCAACACTTACTTCTCACTGGAAATACGTTTTGACCATGAACTTTCAAATCCCTTTTCAAAACTTTCTTTCCAAATTGCTTGAGCTACAGTTTATATAAATTTGGCGCGAGGGTGTGGTTGTCTTCGTCTTGAAGAGACGAAGCGAATGGCATAGGTCTGAGCTTCTGATTTTACAGATTGAGAGACCTGCAATTCGTGAGGGCTGGACGTTGAAGATGACCAATGTGTCATCTTCTAACCAATGAAAACGTGACATTTGTTATTTTCAAATTCTGATTTTATTAATGATTATGTATATTATTCATTAAAGACCATGATATGCACAGTGCGCCAGATCCCTTGGATTTGATTACTAACGCGTTTTGACTCTCATCCAATGGTCCACATTTTTTCTCTTTATTTTCTTTTTCTGATTTTTATATTTTAATTGTTTTAAATTTCAAAAAATCATAGAAAATTCATTTTTAGTCCAAAAAATCTGAAAAAATTATGAAAAATATTTTTGATTATTCTCTTTCTGATTTTTATTTTTTCACAATTTAATTTTGTTTTTTGGTATTTTTTATGAATTTTACACTTATTTTATTTGTTTAAAATATTTAAAAATACTTTTACACATTTTTAAAATTCTGAAAAAATTATGGAATGATCCAATGATATTGTGACAAATATTTGTGACCTTATTTTATTTTTGTTCCTGACTTTACTATTTTTTACTATTTTTGTTTATTTTACCCATTTATTTTAATTCTTAAAATAGTTTCTGACTTTTAAAAATTCCCAAAAAATTTGTAAAAATACTTGACCTCTTTTCTAATTTTTCTATGGTCTTATTTTTCATTTCTTGATTAATTTGAATATAATTGATGTTTTCCTCTTTTTTTTCATTTTTTTAAAACATTTTTAAACCTTTTAATGTATATATTAAATATGATATTATTTTGTGATTATTTTCTGGCTGTCTTGGGTTGATTTTTTTGATCATGACTTTATTAACATCATTGAATCCATGGTGTTGAGTTTAACTCCACAAAAAATGGATGAATGATTTTAATAATAGTTTGATTAAATATTAATTTAAAAGTGGTTTATTCATCATTTGCCCTAATCCTCTTTATCTCATCCCCTTCTTATTGCACTAAGTGTTGTTAGAGTATGATCTCTATATCATGTCTCAAAACAAATGGTGCATAGATTGCTATTGACCGGCCTCTAAATAGGTGCGACTTTCTATATAAGTCCACTTACGATTGCTTAAAATAGCGCTAAATTTTGTCCCGATTCGAATAAATGATCATTCGTGGCCCAAACTTATGATTGCAAGCCCAAGTATGTTAATTTAATCTCTTTGATCCAATAACCTTGAGATTCATTGTGTAGAGGCTTTGGTTCTACCAATCCTCTAATGGATCTACAACACCTTTGGTCAACGCGGATCACATAAACATCGTTGATCATTAAATGGTACTTATGAGAATTCCAAATGGATGATATACTTGACAAAAAGCAAATGCAACTTGTTGTGTGGAGGCTTTGGTTCTACCAATCCTCTAATGAGTTCCAAATGAAAGTTTCAGTATGGTCATCCAACTAACCACTAATTATTAACTTGTTTTATTTTATGCATTTATTCTTTTATGCTTTATGTACTATTTATCTTTTAGCATTTCCATTTCATGCCATTTTCATATTTGCTCATTTGAGCATTTATTTTCTTGTCCTTTTTATCTTGCTCACTTGAGCTTTTATTTTTCTTTTCTTAAGATACTTAATAATCAACTTAAACCCTAAAAAACTCTTAATGATACTTGGACTATTTGGTTACTATCCTCGGCATTATGGAGCAGTGGACTTTTCTTGGACTTAGGATTAGAAACCTTGGCTTACTTTGAAGACCTTGTGATCTTATCTGATTATTTTTTCTGGAGCTCTTGAGGTTTACCTCAAGACATTGGGTGGCTTGTTTGTTTTTGTGTGCAGGTTTTTTATGATTACATCCTTTGTTTGTAATCTGGAATTCACCCGTATATAGTTGTTACTTTGCTTGCTTGGTTTCAATCCAAAGAATGGGAGTTCTATCTTGGCTCGTAATGTTAAAGTTGTGGCTTCTTGTTGGTTAGATGGTCCTTATCCTTAGCTTTTACCTTATGCTTTAGGATAGTCTCTTCTTCTCCTCCCATCTTCTTTAATTTCAAAAATCTTCTCCCTCCTTTTGAAAACTCTTCTTGTTTTGAAACGTAAAACACTTTCATAATAAACTTGGACTTATGTCCATGCATTTTCAAAATATTTTCATAAATAAACTTCAATCAATTTAATAATACCTTGACATTTTTTGTGAGAAGACTAAAAGTCAATTAATCTCATTTCAATCCATTTTTCCATTTTGGCTTTTTATCCTTTAAACTTTTCTTAAAAAGATTAGACTCTTGTCAATCCTTGTAGTGATGCAAACAACTATACTTCTACAATATGTAGTGAAGAGAGATATTTTCCACTTGGGTGTTGAGTGAGGCATTGTTGATTTTAAAATCCAAGCCATATCCTCCACTTTGAGATGATGCAAATTCTCCTTTCTCATGATTGTGGGTAGTAAGTATGTTTTTCCACACGGACAATGACGATGATGTCTTATCTCATAAAATTAGCCAACACACTTGTTTCAATTTTTTAAAAGAGGAACTACGTGTACCCTGATCCCATATTGCACGAAAGGTGGTACGTAGGCACTAAAGGTTCGCAACCGCGGCGGGTGCAAAAATCATAAAAAATATATTTCTTTTCTCACCTCCACCATCCATTTTATATACAACACATTTCATAGCCAAAATATACAGATTTTTCAAAGAGGTTCCTGCGGAGTACCGTAGATGTTTAGGGTGCTAATACCTTCCCTTTGCATAACCAACCCCCTTACCTTGAATCTTTCCCCCTCTTTTGGGTTATTCTCTCTTTTCCCATTCCTTTGGAAATAATAAAGGGCGGTAGCGATTTTTATTTTGATTTGTATAAAGTCTAGTCAATCCAATGGCTTAGTCTTGAACATTTCTACCGCTACAGGGACTAGTAAGGTTACCCGAAGTGGAAGGGTCTTCTCTCCCGAGATTTCCCCGAAGACTATCATCAAGCCTACTGTTATTCCAATTACTGCTCCAACCAGCACTCCTTACATTTCTCCTGTTCCTACTCAAGTTATTACACCTACTACTATTCCTATTCTTACTCCAGTTATCACCCCTGCTGCTGAGCCATCTGGGACTCGGGGTAAGGAAATTATAGGTGAGCCTGCCCGGACGGAGGCACCTAAGAAAATCGTTGTGGAAGCATCTAAACAAGAAATAGAGGAAATACTGAAAATTATCAAGAAGAGCGACTACAATATGGTCGAGCAACTGGTGCAGACCCCATCAAAGATCTCCATGTTGTCTCTGCTATTTTGTTTTGAAGTCCTTGCGAAGGCTTTGATTGCATTTCTCAAGACTGTGCATGTGCCGCATGAAACTTCAGCAGATTAGTTCAAAGATTGTGTGTCCAGCCTGACTGCTGACAATGGGCTGGGTTTCTTAGATGCAGATCTGATGCCGAAAGGAAGAAATCATAATGATGCTCTGCATGTCTCAATCGAGTGCAGGGGCACCACTATGGCGCATGTGTTGGTAGATACCGGGTCTTCGCTGAATGTTCTGCCGAAGAAAGCATTAGACCGTTTGGATTGTGAGGGTTTGACTCTAAAGCCTAGTAACATTGTGGTAAGGGCTTTTGACGGATCAAAGAGAATGGTGCACGGGGAGGTGGACATCCCTTTCAAAGTGGGTTCTCAGACCTTTGGGTCCACCTTCTACATAATGGACATCAGGCTATCGTATTCTTGCTTGCTGGGTCGTCCTTGGATCCATAAGGTTGGGGCAGTTACTTCCACACTCCATCAAATGCTGAAGTGTCCAGTAAAGGGGAAGATTGTCACAGTGCAAGGTGAAGAAGAATATATGGTGAGTCACCTCAATTCCTTCCGCTACATAGAGATGGACGGGGAATTCATAGAAACTCCTTGTCAGAACTTTGAAGTGGTCCCTCAGACTTTGGCATCAACTGAAATTACTACCAATAAACCTCCGCTGAAGATGGCTTCTCTCAAGGATGCCAGGGCTGTAGTTGAAGAAGGTGGGTGTACCAATTGGGGTCAGCTCCCTGATTTCACTCACAAAACTGACAAATTTGGTTTGGGCTTTACTACAGGGGCTCAAAGGGCTTTTAGGCGCGCACGGATTGGAAGACCTCCTCTACACATCAGCAATCGGGGAGTTAATGCAATTGAGGACAGTGAAGAAGATTCAGACATTAAAAGATGGATCTACCCAACAACCAACGGTGGACTAAATAACTGGACGGCTAGGGACTTCATACATGTTTCTTTTATTCCGCAATAATTGACTTTTGTTTTAAGATTTGTAATAAACAAGTTTGAAACTTTACGGCCCGATGCCTTGCCCAAGGCACCTTAGCTTTGCTTGTGAGGGCTTATTATTTTTCATTTCATATATCATTAATAAAGCATTGGACGTTTCTTGCATACAAATTTTGTGCTCATTGTTTTTCTTTCCTATCTCTCACTTTATCAAAGCAGCTATGCTTTTACACACACTCACGTATCATACTGCAGATTCATATCCACTCTAGATCCCATTGATAACAGCTCTGCTACTGCCAGTTATGACTTCAAAAATCCGATCAACCAAGTCGAGGATGAAGGTGAGGATGATTGTGAAGTGCCTGGAGAACTTGCTAGACTGTTACAGCAGGAAGAAAGGGCCATACAGCCTCATGAAGAGCCAGTTGAGTCAGTGAATTTGGGTACAGAGGAAGACAGGAAAGAAGTTAAAATAGGTGCGAATCTGGAGTCTAGTGTCAAACAACAGTTAATACAGATGCTACACGACTATGTTGAGATCTTCTCCTAGTCTTATGAAGACATGCCTGGTTTGGAAACTGATATTGTGGTACATCGACTGCCGACTAAAGAAGACTACCCTCCGGTAAAGCAGAAGGTCCACCGTATGCGCCCTGAAATGTCAGAGAAAATCAAGGCAGAGGTCATGAAACAGTTTGACGCATGATTCTTAGCTATCACTTCTTATCCGCAGTGGGTTGCCAACGTCGTTCCGGTACCTAAGAAGGACGGTAAGGTACGGATGTGTATGGACTACAGAGATCTGAACAGGGCAAGCCCCAAGGATGACTTCCCCCTTCCTCACATTAATGTTTTAGTCGACAACACCGCGTAGCACAAGATCTTCTCCTTTATGGATGGTTTTTCTGGCTACAACCAGATCAATATGGCTCTTGAGGACATGGAGAAGACAACCTTCGTTACACTGTGGGGCACCTTCTGCTACAAGGTAACGCCTTTTGGGTTGAAGAATGCCGGGGCAACTTATCAGCGTGCCATGGTCGCTTTGTTCCACGATATGATTCATCACGAGATCGAGGTTTATGTTGATGACATGATAGCTAGGTCCCATACTGAGGAAGAGCACCTGGATCATCTCCAGAAACTGTTTGACAGGTTGAAAACGTACAAGCTGAGGTTGAATTCGAACAAGTGTACCTTCGGGGTAAGGTCTGGTAAGCTTCTGGGTTTTGTTGTCAGTGACAAAGGTATTCAGGTGGACCCTGCAAAGGTAAAAGCCATACAAGAAATGTCGGATCCCCACACAGAGAAGGAAGTTAGAGGTTTCTTGGGACGTTTGAATTACATTGCCAGATTCATTTCACATCTGAATGCTACTTGTGAGCCAATCTTCAAGCTGCTGAAGAAAGATCAAGTGGTAAAGTGGAATGATGAATGCCAGGCCGCTTTCAAAATAATCAAGGAATACCTTCAAGAATCACCAATTATGATGCCTCCAGTTGAAGGAATACCTTTGATATTATACTTGACAGTGCTAGATAATTCAATAAGGTGTGTGCTGGGGCAGCATGACGAGTCTGGTCGAAAAGAGCACGCCATTTATTACCTTAGCAAAAATTTTACCGACTGTGAGACCCGATATTCATTCCTCGATAAAACTTGTTGTGCTTTGGCATGGGCTGTTCGTCGACTGAGATAGTATATGCTGACTCACACTACCTTGTTGATATCAAAGATGAATCCGATCAAGTATATTTTCGAGAAGCCCGCCTTATCCGGAAGAATAGCAAGCAGGCAGATGATCTTAACCGAGTACGACATCCAATACAAAACCCAAAAAGCAATCAATGGGAGTGTATTGGCAGATCATTTGGCGCATCAGGCCGTGGATGACTACCATTCTATGAATTTCGAGTTCCCGGATGAGAACATCATGTTGGTAACCGACTGCGAAGAACCTGGATCGGATGAAGGACCCGAGGAGGGATCCCGATGATCTATGTATTTTGATGGAGCCTTGAACGCATTGGGTAACGGCATTGGCTTTGTAATTATATCTCCCGAAGGCTGTCATATTCCGTTCATCGTCCGATTATGTTTTAACTGCACCAACAACATGGCGGAGTATGAAGCATGTATCATGGG
The DNA here is from genome assembly GCA_948472305.1 of Vicia faba. Taxonomy (NCBI): domain Eukaryota; kingdom Viridiplantae; phylum Streptophyta; class Magnoliopsida; order Fabales; family Fabaceae; genus Vicia; species Vicia faba. The sequence goes on along the minus strand of OX451740.1, from coordinate 1,299,692,088 downwards.
TCTTCGAGCTGCTATTGACTTGAGGATTAAGTTCTTGAGTGTATTTGGAGATTCCGCTCTGGTGATAAGCCAGATCAAAGGCGAGTGGGATACGAATCACCCGAATCGTATTCCTTACAAAGAATATGTACTGACATTGCTCCCACACTTTGAGGAGATAACCTTTGAACATTTCCCACGAGAAGAGAACCAATTAGCGGACGCGCTAGCTACCATGTCTTCTATGTTCAAAGTCAGGTGGGACAATAACGCTCCCCAGATTACCATTGAGAGGTTGGATGAACCCGCACAATGCTGTGAGATTGACACCGAAGAAGTGGCAGATAAACCCTGGTTTCACGAGGTAAAAAGGTATCTTGAGGCTCAAGAATACCCCGAGGGGGCATCTGTTAATGATAAGAAGTTTCTGAGAAGGTTCGCTGCAAAGTTCTTCATCAGTAATGGTATCCTCTATAAGCGTAACCATGATTCAACCTTATTGCGGTGTGTAGACAAGAGCGAGGCTGAAAGGATCATGGCAGAGTTACATGAAGGTACCTTCGAAACTCATTCCAGTGGACACACCATGGCTAAGAAGATCCTTCGGGCAGGATATTACTGGTCGACTATGGAAGCCAATTGTTATCAGCACTCTCGAGCCTGTCATAGGTGTCAAGTCTATGCTGATAAGGTGCATGTACCTCCGGTTCCCATGAATCTTTTGACAACTCCTTGGCCCTTTGCAATGTGGGGCATCGACATAATCGGCGAGATCAGACCTACTGCGTCTAACGGGCATCGTTTCATTCTGGTATCCATTGATTAATTTATGAAGTGGGTTGAGGCAGCTTCCTTTGCTACAGTAACCAAGAACGTCGTGGCGCGGTTCATCCGACACAATATGATTTGTCGATATGGTGTACCAGAGAGGATTATTACTGACAATGGTACAAATCTCAATAACACAATGATCACCGAGCTCTGCAAACAGTTCAAGATTCAGCATCATAACTCTTCTCCCTACCAGCTGAAGATGGATGGAACTATCGAAGCGGCTAACAAGAACATCAAGAAGTTTGTGTTGAAGATGACAGTGACATACAAAGACTGGCACGAGATGTTACCATTTGCTCTTCATGGGTACCGTACCTTAGCACGGACATCGACCGAGGCAACACCATGCTCTTTGGTATATGGCATGGAGGCAGTCCTACCCATCAAAGTCCATATCCCTCTCTCAATATTATGAAGGACGCAAGTTTGAACAAAGACGACTGGATCCAAACCCGACTTGATCAGCTGAATCTAATCGTTGAAAAGAGACTTACTGCTATCTGTCATGGTCAGAAGTATCAAAAGCGGATGATCAAGGCTTTTAACAAGAAAGTCAGACGCCAAGAATATCAAGTCAGGGATCTGGTGATCAAATGCGTCATACTACCACAAGGTGATCCCAGGGGCAAATGGACCCCCACATACGAAGGGCCATTTATGGTTAAGAATATTTTCTCGGGAGGAGCTATGATTTTAACCACCATGGATGGTGACGACCTTCCTCACCCCGTCAATGCATACATAGTAAAAAGATACTACGCATAATCAAAAGACCTGTTAGGTTGACTGGCCTAGGAAAAAATAAGGGCTTCCTGACGAACCAAAAGGGTTCGGGCAAAAGTAAGGGATGAAAATGAAAAATAAACTATACACTCGGCAAGTCGAAAACCTGAAAAGGCGACTTGGGCAAAAAAGGGCATCCCGATGGACTGAAAACTTGAAAGGGAGGTCCAGGAAAAAAATTAGGGATCAAAGTATATCACTATGTCTCATTGGATCATCTTGCAACTGGACTTCGGTATCGACTATCAAGCTCAGACGGCGCCAATCAATCTGATCAACCTTCGACCGAGTAGCAAAGTGATGAGACGCTTGAAGATATAAAGGCAATAGCAGAGTTGGAACCCAATAGGGTCATTTCACATAGTTGTTTTTCTTTCTTTTACACAAATTGTATAATTTCTATTTTTTGCCGGCGTTCTCTTACTAGAGCATCAGCCTCTTTGTACAACACGCCTATTACAGGCCAACTTCAAAAATCAATACAATTCATCTTTACATGAAATTTCAATTTGTTTTTCTTTTTTCTGTTTTGTTTTGCAAGAACGTCCAATGATTCATTTTTGATATATGCATTTGAAAATAATTGCTGATCATAAACATTTACACAAGAAACAAAAGACGATTACTCGTAATTCCATTAACAGGGAAAACAAGAAGTGCCCAAACCCTACAGTTACTCTGCCCATCAGGTACAGGGATAGAGCTAGCTTGAGAATATAAGTTGTGGTACATATACTCCCCACAGAGTAAAAAGTACCCAAAGACAGTGATGTTAGCTTTCCCGAACAGGACATAACTCCCCCCAGCTAAGGTTCACAATCGCGAGTGAGTCAGTAAATTTTTCCTAAAGCAGAGTTTATTTCTCTCACAAGCAGAAATTCAATCTCCAACAGAACTCATTATCACCAGTAACGAAAATTCATCCCCGGTGGAGTTTATTTCTCCGAATCAGCAGATCTATCAACAGAATATTTCCTCTCCAACAGAGTTATTCCCCCGCAGAGTTATCCTCAGACAGGGTCTCTTCTAGCAGAATATTCACCAGCCAAGGGGAAAATCCCCAGCATAGTCATCTTTGTTCACCATCCCTAATAGAAATAGAGGAATTATGGTTTTTTTACAATAGTCAAGAATACCATTTCTCATACTCTCCAAACAACAGTCAGGGATTTTTTTCTCGGACTCAGATTATTACGTCAGCATTTCATGTTCATACATTATGACATGTGCATACATTACATATAACATAATCTCAGTTATTTTTAGAACCTCATCACAATGCATCTCATGCATCGCACATAACTAACCATGTATTTCTTTCAGGAAGGACAATTATTATCAACAATTTCCAGCAGGTCCATGATCAACACTCGAAGCTAAACCGAGTAATTATCGGTGCGACAAAAGTAACCTTACCCAGGTTCCCTCTGCAGTTTTTCCCAAACTGAAGTAACCCTACTATCCAGGTTCCTTCTCACAGCCCTACTATCCAGGCTTTCATATCAAGGTAACCCTACTATTTAGGTTCCTTCTCACAGCCCTACTATCCAGGCTTTCATATCGAAGTAACCCTACTATCCAGAATCCTTCTCACAGCCCTACTATCCAGGCTTTCATATCGAAGTAACCCTACTATCCAAGTTCCTTCTCACAGCCCTACTATCCAGGATTTCATATTGAAGTAACCCTACTATCCAGGTTCCTTCTCACAGCCCTACTATCCAGGCTTTCATATCGAAGTAACCCTACTATCCAGGTTACTTCTTACAACCCTACTATCCAGGCTTTCATATCGAAGTAACCCTACTATCCAGGTTCCTTCTCACAGCCCTACTATCCAGGCTTTCATATCGAAGTAACCCTACTATCTAGGTTCCTTCTCACAGCCCTACTATCCAGGCTTTCATATCGAAGTAACCCTGCTATCCAGGTTCCTTCTCACATCCTTACTATCTAGGCTTTCATATCGAAGTAACCCTACTATCCAGGTTCCCTCTCACAGCCCTACTATCTAGGATTTCATATCGAAGTAACCCTACTATCCAGGTTCCTTATCACAGCCCTACTATCCAGGCTTTCATATCGAAGTAACCCTACTATCCAGGTTCCTTCTCACAACCCTATTTTCCAGGCTTTCATATCGAAGTAACCCTACTATCCAGGTTCCTTGTCACAACCCTACTATTCAGGCTTTCATATCGAAGTAACCCTAATATCCAGGTTCCTTCTTATAGCCCTACTATCCAGGCTTTCATATCGAAGTAACCCTACTATCTAGGTTCCTTCTCACAGCCCTATTATTCAGGCTTTCATATCGAAGTAACCCTACTATCCAGGTTCCTTCTCACAACCCTACTATCTCGGCTTTCATATAGAAGTAACCCTACTATCCAGGTTCCTTCTCACAGCCCTACTCCAGGTTTTCATATCGAAGTAACCCTACTATCCAGGTTCCTTCTCACAGCCCTACTATCCCGGCTTTCATATCGAAGTAACCCTACCATCCAGGTTCCTTCTCAAGCCCTACTACCCAGGATTTCATATCGAAGTAACCTTACTATCCAGGTTCCTTCTTATAACCTTACTATCCGGGTTCTTCCTCTCTTATCCCCAACCAACAGTCCACAATACTGTAAGACTGGGACCCGGTTAAACACAATTGATTTCACATTCCCCAGAAAGTCGCGGTGCAGCATATACCCCGACCAAACACACAGTTCACTTCTGCTTCCCAAACCGGAATTATTCCCCTGTAGAGTAACGGACAACTGAAGCTCCTAAAACTCCATTTCTCCCAGGACAGAGATCGTCATTCCCTAGTGAAGTCCTCCTCAACAACAGGTATACGGGTTCTCGCAAAGGAATCTCTTATGAGATCGACACTTCTTCGGATGGCATCTTTAAGCCCATCTCCGAAAATTCTCTAGCAACTACTAAATGGCATCTATAAGCCCATTCCCGATATCATAAGTAAAGTATCACTTCATGCGAGTGCAAATTTCTGGGCACTCTAGTGTTCAATCATCTTCCACCTTCGGATCACGAAAGGTAGACAAGCCAACCTACATCCTCGGGTTTAAGAAGATTTAACAGGGGCAGCTGTTGTACCCAAAAATTTTCCATCCCATATTTCTCAACACATGGCAAGTGAGGTCCCCAAATTGCTTAAGGAAGTCCAAGAGTTGACCAGACAAACTCTCTCCTAAGGCAGTATACCTCAAATTAGGGTTTTTGTTTTTATCAAGATGTGTGAACCACAAAGGACTCAAATGCTCACCATTGTCCTAATAGGTTCTCAAGACCATTCATGTCAAGTTTCAAGCCTTGCAGAAGAAGTTTGCTCAGTCAATTGCTCAAATGCTTGAAAATCAACTATGCTAGGCCAAAAGTCAATTGTGGCCCACATACAGTCAAACTTCAAGATTTATGGTCAACATCCTTATTTTGAAGTATTACCCATCATTTGATCAAGGGTTGATCATGATTCCTCAAGGATTGCTCACAATTCATCAAAATCCAAAAGTTGCTAAATTAGGGTTTTGCAAGAAAAGTCAACTCAACTTTGACCAAGCATAACTTTCTCATACTTTATTATAAATGACCCATCCAAAGCTCATTTTGAATATGATGCAATTCCCTACAATTCATCTTCAGCTCCCAAGTTCAGAATATGCACTCACAAAAGGATATGAATTTTGACATTATAGGTCATTTTAGAAAGTCAATAAAAACACCTTTTGGGTCAAAGTTTCATACATGAACATGGAAGACTCAACTGAGATGATACCAAAAGGGTTGCTTAGAGGACATCCTAAGCTTTCTAAAAAGTCTAAGAGTACCTCTCTAGGGTCAAAATTGAGAGAGTTATGCATTGGCAAAGTTGACCATTTTTGCAAAATTGCCAAAAGTCAAATGTGCTCAAATTTGCATCTTTTGCTAAATGGGCTCAACTTTTTATGCTTGAACCTTAATTATAATGTGGTCCACGACTCAAATACTTATCCACAAATTATTTGCTTAATTTTTCAATTTATTTTGATTTTTCATTAATTAAAAAGTGAATTAAATCAAATAAATGATGAAAATTATCAAAGATAGGATTTGATTTGTTTTTTTTTACAGGTTAGCAACCAAGATATGCTGAGCTTGCAAGATCAATTCGAATCAATGGTAATTGGTACAAAAAGAGCATGATTGGCATGAAAATAGAAATATATCATATGGCCAAAGAATCAAATCAAATATCATCAAAGCTTAAAGATTGGATCTTTTTTGCAACCCTAATTCAGTGAGGGATATATAATGAACAAAAACAAAGCAAAAAAGGAGGGTTAGAGGTCGTGCATAGCCGAGAACAAAACTAAAAAATTCAAGAAAAAGTGGGAATCGGTTTTCAATCTACAAGGAGTTTCAAAGCATTTCAAGAGCACAAATACCTTCCCAGACATCCCAGGAAGCTATTCCAATCACTCCCAGGTCTTGAAACGCCCAGAATCGTGCTCTACGCCTCCCACGATGGATCCCATGCAATACAGTAGCATACGTCTTCCATACACCCTCTATGCTTGGCCACTGGATGCCTAGCTAATCAAATCTGACGCCCAAATAGCAAAGGACCACCATACGCCTCAAGTCAACACCTGCACCTAATCCAGCGTGGTCAATACAGGCCTTGGAGTTTTGGGCCAAGAAAATTGGATTCAAACCCCCTTTTTGTTAATGTTGTCAGGCCCATCTCTATACTCTTTTATTTTCTTATTTTTTTTAATAATTCTTTTAATATTTCTTCTAATTATTTTAATTAACAAAATTAATTATTTTTCATAAAAAATCATAAAATCAAGAATTCACAAAAAAAATTAGAATTAGTTTTTTTTATTATTATCAAATTTAATTTAATTTAATTTAACCTAGGGCAATTTTAACTTGTTTTTGTAAATAAAATTAAATAGAAATTAGGTTAAATTCTTGATTTAATTCTTTTATTTCTTCTCAAATAAATAAAAATACAAAAATAGGTTTTTAGAGTGAATTAATTTATTTTTCTTAATTTAAAATTAATTAGGACTTAGGCCTTTCTTTTTAATTTAATTGTTTCATTATTTTCTTAAATAAAAAAACATGACAAAAAATCTTTTTTTAATCATTCGTGTGATACGTTGGCAGATCCGACTGTTTAATACTGGTTTGCGTTTTGCATTTTTATTCTCAAAAGTTCGCGGTAAGCAAGAGTCGCCACCGACTTTTATTTTATCCAACTGAAAAGGAAAAAAGCACAGAAAAATTCCTTTTTCGAGATTTTGAGTACGGGGGGTAGATTATAGAAAGGGAAGGTATTAGCACCCTTTCTATCCATAGTTTTCTACGGGCTCTTAGGTACTTGCTCATCATTTTAAAAATTGCTTCCGTGTTTGTGTGTTTTTGAAAAGTTTTTGTTTTACTTCGTTTTAACCCTTGTATCAGTCCTCAAGAGTGTTACGAAGTTGTTTTAAAAACTTTTTTTGAAAAGAGTGTAAGTGTGGAAAAGTTTGATTTTGAGCAAGTACCTACTAGCATCTACCTACTCGAAAAAAGAATGTTTCTGTTCTTATTTCCTTTAGACAGCGTTATCCTACTTATTTGAGAAATAGGAAGCACCGTCGTTGGAGTTGTAAAGGGTCAATTTGAAAGGGACGTACGATCACTAAAGCAATGTTAGGACGTCTTAGTAATAACCCTAGTGTCTTAAGATCATATTAGAGGCAACATTTCTGAAGCAACCTTTCCGAGGCAACATTTCTTAGGCAACATTTCCGAAGCAACATTTGATCTTTGTTTAGACAAGAGGGAAACCACTAAGACACCCTATACTTAATGATCGTTTACCGAAGGCAACCGAAGTGAGAGTATACCCTAGGAGTGCGCATGTGCGAGTGATTTGATTTCAAGTTATTTATCTTTTCACATTTAGGGTTTGCTAACCATTTTAAAATTAACATACAGTCTTATCATGCAATCCTATTATCATACATCTAACAGTTAATATTTGCGAAAATTAAAATGCGAGAAATAAAACTACGCTATTACAAGGCTTCGGGGAGGGGGATTAATTACATAGCCAAAAACCCGTAAAACGATAAATAAAAGAAAATCCTAATTAAACTATTACACACTGTAAGCAGTTACATTAATATCGTAAAAAATAAATAAATGCGTGCGATGAAACGAGAACGAGAAAAATTAGGGTTTTGACCCCGTCTAAACCTAATTGAAAGACAAATCATTTTTTGTTGTTTTTGATCATTTTGAGAAAATAAGTTTTTAATGAATAAATATAAACCTAGTTACTAATTAATTGAAATTAAGAAAAATAATTAATTTGACCTATTTTTTCATTTTTGTTATTTTAAGAAAGGAAAGTAGAAATTAAATCAAACAAAACCTAATTTATAATTTGTTTTAAATTATTTACAAAAAGGTTAAAATTACCCTAAAATTAAATTAAACTAATTATTAAATTAAATTTGACAAAAATAAAACCTAAATCTAAATTGTTGAAAATTGATTTTATGAGTTTTTGTAAAAAAGAATTAATTTTATGTTAGAAAATAATTAATCAAAATAAATTAAATAAAGAAATAGAAAAGAAAAATAAATAAATGGGCCTAATGTTAGTAGCAATGGAGGGGGTGTCAATAACAATTTTGAGCCCAATAATCCTTGGCCCACGTTGACTTTCCAGATCCTGTGCATTGGCTTGACTAGGGTGCATCATGGACCTCCTTGTGAGAAACGCTAGATCTGGATAGAGATGGATCTTGTGGCTGGCTGATTGGAGGCACATAGTAAGCTTCAGGACGCATGGGGTACAGGATCTGTAAAGAGAAATTGAGAAAATGGAAAATGTTGGAGGCAGGGGTCGAACCCCTGACCTCATGCCTGCAAAGCCTTAACGCCTTCCCTGGCTACCACTGGGCCACTTGGATTTATTTGTTAGTATATGAAATAATAATAATATAATGAAAACAACGCTAGCTATCAAACAAACGCGCCAAAATTCAAACGGACGAGTGGTGTGTTGCCATGCAGTCATCGTCTACCCCTATCCGTCGTTTTAGATTTTAGGACTTTTACCTACAGATGCCAAACATAGGTATAGCCCCTGTCCGTTCCAAATTCCTGTACGTGCATGATAAATGAAAACCAATGGCACCAATCAACTCATTTCAACCTCACGAGTATCACGGTACCAATATCAACGTCCAATTTCTCATGTATACTAAAACCCCAAAATGATCCCAGAAACCCTAACAATGGTAGTTATGCGTATGGCTTCCAAAAATACAATCAAACAATGCAGTTGGTTTCAAAACATGGTAAGGATCACAAATGCACCATTTAAACATGATAAAGACGCAAGGATTTGGATAATCAAATTTGAAAAATATACCAAACCATGATGACTATACGTCCCATTTCTGGGCTTGGGAGGGCTGGCAAACGATCGGAATCACTTCAGTGGAGGTCCAGGAGTGGATTGGATGCTTTAAATCGCCTTGAACCTTCCTCTAACTAGTAACTCGAACCAACGCTTTTGAGTGATTTTTTTGAATTCAGTTCTGACTTCTCACGCCTCCAAACCCTGTTCTTTTGCTTTGGATTTATTCAATATATATCATAGAGTGCATTAGGGTTACAAGTTTGCATCAAATCCTTGCAATTATGAAGATTTGATCATTGATTCACCCTTGCATCAAATCTTTCCAAAACAAGAAAAATTCAATCTTTTTCTGTCCAAACAAGCCTTGCACGATTTGATTTCATTTCCAGCTATCCATGGACCTAAAAATGTGCATAAAATCTCGAGGTTTCAATGATTTTTGATATTTTCACTATTTATTATTGATTTTATTTGATTTAAATGAAATAAAATCAAGATAAATGATAAAAATAAAAATAATAAAAAGTGGAAAGGCTCATGGGTCGTGGACCATGCTACAAATTCAATGCAAGCATAAAAAGTTGGGCCCATTTGACAAAAATTGCAATTTTGGCCACTTTTGACTTTTGGCAATTTTGCAAAAAAGGTCAACTTCACCAATGCATAACTCCTTCAATTTTGACCCTAGAGATGTGTTCTTGGACTTTTTAGAAATCTAAAGATGTCCTATAAGCAACCTTTTTGGTCTCATTTCAATTGAGTCTTCCATGTTCATGTATGAAGCTTTGGCAAAAAAGGTGTTTTTGTTGACTTTTCAAAATGACCTATAATGTCCAAATTTATATCTTTTTGTAAGTGCATATTTTGAACTTTGGAGCTGAAGATGAAATGTATAGAATTGCATCCTCTTCAAAATGAGATTTCGATGGGTCTATTTTGATAAAGTATGAGAAATTTATGTTTGGTCAAAGTTGAGTTGACTTTTCCTACAAAACCCTAATTTAGCAACTTTTGGGTTTTGATGAATTGTGAGCAATCCTTGAGGAATCATGATCAACCCTTGATCAAATGATTAAGAATACTTAAAAATGAGAATGTTGACCAAAAATATTGAAGTTTGACTGTATGTGGGCCACAGTTGACTTTTGCCCTAGCACAATCGACTTTCAGGCCTTTGAGCAATTGACTTAGCAAACTTCCTTTGCAAGGCTTGAAACTTGACATGGATGATCTTGAGAACATATTAGGACAATGGTGAGCATTTTGGATCCCTTGTGTGATCGGTGGAAATAGAACTGACTGTTTTGGAATGTTGGTTCGCGTTTTACGTTTCGCAAAATGTCGCGGTAAGCAAGAGTCGCCACCGTATTTTATTTTATCCAACAAGGAAAGGACAAAAGCACAGCAAAATTCCTTTTCGAGATGTTTCTCGGGTTCGGGAGGTAGATTATAGAAAGGGAAGGTGTTAGCACCCTTTCTATCAGTGGTTATCCACGGGCTCTTAGGTACTTGCTCACTATGTTTTCAAAATGTTTTGCTTTTCTTGTGTTTGTGGGTTTTGAAAAAGTTTTGTTTGAAAACTTCGATTTAACTCTTGTATCTGTCCTCAAGAGTGTATGAAGTGTTGTTTGAAACTTTTGTTTGAAAAGTGTAAGTGCGAAAAGTATTTTTGTTTTGAAAGAGCAAGTACTTGAGAACCTCTACCTACTCAAAAGAAATTAAGCTGTGTAAATGTCCTTTAGACAGCGCTATCCCACTATTGAGAAGTAGGTAGCACCGTCGTTGGAGTTTCCGGGTCAATTCGATTAAGGGACGTGTGGTCACTAAAGCAATGGTAGGACGCTTTAGCGGTAACCCTAATGTCTTAGATTGTTTTATCCGAGGCAACCGTTTCGAGGCAACTTTGATCTTTAGACAGGAGGGCGACCTCTAAAACTTCATATACTCAATGACCACGTTCGAGGCAACCAAGTGAGGTGTACCCTAAGAGTGGCATGTGCGAGTGTGTCAGGTTTCAGTTATGTTATCTTTGTACATGTTATGGTGATCTACGATTGATTTTAATTTAAGAGAGATCTTGTCATGCATAGCCTATTTAACATACATCTAGCAGTTAATAGTTGCGCAAAATAAAACTAAACTATTACAAGGCGTCGGGTATTTACATCGCCAAAAACAAACCCTTGGAAAAAAGTAAATGCGGAAAGATAAATAGCGATAAAAAGTCCTAAGTTAAAGTTATTACATCCTCGGAGCAAATACAATTATATGATGAAGAATAAATAATATGCGCGAGGAAAAAATTGAATCGGGGAGTTTTTAGGGTTTTGACCCTTTTTTTAGGAAAGAAGGAGGTTTTTGTTATTTTGCATTTAATTAAATTAAACCTAGATTAATTAATTAATTAAATAAAAGAAAGATATTTTTTTTAGTTTTTTATGTTTTTTAAGGAAAAAAAATAAAAGATGGTCAAAAGTTATTAAAAACCCTAGTTCTATATTAATTTTAAATTATTGCAAAAATATTAAAATTAACCTAATTAAAACTGAATTAATTAATTACTTGTTTATTTACAAAAATAATGAAAGGGTGAAATTAATTTTAATAAATAATAATAAAAAATAATTTTTTTTTTAGTTTTCTGATTTTTATTATGAAAATAAATATTAATTTGTTAGTGAAAATAATAATTATAAAAAATAATTAAATGAAAGAAATAAAAAAAAGAAAGGAAAAGAAATAAACTTGAAGGGGGGTGTTGGGCCCAATTTTGTGGTGTGTTTGGCAATTCATGGCCCATTATGCTTCCAGCCTGTTTGACTTTGGTAGGCAAGAAAATAATAACAAGAATTTTGGGGGACCTGGGATTCGAACCCAGGTCCCAATGTTCACATGCCAACGCCCCAGCCACTCAACCAACCTGTTTAATTCGTTAGTGGAATAATAGGCAATTATTATATGTCAAACAATCAACATGCTGTAAATAAATAAAAAACAACGCGCGCGCTTTTCAAACTGGCTAACCAGATGTCAACACATCAGCGTCTTCAACCTTGGTTCTGTGTAAATAATATCAGATAGCGGGGGTTTTTAACCTCCACTAACTCCTGCAAGGAAAAATAGCGAATAGAACCATAGCAATCATAAATATTTCGCGAGGTATGGGTTGTGTTCGTCTTAGTCTCACGATTTCAACCATGTATCTCATTAGTCCCAATTTTTCCTGGATTGAAAAGCCCCATTTAAAAGCTCAAGAACCCTAGAAATTCAGTCATGGTATCTTTCGATTCAGGGCATTACAGTTCAATTCAATCATGCCATTAGCTTTGTATGATCTCTAGCAATGCAAAACAATCACAAACACATGTTAAATGCGCATGAATTAGGAGATATAATTCTGAATAAGAAGTGCAAACCGTGGGACTGTATGCAACGATTCCTTGAGCTTTGGTGCTGGAATTTGATTGAAAATCAATCCTAGTGCCTCCTGCAATATGTTTGAATGGTCAAAACGCCTTGAATTAGCCTAGGTTGCAAGAATAGGTTTTTAGTTTTCTTGGAAATTCTTGAATTTTGACAAGGTTGTTTCTGTAGTTTTTTCACGTGTCCTAGGTCATGGTTTACTTGCATACATATAGGAGAATCAAATTAGGTTAAAAACTGGGCCAATATCCATGTGCATTGATGTTTAAATCTTTGATTGATAATCAAATATTCTTGATTTTTCATGATTGAACAATGTTGCCAAAATTGGAATTTTTTTGTATCTTTGACTTGTGCATGAATTTGCCAGCATGTTTTGATCATATTTGCTTCACAAATTGATTTAAAAAATCAAATCTTCTATTTTCTTATAATTTAAATTAATTAAATGAATTAATATGTATTAAAAATCCAATTAATCAATAAAAATAAGAAAATAAATCCAATTCATCTTGGTGGGTCGTGCATAAGTCATGGGTAAAGTTTCAAGAAGAGATTTGAGGCCCATTAGCAAAAAGAAAATGTTTTGAGCAAAGTTGACTTTTGCAAATTCATGAAAATTTCCCAACTTCTCCAATGCACAACTTGCTCAATTTTGATCATATGACCATGCTCTTGGACATTTTGGAAATCTCTTGAAGTCCTCTAACCAATGTCTTTGGTCCCATGTCATTTGGATTTACCAATCTCAAGTTATGGCCGTTGACTCAAAGTGTACTTTTGTTGACTTTTGAAATTGACCTATAATGTAAAAATTGGTAACTTTTTGTGAGAGAATTTCTTGAACTTGGAGTGTGTAGATGGATTGTAGAAAATTGCATCCTCTTCAAAATGAGCTTTGGATGGAATTTTTCTGATAAACCATGAAAGAGTTATGCCCTGGTCAAGTTACAATTGACTTTTCTACTGTCCAAAAATAGTAACTTTTGCATCTTGATGATTTTTGAGCTATTCTTGTGAAATCATGATCAGGACTTGATCAAATGATGATTGTGAACTCAAAATAAGATGTTGACCAAAAATTATGACTTTTGACTGCAAAATGACCATTTTGCCCTTGTAGTTGACTGTAGATCAAATGGAGTTTTTGACTGTGCAAATTGGCACTGTGAGTCTTGAAACTTGGCATGTAGGTGCTTGAGAATGTATATAGGCCTATGAGACTTGATTGAACCATTGAAAACCTCAAATTCCTTGAAAGAACCAAAACCCTAATTTCAGCTGTCTTAGGAGGTGGTCTGACTGTACAACCCTTTGAGCCATTTTGAACCATTTGAAGATCATTCTTGACATATCTTGAGGAATATGGGAGGGAAAATTTTGGGGTACAACACCTTGGACTCAAGCACCTTGATGCAAACTGAAACCCTAATTTGAGGTAGACTACCTTAGGAGATAGTTTGTCTGGTCAACCCTTGGACTTCCTTGAGCAATTTGAGGACCTCACTTGAAATGCATTGAGAAATATGGGAGGGAAAATTTTGGGGTACAACAAATCACAAATAGGTTTAGTTAAGGTTCAAAACCCTAGTCGTTTCGTATTTAATTCGCCGCGCGCTTATTATTTATTTTGGCCAATATTTTTGTAACTGTTCATGGTTTGTAGTAGTTTAATTTAGGGTTTTATTTACTGTTGAATTCTCGGGTTTTTGGCTATGTAATTAATCCCCCTCCCTGAAGCCTTGTAATAGCGTAGATTTATTTTCTCGCATTTTTAATTCCCGCAAATATTTAACTGTCTAGATGTATGCTAATAGGATTGTATGACAAGAATGCATGACAAATTAATACGTTTAGAAAACCCTAATGTGCAAAGATAAATAACTGAAAACAAATCACTCACACATATAACTCCTAGGGTATAATCCCACTTCGGTTTCCTTCGGTAAACAATCATTAAGCATAGGGTGTCTTAGTGGTTGCCCTCCTGTCTAAAAAATATCAAACGTCGCATTCGAATGTTGTCTCGGAAATGTTGCCTCGGAAATGTTGCCTCGAATATGATCTTTAGACTCTAGGGTTATTACTAAGGTATCCTAACATTGCTTTAGTGATTGTACATCCCTTTCAAATTGACCCTTGCAAATTACAACGACGGTGCTACCTACTCCTTAATAGTAGGATAGCGTTGTCTAAAGGAAACAAGAATAGAAACGATCTTTTTTCAAGTAGGTAGATGCTAGTAGGTACTTGTTCAAATCAAAGCTTTTCACACTTACACATTTCAAAACAATTTTCAAAACAACTTCGTCACACCTTTGAGGATTGATACAAGGGTTATCACGAAGTAAAACATTTTTCAAAAGCAAACACACACAAGCAATTTTAAAAGATGAGCAAGTACCTAAGAGCCCATGGAAAACTATGGATATAAAGGGTGCCAACACCTTCCCTTTATATAATATACCCCCCGTACTCAGAATATCTCAAAAAATGATTTTTTTTTCTGTACTTTTTTCCTTTCCGATTGGATGAAATAAAATTCGATGGAGACTCTTGCTTACCGCGATACTTTGCAAACAAAAAATGCAAAACACAAACTAGTATTAAATAGTCAGTTCTACCACGGTATCACAATATGCATGATATGTTTATGCAATGTTTTCAAGGACCTCGTAGGATTTAAACTCTTTTTAATCAAACAGAAACAAATAATTTTTGTTATCAAGTTCAAATGAAATCAAAGTTTACAAAGAAATAACAATTAAAAACTTCTAAAACTTCTAGGTTTCCCATGGACGCTTCCTTTTTGTACTTATATAGGCATTAAGATTCTGCTCTTCATGAAGCCGCTTCGTCAGTTCCAACACTTTCTTCTCACTGGCATAGAATTGGGTCTCGAAGGTGTTTCGTTCTTCCTTGAGTTGGATCCAAGATCTTTGTAATTTTTCGAAGTTTGTTGGCATATCAAGATGAAGGTTAATGTAAGACTCGTCCCCTTGAACAATAGGTTCCAAGATCACTAGTAAGAGGAAGTATATGGCATCATAAGACTTTGAGCCTGAGATCGCACCCATTTGAGGTAAGGTTCCACAAGGATGGAGTTCTTATGCCCTAAAGTCTTACTATCAGTCTTCTTAACCATGCCCTAAGCACGAATGAACCTTTAACAATAACCTTGCAGATCATTTGAATAGTCAAACACAAAACCTTAGATGAGCATATCAGGTGGACCATCTCTTTGTGCGTAACCAAACTGACGTATGCTAAAGAAGGGTTATAGGTGATGCCTCCTCTAATGCCAAGGAGTGGCACATTAGGAAGTTCTCCACAGCAATCAATAAAAGAAATGTCTTCTTGAGAGCGAGGACACCAATAGATATCAGAGTGAGAGAGAGAGACATTAACCTTTAATTCCACCTTAAGCCTAACTCATTCTTCATTACTGATCGAGGAAGGTGCGAAATAAACCACCTATAGAGCAAAGGCATATAACACATAAGATTTCTTCGCTTCTTCATTGTACAGGTATGGAGAGAATGCAGAATATCCCCGAGAAATGTAGGTACTGGATTGCGAGTAAGGAAAATGTTGATGGCATTGATGTCTATAAGTTGGTCTGAATTAGGGAATAAAACCAACCCATAGATTAAGAGAGCCAAGATTTCTTCAAAAGGATGGTAACTCATAGCGTCTAGGAATACCTGAGCTTTCTCCATCAGAAACTTTGCAAGAAGACCTTTAACCCCACTTCTTCTTTCCCAATTGGATTCAATGTCAGATGGATTTAAATGCAAGGCTATGGCAACATTTTTAGAAGTTGGATCTTGTTCGGTGAAAGGTATTTGCTCCAATATAGGAAAACCAAGTAGCTTAGAGAATTCTTCCAACGTGGGCACCAACTGATAGTCTGGAAATGTGAAGCAATGGTGCTTAGGATCGAAGAACTGAAATAGGACGCTCATCAAACCTTCGTCAAAACCGGTAGTAACCAAACTAAGCAAGTGACCATATCTTTTGTTGAATGGTGAGCTTTCAGGAACTTTTAAGACCAAATCCCTAAGCTTGGGAGGAATTTCTATGAAGTTGATCCGGATGGTTTTTCTGAGAGCAGAATCCATAACCTACAAAACAGAGAAAAGACAAATCCCTAGGTCCTTGAAATGGTTAGTGTGAATGATATGTTATGATGTTTATGATGTTATGATTATGCTTAAAAACAAAGATAGCAAACATAAACAAGTCACACAAAGACCTTAAGTTTAAAGGCTTGCACGAGGTTTTAAAGGTAAGTACCCTCTTGAAGTTTCAGTTGGCTCAATCTGTCCTAGTAATAGTAACCAGGTTCTAAGGAGTCTCATATTATTGACCTTTCTTACAGGCATTGTTTCAGCTCAAGCACCAAAGTATTATGGCCAAAATATCCCGAAAGTCCAATCTCAATGAGTGTAGTATCGAGTATCAACCAATCTTAGGTCGTAACCAAAGTCGGCTATCTCACTACTTTCTAATGGCTAGGATGAGTCAATTAGAGGTTCTAAAGGTCAGTTAGTGCTTAATGACACTATAAGGAAGCCTAATGTTATCCTTGACTGACTCAAGGAACATTAGTACAAGCCAGAGTGTCACGCTAACGTAGCCATCACTTTGTCCATATCGGTCTACACAGTACAACCTCCATGATTTATTTCTACTTACCTAAAAGGTGCCCCAGACCCGGGTATAATATCTTTAACAGTAACCCAAGAAACCCTTTAAAAATAAAGCATACAAAGCAAACAAGGAAAGCATTTAAAATGATCTAATTGTAAGGTAACCCCACTTTTTTAGTATAAATGTCCTCAGCAGAGTCGTCAGTTCTGTAATACGGTGGGAGAATTGATTGTTATATTGGTTTTGCGTTTGTATTTGCAAATGTTACGGTAAGCAAGAGTCGCCACCGACTTTTCTTTTATCCAACAAAGGAAAAGGTGAAAAGAACAGAAAAAGAACAGCAAAGATCCTACACTCAGATCTGGGGGCATTTTAGGTAAGTAGCAATAGATCATGGAAACTATACGACATATACCGATATATTTGAAGTGATGGCTACATTAGTGCGACACATTGGTTTGTACTGGTGTCCCTCGAGTCAGTCGGGGAGAATACTAGGCTGCCGTGTGGTGTCATAAGCACTAACTGACCTTTAAAACCTTAATTGACCCAACTTAGCCATTAGAAGGTAGTGAGATAGTCGACTTTGATGCAGTCTGAAGTTGGTTGATACTCGATGCTACGCTCATTAACATTTGACTCTAGGGTTTTTTTGGTGGCAAGTCAGTTGTCGTGCTAGACAAAACTTGTGGTAAAAATCAGTGATATTGAGATCCCTAGAACCCGGTTACTTCTTTAGGACATGTTGAGCCAACTAAACTTCAAGAGGGTACTTACCTACGAACCCCATGCAAGCCTTAAACCTAAGGCCTTCTGTGCTTTGCTTGTGTTTGATTATCTATTTAAACATGACATCATAACAACATAACATCATATCATGACTAACCATTTCAAGGATCTAGGGGATTTATCTTTATTTTGTGTTACAGGGTCATGGCTTCCAGTCATAGGAATATCATCTGAATCAACTTTGTAAGGATACCTTCCAAGCTTGAGGAATTAGTCTCAAAGGTTCCTGACAATTCTCAATTCGCCAAGAGGCATGGTCATCTACTTAGTTTGGTTGCTAATGGTTTCCAAGAAGACATGATGAGTGTTCTTTTTGAGTTCCTTGATCCTAAGCATCTCTGTTTTACCTTCCTGGATTATCAGTTGGTGCCCACAATGGAAGAATTCTCTAAATTGCTCGAAGTGCCTATTCTTGATCAGATACCCTTCACCAGTATAGAGCAAGTTCCAAAACCTGAAGACATTGCAGTAGCCTTACATCTAAAACGATCAGACATTGTATCTAATTGGGAAACAAGGAATGGAGTCAAGGGTTTTTCTCCTAAATTTATAATAGAGAAGGCTCAGTGGTTTCTAGATGCCGTGAATTTTCGTGCTTTTGAGGATATTTTGGCTTTGCTGATATATGGTTTAGTACTGTTCCCTAATCTGGACCAATTCATAGATGTGAATGCCATCAAAATATTTCTCGATCATGATCTGGTACCTACTTTACTTGGAGATGTCACGTATTCCCTCCACACTCGTACTATGAAGAAGCGAGGAACTCTTATATGTTGCATCCCTCTACTGTCCAGGTGGTTTATTTTGCACCTGCCTCGATCAACGATGAAGAACGAACAAGGTTTGAGGTAGTCTCAAAGGTTGATGTCACTCACTCATGTAAATATCCATTAGTGTTCTCAATCTCAGGCAGATATCACTATTATTGATCGTTGTGGGGAATTCTCTAATGTACCACTCCTTGGTATAAAAGGGGGCATCACTTATAACCCTTCTCTAGCTCTGCGTCAGTTTGGTTATGCTCGAAGGGACAGTCCTTATGATATGCTCATCTAGGGTATTATGTTCGACTATGAGAACGACCCTCAAAATTAGCATCAAAGGTTTGTACATGCTTGGGGAACGGTCAATTGGATTGATAGCAAGACTTTTGGGTACAAGAATTCCATTCCTATAGAGCCTTACCTCATATGGGTATGATCTCATGCTCAGAACCTTAAAGTGCCATACCCTGCTATCCTACCAGTGATTGTAGAGCTTGTTGTTGAAGGGGGTGTTTCTCATACTGTTCTTCATCCCAATATGCCTAATGACTTCGAAGAACTAAAGAAGTCCTGGATTTAGCTCAAGGAAGAAAGAGATACCTTTGAGGCTCAGTTCTATGCTAGTGAGAAGAAAGTACTAGAGCTGACGAAATGACTCCATGAAGAACAAAGCCTTAATGCATATGTCAACACAAAGAGGAAGCGTCCATGGGAGACTTGAATTAACAATTTGCTTCTTTGTAACTCTTTTTATTGAAAGCAATTATAATTTGAGCTTGTTAATAAAATTTATTTTGTTTCCTTTGGTTTAAAAAAATTTAAATCCCACAAAGGTCCTTGAAAACATTGCACTTACATTTGTATATCATGCATATCATCATATAAAAAGTACTTTCTAAGCAGGTTTTCTCATCTTCTTGCTGTTTATTTCAGTAAAAGATGGTACTCGAGCAAATTGTGAAAGAACTTCAAGCTCAGAACGCTCAGTTTCAACAGATGTTCTTGGATTTAGCTATGGGTCAAGATGAGTTGAATACCCTCATCACAAAGGGGAATAAGAAGAAAACTAAAAAGCCCGCAGTCTTTCTTAATATTGAAAGAAGATTCAAGGGTCCGGTCAGAAGGGCTCTAGATTTTGAGGTCCCCTTGAACAAAGATGATAACTAAGAGAAAGATGACGAGAGTGAGAAAGCTTAAGAGAATAACAACCTTGGCTCTGGCCAAGATTGTGATGAAGACTATTCCATTGAATAGTATCCTCCTGTTGACGACAGATACAAGCAGCTGGAAGATCAACTTAATGCTATGGAAATACAGAAAGTGCTTGGGCTGGACTTTGAAGAGTTGAGTCTTACCCCGGGGGTTGTTATCCCTCACAAGTTAAGGGTTCCTACCCTTGCCAAGTATGATAGTGTGTCTTGCCCTAAGCTTCATCTGAGATCTTATGTTCAGAAGTGTTGTACCCCAAAATTTGCCCTCTCATGTTTTCCAAGATTGTCTCCTACATGGTTGGTTACAAACAATTGCTTAAAGAAAATGTAAATTTTTTTAGGATAAACAAGATGTCTTTGATTGGCATTGGGACAAGGTACTTTGATTAGGCATTTGGCACTATTAGATCACGCCTTGATTATTAAGATTCGGTTAGGTGTTTGGAATCCTTTGATACAAGCTTGACTCACCAGTCTTCGATTGGGCATCTAAATCCTTCGATACAAGCTTGACTCACCAACTTTGAATGAGTGTTGGACCCCCCTTCGATCAAGTTGATTTCACAGTGTCTTTGATGGAGCGATGGGCCTCCTTTGATCAAGCTTGGTTCACAAGGCTTCAATTGCACATTACCTACTTCAGGCTTGCCTTCGATTCACAAGGTAAGAACCCCCTACAAGTCCCTTTCGATTCACCAACAGTGGCCTCTACGTGCAAACCTTCGACTCACTAGGCAAAGGCCTCTTCATGCTTGCCTTGGATTCGCTAAGTCAAAGGCTTCCCCCAACCGGCCTTCGATCCACAAGGTAGAGGCTTCCTCAGACTTGTCTTGGATTCACAAGGGCAAAGGCTTCTTCTATAATTTCCTTCAATGCACAAGGCAAAGACTTCCTTTGTGCTTGCTTTCAATGCACGAGGCCAAGATCCCTCAACACAGTTTCTGCACTATGACACATGATATGACCCCTTCTAAAGATTACTCCAAAGGCCCATTTGAAGGACGCACCTTGGTGGCCCATTCGAAGAGGGCACAAGGCATACATATGTACTATTCGAAAGACACTCAAAAGTCCATTCGAAGGAGGCAACAAAAGGCCCATTTGAAGGGTACACAAAAGGTCCATTCGAAGAAACATTCAAAAGGCCCATTCGAAGGATATACAAGAGGTCCAATCAAAGGGCAGGGACTAAAGGTATTCGAAAGTCAAAGGTGTCTAGGTTCATAGAAAATTCAAAAAGGGACAAGAAACCATGTCTTTGGCAAAGTTTCAAAGTGACGTTCATGGCCTTTAAAACACCAACTTAATAGTTGTTTGTTCCTTTGTCCTCTTGTCCCCTCCATCCCCCTCTATATAAGGAGCACACTAGCAAGCTTAGAAGGGAGGACGAAAAAAGAGGAGACCACATACACACACGTTGCTTCATAAGCCATATTAAAACTATCAAAATCCTCATAAGTAGTCTCAATCGAAAGAGTCTTCAACAACACTCTATTCACTCCCTAAAGTATGTAGGAAGTGTTCCCAAGCACTAGCCAAAAGCCACGCATCAAACCCATCAGTCCTTGGTAAAATTCTGGGTCACAGCCTTTCGATTACTATTTGATTTGTTTTTATATGCACGTTTGTGTTCTCATTGATCATTCATACAAATATAAGTGTGGAAGTACAGGGTGCCATTTTTAGGCTTCGAAACATCCTGGCTTCAAACTAAGTGGTACAAAGATCTTGTGCTAGTTTTTAACCCCAGATTTGGGTTTAGGAAATGAACATGTGTAGGGTAGAGTCTTTGGATCTATTTTGATCCAGCATTTGATCAAATTTGCAGGTGTATGTGTAGGAGAAGAACTTGGGTTCAACACCCAGGTTTGTATTTATTTCTTTTTCTAATGTTTGTACTACAGATCAAGCCCGAGCAGACTAGTGCGCACAGGATCGAAGGACGTGGGTTCGACACCCAGGTCCTTCATCTTTATTGTCCTAATGCTTGTCTTGCAGATTTGGATCGAAAAGCAGATTTCCCTTCTAGATCGAAGAAGACAGCTCCTTCTATGGATCGAAGGAGACATTTCCTTCTCTGGATCGAAGCCTCCCATTTTTCCCCTGGATCGAAAGACACCTTCTCTGGATCGCAGCTTCCCATTTTTCTCCCTGGATCGAAGAATTCCCCTTTGTATTTTTATTTTTTTTTCGTTATTTCTTTATTGACTTTATCATTTGAATCAACTTTAAATAAAAAATCACAAAAAAACATTATGTTAGTGTTTTATTAATCAAATTAATTTTGTAAACAAATTAATTAATTATTTTAACCTTTTCTTGAAATTAAAACTAAATAGACTTAAGTTTTATTTTCTTTTATAAATAAAAACTAAAGAAAAAGATTTCCTCTTACCTTAGGATTTTTAGACGTTATTCTCAATTCACGCGCATTTATTTATTCTCACATTTTTCATATTATTGTAACTGCTCATGGGATATAATAGAGTAATTAGGACTTTATTTTCTGCTTTATTCCCTTTATTCTTGGACATGTAATTAATCCCCAAAGCCTTGTAATAGCGTAGGATTTACATTCCCGCACTTTACATTTCTGCACTTTAAATTACTGTATATACTACTGCTAGTAATTAGGATTACATGACAAGACTGAAAAATTAAAACGTTAGCAAACCTAAATGTGCAAGATAAATAGTTGAACTAAACACAATTTCACATGCGCACCTCTAGGATATCCCACTTCAGTTGCCTTCTGAAAACGATCACAATTATCGAAACGTGAGAAGTTTTAGTGGTTGTCCTCTAGTTTGAAAAGATCACAAGTCCCTCGATGTTGCCTCAGTTAAAAGTGATCTTAGAACTTTAGGACAGTTACTAAAATTTCTTGCCAAGTTGTCTTCGTGACCGTATCGTCCCTTCGATTGTCTCTCAAACATCCAACG
Organism: Vicia faba; assembly: GCA_948472305.1. NCBI lineage: Eukaryota > Viridiplantae > Streptophyta > Magnoliopsida > Fabales > Fabaceae > Vicia > Vicia faba. The sequence continues at coordinate 1,299,669,287 of OX451740.1, read as the reverse complement.
ATAGGGCCACCTACTCACTAATAGTAGGATAGCACTGTCTAAAGGATAGGAGGAAAATAAAGAACTTTTTCGAGTACAAGTAGATAGTTGTTAGATGATTGCTCAAATAAAATAAACTTTTTACACTTACACATTTCGAAAACCCTTTCAAAAACATTCGCTTTGTCAACACTCTTGAGGACTGATACAAGAGTTGTCATAAAGCGAATTGCCGCACTAAGGAATTTTCAAAACAAATTTTCAAAATACACAAAAAAGCACAAGGTATTTCAAATGAGCCAAGCATCTAAGAGCCCGTAGAAAACTATGGATGGAAAGGGTGCTAACACCTTCCCTTTCCATAATCTACCCCTTTACTCAGAAAACTCTCAAAAAGGTCTTTTCTGTTCTTTTCACCCTTTCCTTAATTTGGATAAAAGAAAAGTCCATGGCGACTCTTACTTACCGCAACATTTACAAACACAAATGCAAAACTAGTATTAACAGTCGGTTCTGCCACAGTATCACAAAAGTGGAGACTCTGCTGGGGAAAAATAAAAAGTGGGGTTACCTTAGAGTTAGTTCATTTTAAAAACTGTTTTAATTGCTTGCTTTATATGCTTTATCCTTGGAAGGTTTGTTTGGATTGTTACTATAGATCCTACACCCGGATCAGGGGCACCTTTTAGGTAAGTAGCAATAGATTATGGGGGTTGTGCAGGATATACCGACATGGTTGAAGCGATAATTACATTGATGTGACACTTTGGTTGGTATCGGTAGCCCTTGAGTAGTCAAGGAGAATACGGGGCTACTGTGTGGTGTCATGAAGCATCAACTGACCTTAGAACCTTTAGTTGAAGGACTTGGACATTAGGAAGTAGTTAGATAGTCGTCTTTGGTATAGTCCTAAGTCGGTTGATACTCGATACTACACTCATTGAGATTTGACTTCCTAGTTTTGTTTGGTGGCAAGTTAGTTGTCGATTAGAATGAAACTTGTGGGAAAAATCAGTGAATATTGAGATTCCCTAGAACTCGGTTACAATTGATAGGACAGGTTGAGCCCAATAAACTTCAAGAGGGTACTTACCTATGGAACTCATGCAAGCCTGAACCTAAGGTTATTTGTGTGACTTGCTTGCTTTCACTATCTAACAAATTATACTCATTACTAGGTTTTGTTTGTACTCCGTGCAGGACTTGTTTGTAGTCATTATCCAATAACTTGGATTTCCTGCAAGACATACTTGTCTTCATCACCTTACACTTTTGTTTGGTGCATAGCATACACATCATAGCATCATACCATAGCACTTCCTTAACCATTTCAAGGATCTCAAGGGCCTATGGTGCTGGTTATGATAAACCAGACGTCTAGTAAGGGGCATTGGATTTATTTTCCTCTAGCCAACATTGTCAAAAGACCAAAGCAAGACAACTTTAGTCATGAGCTATGACCCACTCGATATGGTGAGCTTGATTCTTGTAGAAGTAAATTCAACGATACGAAGTTCTTCAATCAAAGTCGCAGTCAATTCCTAACATCTCCTTGTGTTTACCCCACGAGATCCTTGAAAACATTGCATAAACATATCATACATGTCATTGCATAACAGGCATTCCAAGGACAGGTTTCTTATCTTTTCGTTGTTTATTTCGGCAAAAGAAGTAGATCTTGAACAAATATTAAAGGACCTTCAAACTCAAAATGCTCAGTTCCAACAAATGCTCTTGGCTATGGATAAGGGGAAGGAAGAACTGAAAGCTCTCATCATCAAAGAGAAGAAGAAGAAGGCAAAGAAACTAGTTGGCATCTTGAATATGGGAAGAAGACTTAGAGGACCGGTCAAGAGAGCTCTAGATATCTCAACTCCATCAAATGAAGGGGATAATCATGAAGATGATAATAACCCAGGGACTGATGAAGCTGATTAATTTGAGGAACAATATCCTCTTGCTGATGATAAATACAAACAGCAGGAGGATCGTCTGAACGCCATGGAAATTCAGAGGGTACCTGGCTTGGACTTTGAAGAGTTAGGGCAGGTTTCTGGAGTGGTCATCCCACCAAAGTTCAAGGTTCCCATATTTTTTAAATATGACGGGGTCTCTTATCCTAAACTTCACTTGAGATCATATGTCATAAAGATCCAGCCTCACACTACTGACCGGAAGTTATGGGTCCATTTCTTCGAAGAAAGTTTGGCTGGCACTCAACTGGAGTGGTTCTATCAGTTGGAAGGAATCGACGTTCATACCTGGGAAGACTTGACTGCTTCTTTCTACAGGCAGTACCAATACAATGCTGACCTCACTCCAACCTGTACTCAACTTCAAAGCATACTCATAGGTTCTATAGAGGGCTTCAAGGATTACGCCCTGAAATCGAGAGATCTTGCAGGGAGAGTCCAGCTTCCTTTGTCTGATAGAGAGATGGTATACATGTTCTTGGTCACTTTTTTTGGTCCACTCTTCAACCACTTGATTGGAAGTTCTTCGACTGGGTTCACAGAGCTGATACTGATAGGTGAAAGATTAGAAGCTGGTATCAAGAGTGGGAAGATTCTGATGGCTGCATCTTCTAATGCTGAGAAGAAACCATTCGGTGGCAAGAGGGAGGCTAATGTTGTATATGGCAAGGAGGGACGGGCTAGAGGTAACCAAAACCCATTTGTCGGGGCAGTACTGGTCTCTAATCCTACGCATGTGCAACGACATCAACAAGGGAATCAGTGTAAGAAGGTCGCGCCTAAGATACAATTCACCAAAATCAACATGTCACTAGCTCAAGCGTTATAACACATGTTGAAAGCAGGATTGATTATGTTAAAGGCTCCTTTATGGAATCCTAATACCTCTGCCCCTAGCTACCACCCCGAAGAAAGGTGTGCATACCATTCTGATAGTCTTGGACATGATACGAATGGCTGTTGGGCTCTGAAGAACAAAATTCAGGATATGATTAACACCAAGGAGATTGAATTCGACCCTCCAGAGACTCACCATGTGATCACTTCTCCTAGGCCAAATCATTGAGAGCATCTATTTCATTTGTGATTTTTCAATTGTAATTTCCTTTGCCTATTCAAACAATTATTGTGATGTCAAAATTTGGTTTTCCCATTAATGCATTGCATATGTTGGTCTTGAATTATTTCATGTTCATTATATTTAAACTTCTTTCTTACTATGATATTCAACTCTTGATTAAAAGCTCTAAGCCTTTAGAGGGAGGATGACGAAAACGATACCATAATCTCTACAATACGCTTTTGAACAGACCCCACTAACGATGTACATGCATTGTTTCAAATCCTAAATAGTGGAGTTATAAGGAAGATAATCCCTAGTCAACCCCTTTGAGCCTAAGAATTAGGAGTTTCTTCTTTTCACACAAATTAAAACCCTTAATCATAACATGGGGCAGGGTAGTTTTCTCAGTTAATAGTGTAGAAGATGCCTTCCAAAAGATGGTGATGGTTCCGCATAATCATTAAAGCAGACAGTTATTATTTTTCAAAAGAAAAGCCCACTAAGTCAAAACCTATGAAGGAGACTTAAGAAAAAAATTGGGGCATCCCGCTGACTGTAATCACAAAAGAAACAGTTCAGGAAAAAGTGGGGATAACAAAATCAAAAAAGAGATCCTACAAATCCTCAACAAAAAAAGAAAAGGTTACAAAATGACTTCCTTCTCAAATAAATGTTCAATTTCTGAACCATCACCAAGTATCAGAGCAAAGATTCCAGACTCAATTAGGATCTAAAAGCATAATTAGTTGAGCATAGTGTGATACGGTAGCAGAACTGACTGTTAATACTGGTTTGTGTTTTTTGTTCACAAATGTCACTGTAAGCAAGAGTCGCCACCAAATTTTCTTTTATCCAACAAAGGAAAGGGTGAAAAGAACAGAAAAATACCTTTTCCGAGATTTTGAGTAAGGGGGTAGATTATGGAAAGGGAAGGTGTTAGCATCCTTTCAATCAGTGGTTTTCCACGGGCTCTTAGGTACTTGCTCATTTTTGAAAACTGTTTGTGTTTGTGTGTTTTGAAAGTTTTTGTTTGCTTTATGGTAACTCTAGTATCAGTCCTCAAGAGTGTGATAAAGTGTTTTGAAAAGATTTTTGAAAGTGTGTAAGTGTGAAAATTTTAGGTTTGAGCAAGTATTTAATAGTCATCTACCTACTCGAAAAAGGACGTTCTTTTCCTCCTTTACTTTAGATAATGATATCCTACTATTAGTGAGTAGGTAGACCTATCATTGGATGTTAAGGGACTATCGAAAGGGACGCTATGGTTATTGAAGGAAACAGGTAAGGATATCTTAGCATTCGAAGGAACTGTCATCATATAGGCAACATCGAGGGACAATATCATTTCTCGTAAGCAACTCGAGGGACAGTAAGGGACTATGATCTTTTATGATGACTTTTAGATTTAGGGCCTTTGCTAAGATATCCCTATGTTCGAGGGACATGAACATTGTTTTCTGAGGCAACCAAGTAAGGAGTACCCTAAGGGTGCAAGTGTGCAATAGTGCCTTTTTCAGATATTTATCTTATATTAGTGATCTAATGATTAATTTGATTAATCTTGTCATGTACACCTAATTTACTAGTAATTATATACAAGCCTAATTACTAACAGATAATATCTTGCAGAAATTTAAAGTGCGGGAATTTTAAATCCTACGCTATTACATCCCATTCGCAGTTACAATATTTAGAAGAAAACAAATGTGAAAAGATAAACTAACTATGACAAAATCAAATGTGCGACCTATACATTCTTTCTAGAATTTAAATAAAAATAGAAAGAAAAAAAAAGAGAGAGATTGTTTAGAAAGAAAATTAAATATCCTAAAAAGCCTAAGTATTAAGAAAAATATTTTTGGTATTTTTGTGATTTGATTTTAATATTTAAGACCTAAGTCTAAATTAATTACAAATTAACTATGAAATAAATACTAAAACATGATTAAGTTACATTAAATTTATTTATGAAAATTAAATTAATTAAAAGAAAAGAACTAAATCTATTTTTTTGTGATTTTATGATTTTATGATTTTTTTGATAAAAATGAATTAATTAAAATGAAAAGAAAATAAATAATTAAAGCAAAAAAAAACAAAAGAATGGGCCATGTTGTAAAGAAAATGGGGGGACGCGCTAAGCAAAATCCCAGGCCCATTAGCAAGAGAGCCCAGGCGCTGGAGAAAAGTCTTCACAATCATGTGTATCTCTCCCATGAAGCCTATCGTGGGTTTGGATTGAAAGTCCTCGTATCACATAATTCGAAGCTCAAAAAGCTTATAGCCCTAACCATGGCATCTTGCGCATAGGGTGTTCATCTGCACATGCGATCGTCCTAACCTGTTCTAAATGGTCTCACAAACACATATCAATGCACAAAAATAATTTATATGACATGAATAGACAATTTGAGATTCAAGAAAATTTTACAAAAACTGGTATAATTGGATGTGAGAGTTGTAGACGTGGAAGGGCTTATTTATGAGCCTAGTTCAACTCTTGGGAGCCTCGGGGAGATGAATGGATCCTTTGTTTTGTTGAGAGAACCTGGAAGTGTGGTTAAGAATTTTGCAACTTTAACAAATTTCTGAGAATTTTGTATAGCTTTGTTATCCAATGGTATTTTTGGTCATTCTTCTACCTTTGTTTGCCTTTATATAGAGTATGAAATAGGAGGCAACAAGTATGGAAAGGGACAAGGTAATCATGCCCATAAAATTAATATTCCAACATATTAAAAACTTACCTTCTTTGCATTCTTGTCTTTTGGATGCCTTGCACGAATCTGAACATGTTGTTGGCTTGTATTCGGGCTGACAAATAAGGAATGGAATCAAGGTAATCATGTCATGGTTTAAACAAGAAAACAACTTTAAAACTTTCCAAATTTGAAATGTTTCTTCCTTTCTTGAGTCCCCACTAAATTTACAAGGTTATAATGAGTTGTCATGAGTTGTCATGAGTTGTCTTGGGCCTTTAGATGATTGAAACAAAAAGCCCAAGCCTTTATACCATTGTTTCATATTTTATTTGATTTCATTTGCATTTAAATGAATAAAAATTCAAATAAAAGAAATAAAAATCATAAAAAATATGTGAATGAATTTATAGGTCCTCTAACACCTTATTAACATGTTTGAACATCAAAAGTTAGGCCCACTAGTTCAAAACTTCAAGTTCACTCACTCTGCATTTCACGCATTTCTTGAAAATTTCCCAACTTGTGCACCTCATAACTTGCTCAATTTTCATATTTTGAATGTGATCTTGAACTTGTTTGAAAGCTCAAGATGTCCTCTACACTTTCTCTTTTAATCATTTTTTCATTTGGATACATTATCTTGATGTAAGTTGCCTTGACAAAAAGTGTCTTATGTTGACTTTCTGAAAATGGCATGTAATGTATGAGCTTGTATCTTTCAAATGGTGCATCTCTTGAACTTGAGGACAAAATAGAAGTTGTAGGTAATTAGATTCTATTCAAAATGAGATTTTTATGGGGGGAAATGGATGAAGTATGTGAAAGTTATGCCTGGTCAAAGTTCATTAGACTTTTCTTATAGAAACCCTAATTTAGCAACTCTTATCTTTTGATAGATTAGGAGCATTTCTTGAGGAGTCATGATCAACCCTTGATCAAATGATGGATATCACTTTAAAATGTTGATGTCGACCAAAAATATTGAAGTTTTACTATATATGGGCCACAATTGACTTTTTCCCTAGCATAGTTGATTTTCCAATACTTGAGCAATTGACTGAGCAAACTTACTGTGCAAGACATGAAATTTGGCATGGATGATCTTAAAGACATATTAGGACCAAGAAAGCATTTGAGACCTTTGGAGCTCAACCATCTTGATGAAAATTATAACCCTAGTTGGGGGTTCATTGCCCTAGGAGGAGAATTTGTCTGGTCAATTCTTGGTCAACCTTGAGCAATTGAGAACCTCTAGGAGTATGTCTTGTGTGAAAATAGGAGGGAAAATTTTGGGGTACAACAGCTGCCCCTGTTCAATCTTCTTAAACTTGAAGATTTAGATTGTCTTGTTTGCCTTTCGTGATCTGAAGGTGGAAGATGATTGAACACTAGAGTGCCCAGAAATTTGCACTCGTCCAAAGTGAGACTGTTGGTGCATAATATCGGGAATAGGATTACATATGCCATTTGGAAAAGATGACAGAAGACTGTCGGAGACTGGCTTAAAGATGCCATCTAAGGAGATATGACAGAGAGTCGTTGGAGACGGGCTTAGAGATGCCATCCAGAGAATGTGACAGAGATTCATCGGAGATGGGCTCAGAGATTCCATCTAAAACAATGTTGATTTCATGAGATATTCCTTTGTGGGAATTCCTATTCCTGTTGTTGAGGAGGACTCTTCTAAGGAATTTTGGTCTCTGTTCAGGAAATAGAGTTTAGGAGCTTCAGTTGTCCATTACTCTGCTGGGGAGTCATCTTTTGATTGAAGAGACGGAAGTGAACTGCTATCTGGTAAGGATCCAGGCTTCACAGTGACTTGCTGATGATAATAAGGCCGACTGCTATCCGGTCGTATTCCAGGCTTCACGGTGACTAACTGGGGAAATCAGATTAATTTTTATCTGGTCGTACTTCAGGCTTTGCAGATTCTTAAACTAGAATAGAAATCAGAAAAATCTTAGTGTCGATTTAACTGAACGAGAGAAAGGTCTTTAATTAAATTTGACTGGAATGGAAATCAAAAGAATCTTAGGATCGATTCAACTGAACCATACAAAAGTCTTGGAATATCTTTAACTGGAACGGGAATCAGAGAGATCTTAGTGTTGATTGACTAAACCAGAGAAGGTCTTTAATTAAGTTCGATTGGAATGGAAATCATAAAAATCTTAGGATCGATTCAACTGAACCAGACAAAAGTCTTGGAATATCTTCAACTGTAATAGGAATCAGAGAGATCTTAGTGTCGATCTGACTGAACCAGAGAAGGTCTTTAATTAACTTTGACAGGAATGGAAATCAGAAAAATCTTAGGATCGATTCAACAAAACTAGACAAAAGTCTTGGAAAATCTTCAACTGGAATAGGAATCAGAGAGATCTTAGTGTCGGTCTGACTGAACCAGAGAAGGTCTTTAATTAACTTTGAATGGAATGGAAATCAGAAGAATCTTAGGATCGATTCAACTGAACCATGCAAAAGTCTTGGAATATCTTTAACTAGAATAAGAATCAGAGAGATCTTAGTGTCGATCTGACTGAACCAGAGAAGGTCTTTAATTAACTTTGACTGGAATGGAAATCAGAAGAATATTAGGATCGATTCAACTGAACCAGACAAAAGTCTTGGAATATCTTCAACTGGAATAAGAATCAGAGAGATCTTAGTGTCGATCTGACTGAACCAGAGAAGGTCTTGAATCAACTTTGACTGGAATGGAAATCAGAAGAATCTTAAGATCGATTCAACTGAACCAGACAAAAGTGTTGGAATATCTTCAACTGGAATAGGAATCAGAGAGATCTTAGTGTCGATCTTACTGAACCAGAGAAGGTCTTAAAATATCTTCAACTAGAATAGGAATCAGAGAGATCTTAGTTTCGATCTTACTGAACCATAGAAGGTCTTGAATTGAATTTGACTGGAATGGAAATTAGAATAATCTTAGGATCGATTCAGCTGAACCAGACAAAAGTCTTGGAATATCTTCAACTGGAATAGGAATCAGAGAGATCTTAGTGTAGATCTGACTGAACCAGAGAAGGTCTTTAATTAACTTTGACTGGAATGGAAATTATAAGAATCTTAGGAACGATTCAACTGAACCAGACAAAAGTCTTGGAATATCTTCAACTGGAATAAGAATCATAGAGATCTTAGTATCGGTCTGACTGAACCAGAGAAGGTCTTGAATTAACTTTGACTGGAATGGAAATCAGAAGAATCTTATGATTGATTCAACTAAACAAAACAAAAGTCTTGGAATATCTTCAAATGGAATAGGAATCAGAGAGATCTTAGTGTCGATCTGACTGAACTATAGAAGGTCTTGAACTAACTTTAAATGGAATGGAAATCAGAAGAGTGTTAGGATCGACTCAACTGAACTAGACAAAAGTATTGGAATATCTTAAACTGGAATAGAAATCATAGAGATCTTAGTGTCGATCTGACTGAACCAGGGAAGGTCTTGTGAGGACATCTTTCTGAGGAAAATCATGAAATAACCCTTTGTTAGATGTAGATTTTGAGAAGACTACCAAGTCACATAAGTAGTCAACGGTGTTTGTTGATTTGATCTTTTCCCTGAAAAAGGAAAAGAGTTAGTCATATGCAATGTCATGATGGATGAAATGCATTGTGGTGATGTTCTCAAAATAAATGAGGTTATGTTGTATGCGATGTGTATGTGCATGCCACGATGTATGAATATGGGATGCTATTGCGATATTTCCCAGTATGGGAAAATAAATCCCTAACTGCTTTTGGAGAGTATAAGGAGGCCGAATCCTTCATTTCCGATGGTGATGATGAATGGATATGATTTTCCGAGGATTTCCTCTTTCTGTTTGAGGATGTTCTGTCGGGGATTGACTCTACTTGAGAATAACTCTATGGAGAGATATGCTTTATTGGAAGATTTTGCCGATGTAGAGAAATAAACTCTATTGGGGAATGAACTTCCATAATCTGAGAAATAAACTCTAACCGAGAGGAGGTTTTATAAACTATTTAAGGTTATAAAGCTCGGCTGGGGAACACAGATTTCAGCTCTCTGAAGGAACTTGGCTGGAGGAAGTAATTCCTGCTTGGGGAAGAAGAGGTCAAAACTTTAGTTGTTTCTACTCTATGGGGAACATAGGTGTCACATGGTCATATGTAGCGGTGACTTCGTCTCAGAATATCTCTGCCCCTGTACCTGCGGGAGAAAGTACCTATGGAGACTTTATGGATGGTTTGAGTGTCATCCCTACTCATGGGGTTCTTGGTAAATGCTGACCAGGATAACAAGTCTTCTAATGATAGACAAGTGACAAGATTATGGGACATAGTCGTATGCTTTAATCCCTAACTTTTCCTGGACCGCCCTTTCGGGTTTTCAGTCCACCGGGATACCCTTTTTTTCCCAAGCCGCCTTTTCAGGTTTTTGACTTGCCGGGTGCATAATTTTTGTATATATCCCTAATTTTTGCCCGAACTCTTTTTGTTTTGCCGGGATGCCCTTATTTTTTCCTAGGCCTGTCAACCTAGCGGGTCTTTTTCATGCGTAGTCTTTTCTGACTATGTCCACGTTCACCGGGTGCATAGAATTGTCACTGTCGTTAGTAGTAAGTGTTGTCACACTGCTAGAAGGTGTTTGTTTGATCGTACAAGATTCGTTGCTGGAATTCATGTCCAATTCCCCAAGTGATTCAGATGGAGTTTTGCCCCTGGCTATTTGGCATTTTTGAGATATTCCTTGAACCTTGACTTGATTGCCCCAGATCAGCTGGACACCATGCTATTCCCCTTGATTATGAATGGCCTATCATTGAAATTTCTTTCCATCTAAGGTGATTCTATCCACTGAGAAGATTTCTGTTCATAGAATATTCGTCGTGCGAATTTCTTTGCTGTTGAACAAATAGTCATGTGCAAATAATGGTATTTTAAGAATGCAAAGCTTATGTCTGTCTTGAAGTTTGAAAAATCATTTTTTAGTCAAATAAACAAATTTTGTTAAAGTGTGATGTAAACTCAGGATTTATAGCGAACCCTACAGGAGTCAGGATACCTTTTGTAACAGTATGCTTTCGAACTAACATATGCTTCAGCTAGGACTTTTAAGGGTTATAATTTGGCCTGGTTCATGGTTTAAGAAACAAAGGGTAAAGGCTAAAAGTTTATTTGTACCCACCAGTTCTTCGTGATGTTCTTAGATCCTATGCTCAGTTAATTGTGCATTCATACCCCAATTGAGTCTGGCATCTTGTCCTTGATGTTCCGGTGATGGTTCGTATACTGAAAGTTTATTTTGAAGAGGCAGTCATTTTTGTAACCTTCTTTTTGTTTAGGATTTGTAGCGAACTCTTTTTTTTTATTATCCATGTTTTTGCCTGAATTGGTTCTTTTATGATTACAGTCAGCGCGATGCCCTAGTTGTTTCTTAAGTTTCCTTCATTGGTTTTGACTTAGCCGACTTTTATTTTGAGAGATAATGACTGTCGACTTTAATAATTATGTGGAACCATCACCATCTTTTGATTTGGAAGGACGTCTCTGATGCCACTCATTGTGTACAAAACAGAAAATTGTGACTGAATACGCGACTGAATTGACTGAGAAACTACTCTGCCCCAGGTTATAATTAAGGTTTTAATTTGTGTGAAAATAAAACTCCTACTTCATTGGCTCAAAGGGGTTGACTAGGTATTATCTTCCTTATAACTCAACTGTTTAGGATTTGAAACAATGCATGTACATCGTTAGCGGGGTCTGTTCAAAAGCATATTGTAGAGATTATGGTATCATTTTCTTCATCCTCCCTCTAAAGGCTTGGAGCTTTTGATCGAGAGTTTAATATCACAAAAGTGAAAGTAGTTTAAATATAGTGAATACGAACGAATTGATTCAAAACAGACATATGCAATGCATTAATAAATTAACAAAGTTTGACATGAATAAATGTTCGAACAATCAAAAGAAAATTACAAATTGAAAATTCTAATGAACAAAAGCTTATTCGTATGATCTTGTCATTTCAGATGGCATGCCTTGGAAGGATGGCAGAAGAACTCATCCTAACCATCTTGTGTAAACTCCGTCACTCTTTCATTAATCAAGTTTTGAATTTTATATTTCAACATCCAACAATCGTCAGTATCATGCCCCGGACTGTTGGAGTGATATGCATACCTTGTATCAGGATTGTAGTTAGGGGAAGAAGTCTTGGGATTCGGAGGAGGCCCTATCAACGTAACCAGATTCATCCTCAACGTGTGTTGTAAAGCTTGAGATAGCGGCATGTTGATTTTGGTAAACTGCCTCTTGGGTGTATCTGGCTTACTCTGACTAACCTGTTGTTTTTGGCGAGGTTGTTGTTGGACCCGTGATGTGGTAGAAATTTGGAAAGGTCCACTCTTCACCAAACCAACCTCTTGTCTTCTCAGAGATTTATCAATGAATTGGTCCCCAACCTCGACCGTTTTCTTCACACGGTTGCATCTGTCTTGATGAAGCTTGTTGAGAATGCCTCTCAGCTCTTCTTGTACCCAGGCCAGGCCTTGGATAAGAGCCATCTGCCCCAGCATCTGGTTTCTCATTGCTTCAACCTCAGCTTGCAGTTGTTCCAACCGTTCGTCCTTATTTTCTTCAGGATTTTTCTTGGTCGGGTTCCGAGCAAGGAGTGCTTTCAACTCTTCCTGCCCCTTGGATAGGTTTAGGAACATTTCCATGAACTGAGCCTCTTGAATTTGGAGATCTCTGTTGTCTTGTTTGAGAGCCATTGCTGAAATAAACAGCAAGAACATGAGAGACCTGTTATGAAACTTGCTTATGCAATGATATGTATGATATATGTATGCAATGTTTTCAAGGATTTCTAAGACTTAAAATGGCTTAAACAAAAAGAGAACAAACATTAATTGCATTAAGAAGTTTTATCAATCACAATGATGCCTCTTGGGCTTACAAAGGAGATAATAAAGCAAAAATAACTCTCTAGCAAAGAGACTCAAGCTTCCCACCGGCGCATCCTCTTTGGTGCAATGTAAGCATTTATACTCTTCTCCTCGTGAAGTAACCTGGTGAGCTCTAAAACCTTCTTCTCGCTGGCGTAGAATTGGATTTCGAAAGTATCCCGTTCTTCTTTGAGTTGGATCCAAGATTTTCATAGCTCCTCAAGGTCAGTTGGAATGTTAGGATGAAACACAATGTAAGGAGTGACTCTCTCAGCAATTGGCTCCATAATCACAGGTAAGATGGCGGGGTAAGGCATCATAAGGCATTGAGCACGAGCTCGCACCCATTTGAGGTAAGGCTCAAGAGGGATGGAATTCTTATGCCCCAGTGTCTTGCTATCAACTATGTTTATCATTCCCCAAGCTCGAATGAACCTCTTGCAATAACCTTGAACATCATTCTCATAGTCAAATGTGATTCCTTGGACGAGTGTGTTGTGAGGACCATCCCTTCTAGCATAACCAAACTGTCACAACACCAAACAAGGATTATAAGTGATTCCTCTCCTAATGCCTAAGAGAGGGACATTAGGGAATTCTCCACAGCGATCAATGATAGTGATACTCTCCAAGGATCGGGAACACCAATGAATATCTGAATATGTAAGGGACATCAGCCTATGAGACCATCTCATACCCATCTCATTCTTCAAAATAGACCGGAGTAGGTGCGAAATAAACCACCTAGCCAATAGAGGAGTGCAACACAGAAGGGTCCCTCTTCTCTTTAGAGTGCGAGTATGTGGAGAGTGTAAAATATCCCCAAGTAAAGTAGGTATCAGATTATGAGACAGAAAAATCTTAACATCATTCATATCTATGAGTTGGTCCGTGTTAGGCAATAGTATCATCCTATAGATAAGAAGGGCCAACACTTCTTCAAAAGCTTGTAAATCTAGGATATCCCAAAAATGGTGGGCTTTCTCAAATAGAAACTTAGCTGGAAATCCTTGGACAGCTTTTCTGGTTTCCCAGTTTGCCACTACATCAGACCGTTGTAAAGACAGGGCTTGAGAAATCTCTTCAGGCTTTGGGTCTCTTTTTGTACCGTTGAATGGTATATGATTAAGGATATGTACCCCCAATAACTGAGAAAACTCCTCCATAGTAGGCACTAACTGGTAATCAGGAAAAGTGAAGTAGTGGTGCAACAGGTCAAAGAACTGAAAGAGCACCTTTAACATTTCTTCATTAGGGGTTTCAGTGACCAAGTTGAGAAGTCGACCATGTTTTTCAGTGAAGGGAGAGCTTTCACGAATCCTTGATGCTAACTCCTTGAGTTGAGGATGCACTTCACAAGGTTGATTTGAATAGTGTTCCTGCAAGCGGAAGTCATGTCCTACAAAACAGGACAAAGATAAGCCCTAGAAAAACCTTGAAATGGTTTGTATGATATGCCATGTTATGATGTCATGAATATTCTAAGAAATCACCGATATAGCAAGCACAAGCAAATCACACCAAAAACCTTAGGTTTAAAGGTTGCATGGGTTTTAAGGTCATACCCTCTTGAAGTTGGATTGGTTCAACCTGTCCTATAAATAGTAACCGGGTTCTAAGGGATCTCAATATCCCTGATATTTCCTACAAGTTTCATTCTGATAGGCGACTGACTCGCAACTAAAAAAAACTCAGGAGTCAAATCTCAATGAGTGTGGCATCAAGTATCTGCCGACTTTGGGAATACACCAAAGACGGCCATCTCGCTACGTCCTAATGGCCAAGTTGTTCATTTAAAGGTTCTAAGGTCAGTTGACGCTTCATGACACCATGTAGTGACCCCATATTCTCCTTGATTAACTCAAGGGCTATCGGTACCAACCAAAGTGTCGCATCAACGTAGTCATCGCTTCAACCGTGTCGGTATACCCCATACAGTGTCCACGATCTATTGCTACTTACCTAAAAGGTTTCCCCATATTCGGGTGTAAGATCTATAATACCCAAACAAATACCCTTAAAAGTAAAGCAAACAAACAAACAAAGAAGCAAAATGATCTAGACCCTAAGGTAAACCCCACTTTTATTATTCCCTAGCATAGTCGCCAGTTCTATGATATGGTGGAAGAACCGACTGTTAATACTGGTTTGCATTTTTTGTTCGCAAATGTCGCAATAAGCAAGAGTGCCGCCGACTTTTCTTTTATGTAACAGAGGAAACGGTGAAAAGAACAGAAAAAGACCTTTTTCGAGATTTTCTGAGTAAGGGGAGTAGATTATGGAAAGGGAAGGTGTTAGCACCCTTTTTATCTGTGGTTTTCCACGGGCTCTTAGGTACTTGCTCATTTTTGAAAACTGTTTGTCTTTGTGTGTTTTAAAAGTTTTGTTTGCTTTATGGTAACTCTTGTATCAGTCCTTAAGAGTGTGATAAAGCGTTTTGAAAATATTTTTGAAAGTGTGTAAGTGTGAAAAATTCAGGTTTGAGCAAGTACTTAAGAGTCATCTACCTACTCGAAAAAGGACGTTCTTTTCCTCCATTCCTTTAGATAGTGATATCCTACTATCAGTGAGTAGGTAGCCCTATTGTTGGATGTTGAGGGACTATTGAAAGGGATGCTATGGTCATTGAAGGCAACAGGTAAGGATATCTTAGCATTCGAAGGGACTGTCATCAGATAGGCAACATCGAGGGACAAGATCATTTCTCGTAAGCAACTCGCGGGACAGTAAGGGACTATGATCTTTTATGATGACTTTTAGATTGAGGGCCTTTGCTGAGATATCCCTATGTTCGAGGGACATGACCAATGTTTTCCGAGGCAACCAAGTAAGGAGTACCCTAAGGGTGCAAGTGTGCAATAGTGCCTTTTTCAGATATTTATCTTATGTTGGTGATCTAATGATTAATTTGATTAATCTTGGCATTCATACCTAATTTACTAGCAATTATATACAAGCCTAATTACTAACAGTTAATATCTTGCAGAAATTTAAAGTGCAGGAATTGTAAATCCTACGCTATTACATCCCATGAGCAGTTACAGTATTTAGAAGAAAAAAATGCGAAAAGATAAACTAACTATTACAAAATCAAATGTGTGACCTATACATTATTTATAGAATTTAAATAAAAATAGAAAGAAAAAAAAAGAAGAGATTGTTTAGAAAGAAAATCAAATGTCCTAAAAAGCCTAAGTATTAAGAAAAATATTTTTGGTATTTTTGTGATTTGATTTTAATATTTAAGACCTAAGTCTAAATTAATTACAAACTAACTAAGAAATAAATACTAAAACATGATTAAGTTAAATTAAATTTATTTATGAAAATTAAATTAATTAAAAGAAAAGAACTAAATCTATTTTTTTGTGATTTTATGATTTTTTTTTATAAAAAAGAATTAATTGAAATTAAAAGAAAATAAATAATTAAAGCAACAAAAAAACAAAAGAATGGGCCATGTTGTAAAGAAAATGGGGTGATTCGCTAAGAAAAAATCCCAGGCCCATTAGCAAGAGAGCTCAGGCACTGGAGAAAAGTCTTCAGAATCATGTGTATCTCTCCCATGAGACCTATCGTGGGTTTGGATTGGAAGTCCTCGTATCACAGAATCAGAAGCTCAAAAAGCTTATAGCCCTAACCATGGTATCTTGCGCATAGGGTGTTCATATGCACATGCGATCGTCCTAACCTGTTCTAAATGGTCTCACAAACACATATCAATGCACAAAAATAATGTATATGACATGAATAGACAATTTGAGATTCAAGAAAATTTTACCAAAACCGGTATAATTGGATGTGAGAGTTGTAGACGTGGAAGGGATTGGTTACGAGCCTAGTTCAAATCTTGGGTGCCTCGGGGAGATGAATGGATCCTTTGTTTTTCTTGAGAGCACCTGGAAGTGTGGTTAAGAATTTTGCAACTTTGATAAATTTCTGAGAATTTTGTAGAGCTTTGTTATGCAATGGTTTTTTTGGTCATTCTTCTGCCTTTGTTTGCCTTTATATAGAGAATGAAATAGGAGCCAACAAGTATGGAAAGGTACAAGGTAATCATTCGCATAAAATTAATATTCAAACATATTAAAAACTTGCCTTTTTTGCATGATTCTTGTCTTTTGGAGGCCTTGCACGAATCTGGACATGTTGTTGGCTTGTATTCGGGCTGACAAATAAGGAATGGAATCAAGGTAATCATGCCATGGTTTAAACAAGAAAACAACTTTAAAACTTTCTAAATTTGCAATGTATCTTCCTTTCTTGATTCCCCACAAAAATGACAAGGTTGTAATGAGTTGTCATGAGTTGTCTTAGGCCTTTAGATGATTGAAACAAAAAGCCCAAGCCTTTATACCATTGTTTCATATTTTATTTGATTTTATTTGCATTTAAATGAATAAAAATTCAAATAAAATAAATAAAAATAATAAAAAATATGTGAATCTATTTATAGGTCCTATAACACCTTATGAACATGTTTGAACATCAAAAGTTAGGCCCACTAGTTCAAAATTTCAAGTTCGCTCACTTTGCATTTCACGCATTTCTTAAAATTGCACAACTTGTGAAACTCATAACTTACTCAATTTTCATCTTTTAAATATGATCTTGAACTTTTTGGAAATTTCAAGATGTCCTCTACACTTTCTCATTTAATCATTTTTGCATTTGGAGACATTATCTTGATGTAAGTTTCCTTGACAAAAAGTGTCTTATGTTGACTTTCTAAAAATGACATGTAACGTGTGAGCTTGTATCTTTCAAATGGTGCATCTCTTGAACTTGAGGACAAAAGAGAAGTTGTAGGGAATTATATTCTATTAAAAATGATCTTTGGTTGGGGGGGGGGGGGGGAATGTATGAAGTATGTGAAAGTTATGCCTGGTCAAAGTTCATTAGACTTTTCCTACAGAAACCCTAATTTAGCAACTCTTGACTTTTGATACATTAGGAGCATTTATTGAGGAATCATGATCAACCCTTGATCAAATTATGGATATCACTTCAAGATGTTGATGTTGACCAAAAATCTTGAAGTTTGACTGTATATGGGCCACAGTTGACTTTTGCCCTAGCATAGTTGATTTTCCAATACTTTAGCAATTGACTGAGCAAACTTATTGTGCAAGGCATGAAATTTGGCATGTATGATCTTGAAGACATATTAGCACCATGGAAAGCATTTTATACCTTTGGAGCTCAACCATATTGATGAAAATTGGAATCCTAGTTGGGGGGTTCATTGCCCTAAGAGGAGAATTTGTCTGGTCAATTCTTGGTCAGCCTGAGCAATTGAGAACCTCTAGGAGTAAGTCTTGTGTGAAAATGGGAGGGAAAATTTTTGGGTACAACACATATGATTGAAGAACACCATAAATAATGGGTTGGGTACAAATAAAATTTGAGCCTTTATCCTTTGTTTCTTGAACCGTGAACCAGGCCACGTTATAACCCTTAAAAGTCCTAGCTGAAGCATGGGTTAGTTCGAAAGCATACTGTTACAAAAGGTATCCTGACTCCTGTAGGATTCGCTATAAATCCTGAGCTGATATCACACTCCTACAAAAAAAAATTGTTTTACTAAAAATGAATTTTCAAACTTCACGACAGACATAAGCTTTTCATTTTTAAAAATACCATTGCTTGCATATGACTATTTGTTCAAACAATAGAGAAATCCGCAGACGAATATTCAATGAATAGAAATCCTCTCAATAGACAGAATCACCTCAAATGGAAAGACATTCCAGTGGTAGGCCTTTCATAATCAAGGGGCGTAGCATGGTGTCTAGTTGATCTGGGGTAGTCAAGTCAAGGTTCAAGGAATCTCTCAAAAATGCCAAATAGCTAGGGGTAAATCTCCATCTGAATCACTTTGGGCATTGGACATGAATTCCAGTAGTGAATCATATGCGATCAAAAAAACACCTTTTGGAAGTGTGACAACACTTACTACTATGGACAGTGACAATTCTCTGTACCCGGTGAACATGGACATAGTCGGAAAATACTACACATGAACAAAGACCCACTAGGTTGACTGACCTAGGAAAAAATAAGGGCATCCCGGCGAACCAAAAGGGATCAGGAAAAAATTAGGGATATACATATGAAAAATCTGTGCACCTGGCAAGTCGAAAACCTAAAAAGGCGGCTTGGGCAAAAAAGGGTATCCCGATGGACTGAAAATCTTAAAGGACAATCCAGGCAAAAGTTAGGGATTAAAGCGTACGACTATGTCCCATCATCTCGTCACTTGTCTATCATTAGAAGGTTTATTACCCTGATCTGCATTCACTAAGGACTCCAAGATTTGGATAACACTCAAACCATCTACAAAATCCTAGCATATACCTTCTCCAGCAGGTATAGAGGCAGGGGCATCCTGCTACAAGTTCACCGCTGTTGTACCCCAAAATTTGCCCTCGCATTTTTCCCCAAGAAATCTCAGCTTCAAACATTTCCTGACTTTTCAAACTGGCTCAAGAATCGGACAAACGGACTTTTCTTGACAGTCAAGCAGAATTAGGGTTTTACTGATTTTCAGAGCTCTGAATTGTTTCATACAGTGGGCTTAGGGTTTAGTTGATTTTTGGTTCAATTTTGATCAAGCGAGCGTGATTTGGCATTTAATCGGGAATTAGGGTTTTATGGGCATATTCTCAGAAGAATTTAAATTTCACAGCACTTTGCGGTTTATTTCAAGATTCAGATTAAAATTCGCGTTATCTTGGTTTAATCAGTAAAAGAGACAGTGGTTTGAATTCAGTACGTTTTGATTAGGCCAGTCAGATACAAGATGCAGTATTGGATTCACAGTGTTTATGTGTTTGATCAGTCTACTTGGATTGACTGCTGCTTTGCTTTGGGTGTTGAATAAGACGGGTTTAATTGACCAATATTGTTATTATTTAAGTTATTTATTATTCTAAAAAATTGAATGATTGAAATTTATTTTTCAATTGTTTTAATTCTAAGAATTTTAAATAAATAAATAAACAATAAAGAAAATTGGAATTAATTGGATAATTTAGATTTTATTGAATAATTGAATTATTTGTACAAATTGTTGTTTACAATTTAAATTATGAACAATGATATACATTAATTTAAATATTACATAAAATTAAAACTATCCTATTTTCTAATTCTTCACTCCGCTCCGGTGCTCCATTTTTATCTGCAAAAAGAAACAAGAAAAGTCAGAAAGCAGTTAATAGCAAAGACAGTTAAAATTGCTCATCATTAGGGGCCACTGACTGGGATCAGTTGACCCTCTCTGCAAATCACGGGATTTCTCCCGGTTCACAGAGAGGGAAGATTTTTATGAAATGCAAATGTCAAAGTTTCTAAAAATTCAAGCTGCATAAAATCTCAATTTCCAATTCAAAACCATATAGTTCAAATCCAATCTCAACTTTCCATCCAAAGCAAAAGGCACTACTGTCAAAATACTCAAAGTCCACTCAAAGAAAATCAAGAAAGCACAAAAGCTGGAGATAAAGATGCAGTAATGTATTATGCAAGAAATATTTTCATCATTTCCCATAGTAGGCCCCTTCAGAGCAAGTACAACATAAATTATATAAAATTCTTTATTGTACTGTAAAGTGAGAAAAAGATTATACAAATCCACAAGCAACTCAGTTCAGCAGCAGACAGGAGGAGAGCAAGACAAAAAAGATTATACAAATCCACAAGCAACCCAGTTCAGCAGCAGACAGGAGGAAAGGAAGAAAAAAGATATAATCCAAACTCAGTTCAGCAGCAGGAAAAAGACAGAAGTGAGGAGATAAAAGAAGAAAAATATACCACTCAGTTCAGCAGAAGCAAAAGTGATAACCAAAAACTATCAAACCTGAACCTGTCCACAAACTTCATCAACTCTGCATAATATAAAAAATACACAAGCCAATACAGAAGGGAGGAGATAGAGGAGAGAAGTATTCAGACCCCATAAAACCTGCATCAGGTCCCCCAACATAACGGATCTCAAACACAGTACCTAAAAACGTCACAAGTTATCAAACACTTTCAAAAAACTCAGAACACCCTGCCCAACCAAGAGAACCTTGTAAAAAACCAGTTATCAAATACATCAACCACCATAAATCAACCTGCACAATTATCCTAAGCCCTCAGCATGAGCATCATTGGGCAATAAATCACAAACAAGCATACAGCCACTCGAGAGAAGTCAAACAAGAAGCATACAATACTCAGACATACCATACTCAGGCAACAAGACTCAAGGCAACAACTGTTCCAAAATATTCAAGACAAATAGAAGCAAAGGCATCACAGTAGGAAAGAAGAAGATGAAAAAGTGAATTTTAAGAAGGGCTTCTCAGTGTACATCATCATCAAAGCCCTAAATATAGCAAAAGAACGAAAATACCAGGAAAGCTCAAAGATTCATCACAGCACTGCATTCCTCACGCCGTTCCGGCCTCCTCAAGCGTCTCCACTTCGCCTCTCCTCCATCCCCAAAAGCTCAGGTAGTATAATCTTCGCCTTCTATCTCTTCCCCTTCACCTCATAAAAAACGAAAAAATAAGAACTTAAAACAACACATGCGAATCCAGAAAAGAAGAAAGAAACATAAGGCATTAAAACGAACCATGTTTCGAAGGCGCTGAGCTCATGCCTTGGAGGGAAGAAAGGCGTTGGAATAACGCTGGTGGCCGGAGGAAGCTCAGGAAGCCTAATCGGAGAAGACGAACGCACGGCGCCGCTGCTAACCCCACATTTTCATCTCACTTGACTGAACAAAACGCGTGAAACCCTAATTTTGCCTTTGGTTTGATATGGGCCTGACCCGTTCCCAATTCCTCTAAAGCCCAACAGTATCACTAATTTTTTATAACAAACAACTAATCTCTTTCTTTTCTTTTACTAACTATATCTATTTCTACTTAACATTTTCATCTTATAAATTGAAAATACTTTTTTCCTTTTATTTTACTCTTTCATTTTTTAGATATATTTTTGTACATACATATTATATTAAAAATTAATTTTGTACATATCATATAAATTAAATTTGAAAACATTTTCTTTAGATCAATACACATTTGTATATAAAACAATAAGATACTTTTTATACATAATTAATTTGAAAATAGTTCTTAATACACATTAAAATATATTTGTATATAAAATAATACATATCATTTTATCATATAATTAAAGTTGAAAACTTTCTTTTAATACATATTTGTATGAAATAACTTAAATACATTTCTCTAATATTAAACTCATAAATATTTGATTAAAATACTTTCTTTTATACATAATACAATATTAAATCAAAACACTTCATTTTTCTTTTGTACATAATCAAACATACAAAAATCAAAGATTCATTTAAAATACATTTATCTAGGTCAAACCCTAATACGATTCAACTTCACATTATCGCACTTGTACATAATTACATGATACATATACATCTCACATTTACACTTACACAATATATTGCCCTATACACATTTTATCTTATATTTGTACATTCGATATTTACATTTTGATTGCGACATTCGATTTGGTTGTAAATACTATAAGTCTCATCCCCTTGTACATTTATACCCCCACTCCCTGATACTATTTTGTAATAGCGTAGATTTACATTCCGCAATTTACAGTTTTCAATTATACCATGGTTAGACCTAGGGTTTGTATGTACATAAAATCAAACGCTAGATAACCTAATACAAGACAAACGCATGTAATCAATACACAATCACACTTGCACCCTCTAGGGTAATCCCATATGATGCCTTCCAAAATGGGCCATGCTTGCACGTCGAGTATCTTTGGCAAAACAAAATCAAATGATCAAAAGTCCCTCAAGATGCTGCCTAAATGGAACGATCATAGTCCCTTCAAAACAACTCGCCAAAGACACTTGGCACCATTGCATCCATGGTCCATACGATGACCCACGCCCGTCCCGAATAAACTTCCTAAATACAAGATTGCCTACCAATTTCAATGGTAGAACAAAATTGTCAAAAGGGTTAAAACACGACGAAAATCTTTGAGAAAGCTTTAGGGTAGATAAACTCTTAAGTACTTGTCAATTTGCAAAGAAAACACTTGCCTAATTTCAAAACCCACTTCACCAACACTTTCAAAAATCAAACTTTTCAAACCCTTGAAACATCTTTTTAAAAGATAAAACACCTTTTGTAAAGCATTCGAGTAAAGAATTGTTACAAGGTTAGCCTAGCACAAGGCATCTTTTCAAAACATTTTCAAAACAACACACAAAGCACCATTTCATACAATTGAAAACCAAGGCAAGATTGATCTAAGCAAGTACCTAAGAGCCCATGGATAACCATGGATGAAAAGGGTGCTAATACCTTCCCTTTTCATAATCTACCCCCCGAACCCACGAAATATCTCAAAAGGTTTTTGCTGTGCTTTTTTTAAACCTTTCCTTTAGGATAAAATAAAAAGTCGGTGGCGACTCTTGCTCAACCGCACAAGTGCGAATACGAACGCAAAACACTAGTCAGTTCTCCCACCGTATCACAGAACTGGCGACTCTGCTGGGGATGGGATGTCCACTTGAGTGGGGTTACCTTAGGGTTTAGATCACCTTTACTTTCAATTGGTTGCTTTGTTTGCTTTACATTTGAGGGCTTTTGTATCGGAGCTTTGTAGATCCTAACCCGGATCTGGGGAAACCCTTTTAGGTAGCAACAAGGCTGTGAGGGAACTGTGCGGGGTATACCGACATGGTTGAAGCAGTCTGCTACGTTGATGTGGCACTTTGGTGTGTACCGGTAACCCTTGAGTTCAGTCAAGGAGAGTACGGGGCCGCCGCGTGGTGTCGCGAAGCATCAACTGACCTTAGAACCTTAATTGACCATCTTAGCCTTTTTAGGGTAGTGAGATAACTGACTTTGGTGCAGTCCGAGGTTGGTTGATACTCGATACTACACTAAATTGAGGGTTGCTTTCCTGGGATATTTCGGTCGCCAGTTCAGTGGCTAAATCGAAACGATGAACAATGAAAGCAATCCAGTGATATTGGGATCTTTAGAACCCGGTTACTTCTAATAGGACAGGTTGAGCCCACCAACTTCAAGAGGGTAATACCCAGACCTCATGCAAGCCTAAACCTAAGGCTTTGTGTGCTTTGTGTGAATATGTTTGCCTGTATATACACTCACTTACTTATGCATACATGTACATAACATCATAACATCATACCATAGCATTTTAGCATTTTCAATAACCATTTCAAGGATCTCGAGGGTCCTGTTGATGCAGGATTACGTTTGAGCCAGACGTCTATCAAGGGGCAAGAGGTCTCTCCTCTAACCAATCCAGTCAAAGTTCAAGTACAACAACTTGAATCAGTGGCTATGACCCACTCGACATGGTGAGCTTGATTCTCGTGGGAGGACGTCCACCGATGCAGAGATCTCCAATCCAAAAGCAGAGTTCAACCTCTAACATTTTCTTGTGTTTACCCCAAGAGGTCCTCGAAAGCATGCATCCATATATCATGCATTGCATTTAACAATCTTTCCTTTTTCAGGTTTCCTTACTCTCCTGCTGTTTATTTCAGCAAGAGATGGCTCTGGAACGGTCTGTCAAAGACATCCAAGACCAGACTGCTCAGCTGCAGGAGATGTTCCTGAACTTGTCTCTGGGGCAAGAGGAAATGAAAGCTCTCCTCACCAAGGACTTGGGGAATTCCAGCAATGCCAGGAGTGATCAGATTGCGGAGCTGCAGTTTGATATGACAACATTGAGGACTCAAATGATGGGACAGATGGTGGGCCAGATGGCTCTCATTCAAGACCTATCCCAAAGACAAGAAGAACTCAGAGTTCTTGTCCGCCAACTGCTTCCAAACAACCAACTGGGGCAAACATCTGAGGTCGAAGAGCAAGTCACCGCTCAGCCTCCCTCCACTCAAGAGGACAAAGGGAAAGCTCCTTTGCTTGCTTCAGGGTCACAAACCCATCAACAACCTCGCCAGCGTCAGCGGGGTAATCGGCGCAAGCAAGAAACGTCGGGAAGGCAGTTCACGGAGACTGACATACCGTCATCTCTAATTCTGGAGCGCTTGTTGGAGGTTAATCTGACTGCTTTGAGGGATCCTATTCGGAACCCAAATACCTCTGCTCCTAGCTATCATCCCGATGCATTTTGTGTTTACCACTCCTATAGCCCAGGACATGACACCGATAGCTGTTGGGCCTTGAAGAACAAGATTCAAGATCTGATTGACATTGGAGTGCTGAGGTTCACGCCAGACGGCGAGATGAAAATCTTCCGTTAAAGGGTTCTTCACTTGAAGTGACAAAGCTCGAGCTGAAAGACTTTTATTTCTTTTTGAATTTTCAAAGTTGTAATTTATTTTTGCTGTCAAACAATTATCTGTTGATGTTAAACTCTGTTTTCATTAATGCATTACGGATGTTTGTCTTGAGTTCATCCATTCGTTTCACTACTCTTATGCTTTTCTTTGTGATATCTGACTCTTGATAAAAAGCTGGTAGCCTTTAGAGGGAGGATGACGAAATAATACCGTGATCTTATACAGTATGCTTTTGAACAGACCTTGTTGATGATGTACAGGCATTTCTTTCAATTCCCAAACACTGGAGTTATAAGGAAGTTAATCCCTAGTCAACCCCTTCGAGCCAAAGAAGTAGGAGTTCCCTATTCTAAACGATCAAAACCTGTGATATAAACCTGGGGCAGGGTAGTATCTCAGTTAATTCAAAGGAAAATGCGCATTGAAGTCGCAAACTCTCAGTTCTTAATACAACGAACGATGTCGAAAGAGAAAGCATTCCTTTGGAATCAAAAGACAAGGGTGGTCCCCTATCACATAGACAGTCAATCTCTCAAAAGAGAAAAGCCCACTGAGCCAAAACCTATAAAGGAGGCTTAAGGAAGCTGGGGCATCCCGCTGACAGTAATCCCGAAAACGGTAGCAGTCAGGCAAAAGTTAGGGATAACAAATCAAAATCAAAATAGTGAGGTCATTACAAAATCCTCAACAACATGAAAAGTGTTGGAAAAGAAAAAAGGGATGATAACTGTCTCCCCAAAGTCAAAATTAGTGAACCATCGCCCAAAAGTCATTCCAAACTCAAAACAGAGTGCGACGCACAATTAACTGAGCTTAGGTTGGAGAACATCACGAAGAGCGGGTGGGTTACAAATATACTTTGAGCCTTTATCCTTTGTTTCTTAAACCGTGAACCAGGCCACGTTACAACCCTTCAAAAGTCCTAACTGAAGCATGGGTTAGTTCGAAAACATACTGTTACAAAAGGTATCCTGACTCCTGTAGGGCTTTACTCTAAATCTTGTGTTAACTTGTCTTGTGAAAAGTTTTCCGCTAAAAAACGCATTTTTCAAAAAAAAAAAAAACTTCAAGACAAACATAAACTTCGCATTATTCGAATACCACTGTCTGTATTTAACCCTTTTTGTTTGACAGCAAAAAAGTGCATACAGCGAATGTTCGGAGGAACGAAAACTCTCTCAGTAAGTCTAAATCACTTCAAGAGGATGACACTTCCCTCAAATCTCCTATCAGCAAGGGGCATGACATGTCACCATTCAATTAACCTGGGGCAGTCCGGTCAAGGTCCAACAGATTTTTCAAAGTTCAGTTAACCTGGGGCAGTCCAGTCAAGATTTCGAGAAATCTCTCCGTATGCAGAGTAATCTGATTCAAGACTCCTTCATCACCACTTGGGGCATTCGAATGTCAAAAGTGTTCCACAAGTTCCTTATCACCTCAAAAGACATGATATAGTTCAAGATGTGACCCAGACATGGCGACATTCAGTAACTTATCCCAGACCAACACCTGTGACAGGCCAGGGAATTATCTACATCACCACTTGGGGCATTCGAATGTCAAAAGTGTTCAAAACCCGATGTAATTTTTTACACAAGCTCATCTTCAGGGAGCCCTACACCGGTCCCTCATCAAGATTTCTGAAAACAGTTCACGGGTTCTCCAAGTAAACGGATGTTAACCTATCACTTGTTCAGATTCTTCTCAAGACTTCTGAAAACAGTTCATGGATTCTTCCCAAGTAACGGATGTTAATCTATCAGCTTGTTCAGATGCAACCTTTGAATTTAGTTTACGGACGCTTCCCAACAACGGATGCGACTCTATTGCTAATTCAACTTCAAGATTTCTGAAAATAGTTCACGGGTTCTCCAAGTAAACGGATGTTAACCTATCACTTGTTCAGATTCTTCTCAAGACTTCTGAAAACAGTTCATGGATTCTTCCCAAGTAACGGATGTTAATCTATCAGCTTGTTCAGATGCAACCTTTGAATTTAGTTTACGGACGCTTCCCAACAACGGATGCGACTCTATTGCTAATTCAACTTCAAGATTTCTGAAAACAGTTCACGGGTTCTCCAAGTAAACGGATGTTAACCTATCACTTGTTCAGATTCTTCTCAAGACTTCTGAAAACAGTTCATGGATTCTTCCCAAGTAACGGATGTTAATCTATCAGCTTGTTCAGATGCAACCTTTGAATTTAGTTTACGGACGCTTCCCAACAACGGATGCGACTCTATTGCTAATTCAACTTCAAGATTTCTGAAAACAGTTCACGGGTTCTCCAAGTAAACGGATGTTAACCTATCACTTGTTCAGATTCTTCTCAAGACTTCTGAAAACAGTTCATGGATTCTTCCCAAGTAACGGATGTTAATCTATCAGCTTGTTCAGATGCAACCTTTGAATTTAGTTTACGGACGCTTCCCAACAACGGATGCGGCTCTATTGCTAATTCAACTTCAAGATTTCTGAAAGTAGTTCACGGGTTCTCCAAGTAAACGGATGTTAACCTATCGCTTGTGCAGATTCTTCTCAAGCTAACAACCACGGAAGATCGCACTCGCCAGAATTCTTCCCATCCCCAGCGGAGTTCCTCAAAATTCCCCCAACAATAACTTATCAATACTATCCCCGGAGGAGCTTATCTTTGCAAATCCCTAGCCAGAGAATCCTCAGGAATTCAATCCCCCTCAGAGTTTAAGCTTCAGTATCCCCAGTAGATCAAGAGCTTCAAGTGGACAATCCCTAGCGGAGTCAGACTTTTAAACCATCTCCCCACAGAGTTTTTAGAAGGACAGATCTTGAGTTCCCCAGTAAAGTCTCCAGGGTTACCTCCCATCAAACCGAAGACTCTCAATCTGGTCTCCCCGGCATGAGTCTACTAGTTTGGGACTCCCCAGTAGAGGTCATCAGGAATTCTCTTCCCCAGTGACAGCCAAGGATTTATTTTCCCCGGCGGCAGTCAAGATGCTTTTATCTTCAGCCATCTCGGATTCGTGTATCCTCGGCAAGATTAGCTCATCAGCTTACATGCGCATTCATTACATTCATGTCATAAACATTAATTGCATCGTGCATCATAACATTACATACAACTAACCCTTTGCCTTTTCAGGAAAGATCAGTCGACAGACACAGATCATCTCCCGAGATTCATCCAGAAATAGTTCAGATGTGACCCGGACACGGCGACATTCTGATACTTATTCCAGATTCATTCAGACGCATCATCAAGAAACCCTACACCGGTTCCTCTTCAACTTCAAGACTTCTGACAACAGTTTACGGATTCTTCCCTACAACGGATGTCAATCTACCAACTGATTCAGACTCTTCTCAACTTTTGAAAACAGTTTACGGATTCTTCCCTACAACGGATGTCAATCTACCAACTGATTCAGACTCTTCTCAACTTTTGAAAACAGTTTACGGATTCTTCCCTACAATGGATGTCAATCTACCAACTGATTCAGACTCTTCTCAATTTTTTGAAAATAGTTTACGGACACGTCCCAACAACGGATACTGCTCTATTGCTTATTCAATCCCAGATGGTTTACAGATTCTCCAGACATGGACGTCAATCTGTTGCTTGTTCAGACCCCAATTCAGAGATATTCCAAAACAGGGATGCCCTTCTGATACCCGTCCACTCACCATTGACGTACAGTTCAACATCACCATATGGCATCTATAAGCCCATCCTCCTACCAGCAGTCGCCGAATGGCATCTTTAAGCCCATTCTCAGATGGCATCTCTAAGTCCATTCCCCGACAAATTCTCTCGCACCAGATGGCATCTTTAAGCCCATCACCAAATGGCATCTTTAAGCCCATTCACCTCCACCGTCATATCGACGAGCGCAAATTTTCTGGGCACATTAGTGTCCAATCTCCTTTTACCTTCAAGTCGCGAAAGGCAAACTTGCCAATCTAACTCTTCAGGTCAAAGAAGATTGAACAGGGGCAACTGTTGTACCCCAAAATTTGCCCTCGCATTTTTCCCCAAGAAATCTCAGCTTCAAACATTTCCTGACTTTTCAAACTGGCTCAAGAATCGGACAAACGGACTTTTCTTGACAGTCAAGCAGAATTAGGGTTTTACTGATTTTCAGAGCTCTGAATTGTTTCATACAGTGGGCTTAGGGTTTAGTTGATTTTTGGTTCAATTTTGATCAAGCGAGCGTGATTTGGCATTTAATCGGGAATTAGGGTTTTATGGGCATATTCTCAGAAGAATTTAAATTTCACAGCACTTTGCGGTTTATTTCAAGATTCAGATTAAAATTCGCGTTATCTTGGTTTAATCAGTAAAAGAGACAGTGGTTTGAATTCAGTACGTTTTGATTAGGCCAGTCAGATACAAGATGCAGTATTGGATTCACAGTGTTTATGTGTTTGATCAGTCTACTTGGATTGACTGCTGCTTTGCTTTGGGTGTTGAATAAGACGGGTTTAATTGACCAATATTGTTATTATTTAAGTTATTTATTATTCTAAAAAATTGAATGATTGAAATTTATTTTTCAATTGTTTTAATTCTAAGAATTTTAAATAAATAAATAAACAATAAAGAAAATTGGAATTAATTGGATAATTTAGATTTTATTGAATAATTGAATTATTTGTACAAACTGTTGTTTACAATTTAAATTATGAACAATGATATACATTAATTTAAATATTACATAAAATTAAAACTATCCTATTTTCTAATTCTTCACTCCGCTCCGGTGCTCCATTTTTATCTGCAAAAAGAAACAAGAAAAGTCAGAAAGCAGTTAATAGCAAAGACAGTTAAAATTGCTCATCATTAGGGGCCACTGACTGGGATCAGTTGACCCTCTCTGCAAATCACGGGATTTCTCCCAGTTCACAGAGAGGGAAGATTTTTATGAAATGCAAATGTCAAAGTTTCTAAAAATTCAAGCTGCATAAAATCTCAATTTCCAATTCAAAACCATATAGTTCAAATCCAATCTCAACTTTCAATCCAAAGCAAAAGGCACTACTGTCAAAATACTCAAAGTCCACTCAAAGAAAATCAAGAAAGCACAAAAGCTGGAGATAAAGATGCAGTAATGTATTATGCAAGAAATCTTTTCATCATTTCCCATAGTAGGCCCCTTCAGAGCAAGTACAACATAAATTATATAAAATTCTTTATTGTACTGTAAAGTGAGAAAAAGATTATACAAATCCACAAGCAACTCAGTTCAGCAGCAGACAGGAGGAGAGCAAGACAAAAAAGATTATACAAATCCACAAGCAACCCAGTTCAGCAGCAGACAGGAGGAAAGGAAGAAAAAAGATATAATCCAAACTCAGTTCAGCAGCAGGAAAAAGACAGAAGTGAGGAGATAAAAGAAGAAAAATATACCACTCAGTTCAGCAGAAGCAAAAGTGATAACCAAAAACTATCAAACCTGAACCTGTCCACAAACTTCATCAACTCTGCATAATATAAAAAATACACAAGCCAATACAGAAGGGAGGAGATAGAGGAGAGAAGTATTCAGACCCCATAAAACCTGCATCAGGTCCCCCAACATAACGGATCTCAAACACAGTACCTAAAAACGTCACAAGTTATCAAACACTTTCAAAAAACTCAGAACACCCTGCCCAACCAAGAGAACCTTGTAAAAAACCAGTTATCAAATACATCAACCACCATAAATCAACCTGCACAATTATCCTAAGCCCTCAGCATGAGCATCATTGGGCAATAAATCACAAACAAGCATACAGCCACTCGAGAGAAGTCAAACAAGAAGCATACAATACTCAGACATACCATACTCAGGCAACAAGACTCAAGGCAACAACTGTTCCAAAATATTCAAGACAAATAGAAGCAAAGGCATCACAGTAGGAAAGAAGAAGATGAAAAAGTGAATTTTAAGAAGGGCTTCTCACTGTACATCATCATCAAAGCCCTAAATATAGCAAAAGAACGAAAATACCAGGAAAGCTCAAAGATTCATCACAGCACTGCATTCCTCACGCCGTTCCGGCCTCCTCAAGCGTCTCCACTTCGCCTCTCCTCCATCCCCAAAAGCCCAGGTAGTATAATCTTCGCCTTCTATCTCTTCCCCTTCACCTCATAAAAAACGAAAAAATAAGAACTTAAAACAACACATGCGAATCCAGAAAAGAAGAAAGAAACATAAGGCATTAAAACGAACCATGTTTCGAAGGCGCTGAGCTCATGCCTTGGAGGGAAGAAAGGCGTTGGAATAACGCTGGTGGCCGGAGGAAGCTCAGGAAGCCTAATCGGAGAAGACGAACGCACGGCGCCGCTGCTAACCCCACATTTTCATCTCACTTGACTGAACAAAACGCGTGAAACCCTAATTTTGCCTTTGGTTTGATATGGGCCTGACCCGTTCCCAATTCCTCTAAAGCCCAACAGTATCACTAATTTTTTATAACAAACAACTAATCTCTTTCTTTTCTTTTACTAACTATATCTATTTCTACTTAACATTTTCATCTTATAAATTGAAAATGTTTTTTTCCTTTTATTTTACTCTTTCATTTTTTAGATATATTTTTGTACATACATATTATATTAAAAATTAATTTTGTACATATCATATAAATTAAATTTGAAAACATTTTCTTTAGATCAATACACATTTGTATATAAAACAATAAGATACTTTTTATACATAATTAATTTGAAAATAGTTCTTAATACACATTAAAATATATTTGTATATAAAATAATACATATCATTTTATCATATAATTAAAGTTGAAAACTTTCTTTTAATACATATTTGTATGAAATAACTTAAATACATTTCTCTAATATTAAACTCATAAATATTTGATTAAAATACTTTCTTTTATACATAATACAATATTAAATCAAAACACTTCATTTTTCTTTTGTACATAATCAAACATACAAAAATCAAAGATTCATTTAAAATACATTTATCTAGGTCAAACCCTAATACGATTCAACTTCACATTATCGCACTTGTACATAATTACATGATACATATACATCTCACATTTACACTTACACAATATATTGCCCTATACACATTTTATCTTATATTTGTACATTCGATATTTACATTTTGATTGCGACATTCGATTTGGTTGTAAATACTATAAGTCTCATCCCCTTGTACATTTATACCCCCACTCCCTGATACTATTTTGTAATTGCGTAGATTTACATTCCGCAATTTACAGTTTTCAATTATACCATGGTTAGACCTAGGGTTTGTATGTACATAAAATCAAACGCTAGATAACCTAATACAAGACAAACGCATGTAATCAATACACAATCACACTTGCACCCTCTAGGGTAATCCCATATGATGCCTTCCAAAATGGGCCATGCTTGCACGTCGAGTATCTTTGGCAAAACAAAATCAAATGATCAAAAGTCCCTCAAGATGCTGCCTAAATGGAATGATCATAGTCCCTTCAAAACAACTCGCCAAAGACACTTGGCACCATTGCATCCATGGTCCATACGATGACCCACGCCCGTCCCGAATAAACTTCCTAAATACAAGATTGCCTACCAATTTCAATGGTAGAACAAAATTGTCAAAAGGGTTAAAACACGACGAAAATCTTTGAGAAAGCTTTAGGGTAGATAAACTCTTAAGTACTTGTCAATTTGCAAAGAAAACACTTGCCTAATTTCAAAACCCACTTCACCAACACTTTCAAAAATCAAACTTTTCAAACCCTTGAAACATCTTTTTAAAAGATAAAACACCTTTTGTAAAACATTCGAGTAAAGAATTGTTACAAGGTTAGCCTAGCACAAGGCATCTTTTCAAAACATTTTCAAAACAACACACAAAGCACCATTTCATACAATTGAAAACCAAGGCAAGATTGATCTAAGCAAGTACCTAAGAGCCCATGGATAACCATGGGTGAAAAGGGTGCTAATACCTTCCCTTTTCATAATCTACCCCCCGAACCCACGAAATATCTCAAAAGGTTTTTGATGTGCTTTTTTTAAACCTTTCCTTTAGGATAAAATAAAAAGTCGGTGGCGACTCTTGCTCAACCGCACAAGTGCGAATACGAACGCAAAACACTAGTCAGTTCTCCCACCGTATCACAACCGCCATATTCTCAGCATGCAACCTAATGGTGTCAGGTGTTCTCATATCCCCGGCGGAGCAAGAATCTCCAAATTACTGCTCCAACATCTAAAAATTTCCCAGTGAAATCACCAAACTTCTCAGGATTCCCTAGCAGGATCTCACAAAACCCCTAAGAGGATTACGGTGTTTCCCTTCCCCAACGGATTTCTTCTCAAAACAACAAAACAGGAATCCCCAGCAGAAACATTCTAAATAAAGCCGACTCTCCTCTAGAAACGGTTCAGGTACGATCCAAATACGGATGTCATCCTGACACTTACTCCAGAGTCTCATCTAGAAACGGTTCGGGTACGATACAAATATGGATGTCATCCTGAAACTTACTCTAGAGTCTCATCTAGAAACTTTTCAGGCACGATCCAAATACGGATGTCATCCTAACACTTACTCCAGAGTCTCATCTAGAAATGGTTTAGGTACGATCCAAATATAGATGTCATCCTGACACTTATTCTAGATTCTCATCTAGAAACGGTTCAGGTATGACCCAAATATGGATGTCATCCTAACACTTACTCCAAATTCTCATCTAGAAACGGTTCAGGTACGATCCAAAGACGGGTGTCATCCTGACACTTACTCCAGATTCTCATCTAGAAACGTTTCAGTTATGATCCAAATATGGATGTCATCCTGACACTTATTCCAGATTCTCGTCTAGAAACGGTTCGGGTACGATCCAGAGATGGATGTCATCCTGATACTTATTCCAGACTATCTTCTAGAAACAATTTAGGTACAATCCAGATACAGATGTCATCCTGATACTTATTCAGATTATCTTCTAGAAACGGTTCAGGTACGATTCTGAGACAGTTGTCATCCTGATACTTATTCCAGACTATCTTCTAGCAATAGTTCAGTTCACGGAGTTTATCTTCCCCAACAAATTTTATTTCTCTAACAATAGAAGTTCATCTCCCAGTGTTTTAACTTCAACATATTTGAAGACCTACATTCTTCACCCCTAGAAATAATTAGGGATTTATTTTCCCAGGTTCAACAACACTGCAATAGAACAACTGGTACGTTCATACATTGCATTCATGCATCATTCTATAAACATCATAGCATATGCAACACAAATGTGTATACCACAATCTCATTTATTTTGAGAGCATAATGCAATTCATACATCATGACATCGCATGAAACTGACTTTACCTTTCCATGTTGAGTTTGCAAAAAGACAAACACTATCAACTTACACAACAGGTTAAAGATTAATGCTTGAAACCAGACGGGAAATTTATCTACACGACCAAGTGGTATGAACTCCCGAAGCAAGACGGGTTTACCAACAAATACAATAAGCCACAGATTAATGACCGAAACCATACGGGAAAACTATCTATGTGACCAACATTTCCAAGTTCCAGATTAATACCTGTAACAAGCCATGAGAACTATATGCGGATGACCGACTATGGATTAATACCTATAACAAGCCAGGAGAACTATCCACATGAAGAGATTGGAGATTAATACCTATAACAAGCCACGAAAACTATCTTTCTTTCTTAGGTCAGAGATTAATACCTGTGACAAGCCAGGACAACTATCTCAGTGACCGACAATTTTCAAGTTCCAGATTAATACCTGAAACCAGACAGGATAACTATTTGGGAACAGCTAATTTGTAGATTAATACCTGAAACTAGACAGGAAAACTATCTACATGACCAGATGAAGCAATCTCACACGGGTTCCTTCTCATACATCTCCGGATGCAGACTAACATGGACTCATCCTAAAACATCCTTACACAGGCTCTTTCTAATACATTTTCAGGTAACGGATAATTCCGTTATCCCCAGCAAGTTACTGTGAAGCCTAGATTTCAACCAGAAAATAGCAAACTTTCATCTCTTCAGAGATAACTCTTCAGCAGAGCCTTGGACAACTGAAGTTCCTAGAGTCTATTCCCCACAGAGTTTCCTCAAGAAGGAGAACAACAGAAACCCACATTCCCCAGTGGACTCCTCCTCAGACAGCAGGAACAGGAACCCCATAAAGAGACCTCTTAGGATGTCAGCATCTACTTTAGATGGAATCTTTAAACCCATCTCCGATGACTCTCTATCATCTTCTCCAAATGGCATCTGTAAGCCCATTCAGGCCATCATCAACCATCAGTGTTACTTCATGCGAGTGCAAATTTCTGGGCATTCTAGTGTTCAATCATCATCCACCTTCAGATCACGAAAGGCAGACAAGCCAATCTACATCTTCAGGTTTAAGAAGATTGAACAGGGCCAGATATTGTACCCCAAAATTTTCCCTCTCATGTTTTCCAAGATTGTCTCCTACATGGTTGGTTACAAAAAAATTGCTTAAAGAAATGTAAATTATTTGAGGATAAACAAGATGTCTTTGATTGGCATTGAGACAAGGTACTTCGATTAGGAATTTGGCACTCTTTGATCATGCCTTAGTAAGCTTCGATTAGGTGTTTGGCATCCTTCGATACAAGCTTGACTCGCCAGTCTTTGATTGGGAATCTAAATCCTTCAATACAAGCTTGAATCACCAACTTCGGTTGAGCACTGGACCCCCCTTCGATCAAGTTCATTTCACAATGTCTTCAATGGAGCGCTGGGCCTCCTTTGACCAAGATTGGTTCACAAGGCTTCCAATGCGCATTAGCTAATTCAAGCTTGCCTTTGATTCACGAGGTAAGACCCCCTAAAAGTCCCTTGATTCACCAGCAGTGGCCTCTACGTGCAAACCTTCAACTCACTAGGCAAAGGCCTCTTCATGCTTTCCTTGGATTCGCTAATTCAAAGGCTTCCCCCAACCGGCCTTCGATCCACAAGGAAGAGGCTTCCTCAAACTTGTCTTGGATTCACAAGGGAAAAGGCTTCTTCTATAATTGCCTTCAACGCACAAGGCAAAGACTTCCTCTATTCTTGCTTTCAATGCACAAGGCCAAGATCCCTCAACACATTTTCTGCACTATGACACACGATATGACCCCTTCGAAAGAGTACTTCAAAGGCCCATTTGAAGGAAACACATTGGTGGCCCATTCGAAGAGGGCACAAGGCATACATATGGATTATTCGAAAGACACTCAAAAGTCCATTCGAAGGAGGCAACAAAAGGCCCATTTGAAGGGTACACAAAAGGTCCATTCGAAGAAACATTCAAAAGGCCCATTCGAAGGATATACAAGAGGTCCAATCGAAGGGCAGGGACTGAAGGTATTTGAAAGTCAAAGGTGTCCAGGTTCATAGAAAATTCGAAAAGGGACAAGAAACCATGTCTTTGGCAAAGTTTCAAAGTGACATTCATGGCCATTAAAACACTAAATTAATGGTTGTTTATTCATTTGTCCTCTTGTCCCCTCCATCCCCTCTATATAAGGAGCACACTAGCAGGCATAGAAGGGAGGATGGAAAAAAGAGGAGACCACATACACACGCACACGTTGCCTTATAAGCCATATTAAAACTATCAAAATCTTCATAAGTAGTCCCAATCGAAGGAGTCTTCAGCAACACTCTATTCACTCCCTAAAGTCTACAGGAAGTGTTCCCAAGCACTAGCCAAAAGCCACGCACCAAGCCCACCAGTCCTTGGTAAAATTCTGGGTCACAGCCTTTCGATTACTATTTGATTTGTTTTTATATGCATGTTTGTAATCTCATTGATCATTCATACAAATATAAGTGTGGAAGTACAGGGTGCCATTTTAAGGCTTCGAAATAGCCAGGCTTCAAACTAGGTGGTACAAAGATCTTGTGCTAGTTTTTAACGCCATATTTGGGTTTAGGAAATGAACATGCGTAGGTTAGAGTCTTTGGACCTGTTTCGATCCAGCATTTGATCAAACTTGCAGGTGTATGTGGAGGAGAAGAACCTGGGTTCGATACCCAGGTTTGTATTTATTTCTTTTTCTAACGTTTATACTGCAGATCAAACTTGAGCAGACAAGCGTGCACAGGATCAAAGGACCTGGATTCGACACCCAGGTCCTACATATTTATTGTCCTAATGCTTGTCTTACAGATATGGATCGAAAAGCAGATTGCCCTCCTGGATCGAAGAAGATAGCTCCTTCTCTGGATCGAAGGAGACATTTCCTTCTCTAGATCGAAGCCTCCCATTTTTCCCCTGGATCGAAAGACACCTTCTCTGGATCAAAGCTTCCCATTTTTCTCCTTGGATCTAAGAATGCCCCTTTGTGTTTTTATTTTTGTTTTCGTTATTTCTTTATTGACTTTATCATTTGAATGAACTTTAAATCATAAAAAACATTAGGTTAGTGTTTTATTAATCAAATTAATTTTGTAAACAAATTAATTAACTATTTTAACCTTTTCTTGAAATTAAAATTAAATAGACTTAAGTTTTATTTTCTTTTATAAATAAAAACAAAACAAAAATATTTCCTCTTACCTTAGGATTTTTAGACGTTATTCTCAATTCACGCGCATTTATTTATTCTCACATTTTTTCATATTGTTGTAACTGCTCATGTGTTGTAATAGAATAATTAGGACTTTATTTTCTGCTTTATTCCCTTTATTCTTGGACATGTAATTAATCCATAATGCCCTGTAATAGTGTAGGACTTACATTCCTGCACTTTACATTTCTGCACTTTAAATTACAGTATATACTACTGCTAGTAATTAGGATTGCATGACAAGACTGAAAAATTAAAACGTTAGTAAACCTAAATGTGCAAGATAAATAGTTGAACTAAACACAATTGCACATGCGCACCTCTAGGGTATCCCACTTCGGTTTCCTTCTGAAAATGGTCATGTTCTACCCCAAAATTTTCCCTCCCATGTTTCTCAATACATGTAAAGTGAGGTCCTCAAATTGCTCAAGGAAGTCCAAGGGTTGACGAGACAAACTCTCTCCTTAGGCAATCTATCTAAAATTAGGGTTTCATTTTGCATCAAGATGCTTGAGTCCAAAGGATCCCAAATGCTCACCATTGTCCTAATATGTTCTCAAGATCATCCATGTCAAGTTTCAAGCCTTGCAGAGGAAGTTTGCTCAGTCAATTACTCAAATGCCTGAAAATCGACTGTGTTAGGGCAAAAGTCAATTGTGGCCCACATACAGTCAAGCTTCAAGATTTTTGGTCAACATTCTCATTTTGAAGTATTATTCATCATTTGATCAAGGTTTGATCATGATTCCTCAAGGATTGCTCACAATTCATCAAAACCCAAAAGTTGCTAAATTAGGGTTTTGCAAGAAAAGTCAACTCAACTTTGACCAAGCATAACTTTCCCATACTTTATCAAAAATGACCCATCCAAAGCTAATTTTGAAGAGGATGTAATTCCCTACAATTCATCTTCATCTCCCAAGTTCAAAATA
The DNA here is from genome assembly GCA_948472305.1 of Vicia faba. Classification (NCBI taxonomy): domain Eukaryota; kingdom Viridiplantae; phylum Streptophyta; class Magnoliopsida; order Fabales; family Fabaceae; genus Vicia; species Vicia faba. Next base: position 1,299,630,779 of record OX451740.1, on the reverse strand, counting down.
TGCACTCACAAGAAGATATGAATTTGGACATTATAGGTCATTTTGAAAAGTCAACAAAAACACCTTTTGGGTCAAAGCTTCATACATGAACATGGAAGACTCAATTGAGATAACATCAAAAGGGTTGCTTATAGGATATCTTAAGCTTTCTAAAAAGTCCAATAACACCTCTCTAGGGTAAAAATTGAGAGAGTTATGCATTGACAAAGTTGACCCTTTTTGCAAAATTGCCAAAAGTCAAATATGTCCAAAATTGCATTTTTTGCTAAATGGGCCCAACTTTTTATGCTTGCACTGAGTTTGTAATGTGATCCACGACCCATGAGCTCCTCCACTTGTCATTATTTTATTTTTGTTATTTATTTTGATTTTATTTCATTTAAATCAATATAAAATAATGAAAATATCAAAAATCAATTAAACCTTGAGATTTTGTGCATGATTAGAGTCATTATACAGCTGGAGACAAGATCAAATCGTGCAAGGCTTCATATAGACAGAAAAAGATTGAAAATTATAGTTTTTGAAAGATTTGGTGCAAGGAATAAATCATTGATCAATCTTCATAAATGGCAAAGATTTGATGCAAACTTTAACCCTCATGCACTCTATTATAGATAGTGAACAAAGGCAGACCAAAAGGAGAGGTGGAGAAATCGTGAAAGAGGCAGAACCAATTGCAAAATTTCAAAGAAAAAGTGCAGATCAAATTCCAAGTTGCAGGCTATCTCAAGCCATCCTAACCATACCAATCAATTGATGGACGTCTCGGGATCGTGTTTCAATCATTAGCAAGCCTCCCCACGCCCTGAAACGCGTTGTAGAAGTCACACGGTTAGCTTAGAAATTTGTTTTTGTTTTTATTGATTTATACATCATTTGCATGTTTTGATTACATATTCTTGTTCCTTATTGAGTTTGTAAGCTAATCACTATATTCAATTGCATTTTTATTGACTGTATGTAAAACTACCATGGCTAGGGTTTGTTCTTTGTTTTTAGGGGTTTCTTATACAGGAAAAATTGGGCATTGATAATCGTACCATGATGCTCGTGAGGTTGAAACGAGTTGATTGGTACCATTAGTTTTCATTTATCATACGCGTACAGGATTTTGGAATGGACAGGGGCTATACATACGCTTGATGTCTGTAGGTAAAGGTCAAGAAAACCTAAAGCGGCGGTGGGGAGGAAGACGACAATACATGGCGCTCCCTGACTTGCCAGTTTGAATTTCCCGCGTTGTTTGGCCTCATTAATTTATTTTTTGCATATTATATTTTGTGTTTATTTAACCTACAAGTTAACATCATGGTTCAGTTGGCTGGGACGAAGGCCTTTGATGCACACGTCCTGGGTTCGATCCCAGGCGTGTGCATTTTGTTATTTTCTTGATTATTCCAAGCAGATCTCATACATTACAGTAGCGCATGTCCACAAATGCATTTGTGCTCCACCATCAGATCCATCAGCCATGTGGATCCAATGTCACATGGCGAAGAGACCACCATGCGCCTGAGTCAATTATGCACACAGGATTGGGCAAAGTCAAAAGGGCCAGGAGTTTGTTGGGCCAAGAAAATCAGATTCACACCCTCTTTGCTAAACAATCAGACCCATTTTTTTTTCTTTTCTCTATTTATTTCTTTTATTTAAATTAATTTGCTTAATTATTTTTCACAAAATTAATCACTTTTCATAAAATCATAAAATCAATAGTCAAAAAATTAGATTTAGTTTTTTATATCAAATTTAATTTAATTAATTAAATTCAATTTAGGGCAATTTTAATTTGTTTCTCACAATTAAAATCGACTAGAAAACTAGGCTTAATTATTTGATTTAAATGTTTCCCTTTTGCAAATAAAATAAAAATCCAAAAAATAGGTTAATTTAATTATTTTTCTTAATTAAAATTAATTAGTAATTAGGTTCTTTTTTTTATTATTCAATTGAGCTTTATTTTCTCAAATAACAAAAATGATAAAAATGATTTTCCCTTTAAATTACAATTAGGTTTAGTCAAGGGTCAAAACCCTATTTAGCTCGTATTCGATTCATCGTGTGTGTTCATTATTTTTGCAATATTGATGTAACTGTCCATGGTATGTAATATTTTAATCTAGGACTTTCTATTATTTATCGTCTTTTACGGGTTTTTTGGCTATGTAATTAATCCCTACCCCGAAGCCTTGTAATAATGTAGGTTTACTTTCTCGCATTTTAATTCTCTCAAATATTTAACTGTCTAGATGTATGTTAATAGGATTGTATGACAAGATTGCATGAAAATTTAATACAGTTAGAAAAACCCTAATGTGCAAAGATAAATAACTGAAAATAATCTCTCGCACATATCACTCTTAGGGTATACTCTCACTTCGGTTGCCTTCGGTAAATGATCATTAAGTATAGGGTGTCTTAGTGGTTGCCCTCCTGTTTAACAAAGATCAAAATGTCCCGTTCGGAAATGTTGCCTCGGAAATGTTGCCTCGAATATGATCTTAAGACTTTAGGGTAATTACTAAGGTGTCCTAACCTTGCTTTAATAATCGTACGTCCCTTACAAATTGACCCTTACAACTCCAACGACGGTGCTACCTATTTATCAATAGTAGGATAGCGCTGTCTAAAGGAAACGAGAATAGAAATGATCCTTTTTCGAGTAGGTAGATGCTAGTAGGTACTTGCTCAAAACAAACTTTTCACACTTACACTTTTCAAAACAATTTTCAAAACAACTTCGTCACACCTTTGAGGACTGATACAAAGGTTATCACGAAGTCAAAACTTTTCAAAAACAAAGCACATACACAAGCAATTTTAAAAGAGGAGCAAGTACCTAAGAGCCCATGGATAACCATGGATAGAAAGGGTGCTAACACCTTCCATTTCTGTAATCTACCCCCCGTACTCAGAATATCTCGAAAAGGGATTTTTTTTTCAGTACTTTTTTCCTTTCCATGATTGGATAAAATAAAAGTCGGTGGCGACTCTTGCTTACCGCAACATTTTGCGAACAAAAAATGCAAAACGCAAACCAGCATTTCAAAACAGTCGATTCTGCCACCGTACCACAGAACTGGCGACTCTGCTGGGGAGTTTATAAGTGGGGTATACCTTAGGATCTAGTTAATCATATTTGCTTCTCTTGATTTCTTTGTCAGCTTTATTTTTGAGGGTTCTGTTTGGGGTTACTATAGATCCTAACCCGGATCTGGGGATACCTTTTAGGTAAGTAGCAATAAACTGTGAGGGAACTGTACGGCATAGACCGATACGGTTGAAGCAGTAGCTACGTTGATATGGCACATTGGTTGGTACTGGTATCCCTTGTGGAGAAACGAGGAGAATACGGGCTGCTGCATGGCATTGTTAAGCATCAACTAACCTTAGAACCTTTAATCGACCAACTTGGCCATTAGAAAGTAGTGAGATAGCCGGCCTCGGTGTAAAGCTGAGAACTGGTTGATACTCGATGCTACACTCATTGAAACCATACTCTCGAGATAGTTCCTGCCGCAAGAAAAGATTGCGTAAGCTGAAACCATGACCGATGGAGGATGGTCAGTGACATTGAGATCCTCTAGAACCCGGTTACTTTTTCTAGGACAGGTTGAAACCAACTTAACTTCAAGAGGGTATTACCTTTGACCTCATGCAAGCCTTAAACTTAAGGGCTTTGTGTGACTTGTTTGCCTTTGCCATGCCTGTTATCTGTTTTACCTGTAGTTTTTTTTATCATGGCGTCATGCATCATAACATGGCATTCATATTTCATTACACTAACCATTTCAAATACCAAGGGAATTTATCTTTGTTCTGTTTTGCAGATTATGGCTTTCGTGCCCAGAAATACCATCCGAGTTAACTTTGTACAAATACCTGCTCAACTTAAAGAGTTAGCCTCAAGAGTGTCCGAGACTTCTATGTTCATTGAGACATGGTCAGCTTCTTAGCCTGGTCACCTCAAATCTTGATGAGCAAATGATGAGTGTACTTTTCCAGTTCTTTGATCATGTGCATCATTGCTTCACCTTTCCAGATTACCAGTTGGTTCTCACCTTGGAAGAGCTCTGTCACCTGTTGGGCATATCCATCCTTGAAAAGGTACCCTTCACAGGTATGGAAAAGGTTCCTAGACCAGAAGACATTTCCTCAACTCTGCATCTGAAACGGGCTGATGTAGTATCCAATTGGGAAACACGAAGCGGGGTCGAAGTTTTATTAGCCGAATTTCTGATAGACCAGGCTCAGCTATTCTGGGATAGTTTGGATTTACAGGCTTTCGAGGATATCTTGGCTCTCCTTATCTATGGTTTGGTTCTCTTCCCGAATCCGGACTCCTTTGTAGATGTGAATGCTGTCAAGATTTTCCTTTCTCGCAATCATGTACCTACCCTGCTGGGTGATATCTTGCATGCCCTCTATAATCGTACCGTGCGAAGAAGAGGGACTCTTATGTGTTGCATGTCGTTGCTGTCAAGGTGGTTTATTTCGCACCTCCCTAAGTCTGTGCTAAAGAATGAAGAAGGTTTGGGTTGGTCCTATAGGATAATGTCACTTGCCCATACAAATATTCTTTGGAACTCTCGGGCTATGGAAGATACTGTTGTTATTGATCGGTGTGGGGGATACCCTAATGTCCCATTGCTTGGAATCATATGGGGTATAACCTACAATCCTTGTCTAGCTTTGCGACAATTTGGTCGTGCTCGAAGAGATGGTCCCCACGAGCTACTTCTTGAGGATATTGCATTTGACTACAAGGAATACGTTGAGGAGAATCGCCGGAGGTTTATACGAGCTTGGGGCATGGTGAACAGATCTGACCCTCAAGAGCTGGGACCAAGGACTTCCCTCCCTATGCAGCCTTACCTCCAATGGGTCCGAGCTCGTGCCCAGAAGCTTGGGATGCCCTATGAAGCCGTAATGCCAGTGATTGTAGAGCCCATCAATGAAGAGGGCATTCCTTACATGGTTCTTTATCCTTACATGGCCACTGATCCTGGGGAGTTGTAGAGGTCTTGGATTCAGCTGAAGGATGAGTTGGATACTTACCGGCAAAAGTACCACGAGCAAGAAAGGAAGATTTTGAAGCTCACCAGGCAGCTCGAAGAAGAAAGAGTGATCAATGACTACATCGGCACAAAGAGGAAGCGTCCATGGGACTTTTGAATTGGCTTTTCTAGTTTTAGATTTGTTTTCTATTTTATTTCTTTGTAACGCCTTAAAGGCATTGTTGAACCTTTTACAAGTTAATATAATAAAGTTTGTTTATTTTTTTGGTTTGCAAATTTAAATTTCCCGAAGTCTTTGAAATTATTACATGCGCATCCCATTATCATGCACACCATTACAGGTACCATTATAGGTTTCTCATCTTCTTCGCTGTTTATTTCAGCAGAAATGTCTTCTGATCAAGCCATAAAAGATCTTCAGGCACAGAACGCCCAATTCCAACATATGTTCTTAAGTCTGGCTAAAGGGCAAGAGGATTTGAAGACCCTGATTCTGAAAGAGAAGAAGAAGAAAAAGAAGGTTGGTATTCTGAACATAGGGAGAAGATTCGGAGAAAGGATAAGGCAATCAGCTGATCTGACCTCCTCATCCAAAGACAGGGAGAACCAAGAAATGACAAAGGACCCTAGTCCAGCAATTTCTGATAATGATACGGATTACGATGATGAACAATATCCTCCTGTTGTGGATAGGTACAAGCAGCTAGAAGACGGTCTGAGTGCTATGGAGATTCAGAAGATCCCTGGTTTGGATTTCGGAGAACTAAGACTGGTATCAAGAGTGGTGATCCCTATAAGTTCAAAGCTCCAGTTTTTCCAAGTACGATGGAGTATCCTGTCCAAAACTCCATCTCCGCTCGTACGTCAGAAAAATCCAACCTCACACTGCTGATAGAAATTTGTGGGTACACTTCTTTCAAGATAGTCTGTCAGGGACTCAACTTGAATGGTTTTATCAGTTGGAATGAGCCAGTGTCCAAAACTGGGAAGACCTTGCTGCTGCTTTTTACAAGCAGTATCAGTATAACGCCGACCTTGCTCCCACTCGTACTCATCTCCAGGGTATGTCTATGGGTGCAAGTGAAGGTTTTAAGGACTATGCTAAAAAATGGAGAGACTTGGCTGGAAGAGTCCAACCCCCTTTTTCTGATAGGGAGTTGGTTGACATGTTTCTAGGGACGCTATCTGGTCCATTTTTCAATCATCTGATCGGCAGTTCATCGTCTGGGTTTACTGAGTTGATTTTAACTGGAGAGAGAGTAGAAGCTGGCATTCAAAGTGGAAAGATACAGAAGGATGATTCATTAAGTGCAGTAAAGAAGCCTTTCACCGGTAGGAAGGAAGCTAGTGCAGTCTATGGCCCGAGGGGCCAAAACAGATCTGAATAGCGTCAAACGGTAAATGCTGTAGTGATATCAAGACCAACAGTTGCACCACAATACAACAATCAACAAAGAATGGAAAGACCACAGAGGCAGTTCACCCGACTCAATATGACCTTGTCTCAAATTCTACCACAACTATTGAAGACCAATCTGGTAACTCTGAGGGAAGCCCCGAAGAACCCCAACACCACATCTCCCCGCTATAACCCGAACGCCCGTTGCGCCTATCACTCCGAAAGTCCAGGTCATGATACAAACAACTGTTGGGCCTTGAAAAATAAGGTGCAGGACCTGATCGAATCTAAAGAGATTGAGTTTGACGCTCCGGAGAAGCCCAACGTCATAATTGCTCCCATGCCCAAACATGGTCATGGAGTAAATGTTGTAGGCGATGATTTATTTGTGACCTCTGTGGAAGAAATTTCTAATCCTTTGATGACGGTTAAGAAGAATTTGTTGTTGGCCGGTTTATTTCCGGGTTATGGTGAAGGTTGCCACATGTGCTCGATTCTACCTACTGGTTGTCGCTTATTGAAATCAGGTATTCAGCACCTGATGGATAACAAAGAGATCTTGTTCGAAAAGACTATGATTCTGTTGGTTCCAATTGAAGATGTTGCCATCATAACAATTTCCGCCAATCCTTCCAAGGTTCCCTCGAGAAAACCTTTTAGGATTACACCCGTCCCAAGAATTACTCCGTTAATAATTATTGTCGCTGGTCCTATCCCATACACTTCGGATAAGGTTGTCCCTTGGCACTATGGTGCTGATGTGTATTACCATGGAGTTAAACAAAACTTGAAAAGTGAGGAACCTGATGTTGATATCAGTAATATTGTCGGGGATAGCAAGGTCAACAGAAGCGGAAGACTCTTTTCTCCCGATATTTCCCCTCCGAATGTCCACAAACCTATTGTCATTCAATCTGCTAGTACATCAACTACTATCCCAGTTCATATTCCAATCATCACCCCTGTCGTCGAGCCATCTGGGACTCGGGGAAAAGAAATCATAGGTGAGCCTGCCTGGACGGAGGCACCTAAGAAGATCATTGTAGAAACCTCTAAACAAGAGATAGAGGAAATTTTGAAAATCATCAAGAGGAGTGACTACAATGTAGTTGAGCAGTTGGGGCAGACCCCGTCAAAAATCTCCTTGTTGTTTTGTTCTGAAGCACATGCAAAGGCTTTAATTGCATTCCTCAAAACTGCACATGTGCCGCAAGAAACTTCAGTCGATCAATTCAAAGATTACGTAGCTAGCCTGACTACCGGCAATGGGTTGGGTTTCTCAGATGCAGATCTGACTGCTAAGGGGAGAAATCATAATGATGCTCTGTACATCTCGATCTAGTGCAGGGGCACTACTATGGCCCATGTACTGGTGGATACCGGGTCCTCATTGAATGTTCTACCAAAAAACCATTAGACCATCTGGACTGTGAAGGTTTGATTCTAAAGCCGAGCAATATTGTGGTCAGGGCTTTCGACGGGTCAAAGAGAATGGTGCACAGGGAGGTGGACATCCCTGTTAAAGTTGGATCTCATACTTTTGCATCCACCTTCTATGTGATGGATATCAGACCATCATATTCTTGCTTGTTTGGTCGCCCTTGGATTCATAAGGCTGGGGCAGTGACTTCCACGCTCCATCAAATGCTGAAATATCTGGTGAAGGGGAAGATCGTCACGGTGCAAGGTGAGGAGGAGTATATGGTGAGTCATCTCAATTCCTTCCGCTACATGGAGATGGACAGGGAATTCATCGAAACCCCTTGTCAGAACTTTGAAGAGGTCCCTCAGACTTTGGCGTCAACTGAAGTTGCTACCAACAAACCTCCACTAAAGATGGTTTCTCTCAAGGATGCCAGGACTGTAATTGAAGAAGGTGGGTGTCCCAATTGGGGTCAGCTCCCTGATTTCATGCACAAAACTGACAAATTTGGTTTGGGCTTTACTACAGGGGCTCAAAGGGCTATTAGGTGCACACGGATTGGAAGACCTCCTCTGCACATCAGCAATCAAGGAGTTAATGCAATTGAAGATGGTGAAGAAGATTCAGATATCGACAGCTGGATCTACCCAACAACCAATGGTGGATTGAACAACTGGACGGCAAATGACTTCATACTTGTTTCTTTTATTCCACATTAATTGACTTTTGTTTCAATAGTTGTAATAGACAGTTTGAAACTTTACGGCCCGGTGCTTTGCCCGAGGCACCTTGGCTTTGCTTGTGAGGGTTTATTATTTGTCATTTTTCATATATCATTAATAAAACATTGGACGTTTTCTTGCATTAAAAATTTTGTGCTCTTTGTTTTTCTTTTATGTCTCCCACTCTATCAAAACAGCTATTCTCTTACACACACTCACGTATCATAATGCAGATCCATATCCACTCTAGATCCCATTGATAACAACTCTGCTACTTCCAGTTATGACTTCGAAAATACGATCAACCAAGCCGAGGATGAAGGTGAGGATGATTGTGAGGTGCCTGGAGAACTTTCTAGACTGTTACAACAAGAAGAAAGGGCCATAAAGCCTCATGAAGAGCCGGTTGAGTCAGTGAATTTGGGTACACAGGAAGACATGAAAGAGGTTAAGATAGGTGCGAATCTGGAGTTTAGTGTCAAGCAACGGTTGATACAAATTCTACGCGACTATGTTGAGATCTTCGCCTGGTCTTATGAAGATATGCCTGGTTTGGATACTGATATTGTGGTTCATCACTTGCCAACTAAAGAAGACTGCCCTCCGGTAAAACAGGAGGTCCGCCGTATGCGCCCTGAGATGTCAGAGAAAATCAAGGCGGAAGTCATGAAACAGTTCGACGCAGGGTTCTTAGCTGTCACTTCTTATCCGCAGTGGGTTACCAACGTCGCTTTGGTACCTAAGAAGGACGGTAAGGTACGGATGTGTATGGACTACCGAGATCTGAATAGGGTAAGCCCCAAGGATGATTTCCCACTTCCTCATATCGATGTTCTGGTTGACAACACCGCGCAGCATAAGATCTTTTCTTTCATGGATGGTTTTTCTGGCTACAACTAGATCAAGATGGCTCCTGAAGACATGGAGAAGACAACCTTCGTTACACAGTGGGGCACCTTTTGTTACAAGGTAATTCCTTTTGGGTTGAATAATGTTGGGGCAACTTATCAGTGCGTCATGGTCGCTTTGTTCCACGACATGATTCACCATGAGATCAAAGTTTATGTTGATGACATAATAGCTAGGTCTCAGACTAAGGAAGAGCACGTTGATCATCTCCAGAAATTATTCGACAGGTTGAAGACGTACAAGCTGAGGTTGAATCCGAACAAGTGCACCTTCGGGGTAAGGTCTGGTAAGCTTCTAGGTTTTGTTGTCAGTGATAAAGGTATTCATGTGGACCCTGCAAAGGTAAAATCCATACAAGATATGCCATCTCCCCGCACAGAAAAGGAAGTTAGAGGCTTTTTGGGACGTCTGAACTACATCTCCCGGTTCATTTCACAATTGACTGCCACTTGTGAGTCAATCTTCAAGTTGCTGAAGAAAGATCAAGTGGTAAAGTGGAATGAGGAATGCCATACCGCTTTTGAAAGAATCAAGGAATACCTTCAAGAGCCACCAATTCTGATGCCTCCAGTTGAAGGAAGACCTTTGATCTTATACTTGACAATGCTAGACGGTTCAATGGGGTGCGTGCTTGGGTCGAAAATAGCATGCTATTTACTACCTTAGCAAAAAGTTTACCGACTGTGAGACCCGATACTAATTGCTCGAGAAAAATTGCTGCGCTTTGGCATAGGCTGCTCGCCGGCTGAGACAGTATATGCTGACTCACACCACTTTGTTGATATCAAAGATGGATCCAATCAAGTATATTTTCAAAAATCCCGCCCTCTCCGGAAGGATAGCAAGATGGAAGATGATCCTAACCGAGTATGACATCCAATACACAACCCAAAAATCAATCAAGGGGAGTGTATTAGCGGATCATTTGGCGCATCAGGCTGTGGATGACTACCAGTCCATGAATTTCGAGTTCCCGGATGAGAATATCATGTTGGTAACCGACTCTTAAGAACCTGGACCGAATGAAGGACCCAAGGAAGGATCTCGATGGTCTATGTATTTTGATGGAGCCTCGAACGCGTTGGGTAATGGCATTGGTGTTGTAATTATATCTCCTGAAGGCTATCATACTTCGTTCACCACCCGACTATGTTTTAACTGCACCAACAATATGGCAGAGTATGAAGCATGTATCATGGGTCTTCGAGTTGCTATTGACCTGAGGATTAAGTTCTTGAGTGTATTTGGAGATTCTGCTCTGGTGATCAGTCAGATCAAAGGCGAGTGGGATATGAAGCACCCAAATCTTATTCCTTACAAGGAATATGTACTGACGTTACTCCCACACTTTGAGGAGATAACCTTTGAACACTTCCCAAGAGAGGAGAATCAGTTGGTGGACACGTTAGCTACCATGTCTTCTATGTTCAAGGTCAGGTGGGACAATGAATCTCCCCAGATTACCATTGAGAGGTTGGATGAACCCGCGCATTACTGTGACATTGAGACTGAAGAGGTAGCAGATAAACCTTGGTTTCACGAGGTAAAGAGGTATCTTGAGGCTCAAGAATACCCCGAGGGGGCATCTGTTAATGATAAGAAGTTTCTGAGAAGGTTCGTTGCGAAGTTCTTCATCAGTAATGGAATCCTTTATAAGCGTAACCACGATTCAACCTTACTGTGATGCATGGACAAGAGCGAGGCAGAAAGAATCATGGCAGAGTTACATGAAGGTACCTTCGAAACTCATTCCAGTGGACATACCATGGCGAAGAAAATCCTACGGGAAGGATATTACTGGTCCACTATGGAAGTCGATTGTTATCAGCACTCTCGAACCTGTCACAAGTGCCAAGTCTATGCTGATAAGGTGCATATACCTCCAGTTCCTCTGAATGTTTTGCAGCTCCTTGGCCTTTTTCAATGTGGTGCATCGACATGATTAGCGAGATCAGACCTACTGCGTCTAATGGGCATCGCTTCATTATGGTAGCCATTGATTATTTTACAAAGTGGGTTGAGGCAGCTTCCTTCGCTACAGTAACCAAAAACGTCGTGGCGTGGTTTATCCGACAGAATCTGATTTGTCGATATGGTGTACCAGAAAGGATCATTACAGATAATTGTACAAATCTCAACAACACAATGATCACTGAGCTTTGCAAACAGTTTAAGATACAGCATCATAACTCTTCACCCTACCGGACGAAGATGAATGGGGTTGTTGAAGCGGCTAACAAGAATATCAAGAAGATTGTGCAGAAGATGACAGTGACATATAAAGACTGGCGCGAGATGTTACCATTCGCTCTTCATGGGTACCGTACCTCAGCACGGACGTAGACAGGGGTAACACCCTACTCTTTGGTGTATGGCATGGAGGCAGTCCTACCCATCGAAGTCCATATACCCTCTCTCAGAATTATGAAGGATGCGGGTTTGAACGAAGACGACTGGATCCAAACCCGACTTGATCAGCTGAATTTAATCGATGAAAAGAGACTTATTGCTATTTTCCATGGTCAGACGTATCAAAAGCGAATGATCAAGGATTTTAACAAGAAAGTCAGACGTCAAGAATATCAAGTCGGGGATCTAGTGATCAAGCGCATCATACTACCGCAAGGTGATCCCAGGGGAAAATGTCCCCCACATACGAAGGGCCATTTGTGGTTAAGAATATTTTCTCGGGAGGAGCTATGATTATAACCACCATGGATGGTGACGACCTTCCTCACCCCGTCAATGCAGACATAGTGAAAAAATACTATGCATAATCAAAGACCCACTAGGTAGACTGGCCTAGGCAAAAATAAGGGCTTCCCGGCGAACCAAAAGGGTTCGGGCAAAAGTAAGGGATGAAAATGAAAAAAAAACTATACACCCGGCAAGTCGAGAACCTGAAAAGGCGGCTTGGGCAAAAAAGGGTATCCCGGTGGATTGAAAACCCGAAAGGGTGGTCCAGGCAAAAATTAGGGATTGAAGCGTAACACTATGTCTCATTGTATCATCTTGCAACAAGACTTCGGTATCGACTATCAAGCTCGGACGGCACCAATCAATCTAATCCACCTTCGGCCAAGTAGCAAAGTGATGAGACGCTTGACGATATAAAGGAAATAGCAGAGTTGGAACCCAATGGGGTCGTTTCACATAGCTGTTTTTCTTTCTTTTATAAATTGTAATTTCTTTTGGTGGCGTTCTCTTACTAGGACGTCAGCCTCTTTGTACAAAAATGCCTGTTACGGGACAACTTCAAAAATCAATACAATTCATATTCCCAAAGAATTTTCAACTTGTTTTTCTTTTTTCTGTTTTGTTTTGCAAGAACGTCCAATGATCTATTTTTGATATATGCATTTGAAAATAATTGATGCTCATAAATATTTACATAAGAAACAAAAGACGATTACTCGTAATTCCAGGAACAGGGACAAACAAAAAGTGCCCAAACCTTACAGTTACTTTGCCCACCGGGTATTGGGATAGAGTCAGCTTTAGAATACGAGCAGTGGTACCTATATTCCCCACAGAGTAAAAAGTATCCAAACACAGTGGTGTTAACTTTCCCAACAGGGAACAACTCTCCCCAGCTAAGGTTCACATTTGCGAGTGAGTCAGTAAGTTTTTCCCCAAGCAGAGTTTATTTCTCTCACAAGCAGAAATTCAATCTCCGACAGAATTCATTATCACCGGCAACGGAAATTCATCCCCAGCTGAGTTTATTTCTCCAAATCAACATAATCCATCGACAGAGTATCTCATCTCTGACAGAATTATTCCCCGCAGAGTTATCCTCAGGCAGGGTCTCTTCCGGCAGAATATTCGCCAGCCAAGGGGCAAATCCCCAGCACGGTCATCTTTGTTCACCATCCCCAACAGGGGGGAACTATGTTTCATGGAAATCAGGGATTTATTTTCCCCGATTCTGATTATCACGTCAGCATTTCGTGTCCATACATCATGACATATGCATACACCACATATAACATGGTCTCATTTATTTTGAGAATGTCAACACACAATGCATCTCATGCATCGCACATAACTAACCCTGTATTTGTTTCAAGAAAGACAGTTATTATCAACAACTTCCAGGAGGTCCATGATCAACACTCGAAGCTAAACAAAGTAATTATCAGTGCGAAAAAAGTAACCCTACTATCCAGGTTCCTTCTCACAGCCCTACTATCCAGGCTTTCATATCAAAGTAACCCTACTATCCAGGTTCCTTCTCACAGCCCTACTATCCAGGCTCTCATATCGAAGTAACCCTACCATCCAGGTTCCTTCTCACAACCCTACTATCCAGGCTTTCATATCGAAGTAACCCTACTATCCAGGTTCCTTCTCACAGCCCTACTATCCAGGATTTCATATCGAAGTAACCCTACTACCCAGGTTCCTTCTCACAGCCCTACTATCCAGGCTTTCATATCGAAGTAACCCCACTATCCAGGTTCCTTATTACAGCCCTACTATCCAGGCTCTCATATCGAAGTAACCCTACCATCCAGGTTCCTTCTCACAGCCCTACTATCCAGGCTTTCATATAGAAGTAACCCTACTATCCAGGTTCCTTCTCACAGCCCTACTATCCAGGCTTTCATATCGAAGTAACCCTACTACCCAGGTTCCTTCTTACAGTCCTATTATCCAGGCTTTTATATCGAAGTAACCCCACTATCCAGGTTCCTTCTCACAGCCCTACTATCCAGACTTTCATATCGAAGTAACCCCACTATCAAGGTTCCTTCTCACAGCCCTACTATCCAGGATTTCATATCGAAGTAACCCTACTACCCAGGTTCCTTCTCACAGCCCTACTATCCAGGCTTTCATATCGAAGTAACCCCACTATCCAGGTTCCTTCTCACAACCCTACTACTCAGGCTTTCATATTGAAGTAACTTTATTGTCCAGGTTCCTTCTCATAACCTTACTATCTGGGTTTTCTTCCTTTATTATCCCTAGACAGCAGTCCACAACACTGTAAGACCGAGACCCGATCAAACACAATTGATTTCACATTCCCCCAGAAAGTCACGGTGTATCATATACCTCGACCAGATACGCAGTTCACCTCCGCTTCCCAAACCGAAATCCTTCCCCAGTAGAGTAACAGACAACTGAAGATCCTAAAACTCTATTTCTCTCCCAAGACAAGGACCAACATTCCCTAGCAGAGTCCTCCTCAACAACAGGTACACGGGTTCTCGCAAAAGAATCTCCTATGTGATCGACACTTCTTCGGATGGCATCTTTAAGCCCATCTTCCATCGTTGACTTCCAAATGGCATCTATAAGCCCATTCCCGATATCGCAAGACAAGTATCACTTCATACGAGTGCAAATTTCTGGGCACTCTAGAGTTCAATCATCTTCCACCTTCAAATCACAAAAGGCAGACAAGCCAATCTACATCCTCAGGTTTAAGAAGATTGAACAAGGGCAGCTGTTGTACCCCAAAATTTTCCCTCCCGTGTTTCTCAATACATGTCAAGTGAGGTCCTCAAATTGCTCAAGGAAGTCCAAGGGTTGACCAGACAAACTCTCTCCTAAGGCAGTCTATCTCAAATTAGGGTTTCATTTTGCATCAAGATGCTTGAGTCCAAAGGATCCCAAATTCTCACCATTTTCCTAATATGTTCTCAAGATCATCCATGTCAATTTTCAAGCTTTGCAGAGGAAGTTTGCTTAGTCAACTGCTCAAATGCCTGAAAATCGACTGTGTTAGGGTAAAAGTCAACTATGGCCCACATACAGTCAAACTTCAAGATTTTTGGTCAACATTCTCATTTTGAAGTATTATTCATCATTTGATCAAGGGTTGATCATGATTCCTCAAGGATTGCTCACAATTCATCAAAACCCAAAAGTTGCTAAATTAGGGTTTTGTAGGAAAAGTCAACTCAACTTTGACCAAGCATAACTTTCCCATACTTTATCAAAAATGACCCATCCAAATCTAATTTTGAAGAGGATGTAATTCCCTACAATTCATCTTCAGCTCCCAAGTTCAAAATATGCATTCACAAGAAGATATGAATTTGGACATTATAGGTCATTTTGAAAAGTCAACAAAAACACCTTTTGGGTCAAAGCTTCATACATGAACATGGAATACTCAATTGAGATAACATAAAAAGGGTTGCTTAGATGACATCTTAAGCTTTCTAAAAAGTCCAAGAACACCTCTCTAGGGTCAAAATTGAGAGAGTTATGCATTGACCAAGTTGACCCTTTTTGCAAAATTGCCAAAAGTCAAATATGTCCAAAATTGCATTTTTTGCTAAATGGGCCCAACTTTTTATGCTTGCACTGAGTTTGTAATGTTATCCACGACCCATGAGCCCCTCCACTTGTCATTATTTTATTTTTGTTATTTATTTTGATTTTATTTCATTTAAATCAAATAAAATCAATATAAAATAATGAAAATATCAAAAATCAATTCAACCTTGAGATTTTGTGCATGATTAGAGTCATTATACAGCTGGAGACAAGATCAAATCGTGCAAGGCTTCATATGGACAGAAAAAGATTGAAAATGCATGTTTTGGAAATATTTGGTGCAAGGAATAAATCATTGATCAATCTTCATAAATGGCAAAGATTTGATGCAAACTTTAACCCTAATGCACTCTATTATAGATAGTGAACAAAGGCAGGCCAAAAGGAGAGGTGGAGAAATCGTGAAAGAGGCAGAACCAATTGCAAAATTTCAAAGAAAAAGTGCAGATCAAATTCCAAGTTGCAGGCCATCTCAAGCCATCCTAACCATGCCAATCAATTGTTGGACGTCTCGGGATCGTGTTTCAATCATTAGCAAGCCTCCCCATACCCTGAAACGTGTTGTAGCAGTCACACAGTTATCTTAGAAATTCGTTTTCGTTTTTATTGATTTATACATCAT
Source organism: Vicia faba (assembly GCA_948472305.1). Classification (NCBI taxonomy): domain Eukaryota; kingdom Viridiplantae; phylum Streptophyta; class Magnoliopsida; order Fabales; family Fabaceae; genus Vicia; species Vicia faba. The sequence goes on along the minus strand of OX451740.1, from coordinate 1,299,614,389 downwards.
TTGCACGTTTTGATTACATATTCTTGTTCCTTATTGAGTTTGCAAGCTAATCACTATATTCAATTGCATTTTTATTGATTGTATGTAATACTGCCATGGCTAGGGTTTGTTCTTTGTTTTTAGGGGTTTCTTATACAGGAAAAATTGGGCATTGATAATGGTACCATGATGCTCGTGAGGTTGAAACGAGTTGATTGGTACCATTAGTTTTCATTTATCATGCGCGTACAGGATTTTAGAATGGACATGAGCTATACCTACGCTTGATGTCTATAGGTAAAGGTCACAAAACCTAAAGCGACAGTGGGGAGGAAGACGACAATACGTGGCGCTCCCTGACTTGCCAGTTTGAATTTCGCGCGTTGGTTGGCCCTATTAATTTGTTTTTTGCATATTATATTTTGTGTTTATTTAACCTACAAGTTAACATCATGGTTCAGTTGGCTGGGATGAAGGCTTTTGATGCACACGTCCTGGGTTCGATCCCAGGCGTGTGCATTTTGTTATTTTCTTGATTATTCCAAGCAGATCTCATACATTATAGTAGCGCATGTCCACCAAATGCCTTTGTGCTCCACCATCAGATCCATCAGCCATGTGGATCCAACGTCACGTGGCGAAGAGACCACCATGCGCCTGAGTCAAGCATGCACACAGGATTGGGCAAAGTCAAAAGGGCCAGGACTTTGTTGGGCCAAGAAAATCAGATTCACACCCCCTTTGCTAAACAATCAGGCCCATTCTTTTTTCTTTTCTCTATTTATTTCTTTTATTTAAATTAATTTGCTTAATTATTTTTCACAAAATTAATCACTTTTCATAAAATCATAAAATCAATAGTCAAAAAATTAGATTTAGCTTTATATATCAAATTTAATTTTATTAACTAAATTCAATTTAGGGCAATTTTAAATTTTTTCTCACAATTAAAATCAACTAGAAAACTAGGCTTAATTCTTTGATTTAAATGTTTCCCTTTTGCAAATAAAATAAAAACTTAAAAAATAGGTTAACTTAATTATTTTTCTTAATTAAAATTAATTAGTAATTAGGTTCTTTTTTTTATTATTCAATTGAGCTTTATTTTCTCAAATAACAAAAACGATAAAAATGATTTTCCCTTTAAATTACAATTAGGTTTAGTCAAGGATCAAAACCCTATTTATCTCGTATTCGATTCATCGCGCGTGTTTTTTATTTTTGCAATATTGATGTAACTGTCCACGGTATGTAATAGTTTAATCTAGGACTTTCTTTTATTTATCGTCTTTTGCGGGGGTTTTGGCTATGTAATTAATCCCTACCCCGAAGCCTTGTAATAGTGTAGGTTTACTTTCTCGCATTTTAATTCTCGCAAATATTTAACTGTCTAGATGTATGTTAATAGGATTGTATGACAAGATTGCATGAAAATTTAATACAGTTAGAAAAGCCCTAATGTGCAAAGATAAATAACTGAAACTAATCCCTCGCACATATCACTCTTAGGGTATACTCTCATTTCTGTTGCCTTCGGTAAACGATCATTAAGTATAGGGTGTCTTACTGGTTTCCCTCCTGTCTAACAAAGATCAAAATGTCCTGTTCGGAAATGTTGCCTCGGAAATGTTGCCTCAGAAATGTTGCCTCGGAAATGTTGCCTCGAATATGATCTTAAGACTTTAGGGTAATTACTAAGGTGTCCTAACCTTGCTTTAGTGATCGTACGTCCCTTATGAATTGACCCTTACAACACCAATGACGGTGCTACCTATTTCTCAATAGTAGGATAGCGCTGTCTAAAGGAAACGAGAATAGAAATGATCCTTTTTCGAGTAGGTAGATGCTAGTAGGTACTTGCTCAAATCAAACTTTTCACACTTACACTTTTCAAAACAATTCTCAAAACAACTTCGTCACACCTTTGAGGAATGATACAAAGGTTATCACGAAGTCAAAACTTTTCAAAAACAAAGCACATACACAAGAAATTTTAAAAGAGGAGCAAGTACATAAGAGCCCATGGATAAACATGGATAGAAAGGGTGCTAACACCTTTCCTTTCTATAATCTACCCCCCGTACTCAGAATATCTCGAAAAAGGATTTTTTTTTTTCTGTACTTTTTTCCTTTCCATGATTGGATAAAATAAAAGTCGGTGGCGACTCTTGCTTACCGCGACATTTTGCGAACAAAAAACGCAAAACGCAAACCAGCATTTCAAAATAGTCGGTTCTGCCACCGTATCACAGGTCACAATTCTCGAAACGTGAGAAGTTTTAGTGGTTGTCCTCTAGTTTGAAAAGATCACAAGCCCTCAATGACCCTCTCGATGTTGCCTTGGTTAAAAGTGATCTTAGAACTTTAGGACAGTTACTAAAATTTCTTGCCAAGTTGCCTTCGTGACCGTATCGTCCCTTCGATTATCTCTCAAACATCCAACGATAGGGATACCTACTCACTAATAGTAGGATAGCACTGTCTAAAGGATAGGAGGAAAAGAACAAACTTTTTCGAGTACAACTAGATAGCTGTTAGATGCTTGCTCAAATAAAACAAACTTTTTACACTTACGCATTTCAAAAACATTCGCTTTGTCAACACTCTTGAGGACTGATACAAGATTTATCATAAAGCGAATCGCCGCACTAAGGCATTTTCAAAACAAATTTTCAAAACACATAAAAGCATAAGGTATTTCAAATGAGCTAAGCATCTAAGAGCCTGTAGAAAACTACGGATGGAAAGGGTGCTAACACCTTCCCTTTCCATAATCTACCCCCCTTACTCAGAAAACTCTTGAAAAGGTCTTTTCTGTTCTTTTCACCCTTTCCTTAATTTGGATAAAAGAAAAGTCAGCGGTGACTCTTGCTTACCGCAACATTTATGAACACAAATGCAAAACCAGTATTAACAGTCGGTTCTGCCACCGTATCACAGGAAGATTCAACCCCATACTGCTGACTTAAAGTTATGGGTTCACTTCTTTTAGGAAAGTTTGTCTGGTACACAACTCGAGTGGTTCTATCAACTGGAGGGAACTAACATTCGCACTTGGGAGGATTTGGCTTCTTCTTTTTACAAGCAGTATCAATACAATGCTGAACTAGCACCAACTCGTGTGCAATTATAAAATATGACTATGGGCTCGAATGAAGGGTTCAAAGAGTATGCCCAAAAGTGGAGAGATCTGGATGGACAAGTTCAACCTCCACTATCTGATAAGGATCTGGTTGATATGTTCATGGGCACTTTGACATGGCCATTCTTTAAAATTATGATTAGAAGCTCCTCATATGGTTTCATTGAGCTGATTCTAACTGGAGAATATGTCTAAAGTGGTATCAAGAGCGGAAAAATTCCAGTGGTTGCGTCTTTAAGTGTTGTAAAGAAGACATTTAGCCGAAAGAAAGAAGCTAATGTTGTTTATGGCCAGAAGGTTCGTGTTAGAAGTGACCGTAATCATGCGACTATTCAACAACAATAATAACAACAACAACAACAATAGGGTAATCAGCATAGGTCAGACGCACCGAGAAGATAATTTACTAAGATTAGCATGCCATTGTCTCAGGCATTGTAGCATCTTCTGAAAGGGAGTTGATAACATTAAGGGAGCCTCCTCAGAACCCCAACACCTCATATCCTCTCTACAATCCAAATGTGAAGTGTTCCTACCATTCCAACATTCATGGGTACGACACCAATAACTGTTGGGCCCTGGAAAACAAAATTCAGGATATGGTTAATAACAAAGAGACTGAGTTTGATCCTCCAAAGACTCTGAATGTAATTACTGCACCAATGTTGAAGCATGACAAAGGTGTAAGTGCTATTGATGATGTCATTTATGTTGCTACTATAAGTGAATTGGTTACTTCCCTCCCAATTATCAAAGAGAATCTGTTGCAGGCTAGTTTATTTCCGAATTATATTGAAAGATATTACTGATGTGCAGCCCAACCTAATGGTTGCAAAATACTAAAGAAAGGCATTCAACACCTAATAGACAATCACATAATTCTGGTTGAGAAGATTTCATCTGCTGAGAATCTATTTCAAGACTTATCTGTAATATTCGGCCCTCCTGTCAGGATCACCTCCAAAGTCCTGTAAGGATTACTGCCAATCCAAAAGTTGCTCCTCTAATCATCACTACACATGGAACTATTCCATATTCCTCAGATAAAGCTATTCCTTAGAACTATGGATCCAACGTATACTACCATGGCATCGAGCAACAACTACCAACTACTGAAGATGAAAGTGTTAAAACTATTGATTCCAACATTGACAATATTGCTAGGACCAGTAAGGTTACTAGAAGCGGAAGGGTTTTCTCCCCGGAAATATCTCTGAAGATTGTTGTTACACTTGTTCGAGTTACTTCTACCGAGTCAACTACTAAGGCTCAGGGAAAAGAGCAAATAACAGAGCCTACCCAGACGGAGGCACCTAAAGAAGTTGCAGTTGAAGACACCTCTAGGCAAGAGTTGGAGGAGGTTTTGAAGATTATCCATAAGAGCGACTATAATATGGTTGAACAGCTGGGGAAGACCCCATCTAAGATTTCTATGTTATCCCTATTATTGTGTTCTGAAGCCCATGCACAAGCTTTGGTGAAATTCTTAAAGTCTGCTCATGTGCCACAAGAGATTTTTGCCGATCAATTTGAGGACTATATTGCTAGCTTAACGACTGACAATGGGTTAGGCTTTTTTTATGGCGACTTGACTCCTGAGGGAAGAAACCATAACAAGGTCCTGTATGTCTCCATTGAATGTAGGGGAACTACTTTAGTTGATGTTTTAGTTGATATTGGTTCCTCGTTAAGTGTGCTACCGAAGTGCGCTCTTGATAGACTTGATTGTGAGGGGGTTGTGCTGAAACCCAGTGATATTATAGTTCGAGTCTTTGACGAATTGAAAAGGATGGTACACGGTGAAGTGGGTCTTTCGATCAAGGTAGGTTCACAAGTATTAGAATCTACCTTATATGTAATGTATATTCGGCCAACTTATTCTTGGTTACTAGGGCGCCCATGGATCTGTGGGGCAGGCGTTGTTACCTCAATCCTACACCAGAAGTTAAAATATCTTGTGAATGAAAAGGTTGTTACTGTCTGCGGTGAATATGAGTATATGGTTAGCCACTTGAACTCTTTCTGGTATGTAGAGATGGACGGTGAATTCATCGAGACTCCCTGTCAGACTTTTGAAGTTATCCCTCCTGCCTCAACTGAAGACGTCTCTTCCATTCCCAAAGTTACCAGGGTTCCACCCAGAATGGCTTCACTGAAAGACGCTAAAGTTGTTGTAGAAGAAGGTGGTTGTACTACTTGGGGTCAACTTCCTGACATTCCATATAAATCTAACAAATTTGGTTTGGGTTTCACTGTAGAGGGTCAGAGAGATGTTTGTCGCACTCGTGCTGGAAGACCACCATTCTGTGTTAGCAACAATAGAGTCAATGCTATAGAATATGCTGACAGTGATTATGATCTTGACAGCTAGATCTTTCCCACCATTGGCAACGAGCCCAACAACTGGAAGACTCGAGACATCATCTCTATCTCCTTTAGTCAGGAGTAATTACTACTTTTTGTTTTTATTACTTTCAAGTTTTGGTTATATAATTCTTTAAACAAAGACTTTAAGCCTTGTGTCTTACCCGGGGCACAATGGTTCATTTGTTAAGGGTTGTCAGATCATAAACATATTTTCATTTAATAAAGAATTGGATGTTTTGCATTCAAATTTTGCACTCTATGTCTTTCTTTTACTTTTCATCACTAACTATGTGTTCTTACACACACATACACAATAAATTGCAGATCCACATCCACTCTGGATCCTGTTGATAATGATTCTGCTATTGCCACTTATGACTTTGAAAATCCAATCTACCAAGCCAAGGAAGAAGGCGAGGAAGATTGTGAAATATCTTGAGAACTTGCTAGACTATTAATACAAGAGGAAAAGGCTATACAACCACATGAAGAGACAGTCGAGGTTGTAAAATTGGGGTCTTAAACAGACAGAAAAGAAGTCAAGATAGGCGCCAACTTATAGGGCATTGTCAAGAACAGGTTAATCCAAATGTTGCACGACTATGTTGAGATCTTTTCTTGGTCATACGAAGACATGCCAGGGCTCGATACTAATATTGTGGTTCACCGACTGCCGATGAAAGAGGGTTGTTCTCCAATAAAGCAGAAAGTTCATTGCATGCATCCCGAGATGTCAGAAAAGATCAAGGTCGAGGTTATGAAACAATTCAATGCGGGATTCTTGGAGGTTACCTCATATCCTCAATGGGTTGCAAACGTAGTTCTGGTACCAAAGAAAGATGGCAAGGTACGTATGTGTGTAGACTACAGAGATCTGGACAGGGCAAGCCCCAAAGATGACTTCCCACTGCTATATATAGATGTTTTGGTCGACAACACCGCTCAACATAAGGTATTCTCCTTCATGGATGGATTCTTGGGTTATAATCATATCACGATGGCACCTGAAGACATGGAAAAAACAACCTTCATCACACAGTGGGGCACTTTCTGCTACAAGGTTATGCCTTTTGGGTTGAAGAACTCCAGTGCAACATATCAATGCATCATGGTAGCTTTATTCCATGATATGATCCATCACGAGATAGAGGTCTACATCAATGATATGATAGCCAGATTGCAATCCGAAGAATAAAATCTTGACCATCTACACAAGTTGTTTTAAAGGTTGAAAAAGTACAAGTTGAGGTTGAATCTGAACAAGTGCACTTTTGGGGTGAGATCCGGTAAGATCCTGGGTTTCACTGTCAGTGGTAAAGGTATCAAAGTTGATCTCGCTAAGGTCAAAGCTATTTAAGAAATGCTTGTTCCCTGTACTAAGAAGGAAGTCAGAGGTTTCTTGGGACGACTGAATTACATTGCTCGATTCATTTCTCATTTGACCGCTACTTGTGAGCCAATCTTCAAGTTGTTGAAGAAAAATCATGTAGTAAAATGGAACGACGACTGTCAGACAGCCTTTGATAAGATCAGACAGTACTTACAAGAACCTCCAATCCTGATGCCACCAGTTGAAGGAAGACCTATGATTATGTACCTAACAGTGTTAAAGAACTCAATGGGGTGTGTACTGGGCCAACATGACGAGTCTGGTCAAAAAGAGCATGCAATATACTACCTTAGCAAAAAGTTTACCGACTGTGAAACAAGATACTCACTACTTGAGAAAACTTGTTGCGCTTTGGCATGAGCTGCTCGTCGACTAAGACAGTATATGCTAACTCATACCACCTTGTTGATCTCTAAGGTGGATCCAATCAAATACATATTCGAGAAGCCCGCTCTATCCGGAAGAATAGTAAAATGCCAAATGGTTTTAACAGAATATGACATTCAGTACACCACTCCGAAAGCAATAAAAGGAAGTATATTGGATGATCAGTTGGCTCATCAAGCTGTGGACAACTATCAATTTATGAATTTTGAGTTCCCGGATGAGAATATTATGCTAATTACTGATTATGAAGAATTTGGACCATATGAAGGACATGAGCCAGGATCCCGATGGACTATGGTTTTTGATGGAGCTTGTAACACACTTGGCAATGGAATTGGTGCTGAAATTATCTCTCCCCAGGGTTGCCATACACCCTTTACCGCCAAACTTTGCTTTGACTGTACCAACAACATGGCCGAATACGAAGTGTGCATCATGGGCATCAGAGCTGCTATTGACTTGGGGATTAAGTTCTTGAATGTATATGGGGACTTAGCCCTAATGATCAGTAAAATAAAGGGATAATGGGATACTAAGCACCTTAATCTCATTCCTTATAGAGAACATGTGCTTACCTTAATCGCGTACTTTGAGGAAATCACTTTTGAGCACATCCTATGAGAAGAGAATCAGTTGGTAGACGCATTAGAAACCATGTCGTCTATGTTTAAATTCATATGGGATGACGAGGCTCCCAGAATTACCATTGAAATATTAGATGAATCGACACACTGCCATGAAGTTGACACTAACGGAGTAGAAGAGAAGCCTTAGTTTCATGAAGTGAAAAGATACCTTGAGGCTCAAGAGTACACTAAAGTAGTATCTATCAATAACAAGAAATTCCTATGGAGGTTCTCTACCAAGTTCTTCATGAGCAACGAAATCCTTTACAAGTGCAATCACGATTCAACTCTGCCTCGTTGTATGGACAAGAAGGAAGCTGGGAAAATAATGGAAGATATACACGAAGGAATCTTTGGTACTCACTCAAGTGGGCATACGATGGCTAAAAAGATTTTGAGAGCTGGTTACTATTGGTCAACTATGGAAACTGACTGCCATCACCATTCAAGAACTTGTCATAAATGCCAAATCTATGCTAACAAAGTACATGTGCCTCTGGTTCCTCTGAATGTCTTGACTACTCCTTGTCCATTTGCAATGTAAGGCATTGATATGATTGGAGAAATCAAGCCTACTACTTCCAACGGACATTGTTTCATCCTCGTCGTCATTGATTATTTCACGAAGTGGGTTGAAGCGGCCTCGTTTGCCTCCGTTACCAAGGATGTCATTGCCCGTTTCATTAAACACAACCTTATCTGTCAGTATGATATCCCCGAAAGGATTATCACGGACAATGGTACTAATCTTAACAATACTATGATCACAGAACTCTACACACAGTTCAAGATCAAGAACCACAACTCTTCTCTGTATCGATCGAAGTTGAATTACATAGTGGAAGTCGGCAATAAGAACATTAAGAAGATTATACAGAAGATGATAGTGACGTATAAAGATTGGCATGAGATGTTTCCATTTGCTCTTCATGTCTATCTCACTTCAGCATGAACATCAACTAGGGAAACCCTATTCTCTCTAGTCTACGGTATGGAAGTTGTCTTACCTATCGAAGTTCTTATTCTTTCTCTGAGAATTATGAAAGGTGCAGATTTAGACGAAGACAAATGTATTCAGACTAGGTTGGACCAATTGAATTTGATTGACGAGAAAAGGTTGGTGGCTATTTGTCACAGTCAGATGTATCAGAAGCGTATGATCAAAGCTTTCAACAAGAAGGTCAAGCATTGGGAATATCAGGTTGGCGACTTGGTAATAAAGTGCATCATCCTACTGTAAGGTGATCCTAGGGGAAAATGGACTCCCACATACGAAGGTCCATTTGTAATTAAGAAGATATTTTTTGGCGGCGCTATGATACCTACCACCATGGATGGTAAAGATTTTCCACACCCTCTGAACGCAGATATAGTCAAAAGATATTACGCATAAAAATAACCCGCTAGGTTGACTGGCCTAGGAAAAATAAGGGCATCCCGGCGAACCAAAAGGATTCGGGCAAATATTATATATATATATATATATATATATATATATATATATATATATATATATATATATATATATATATATATATATATATATATATATATATATATATATATATATATATATATATATATATATAATGATTGTACACCCGACAAATTGAAAACCTGAAAAGGCGGCTTGGGCAAAAAAGGGTATCCCGGTGGACTGAAAAACCGAAAGGGCGGTTCAGACAAAAATTAGGGATTAAAGTGTACGACTATGCCCTGTTGGATCACTTACAACCAGTTTTATTACCAACGTCAAGTTCAAATGGTATAGATCAATTCAATCAGCTTCTTCCGACGGCGAGGGAGGAGATACTCAAAGACATAGAGGCAATAGCAGAGTTTAAACCCGACGAGATTATTTCCACATAGATGTTTTTATTTAACTTTACTTTGTACTTTTCCTCATTTTTACAATGATTTCCTCTTACTAGGATTTTTGTCTCTTTGTACAAAAACTGCCAGTTTAGAGGCAAAATATCAATACAAATACCAGTTCAAAATTCAAATTTTGTTTGCAAAAACGTTCAATGGCTAAATTGAATGAACATATGCATATGAATATGATTATTGTTAACAAATATATGCATAAAAATAGGAATAAGCATTTACTAAAGACTCCAGAAGTTGGAATGATATTCAAGTTACCCATAAATCCCCATAGAGCAATCTCCATGGGATTGTCCCCGCAGAGTCATCTTCACAAGCTCATCTTCAATAGAGATACATTCCCCCGCAAGTCTAAAACTCTTCCAAGAAACAAACTGGGGCATTTTCCAGCAATTAACCTGATCATACTCCCCAGCAGATCCCCATAGCAGATCCCCTAGCAGATAAAGGAGTATGATCTTTTCCCTGGCAATATCGTTAACCTACAAAATTCCAATCCCCATCAGAGTATGTCATCAGCATAATTCACAGGAATTCTCTTCCCCAATTGAGTTTATTTCTCCAATGCTATAGAATCCCCTGTAGAATTCTCTTTTCTAGCAGGGCTCATTTCCTCAGTAGAGTATATTTCTTCAGCAGGGTTTATTTCCCCAACATAATACAATATCCCCAGCTTGAGTTTATTCCTCTGACTACTACAAATCACCAACAAAATTCTCTTCTCCAGCAAAGGGAAGTTCAGGCTACTATCCCCAATGAGTTGCTACATAATCTAAAACCAGACCAGATATCATTTAAACATACCCTCCCCAGACGATTCGGCATTCATATTGGAAACTCGACCAGATAGTACCTCAGAAGGTTATCCATCTCTTTTATCCCCAGTCAGGGTATATAAGAATTAAGTTTCTCAGTAAAGCAATGAACAACCAATGTTATTGAACTCTTCTCCCCAAGCAGAAGCCAAACATTCCTCAGTGGAATTTCCTCAAATAAAAAGCCGGAATTCCTAGTAGAGACATTCTAAACAAGATTGAAGATTACACATATTCTTCATCCCCAACAACAGTCAGGGATTTATTTTCCCCAGTCAAAGATGTTATACAAAGCTACCAATACGCTTCAATAACATCTCACCTCAATACATCACTTACGAGTTTCATAGCACGTGCATACGAAACTCATATGACACTCTCATTTACTTTGAGAACATCATCACACAATGTATCACTTACAACATGACATTGCATACAACTAACTGTTTATCTTTCCAGGTAAAAACTTACAAACAGACATCATCAACAATTCCTGAAGAGGTCACAGATTAATTCCTGAAACAAGACGGGGCAACTATCTATATGACCAAATACAGATTAATTCTTGAAACAAGAGAGGGCAACTATATGTGAAAACAAATTATAGATCAATTCTCGAAACAGGACGAGGCAACTATCTATATAAACAGGTTGAAGATTAACTCCCGAAGCAGGATAAGGAAACTATCTATACGACCGAGCAAAGATTAACTCCCGAAATAGCATGGGGAAACTATCTTTTTATCTTTATGACCAGGTGAAGATCAATTCTCGAAACAAGATGGGGCGACTATATTTATCACCAGGTGGTATGAATTCTCGAAACAAGACAGGCTTACCAACAAAAGCAGAATGTAGATCAATTCCCTAAACAGGACGGGGTGACTATCTACAGGATAAACATCTCTCTCGTAGACTAAATCTAACAAACAGCTACTCAAGCACCTTCCCTAGAGATTCATTCTAGAAAGCATTCTTCAGATACAATTAAGCGTAGAATCATTCTGATACTTCTATCAACAATTACTTTAGATGGTGTTGCACCCCAAAATTTTCCCTCCCATTTTTCTTCAAGACATTCTCCTAAGGTCCTCATATGCTCAAGGTTACTCAAGAATTGGTCAGACAAATTCTCCTCCTAAGCAATGGGTCCACAATAAAGGTTTGGTATTTCTCAAGGAAATTTGGGTTTAAAAGGTCTCAAGTGGTTTTCACGGTTCTTCATATGTCCTTAAGAATGTTCATGTCAAGTTTCAAACCTTGTATCACAAGTTTGCTTAATCAATGGCTCAGATAACTGAATCAACCGTATTGGGTAAAAAGTCCATTATGTTCAACATGCAGTCAAACTTCAATATTTTTGGTCAACATCAACATTTTGAAGTAATATTCATCATTTTATCAAGGGTTGATCATGATTCCTCAATAAAATCCCTCAAATCATAAAAAATCAAAAGTTGCCAAATTAGGGGTTCCTTAGGAGAAGTCAACTGAACTTTGACCAGGCATAACTTTCACATGCTTCATCAAATTTTCCCCAACCAAATATCATTTTGAAGGGAATTCAGTTCTCTACAAATTTGTCTCTCTAATATCAAGTCCAAAAGTGCATCATTTGAGAGATATAAGCCAATACATTACAGGTCATTTCAAAAGTCAACAAAAAGACACTTTTTGTCAAGGCAAATTACATCAAGATAAAGTCTTCAAGTGCAAAAATTATCAACATAGAGATTGTAGAGGACATCTTAAGCTTTCTAAAAAGTCACAGATCACCTTCAAAAGATAAAAATTGAGTGAGTTATGACCATTGAAAGTTGGGAAAGTTTGAGCAAATGCATGAAGTTCAAATTGAGCAAGCTTGATATTTTGGGCTATTGGGCCATGGTTTGAAAGTCCAAACGTGTATTACACTCTTCATACACCTCAAATATTGTTCTTCCACCCCCATGACCTATTTTATTTTAATTGTTTTAATTATTTTTTTGATTTATTCATTAAATAATGAAAAATAATTAAGATAAAATTATGTCTTCTTCTACAAGGTCCAAGCCCACATGACTTTGACCTAGTTTCCCTTATATAATCTCAGTACTTCGCATACAAGGGGATACAAAACCTTGCCTGAAAAACTTGCAAAAAATATTGAACTTTATCAAGAACCCTAAAATTCCAAAATCCTACTTACAAGTCCTCCCACTACAAAACAACTACACTACTCACTCTTAACAATCATACAGAGTAAGAATGGGTCATGTTTGATGGTTCAAAGCTCATGAAATATGCATGCATTCATTCTCGGTTTCATGATCTTTTCAAAAATCTGTATCTTCATTTTTGTTTTGTTTTAAATCATACTAATGTAATTAACGTGTTTCTGAGTTGTATCTGAACAGGTTTGGACCATCGTAATGATCTCATGCATGCTAAATCACAAAGTGCCATGTTTGCTCTGATTGGTTTTGTTTGCACCATAACTCAAAAACCAGGCCTTTTCAGTTCAAAACAATTGCACCATTGAACTCGTAGCCCTCGATTTAGGGGGTAGGGTATTGTTTGCTTCCTAATTATGGTTATTTTGCAGGATTGGATGAAAGGAAGCTACCGGAGAAGACGACCGGAGCTAGGGCTCCGACGCTTCTCCAGTTAATATATTTGTTTATATATTATTTAATTGATTCAATATATAAATGGATGTATAGCCACCCCAGTGGTAGAAACGCGCACGTTAAGTCACTCCTCTCCCAGGTCACGGGTTCGATCTCCGGTTTTGCCAAATTTTTCATATTTTCATTATTTTTTGCAGGTTTATTATATAATGCATTGAACCTGATATCTTGACACCAACTAGAGCTTTCCCTAGTGGTATGCTAGGCATGGAGAATGCTTGAGGGCGTGGGTTCAACACCCACCCCTAATCTTTTGGTTATTTCTATGTTTCTCACTCTTTTTTCCTTTAATCTTTTACAAAACCTTTTCTTTCAAAAATATTTTTTAATAAACCCTAACATAAAATATTTTTTTCAACAAACTCAAAAAATTTAATTTTAGGTTTATTTTATTTTATTTTTTCTTAAATTTAATTAATTTAATTTTAGGTTTTTTAGTTTAATCAATTTAATTTTAGGTTTTATTCGGTCAACCCTAATTTGTTTTTTTAGATTTTCTCAATTAATTTAAAATCAACCTAGAATATAAGGTTTTGCTTAATTAATCAATTCTTTTTTTAATCAATAAAAAATCAATTAGACTTTAGGTAGATTATCGAAACTTTTTCATCATTTGATTTTCTCCTTTTACCGCTCTGCGCGCTTTATTACTTTCGCATTAGTTTTTTTTCTCCAAATTATGCATTTGCTACAGTATGTAATAGTTAATTAGGCTTTACATTTTTCCCGATTTTATGGTTTGTACCCCCTTCCCCGAAGCCCTGTGTGATACGGTGGGAGAACTGACTTGGGTGTTTTGCATTTGATCGCAAATATTGCGGTTAGCAAGAGTCGCCACCGACTTTTCTTTTATCCAAAAGGAAAGGTGAAAAAGCACAGGAAAGACCTTTGAGATTGTTTCTTGAGTTCGGGGGGTAGATTATGAAAAGGGAAGGTATTAGCACCCTTTTCATCCATGGTTTTCAATGGGCTCTTAGTTACTTGCTAGATCACTTGCATTTGTTTGAAATTGTGCATTGTGTGGTTTTGAAAGTATTTTTGAAAAAAGGCCATTGTTTAGGCAAACTTTTTAATGATTCTTGTTCGTAAGAATGTATACAAAGTGTTTGGTCTTTTGAAAATGTTTTCAAGTTTGAAAGATGTTTTTTTTGAAAGTGTTGGTGTTTTTTTTTTAAATAGCAAGGATGTTTTTGTTTGAAATGGAGCAAGTAACTAGGAACGTTCTACCTACTCAAAAGTCTTTCATGTTAATTTCCTCTTTCCTTTGACATTGTTATCTTACCATTGATTTGGTAAGTAACCCTATCTTTGGATGTAAAAGGGACGAGCGTGGATCATCGTATAACCATGATTAGCAATGTTGCAAGGTATCTTAGCATTTTTCTTTAGGGACTAAGATCATTTTGAAAGGCAACTTTTGATAGCGTCATCAAGGGACTATGATGTTACATTTTGCTTGTCTTTGCTAAGATACCTCACATGTGTAATATGACCATTTTTGTAAGGCAACCAAGTGGATTTACCCTAGGGGTGCTTGTGTGCAAGTGTATTGATTTTCATGCTTGATTTATCTTTGATTAGGGTTTTCTAATTGGTTGGTTTTAGTCTTTCCATACAAAACCCTAATTACTAGCATTTGTATATAAAGTGATAAATTACGGAAATTAAAATTACTACGCTATTATAATACTTATGGGAGGGGTGTACAAATTACAAATGGGGAGTATTGCAAGAAAATTAAACCTAAATAATCTATTACAACCATATTGAACATGTACAAATGATTGAATAAATAATATATAAATACAAGAATATAAAAAAGAGGTGTTTTTTTTCTTTGGTTTTCATAAAAAAGGGTTTAACCTAAACCTAATTAAAAATGATTAGTTAAGATTAAAATAAAATTAACTTAAACTAGTTGAGAAAATAAATTAAATTAAAAAAGATTTTTTAGGGTTTTTATGAAGAAAAAGGGTTTTAAGTTAAATAATAATAAAAAGTAAAAATTAAATAATTAAAAGAAAACTAAATTCTAAATTAATTTTAATTAAGAAAATAAAATAATTATTAAACCTAAGTCTAAATATTTAATCTATTTTAAAAGAGAAATTAATTTGTTAAAAGAAAATGTTTTTTTAATATTTTTTGTTTCATAAGAAAATAAAATGAATAAGTGCAAATAATAAATAAAATATATTTTTTTGTTTTGGATTTTTCATGATTAATGAGAATAATAATAATAATTATTATTATTATTATTATTATTATTATTATTATTATTATAATAATAAATAAAAGATGAAAAAGTAAAAAAAAATAAAATAAAATAAAAATAAGCCAGGGAGGTGGATTAATGAACCAGGGGGTCAGAAGTTAGTAAAAAACAAAAAAAAAAGCCCAAAGAAAGAGAGGCCCAACGCTGCAAAAAAACACAAAATGTCAAAAAAAGTGTGAAAATGGCAAAAAAGATCTCGTTGGGGCTTGAACCCAGGACCTCATAGTGACAGGCGCGCGCTTTAACCCCTGGGGTGGTGATACATCCATTAACTTGTATGAAATGATAAATATATAACATAAAACGCGCCCTGATTGCACTTCATCTTCAACCTCCAGCCAAATGATCTGTAACTTGTTCATTTCTCAACCATTTACAAAATGTAAACAGAAAAATTGCTCCATTTTCTCACACGAACCCAACCATATAAATATCATAAGCTATAAATTAAAGATGAATGAGAATTTCTAAAAGTACCAACTTCTGACCTAAATATTTCCGAAAATTGAAACTCAAAATTCTCTTAGCTCAATCAAAATAAATGAAATCTATGGACATGTATAGTTTCGGGGTAATAATGTCTACATTTTATCTTCACAAATCAGAATCAAATGATTCTTGTATGAAGAGATAGAAGTTTGAAAACTTACCTCTTGTAGCTGGAGTCGTGTATGGAGTTTGAGCAACCTTTTTGATGGCCTGATGATTTCTGTAGCTTTCCCGGACCTCCTTGAGTGTGTTCCAACTCCTACTTTGCTTTGAGGATGGCTGAAACTCACAACTCAAGTCAAGTTGCAAGCTTCAATTTTGGAAATGATGGATAGTAATAGAGGAGTTACAGTCAGGAAACAGGGGCCTGGATCACTTTGATATGATGTATATTAAGTGTTTAGGTTGTTAAAACTCAATACGCACGAGTGAATTTAGAGATGGCTATGTGAGGTACAAAACTGTCAAGTTATGGCAGATTTTGAGTTGCAGAGTGCTTGGAAGTGTTTTTGGGGTCCTTGAACTCGTGTGTTATGTTGCAATAGACTTGTGTATATGTATGGAAAAGGTTAAAGATTAAATGCACTCAAGGTTTCTGAGTTCTAGCCTTTTGGCTCTATAAATTGCTTTTTAAGAAACGTGAGAAGACAAGTCTCAAAATGTTGTACAAGCATGGTCTGAGTTGGTAGAGGCCTTGGACATGTTGCTTTTGGTTTTGACTTTGCTTGCATGCAGAGAAAACAATTGAGAGGCTCAAGAAGTTGATAATTGCAAAAGTAATGCTTTATCAAAATGGAAATGGCAACTTTGTACCATAAATGGAAATGTAACTTGGATAAAGGCTCAAGTGCTTGGATTAAAGCTCTAACATTTGTGTAAACATTAAATTATGGAGTGACAAACAAGTTTGAGGCCTTCCAGGCAAATATTATGCAGCCTAGGCTTGGATTTGAATTTTTGTTCATCATGAAATGGCTTGTAATTTAAGTTTGAAAACCCTAACTTCATCTCTTCGATTCTCCTTGCTCACAAATGATCTCAAGGATCTCTTGGACATTTTGTAAATCTTGTAATGTGCTCTACAGCCCCTATTTGAATCACTTTTGAAAATTCCCCATGGAACTATATGAAAAAGTGCCATGAAGTTAGGTCAAAATCCTGACCAAAACTAGGGCAAAATTTCACTAAGTGTTCAATTTCAAGACCATGACTTTATGAATTAATAACTTGAGATCTAAGCACTTTTATAAGAAGTTGTGTAAATCAATGTTGTATATATCATGGAGATCTACAACTTTCATGTTGAAAGTTTCTTTTGAATCATCTTGCGTCATGGTGAAAACTTGGCTCAAAGTTGTGGAAAAAACATGAAGTTTTAAACACTTAGAAAAATTTCTAAGTTAGAAAACTTTGACTTTTCAAAATGAAATCTTGACTTTTTGATTTCCTTATGAATAAGTTTCATATTTTGACATGTTTTGATGAATTGTGATCTTTGACATTTGATTTTGACCAAAAAGTCAAAGTTTGACTTTTCAGTGTACAATTGACTTTTGATCAGTTGATTGGAAATTCACTATCAATCCAATTGATCTTGAGCAATGTTTTGGGTCATGCCATTAGGTAAAAATGATGCAATTTAACTCTTGAGATCATGCCTTAAACAAAATAACCATTTTCTAGGTCAAAAATCAGAAATTGCCCTTTCTTAGTCAAAACCCTAATTTTGACCATTTTGCCCTTTTGATGATTTGATCAAATTTATTGAATAGTTATGGTCCAAACTTGATCAAATGATACATATGAGTTTATAATGTTGATGTAGATCAAAAATTTTGAAGTTTGACTGTAAATTGGCCATAGTTGACTTTTTCCCCAATACAGTTGATTTTTAGGTCTACTGCTCAATTGACTGAGCAAAAATGTGATCCAAGGCTTAAAACTTGACATGAGTAATATTGGGGGTCCATAATGATCCATGAAAGTCATATGAAGCATTGAAAGTTCAATTATCCTTGTGCAATCTCAAATCCTAATTTTGGTCATCAGTGCTTAAGGAGGTGTCTTGAGTTGATCAACCCTAGTGCAGTCTTGAACCAAGAGAGATCTTTGTGAGAAAATATTTGATAAATGAGAGAGAAAATTTTAGGGTACAACAGCTTCCCCTGTTCAATCTTCTTAAACCTGAAGAGTTAGATTGGCGGATTTGCCATTCGTGACTTGAAGGTGGAAGATGATTGGACACTAGAGTGCCCAGAAATTTGCACTCGAGGATGTGGTGGTTAATGGTGTAGGGAACGAGCTTAGAGATGCCATTTGGAGAGGTGATGGAAAGTTTTTGGAGATGGGCTTGTATATGCCATCCAAAAATGATTGTTGAACCGTATCTGCAAGTTAAAACTGGATGAGTATCAGAATGGCGTCTGTGTCTGGAGCATATCTGAACTGTATCTGAAAGCTGAATCTGAATGAGTATCAGAATGGCATCCGTGTGTGGAGCGTATCTGAACTGTATCTGAGAGAGAATCTAAATGAGTATCAGAATGGCGTCCGTGTCTAGAGCGTATCTGAACTGTATCTGAGAGTTGGATCTGAATGAGTATCAGAATGGCATCCATGTCTGGAGCGTATCTGAACTGTATCTGAAAGTTGGATCTGAATGAGTATCAGAATGGCGTTCGTGTCTGGAGCGTATCTGAACTATATCTGAGAGTTGAATCTGAATGAGTATCAGAATGACGTCCATGTCTGGAGCGTATTTGAACTGTATCTGAGAGCTGAATGAGAAGAACCTGTGCTGGATTGCTTCAGCTGGTTGTGTAGATAATTGTCTTAGCTTGTCTCAGGTATCAATTTCTGAACTTTGTAAATTTTTGATGATAGCTATCTGCTGACTGATCTTTCCTGGAGAGGTGAAAGATTAGTTGTATGCAATGTCATGGTGTATGAAATACATTGCATAATAATGTTCTCAATAAAATAAATGAGGTTATGTCGTATGCGTTCGTGTTGTCAATGTTATGACGTATAGATGTGATGTATAGGCATGTAAGTTATGTCGTTGTAATACTGTTGGATTAGGGAAAATAAATCCCTGATTATTGTTAGGGATGTGGAGGTAAGTCTTCATGTTTTGAAGTGTTGATGAGTTGATGAGCTTCTATTTGGTAGAGAAATAAACTTTGTTGTAAGGGAAACACCGTGTGTTGCTTGTGAAATCCTGTTGGGGAATCCTGAGAAATTGGGCGACTTCTATCGGGGAGTGATAACTGGAAGTTTTGTTCCCCTGGGGATTAAGTTGCACACTGTGGGGGATTTTATGGAATAGTTTAAAGATATTAACCTATTAGTGATTTATTTCTATTTTCGTTCCCTTTTGCATATTTATAAACAGTAGTTATGTTCAAATGCATATGTTCAAAAATAAATCATTGGACGTTTTTGTAAATGAAACTCAGAAATAAGGAAAAACATATAGTTTTGCACTTTCAAAGGAGTATCTTTGTATTAACTTGAATAAGTATTTTTGTACAATGAGACGAACATTCTAGTAAGAGAATGTTGTCATAAAAATGAAAATTTGATACAAAGAAAAGATAGCTATGTGTAATAATCCCATGGGGTTCCCATTCTGCTATAGCCTTCGTGTCTCTGAGCGTCTTGTCCACTTGCTGCTTTGTCCGAAGTTGATTGGATTGATCAAAACCGCTGAGTTTGTTAGTCGAAGCCAAAGGTTGTTTGTAAGGTGGTCCAACGGGACATAGTCATACGCTTTAATTCCCTAACTTTTTCCTAGACTCCCCTTTCAGGTTTTCAGTCCACCGGGATACCTTTTTTTGCCCAAGTCTCCCTTTTGGGTTTTCGACTTGCCAGGCGTACAAATGTTTTTTGTTTTATCCCTATTTTTTGCCCGAACCTCTTTGGTTCTTCGGGATGCCCTTGTTTTGCCTAGGTGTGTCAACCTAGCGGGTCTCTTATGCGTAGTATCTTTTGATTATGTTCGTGTTCATAAGGTGCGGCAGGTCATCGCCATCCATAGTGGTTAAGATCATTGCTCCACCAGAGAATATGTTTTTGATCACAAATGGCCCTTCGTAGGTAGGAGTCCATTTGCCCCTGGGATCACCTTGCCGCAGTATGATGCGCTTGATCACCAAATCCCCGACTTGATACACTTGGCGCCTGACCTTTTTGTTGAAAGCATTAATCATCCGTTTTTGATACATTTGACCATGACAGACAGCAGTAAGCCTTTTCTCATCAATCAAGTTTAGTTGATCAATTCGATTTTGGATCCAGACGTCTTCATTCAACCCTACATCCTTCATAATTCTCAAAGAGGGGATCTGGACCTCAATAGGCAAGACAACCTCCATGTCGTATACCAGAGAGTAGGGTGTTTCCCTGGTTGATGTGCGTGTCGTGGTACGATAACCGTGGAGAGCGAATGGTAGCATCTCATGCCAGTCTTTGTACGTGACTCTCATTTTCTATATGATCTTTTTGATGTTCTTATTTGCGGCTTTGATAGCACCATTCATCTTTGGCCGGTAAGGAGAATAATTGTGGTGCTAGATCTTGAATTGTGCGCACAGTGCAGTGATCATAGTGTTGTTAAGATTCGTACCATTGTGTGTGATGATCCTCTCTGGGATACCGTACAGACAGATGAGATTTTGTTTGATGAACCGGGCAACAACATTCTTGGTTACAGAAGCGAAAGAAGCTGCCTCAACCCACTTCGTGAAATAATTAATGGCCATCAAGATAAAGCGATGTCCATTAGAGGCTGTTGGCTTGATTTCCCCAATCATATCGATGCCCCACATAGCAAAGGGCCAAGGAGTTGTCAGGATATTCAGAGGAACGGGAGGTACGTGCACCTTGTCAGCATAGATCTGACACTTGTGGCAGGTTCGAGAATGTTGATAGCAATCTGCTTCCATGGTAGACCAGTAATAACTTTCCCGTAGGATCTTCTTTTCCATCGTATTCCCACGGGAATGGGTTCCAAAAGTGCCTTCATGTAGATCAGCCATGATCCTCTCTGCCTCAACCTTGTCTACACAATGGAGCAAAACAGAATCATGGTTGCGTTTGTAGAGAATTCCATTACTAAGGAAGAACTTAGCAGAGAATATCCTTAATAACTTCTTATCATTGACTGTAGCTCCTT
Organism: Vicia faba; assembly: GCA_948472305.1. Taxonomy (NCBI): domain Eukaryota; kingdom Viridiplantae; phylum Streptophyta; class Magnoliopsida; order Fabales; family Fabaceae; genus Vicia; species Vicia faba. The sequence continues at coordinate 1,299,593,187 of OX451740.1, read as the reverse complement.
CTGGATATTCTTGAGCCTCGAGATACCTCTTGACTTCATGAAACCAAGGGCGGTCCACTACTTCCTCAGTATTAATCTCGTGACAGTGAGTTGGTTCATCCATTCAATTGTGGCTAGCGCGCCTGCTAGCTGATTTTCTTCTCGCAGGAAATGCTCGAAGGTAATCTCTTCAAAGTGTGGGATTAATGTCAACACATGTTCTTTGTAAGGGATGAGGTTTGGGTGCTTCGTATCCCATTCTCCTTTGATCTGATTGATGACCAAAGTTGAATCTCCGAATACACTTAAGGACTTGATCCCCAAATCTGTGGCAGCTTTGAGACCAAAAATGCATGCTTCGTATTCTGCCATGTTATTTGTACAGTTGAAGCAGAGTCTTGTCATGAAGGGAGTGTGACATCCTTCAGGAGATATGAGTACAGCACTTATACCATTGCCGAGTGCGTTGGACGCCTCATCAAAAACCAGGGTCCATCGGGATCCTTGTTCAGGTCCGTCATATGATCTGAATTCTTTGCAGTTGTTTACCATCATGATGTCTTCATCTGGGAATTCGAACTTCATGGACTGGTAGTCATCCACAGCTTGATGAGCAAGGTGGTCGGCTAGCACACTGCCCTTTATTTCTTTTTGGGTAGTATACTAAATGTCATATTCCGTCAGGATTATTTGCCATCTCGTTATTCTCCCATAGAGGGTAGGCTTCTCGAATATGTATTTTATTGGATCCATTTTGGATATCAATAAGGTGGTATGGGTCAGCATATACTGTCTTAGCCGGCGAGCAGCCCATGCCAGAGTGTAACAAGTTTTCTAGAGCAGTGAATATCTTGTTTCACAGTCGGTAAACTTTTTGCTAAGGTAATAAATAGCATGCTCTTTTCGGCCAGACACGTCATGCTGCCCCAGCACACACCCCATTGAATTTTCCAAACCAGTTAGATACATGATCAATGGTCTTCCCTCGACAGGTGGCATCAAAATAGGAGGCTCTTGTAGGTACTCTTTGATCTTGTCGAAGGCAGTTTGGCACTTATCATTCCATTTGACTACTTGATCTTTCTTCAGTAATTTAAAGATTGGTTCACAAGTAGCTGTTAAGTGAGAAATGAATCTGGCAATGTAGTTTAGTCGTCCTAAGAATCCTCTGACTTCCTTCTCGGTACAAGGAGCAGTCATTTCTTGTATAGCTTTCACCTTGGCAGGATCCACTTTGATACCTTTACCGCTGACGACAAAGCCAAGGAGTTTACCAGACCTCACCCCAAATGTGCATTTATTCGGGTTCAGCCTCAGCTTGTACTTCTTTAGTTTCTCAAACTGTTTCTGTAAATGATCAAGATGTTCTTCCTCTGTTTGAGATCTGGCTATCATGTCGTCCACATATACCTCTATTTCGTGATGTATCATGTCGTGAAATAGAGCTACCATGGCACGCTGATAGGTTGCCCCAGCGTTCTTCAACCCGAATGGCATAACCTTGTAACAAAATGTGCCCCATTGTGTGACAAAGGTTGTTTTCTCCATGTCCTCAGACGCCATTTTGATTTGATTGTAACCTGAGAAACCATCCATGAAGGAAAACACCTTATGTTGTGTTGTATTGTCAACCAAAATATCTATGTGGGGAAGTGGGAAATCATCCTTAGGGCTTGCCCTATTCAAATCTCTGTAGTCCACGCACATGCACACTTTGCCATCCTTTTTAGGAACGGGAACAACATTGGCGACCCATTGCGGATAGGAGGTGACAGCTAAGAATCCGGCGTTGAATTGTTTCATGACTTCCGCTTTGATCTTCTTTGACATGTCTGGTCGCATGCGACGGATCTTTTGTTTTACCAGTGGGCAGTCTTCTTTTATTGGCAGACGATGTACCATGATATCAGCATCAAGTCCTGGCATGTCTTCATATGACCAGGCAAAGACCTCGACATAATCATGTAGTAACTGAATCAGACGCTTCTTGACACTGGATTCCAGATTGGCACCCCCTCTGACTTCTTTCTTGTCCTCTTTGGTGCCTAGGTTAACGGTGTCCACTGGTTCTTCGTGGGGCTGTATGATCCTCTCTTCTTGTTGTAGTAACCTGGAAAGTTCCCCTAGCACTTCACAATCTTCCTCACCTTCGTCTTCGACTTGGTATATTAGATTTCCAGAGTCACAGAAGACCATAGCAGAATTGTTACCCATGGGATTCCGAATGGATGTAGATCTGCATTTTGAATGTGAGTGTGTGTAAGAGTATAGCTATCTTTGAAAGAAATAAAAAATGTAAAAAAGGAAAGACAAAGAACACAAAGTTTGTATGCAAAAAATGTCCATGATTCATTGATGATATATAAAAGTGAGATAACAACCCTTACAAATGGACCGTTGTGCCTCGGGTAAGACACAAGGCTTTAAAAGTATGAATTGTTTAATTATTACAGATTCGACAAAATTTAAAGGCAATTACTATTGGATAAAAGTAATTAGGACAAAATCTTTAGCTTCTCAGTTACTGAGTCCTCCAGTGACAGTGGGAAAATCCATTCCTCCAGGTCGTAGCTATCCTCGTCATCCTCCACTGCGTTGATTTTGTGGTTGCTGATCTTCAAGGGTGGTCCCCCGGCATGAGCACGGTGTACAGCTTTTTGGGCTCCTGAAGTGAAACCCAAACCGAATTTGTCAGATTTGTATGGGATATCTGGGAGCTAACCCTAAATAGTACACTCACCTTCTTCGATCACGGCCTTGGCATCTTTCAGAGAAGACATCTTTAGCGGAGGTCTTGTAATCTTTGGGACTTGGGAAACAGCCTTGGTTACTACCACGGTTTGTGGAACTTCCTCGAAGTGCTGAAACAGTGTTTCAATGAATTCTCCATCCAATTCCACGTATCTGAAGGAGTTTAAGTGACTGGCCATATATTCCTCTTCTCCATGGACAGTAATGATTTTCCCCTCGGTTGGGTATTTCAGCATCTGATGTTATGTAGAGGTAACGGCACCAGCATTGTGAATTTATGGTCGGCCCAATAAGCAGGAATAGGAAGGGCGAATGTCCATCACGTAAAAAGTTGAATCAAAGGTTTGGGTTCCAACTTTTATGGGGATGTCCACCTCCCCATGCACTAGTCTCTTTGAGCCGTCGAAGGCCCTTACCACTATGTTGCTAGGTTTTAAGGTCAAACCTTCGTAATCAAGTCTATCAAGAGCCTTCTTAGTCAGCACATTCAAAGACGAACCAGTATCAACCAAGACATAGGCCAAAGTTGTGCCCCTGCATTCGACAAAGACATGTAATGCCTCATTATGCTTCCTCCCCCTAGGTGTCAAGTCAGCATCAGAAAAGCCTAAACCATTGTCAGCGGTTAAACTAGCCACGTAATCTTGGAACTGATCAGCAGAGGTTTCTTATGGTACATGGGCATTTTTAAGGAATTTCACCAAGGCCTTTGCATGTGCCTCTGAGCATAACAATAAATCCAGCATGGAAATTTTTGACGGAGTCTGTCCTAGTTGTTCGACTACGTTGTAGTCGCTTCTCTTTATAATTTTCAGAATTTCTTCCATCTCCTTTTAGGAGGCTTCAGGGATAGATACTGATTGCGCCTTCATCTGGACAAGCTCAACCAGAATACCTTTTCCCCGAGTCTCGGTTGACCCGGTGGTAGGAGTATCATCAGGTGTGATTACAGGAATTGTAGTTGTAGTGGTGTTAACAGGAACAGAAATAGGGATGATCACAGGACCGGTAACAGTCTTTGGAGGAGCAATCTCTAGGGAGAATACTCTGCCACTTCAGATTATCTTGTTGGTTCCCGTAATATTGTTGATGTCGGGGTCATCCTTCTCAAAAATTGAATCTTCATCAGCCGGCCAGTCCTACTTAATGTCGTGATAGTAGACATCGCCCCCATAATTCCATGGGACAGTTTTATTTGATGAGTACAGGATTGGACTTGGCATAGTAATTATTAGTGGAGCTACTTTAAGAACTGATGCAATCCTAACGGGTCTTTTGGTGGAGACCCCTGGAAGAATTGGCGGAAATGGTTACTATTGAAACATCATTGTAGGAAATGGTTAGAACGGGAGTCTTTTCAAACAAAATCTCTTTGTCATCCATTAGGCGTTGAACACCTGCTTTCAATAAATGACAGCCAGTTGGTAGGGATAGACAGAAATGAAAGCCTTCATCACATCCCGGAAATAAACTGGCCTTCAATAGGTTCTTCTTGACGGTCAGGAGAGGAGTAACAAGTTCATCAATAGTAGTAACAAACATATCATCTTCAATAGCGTTGACACCACGGCCATGCTTGGGCATAGGAGCGGTGATAACATTTGGGATTTCAGGAGCATCAAACTCAATTTCTTTGGCTTCAAGAATGTCTTGCACCTTGTTTTTCAAAGCCCAACAGTTGTTAGTATCATGGCCTGGACTTTCTTAATGGTAAGCACAACGAGCATTAGGATGGTAGTGAGGAGAGGTTGTGTTAGGATTCTTTGGAGCTTCTTTCAAATTTACCAGATTAGATCTCAAAAAATGTGGTAGTACTTGATATAGTGTCATATTAATCCGGGTAAATTATCTTACTGGTCTTTCTGTTCTAGGCGGATCGTTCCTTTGTTGAGTAGGTGCAGGCTTAGGGATCATGACAGCCCCTACCATTGGATGGTGTTCAGTTCTTTCTTGATTCCTTTGAGGATACACAACACCAACTTCTTTCTTCCCAATAAATGGTTTTCTTACAGTAGCAGAGGATGCGTCCTTTTGAATCTTCCCACTCTTAATCCCAGCTTCCACTCTTTCCCCAGTCAAGATTAATTCAGTGAAGCCTGCTGAGGAGCTTCCAATTAAATGATTAAAGAAAGGACCGGACAGGGTACCCAGAAACATGTCTACTAGTTCTATTTCAGAAAGGGGAGGTTGGACTCTCCCTGCTAAGTCCCTCCATTTTTTAGCGTAGTCTTTGAAACCTTCACTTGAAACCATAGCCATACTCTGGAGTTGAGTACGGATGGAAGCAAGATATGCATTGTACGGATATTGTTTATAGAAAGCAGCGGCAAGGTCTTCCAAATTATGGATATTGGACCTTTCCAGTTGATAGAACCAATCAAGCTAAGTTCCAGATAGACTGTCTTGAAAGAAGTGTACCCACAAATCTCTGTCAGCAATGTGAGGCTGTATCTTCCTTACATAGAATCGGAGATGCATCTTGGTACACGAAACTCCATCGTACTTAGAAAATATTGGTGCCTTTAATTTTGGTGGAATGACAATCCCAGACACCAAACCCATCTCTTCAAAGTCTAGCCCGGGCACTTTCTGAATTTCCATTGCACTTAGACGTTCTTCCAGATGTTTGTATTTGTCATCGGCCAGAGGATATTGCTCTTCAGAGTAGTCTTCTTCTTCTTCCTCTTCAGATTCTAGCTGGACAACCGCTTCCTTTCCTTTTACTTCTTGATTATCCTTTTCACCAAATGACGTTGCAAAGTCTAGGGTCTGTTTGGCTTGTCCTTGGAACCTTCTTCCCATATTCAGAACTCCGGTTACTTTCTTTGCTTTCTTTTTCTTTTCTTCAACCAGCAAAGTCTTCAGATCCTCTTGTCCTTTGGCTAGAGTCAGGAAAATCTGTTGAAACTAAGCATTTTTCTCCTGGAGATCTTTTACTGTCTGCTCGAGATCCATCTTACTGAAATAAACAGTAGAAAGATGAGGAGACTTGTTGTGAGAAAACTTGCTTATGTTATGATGAATGGTAAATGCATATGCAATGATTTCAAGGAAATTAGAGATTTAAATTTGCTTTAGACCAAAAAGGAACACACTTTATATTAATAAATCAAAGCTTGAGTACATCATGCCTCTTTTGGGCTTATAAAGAAATACAAAAACTCTAAGATAAAAAAGTTGTATGCATCCTCTTTGGTGCGATGTAGGTGTTCAGATTCCGCTCCTCATGAAGTTTCCTAGTGAGTTCCAAAACCTTCTTCTTGCTGGCGAAGAATTGGGCCTCAAAAGTGTCTTGTCGTGAAGGGAGTGTGATATCCTTCAGGAGATATGAGTACAACACCTTCCAAGTGCGTTGGACGCCCCATCAAAAACCAGGGTCCATCGGGATCCTTGTTCAGGTCCGTCATATGGTCTGAATTCTTTGCAGTTGTTTACCATCATGATGTCTTCATCTGGGAATTCGAACTTCATGGACTGGTAGTCATCCACATCTTGATGAGAAAGGTGGTCGGCTAGCACACTTCCCTTTATTGCTTTTTGGATATATACTGAATGTCATATTCCGTCAGGATCATTTTCCATCTCGCTATTCTCCCAGAGAGGGTAGGCTTCTCGAATATGTATTTTATTGGATCCATTTTGGATATCAATAAGGTGGTATGGGTCAGCATATACTGTCTTAGTCGGTGAGCAGCCCATGCCAGAGCGCAGCAAGTTTTCTCGAGCAGTGAATATCTTATTTCACAGTCGGTAAACTTTTTGCTCAGGTAATAAATAGCATGCTCTTTTCGGCCAGACCCGTCATGCTTCCCCAGCACACACCCCATTTGATTTTCCAAACCAGTTAGATACATGATAAATGGTCTTCCCTCGACTAGTGAGTTCCAAAACCTTCTTCTCGCTGGTGTAGAATTGGGCCTCGAAAGTGTCTCGCTCCCCCTTAAGTTGTATCCAATCCCTTTGTAAGTCTTCAAGAGAGGTGGGCATGTCAGGATGCAAGATAGTGTAGGGAACATCTCCTTCCACAACGGACTCTATGATCACTGGGAGAATGGAGGGGTAAGGCATTATAAGAATTTGATCACGAGCTCGTACCCATTGGAGGTAAGGCTCAAGAGGGGTGGAATTCTTATGCCCCAATGTCTTGCTATCTACCTTGTTTAACATACTCCAAGCTCGGATAAATCTCTGGCGATGACCTTGATCGTCGTTCTCGTAGTCAAATACCAAACCTTGAATGAGCATCTCATGTGGGTCATCCCTTCGGGCGTAACCAAACTGTCTTAAGGCTAAATAGGGGTTGTAGGTGATGCCTCCTCTAATGCCAAGTAAAGGGACATTAGGGAATTCTCCATAACGGTCGACAATAGTAACATTCTCTATAGATCGGGAACACCAATGAATGTCTGAATCTTTGAGTGTCATCGACCTATGTGACCATCTTGAACCTTGCTCGTTCTTCAATATAGATTGGGGAAGATGCGAAATAAACCATCTTGCCAAAAGAGGAGTACATCACATAAGGATACCTCTTTTCCTCATAGTGCGAGTGTGAAAATAATGTAGGATGTCCCCTAGCAAAGTAGGCATCGGGTTACGAGACATGAAGATTTTGACGGCATTCACATCTATGAGTTGGTCAGGGTTTGGAAACAAAACCATCCCATAGATGAGGAGAGCCAAAATTTCCTCAGAGCTTGCAGATCCAAAGAGTTCCAACAGTTTTGGGCTTTCTCAAACAAGAACTTTACTAGGAAACCCTTGACACCACTCCTTATTTCCCAATTAGTTATAATATCAGATGATTGCAAGTGTAGAGCTTGAGAAAGATCTTCTAGCTTTGGATCTCTTTCCGTACCGTTGAAAAGTAGTTGATTGAGAATGGGAATCCTCAAGAGTTGGGAGAATTCTTCCAAAGTTGGCACAAGTTGATAATCAAGAAATGTGAAGCAATGGTGTAAAGGATCAAAGAGATGGAAGAGCACCTTCATCATGTCTTCATCAGTGTAGGAGGTAACCAAGTTTAGTAGGCGATCATGTCTTTTGGTAAAAGGAGAATTTTCGGGAATCCTTGATGCTAGCTCTTTAAGTTGATGAGGAATCCTTACAAGATTGACTTGAATAGTTTTCCTGCGAATAGAATCCATGTCCTACAAAACAGAACAAAGATAAATCCCAAGATCCTTGAAATTGTTAGTAAATATGAGTATGATGTTATGATGTTTATGATGTTATGTACAAGTATATATATACAAAAAAAGCAAACAAGTCCTTAGGTTTTGGCTTTCATGGAGTCTCATAGGTAAGTACCCTCTTGAAGTTTAGTTGGCTCAAACATGTTCTAGTAATAGTAACCAGGTTCTAAGGAGCTCAATATCACTGGTTTATTTCTTTGGGCATTGTTTCAGCGCGAGCCTCTTTAATGGCGACCGAAATAACCCAAAAAACAAACCTCAATGAGTGTAGTATCGAGTATCTACCAACTTCTAACTGCACCAAAGACGGTCATCTCACTACTTTTTCTTTTCCTATTTTTTACAAACAAAAAACCTTTTTTTTCAAAACCCTAACATTTTCACAAACCCTAATTAATTTTTAGGTTTTCATTTAATCAATTATTTTTTAATTAATAAATTAATTAGTTTTTTGGGTTTTTATTTAATTAAATTCCATTTAGGGTTTGATTAACTTAAGTTGATCAATTTATTTCTTTTAACTAATTAAAATCAATTAGGTCATTAGGTTAATCATCAAACTTTTCTATCAAACAATCACAAGACATTTTCCTATTCCTTTTCCTTTTACTTTCGCATTTGTTCCCAATTATGTATCTGTTTACGGTTTGTAATAGTTTAATTAGGATTTTACTTGCCCCCCCCCCCCCCCCCCCCCCCCCCCGTTTTACTATTTGTACCTGTAAGTGTTTGTTGGCAGCAGTTTTGATAAAACAATGCTTTGACGTTTTGCTAAATATCTTGACATTTGAAGCAAACTGTTTTGAATGATGTCCAAGCAGATGTCTTGACATATGCCTCCTAAACTGAACACAACTCATATTAGTTTAAGTTTTTTGTTTCCTGTTTTTATGCACGCCATAATTCAGGATTTATGACTCATAGGTGGCGAAAAATATGGAGGAATATTTTTCTATTTGAATTGTCCTTATGGATTATATCTTGGCCTGTTTTCATGGAAATATTCAAAAGATTGGAATATTTGTTTTTCAGCCCACTGCTTCCTTTATAAGGACTTGCTTCCTTATTTATTCTACTGCAACTTTTGAATAAGAATACTTTCTATCTGTTTTAGAAGTCTAAGTCTTTTAATTGTCATACACTCTGGTATTGATTTAATACTCGAGTTGTTATTTGAGTTGTTAATTTTGGATCATTCATAAGCTTTTAAGTATTGAATGATTGAAGTCTTTAAAACTTGTTTTTTAAGTTGCTCTTCACTGTAAGTGATTGAAGGGATTTGAGGAGGGCCTCATACCTAGGTGTGTCTTAGGTAGAAGTATAGCACGGGTAGTGATTAAGTGATTAGATCGTAAACTAGTTGTTTACTGAGGGTCTATGAATTGATACTATTTAGTGGACTTGTCCCTGGCTTGGTAGCCTCCAGAGTAGGTGTTGTTGTACACTGAACTGGGTTAATAATCCTTTGTGTTTTTAATGTTTTATAATTGTTGCACTTTACATTATCCTCAAATATTTGTGTCGTGACATCTCATTCGACATCTCATATCTAATACCAGAATTTCAATTGGTATCAGAGCAGTCATCCTGCTCTATATCTAGATGAGATCCAAAGAAGATACTTTCTGGTACTATGGACAAGGAAGGAGGATTTATGAACAGACCACCCATTCTGGATGGAAGTAATTATGACTATTGGAAACCACGTATGGTGGCCTTCTTAAAGTCTCTGGACAGCAAAGCTTGGAAAGCTGTTTTAAAAGGATGGAAACACCCTGTCAAATTGGGAGAAATGGAGAACCTACTTCTGAGTTAAAACCAGAAGAAGATTGGTCTAAAGAAGAAGATAAAATTGCTCTTAGAAATTCTAAATCCTTGAATTCTATATTCAATGGAATTGACAAGAACATTTTGAGATTAGTAAACGCATGTGAAGTAGCTAAAGATGCATGGGGAATTCTTCAATCTACCCATGAAGGCATATCAAAAGTTAAGATGTCAAGACTTTAGTTGCTCGCCACAAAATTTGAGAATTTAAGAATGAAGGATGATGAAAGTATTAATGACTTCCATATGAACATTCTTGAAATTGCTAATGCATCCAATGCTTTAGGAGAGAAAATACCTAAAGACAAATTGATGAGAAAGATGCTTAGGTCTCTTCCCAAGAGATTTGGTATGAAAGTGACTGCTATAGAAGAAGCTCAAGTCATTGACAAAATGAAAGTGGATGAACTTGTTGGATCCCTTCTGACATTTGAATTAAGCATCAATGAAAGATCTGAAAAGAAGAACAAGAGCATAGCCTTTGTATCAAATACTGAAGATGAAGAGGAGGATTGTGATTTAGATATCGATGGAGGAATATCAAATGCCTTAGCTATACTTGGAATACAGTTTAACAAAGTGATAAAAAGAATGGATAAGAACCAAAGATCAAATTTCAAGAACATCTCATCTGACATCCATAAGTCAAATGAGTTTGGAAGAAAAAGGGCTGAAGAAAAATCCACTCAAGGGAAGGGAATACAATGTCATGAATGTGAAGGCTTTGGTCACATTAGAGCTGAATGTCCTACATATCTTAAGAAACAGAAGAAGAATATATTTGTTACTTGGTCTGAAGAGGACTCAGAAAGTGATCTTGAAGAATATGCCAAGTATGTTAAAGCATTGACAGACAATATGTATCTAATGAAGAGTCTAGTGATGGGTAACTAACCTTTGATAAGTTAGTTTCTTCATACAAAGAATTATGTCTCAGAAGTGTAGAAATGTGCCTAGAAGGGGAGAAACAGAAAGCCCTCTTAAATCAGCTGAAGGCAGAAAGGGAAGAGCATATAAAAAATATTTCAAATCTGGAAAGTGAAGTGACTTCTTTAAATTCAAACCTTGATAGAATAGTCAAATCTATCAAGATGTTGAATAATGGGTCTGACACATTAGATGAAATTCTTCAAGCAGGAAGAGTGACAGGAGACAAGAGTGGTCTAGGGTTTAATGAGAAAAAGGAACCAAATTTAGAAGAACCACCATTAGAGTCTAAACCAAGGATGTCAAATCATATGTCTAAACATCATGGTAAGAAAGGACATCATGGCAAGAAAAAGTTTAATCACACTAGAGGGAATTCCCAGCCATGGAGATGTCATCACTGTGGAAGGTTTGGTCATATAAGGCCTTTCTGTTTCAAGTTTTATGGATATCCTAAAACTACTCCTCTTCCCAAAACTGATCAAAATCCCTAAAATAGAAAAAAGAAGAAACAGTGGGTTCCCGAGTCTAATGTTTCTAGTTTCATATATCGTACCTCTCTCAGAGAATCAACAAAAACTGATAGGTACTTTGATAGTGGTTGTTCTAGACACATGACATGTGTCAAGAATCTGTTGACAAATATCAAATCTCATTCCACCAGTTATGTGACTTTTGGTGATGGAGCCAATGGTGAAATCAAAGGAGTTGGAAAGCTGGAATGTTCAGAAGTTCCCAAGCTTGATGATGTGTTACTTGTTAAAGGGTTAACAACTAACATGATAAGTATAAGCCAATTGTGTGATCAAGGATTCAAAGTTAACTTCACTAAGGAAGAATGTTTTATTTGCAAGGAAAAGAATGAAGTTATTATGAAAGGAATCATACCTAAAGACAATTGTTACTTATGGGTTCCCCAAGAGTTGAACTTCTCCTCAACATGTGTTTTGGCCAAAGAAAATGAAGGTAAACTATGGCATCAAAAATTGGGACACTTGCATTGGAAAGGAATGAAAAGAATTATATATGAAGAAGCTGTGAGAGGGATTCCTAAGCTCAAGATATAAGAAGTAAGAGTATTTGGTGACTGCCAGATTGGAAAGCAAACTAAGATGTCACATCAGAAGATCCAACATCTTACTACATCAAAAGTTTTAGAACTTCTTCACATGGACTTGATGGGACCTATGCAGGTTAAAAGTCTCGGTGGAAAGAAGTGTGCTTATGTTGTTGTAGATGACTTCTCTAGGTACACGTGGATAAGTTTTATTAGCGAAAAATCAGAAACTTTTGAAGTGTTTAAAGATCTTTGTCAAAAACTTCAAAGGGAAAAAGATAGTCACGACATTAGAATCATAAGTGATCATGGAAAGGAATTTGAGAACAATAAATTTGCTGAATTTTGCTCTTCTGAAGGAATCAGTCATGAATTCTATTCTCCCATTACTCCTCAACAGAATGGGATTGTGGAACATAAAAATAGAACCCTTCAAGAATCTGTCAGAGCTATGATTCATGCTAAGAAGTTACCCTACCACTTTTAGGCTGAAGCTATGAATACTGCATGTGTTGTACCCTAAAATTTTCCCTCTCATTTATCAAGGATTTTCTCACAAGTTCTTCCATGACTCAAGTTTGCAGCACTGATACATCAATTTAGGCTTGGAATTGGCACAAGGGAAAAATAGTTAATGGCACACTGAAAAGTCAAAACTCTGACTTTTGGATCAAAATCAAGTTTCAAGAATCATATTTCATCAAGACATGTTGGAATATGAAGTTCGTTTCATCAAGAAAATCAAAAGTCAAATTTGCTTTGGAAAAGTCAAAATTCTAAACACTTAGAAATTTTTCCAAGTGTTAAGAAATAGGACAAGTTCAGAACTTCTAGCCAGATTTTCACCATGATGCAAGTTGTTTCTGGAAGAACTTCTGACACAAGAGTTATAGATTTCAATGAGATCTAAAACATTGTAGAACAGGACTTATCCTAGAAATGCTGGGATTTCAAGTTATAAATCTTTGAAGACACGTCCATAAAACTGAACCACTCAGTAAATTTTGGGCCTTTCCAAGACAAAATTTGGTTAGAACTTCTGGGCCAGTTTTCACGAAGGTTCAACCAGAGTTTGCAAGAGTAATTCAAAGTGGGTCTACAAAGCGTGTTACAAGCTTTCTGGAAAGTCTGAGAACTCCTTCAGAACATGATGGAACAAGGAGATTCAAAGATCAGAAGATTAGATATTTGTTCTAAGTTACGCTGATGTTGAACTGCTGATCCAGATTAAGCTATGATACATAATCTCATAATGCAGGTTCTTGTTTTGACAAATCTCATCATCATTTAATTCTCACACCCACTTTTGAGTATTTATCCAAAGGATTTCCCCACGTGTGAGATAGAAGTACCATTGTTGTCCTTGAAAAGCAAACTTTTGTATAAGTTTATGCTGGGCCCATGTTTTACTTTTGCCTCTGAGGGTACTTTTCCTTAATTCATGCTTACAAATTTAGATTAAGCGCGGCTAAAGCTGCTAACCACCATACTTGTTTAAACTTGCTTCAAGAACAAGTCAGTGCCCTATTATATGATGGTTGTACTCCTGACTTCTCCAAGCTACTAAATCCTTTCCTATAAATTGAACTTCATTTGCAACTGTAAAAGGTCGAAAAAATGAAAAGAAAAGCCGTGAAACATTGCTGAAATTTCAAAGAATTGGAAACTAAAAACATAAACACAAAAACCTGTTAAGCTTCTGTTTCTTTTTACACCCAAATTCTAATTTTCTTGCGCATCTCTTGACCAAATCACCCACTCAGTTTCTAATAATATATTTAGAAACAATCCCAACTTCTGTTTACAGACTGAAATTCAATCTCCACCAACTTCCATTTCAAAAATTAGAACGTTGCTACTTGGCTGCTCCATAACATTACAACCATTCATAACTCAAGTGGAGGTTTATTTCAGCTTTCTGGGAACGTGAGAAAAGCTGACCAGAACAACACAGCAGTCAGAACCATGCTCTAGTTCACAGAATAATTTCCAGCTGCGAGGTAATCTTCTTCTGACTTATATCTCATTACTTAGGCATTGTTAGGCTTGCATGTTCAAAATTACAATGTAGACATCCTGACTCTGATTCTGTATATATTAATAGATTTCATGTATTTTTTGCCTAAGTAGAGAGAATTTTAGTTCAGAACTTCTTGAGGGAATTAGGATTCAGAATTAGGATTAGAAAATTCATGCTTGTTTCTGCTTTATAGTTCTAATACTTTATGTTTCTAAAACCATGATAAAACCTGCCATAACTGCTATGTTTGCATTTTTTGTCTTGTTGAGAAAGGGCTAAGTTGCAGATGCTCTGATTGGCGTGGAGAAGAATATAAAGTTCATCATCATAACTTTATTTGTGATATATGTTTATGTTTTTGTTTCTAATACCGGATGTATAGCCAACCCAGTGGTAGAGAGCGCACGCATAAGACATTAGTGTTAAGGGTCCTGAGTTCTAGCCCCAGAAACACCCTTTTTATGTTATTTTCCAGACATTTTTACCCCATTAGTTGGATCCACCCTACTAGATAAAACCCTTCCAATTGGTTTGTCAAAACAGTGACCTTGAACCAGAACTTCTAGACATTCCCATCCAACAACATTGACACCTCACATATGCATTACCAGAACTTCTAGCTTGCCAGTGACACTAGAACTTCTAGGTTTCTAGCTACATCAGAATTTCCAGACTCTCTCAACAACCAGAACTTTTGACCTTCCAGTTGCATCAGAACTTCTAGGATTTCCCTTGTTCCCAACAACCCCAAAACTTCTAATCGTCCCCTTTTCTACTAAAATTTCCTTCTGACTTGCAGCGCACCAGAGTCAGAACTTCTTATTTTAGTAACATGCTGATTCTGATTTTTATTCTCTTTTATTTTTTTCATCATTTTTATCTTCATTAATTAAAAATATCAAAAATATTTTTATATTCATACAATCTGCTTTATTTCTTTTAAAAAAACAAAAAGACTAAAAAATATTTTCCTTAAAATTTATTTCTTTCTCTTAACCAAAACAAAACAAATCCATTTTACAATTCTTGTACATCATTTCAATATGGTTGTAATGAAAATTAGGACTTTAATTTCTTGCAATCCCCATTTGTAAATTTGTACACCCCATCCCCCTAACGATTGTAATAGCGTAGGATATTTAATTTCCGCAATTTATCTCTTTCATATAAATGCTAGTAAAGTAGGATTTGTAGGGGAAGATAAAAACAACAAGTAGATAACCCATAATCAAAGACTAAATGCATGAAAATCAAACACACTATTCACACATGCACCCCTAGGTTTAACTCCACGTGTTGCCTAAAAATGGTCATGTTATGCATGTGAGACCTCTTAGCAAAACAATCAAAATACAAGATCATAGTCCCTCGATGACGCTTCAAATGTTTCCTTTCAAATGATCTTAGCCCCTCAAAGAGAAATGCTAAGATATCTCACAACATTGCTATCATGACCATACGATGACCCACGTATGTCTCTTACATCCAAAGATAAAGCTTCTTACCTAATCAATGGTAAGATAATAACATCTAAAGGAGGAAGAAAAGAACAAAGACTTTTGAGTAGGTAGAAACGTTTCTAGTCGCTTGCTCACTTTCAAGACAAACATCCTTGCAAACACACACCAAACACTTTCAAAACATGAAATATTTTCTAAAAGTCCAACACTTTGTATACGTTCTTACAAGACAAGAACCATTACAAAGTTTGCCTAAACGAAGGCGCTTTTCAAAAAAATACTTTCAAAAACAACCACAAAGCACACTTTCAAACAAAGCAAGTGATCTAGCAAGAAACTAAGAGCCCATAGATAACTATGGATGAAAAGGGTGCTAATACCTTCCCTTTTCATAATCTACCCCCTGAACTCAAGAAAATAATCTCAAAGGTCTTTCATGTTCTTTTCAGCCTTTCCTTTTGGATAAAAGAAAAGTCGGTGGCGACTCTTGCTATCTGCAACAATTGTGATAAAACGAAAAAACATCCTAAGTCACTTCTCCCACCATATTAAAGAAATGGCGACTCTGCTGGGGAATACTCTTAAAATTGGGGTTACCTTAGGGCTAGATCACCTTTACTTGCTTTTCTTTGTTTGACTTGTTTGCTTTACATTTTGGTTCCTTGTTTGGGCTTGTTTTGATCCTCTACCCGGATCTGGGACACCTTTTAGGTAAGTAGCAATAGATTGTGGAGACTGTACGGTGTAGACCGATATGGTTGAAACAATGGCTACGTTAGTGTGACACATTTGTTGGTACCGGTATCCCTTGTGTTGGTATCGGTATCCCTTGTGTTGAACCGAGGAGAATACGGGGCCGCTGAGCGGCGTCATGAAGCACTAACTGACCTTAGAACCTTAATTGAACAACTTTGGCCATTAGGATGTAGTGAGAGAACCGATTTCGGTGGAAAGCTTAAAATTGGTTGATACTCGATACTACACTCATTAAGATTGGACTTTTGGGATATCTCGGCCGCAAGAAAAGATTGATTGTGATGAGACAATGCCTAAAAGAAAGATCAGTGATATTGAGATCCCCTAGAACCCGGTTACTATTACTAGGACAGGTTGAGACAACTAAAACTTCAAGAGGGTACTTACCTACAAACTCCATGAAAGCATAAACCTAAGGACTTGTTTGCTTTATGTGTACATAACAACTTGCTTACTTGTACATAACATCATAAACATCATGACATCATACACATTCTCACTAACCATTTCAAGGATTTGGGAATTTATCTTTGTTTCTGTTTTGTAGGCTATGAACTTCCTCTGAAGAAATACCATTAGAATCAACTTTGTGAAAGCACACCCTTAACTCCAAGAGTCAGCGTCAAGGGTACCTGAAGACTCTCCTTTCACTAAGAAATATGGTCGGCTCATCAGTTTGACTACCTCCAATTTCCAAGAAGAGATGATGTGCATGCTCTTTCAATTCTTTGATCCCATGCATCATTGTTTCACTTTCCCGTACTATCAGTTGGTGCCAACACTAGAAGAATTTTCTTTACTATTAGGAGTGCATGTGCTCGATCAAGCACCATTCACCGGTTTAGAAGAGATTCTGAAACCTGAAGTCATTGCCGAAGCTCTGCATCTGAAGAGAGACGACATTATAGCAAATTGGGAAACAAGAAGCAGAGTTAAAGGGTTCCTAGCCAAGTTCTTATTAGAGAAGGCTCATTCATTTTGGGAAGATATGGATTTTCAAGCCTTTGAAGACGTCCTGGCCCTTCTCATCTATGGTTTGGTTCTTTTTCCCAACTCAGACCAATTCATAGATATGAATGCCATCAAAGTCTTTCTCTCTCGTAATCATATACCTACCTTGATGGGAGATATCTTACATTGTTTCCATACCCGCACCATGAATAAAAGAGGTACTCTCTTGTGTTGTATTCCCCTACTTGCCAAGTGGTTTGCTTCACACCTACCTCGGTCGACATTGAGGAACGGGCAAAGATTGACATGGTCTCAAAGGATGATATCCCTCACCCACTCTGATATTCATTAGTGTTTGAGATCCTTGGTGGATACTTCTATCATTGACCATTGTGGGGAATACACTAATGTCCCTCTGTTTGGCATTAGGGGAGGTATCACTTACAACCCTCGCTTAGCCTCGCGACAGTTTGGTTATGCCCGAAGAGATGGTCCTCATGATATGCTCATCCAAGGGTTGATGTTCGATTATGAGAACGATGATCAAAGCTACCATCAGAGGTTTGTGAGAGATTGGATTATGGTAAATAAAGCAGATAGTGGGACACTGGGATGCAAGAATTATATTCCCTTTGAACCTTACCTTAGGTGGGTACGAGCTCGTGCTCAGAAGCTCATGATGCCTTACCCCTCCATCCTACCAGATATCATAGAGATTGTTGCTGAAGAAGAAGTCCTGTATATTGTCCTCCATCCCAACATGCCTACTTCTCTTGAAGACTTACAAAAGGTTTGGATTCAGCTAAAGGAAGAACGAGACACTTTCGAAGCTCAATTATATGCTAGCGAGAAAAGGGTTTTGGAGCTTACAAAGCAACTACATGAAGAATAGAGCTTGAACGCCTACCTTGCACCAAAGAGGATGTGTTCGACCTTTTTATCTTAGAAATTTACTTTGTAAGCCCAAGGGGCATGTTGTAACTGTTTTGAATTAATTAATGCAAATTGACGTTTGTTTATTCTTTGTCTAGACAAATTTAAACTTCATAAATCCTTGAAGTTATTTGCATGCACATCTTCCATGCATCATAACATTACAGGTTTTCCATGACAGGTTCCCTTATCTTTCTGTTATTTATTTCAGCATGATGGATATCGAGAAAACAGTGAAAGACCTACAAGCACAAAACTCCCAGTTTCAAGAGACTCTGCTAACCCTGGCCAAGGGGAAATAAGAGTTTATGATGTTGCTTGCATCTAAAAAGAAACCAAAGAGGAAAGCCCTAGTCAATATGGGTAAGAGATTCAGAGAGTCGGTCCTTCAGATACCGGTAGTGGAAGACTCGTCTGAGGAAGACGAAAATCAAATTGGAGAAGCTAGAAGTACCCAGGTTGGGTGTATCAATGAGCAAGTGTCCGATGATGAGGACTATTTTGACGAGCAGTATCTTCCTGTCAATGTTAAGTACAAGCAGCTAGAGGATAGGTTGAAGGCATGGAGATTCAAGCCATTCCTGGTTTAGATTTTGACGATTTGGGTTTAATATTTGGGGTTGTCATTCCCAACAAATTCAAAATACCAGTCTTCATTAAATACGATAGGGTTTCTTGTCCAAAGCTTCACCTGAAGTCTTATATGCGCAAAATTCAACCGCACACTGCTGACAAGAAGCTTTGGGTTCACTTCTTTCAAGAAAGCTTGGCTGGGACACAACTAGAGTGGTTTTACCAGTTGGAGGGTTCCCGTATCCATACATGGCAAGACTTGGTCAGCGCTTTTTATCACCAATACCAGTACAACGCCGACCTGGCGCCGACAAGAGTTCAAATGCAAGACATGACAATAGGGAAGAATGAAGGGTTTAAAGAGTACGCCCAAAAGTGGAGGGATCTTGCCAGTAGGGTCCAACCGCCGCTAACCGGTAGGGAACACATTTATATGTTTATGGGCACCTTATCAGGTCCATTTTTCAATTTATTTGTTGGTTTTTCTTCATCCGGTTTCACCGAGCTGATCTTAACCGGTGAAAAAGTTGAAAGTGGTATCAAGAGTGGGAAGATTCCCATAGCTTTTGCTTCCACCTCCAATCCCGTAAAGAAACCCTTCACTGGGAAGAAAGAAACAAATGTTGTGTATGGGGCAAGGGGTCGTACCAAGAAGGATGATCGCCCCTCCGTTAATGTTGTCCGGATTTCCAATCCAACACCTGTTCAAAGGCAATCTCCCAATCATCAACAATTTGAGGCTCCACGAAGACAATACACAAGGATAGGCATTTCACTATCCCAAGCCTTACAACACCTGTTAAAGGCTAATTTGGTGACACTGCGTGATCCTCCAGCCAATCCGGATACCTCCTCACCTAAATACAATCCAAATACCAAGTGTGCATATCACTCGAATAGTCCTGGGCATGAGACTGACCAATGCTGGGAATTGAAGAATAAAATTCAAGACTTAATAGACAACAAGACCATCGAATTTGATCCGCCTCCAATTCCCAATGTGATAACGGCACCAATTCCAAACCATGGCAAGGGTGTCAATGTTGTTGAAGACGCCATTTTTATTTCCTTCGTCGAATACTTGACTACTCCGTTAACCATTATCAAAAAGAATCTGCTGAAAGCCAGGATTTTCCCTGGTTGTTTGAAGGATTATGATTGTTGTGCCACATAACTCAATGGATGCAAAAGGCTGAAGGAAGGCATTCAACGCCTGATGAATAGCCATGAGATCCTATTTGAGAAAACTCCGTCCGCCAAAAGTTTGACTGATAAGATTGAAGACCTCTCCATCATAACAATTTCAAACAAGCCTCTTATGATCTCCTTCAAGGGTCCTATTAGGATTTAAAATGAACCAACTGTTGTTCCTCTAATAATTACCACCCCCGGGCCAATTCCGTACTCTTCCAACAAAGCAGTGCCTTGGAACTATGGTGTTGAGGTGTTTTACCATGGAATAATGTAAGATGCTTGGAATTAAGAAAGCAAAGTTGATGACATTGGTAACATTACTAGCTCTAGTAATGTGACTAGAACTGGAAGAATCTTTTCACTCAACATCTCACCACCAGCTGCTACAAAGACGCATATCCGCATCACCAATGTTAAGCCTAGTGCTGACACAAGGAGAAAAGAGAAAGTAGTTGAGCCTGTTTAGACAGAGATACCCGCAAAAGACATTGCTGCTGAGGAACCTTACGCTCAAGAAATGGATGAGATCTTGAAAATTATAAAAAGGAGTGATTTCAAGATAGTGGAGCAGCTGAGGCAAACCCCTTCCAAGATTTCCATGTTATCTTTGCTCTTTTGTTCTGATGCTCATGCTCAGTCGTTAATCAAATTCTTGAAGAAGGCTCATGTCCCTCATGAGACTACAACTGACCAGTTTGAAAATTGTGTGGCAAGCTTGACGACCGACAACAGTTTGGGATTCTCGGATGATGATCTGACACCACTTGGAAATAGTCATAATAAAGCTCTGCATGTTTTTGTTGAATGCAATGGGACTACCCTAGCACACGTTCTGGTTGACACAAGCTCTTCTTTAAACGTACTACCCAAGGGCGCATTGGACCGGTTAGACTGTGAAGGACTGGTGTTGAAGCCGAGTGATATTATTGTAAGGGCTTTCGATAGGTCCAAAAGGACAGTTCATGGAGAGGTGGATCTCCCGATCAAGGTGGGATCACAAATTTTCAAATCTACTTTCTACATCATGGATATTCGTCCTGCTTACTCCTATTTGCTGGGTCGCCCTTGGATCCACGGAGTAGGGGCAGTAACGTCAACTCTTCATCAAAATCTCAAATACCTCGGTCAAGGGAAGAATTATCACTGTTTATGGTGAGGAGGAATTCATGGTAATCCACCTCAATTCTTTCTAATATGTGGAGATGGATGGCAAATTTATAGAAACCCCGTGTCAGGCTTTTGAAGTTATTCCGCCTATGATTGTTACTGCCAAAATCTCTTCCGACCTGCCCAAAGCAGATAAATTGGTGCCAAGGATGGCTTCATTTAAAGATGCTCGTGCCGCAGTCGAAGAAGGAAGATGTGATACTTGGGGGCAACTCCTTGAGATCCCATTTAAAGCAGACAAATGTGGTTTTGGTTTCACTATCAAGGCTCGGAAAGAAGTAAGGCGCGCTCGTGCAGGGAAGCCCCCTCTCCGTATTGGAAATCATGAAATAAACATTGTGGGTGATTCTGTTGATGAATGTGAATTTGAAGAATGGGTACACCTTACTACAACAGAGCTCAAAAATTGGCATGCAAACGACTTAGTTCCCATCTCTTTCATTGAAGAGTAATTACTTTTTTATTGCTTTCTATTAATTCAAGAACATTTTGTTTGTAATATTAAACAATGACTTTTAAGCCATATGCCTGGCCCAGGGCACTATGGTCCACTTGTCAAGGGTTTTATTTATGTTCATTTTATCATATGATCATTCAATACAAATCATTGGACTTTTGCATTCAAATCTTTGTGCTCATTGTCTTTCTTTTTCTTCAAATACGTTTTTCAAAATAGCCATGTATCTTACATGAACACACACACACACACACACACACACACACACTTGCAGGTCCTCATCCACTCCGGATCTCATTACCAATGACTATACTATTGACGACTATGACTTCGAACGTCCAATTAACCAAGCTGGAGACAAAGGCGAGGAAGATTGTGAGATACCGGGAGAACTAGCCAGACATACAAGAAAGAGGTCAAGATCGGCACTAACCTAGAAAGTAGTGTCAAAAGCAGGTTGGTTCAAATGTTGCATGACTGTGTGGAAGTGTTTGCTTGGTCGTATGAAGATATTCCAGGGTTGGATACCGATATTGTAGTTCATCGTCTGCCGACAAAGGAAGATTGTCCTCCTATCAAACAAAAAGTTCGTTGCATGAGGCCTGACATGTATGAAAAGATAAAAGCTGAAGTGGTGAAACAATTTGTTACAGGATTCCTAGCTGTGACATCTTATCCCCAATGGGTTGCAAACATGGTTCCGGTTCCGAAGAAAGACAGAAAAGTTTGTATGTGCATAGATTATAGGGATCTAAATAGAGCAAGCCCCAAGGATGATTTCCCTCTACCTCATATTGATGTCTTGGTCGATAACACCGCTCAACATAAAGTATTCTCTTTCATGGATGGTTTCTCTGGATATAATCAAATTATGATGGCTCCCGAAGACATGGAGAAGACCACTTTCGTTACGCAATAGGGCACCTTATCAAAGGGCTATGGTAGCTTTGTTTCATGATATGATCCATCATGAAATAGAGGTATATGTGGATGATATGATTTCAAGGTCACAAACTGAAGAGGAACATCTCAATCACCTATACAAGCTATTCGAGAGGCTGAAAAAGTACAAGTTTAGGTTAAACCCTAATAAGTGCACATTCGGAGTACGATCTGGAAAGCTTCTAGGTTTTGTTGTCGGTGGTAAAGGCATCAAATTCGATCCTGCCAAGGTGAAGGCTGTTGTACCCCAAAATTTGCCCTCTCATTTATCAAGACTTTCTCACAAGATCTCTTTGACTCAAGACTGGATTAGGGTTTGGTCAGCTCAAGACATCTTATCTTACACAGTTAACCCAGGATTAGGGTTTGAGTTTGAACAAGGATTTTTGGACTATCAATGCTTCATATGACTTTCAAACATCATTATGGACCCCTAAGATTACTCATGACAAGTTTCAAGCCTTGAACCACATTTTTTATCAGTTAACTGGACAGTTGACCTAAAAATCAGTTGTATTGGGGGAAAAGTCAACCATGGCCTATTAACAGTCAAACTTCATAATTTTTGATCCACATCAACATTCTAGAATCATATGTATCATTTGATCAAGTTTGGATTACAATTCCTCAAGAAATTTGATCAAATCATCAAAAGGGCAAAATGGTCAAAATTAGGGTTTTTGACTGAGGAAGGGCAATTTCATATTTTTGACCTAGAAAATGACCAATTGATTTGAAGCATGATTTCAAGGGTTCATTCGTATCATCATGACCTAATTACATGGTTCAAAACATTTCAATTTCATTGGATAGACAGATGAAATTTGCAGTCAACTGATCAAAAGTCAATTGTACACTGAAAAGTCAAACTTTGACTTTTTTGTCAAAATCAAGTGCCAAGGATCATAATTCATCAAAACATGTTAAAATGTGAAACTTTTTCATCAAGGAATCAAAGATTGAAGACTTGATTTTAAAATTTGAATTTTTCTTAACTTAGAAATTTTTCTAAGTATAGAAAATTTCTTATTTTTCTCAACTTTAAGCCATTTTTTCACCATGATACAAGATGATTCAAGGAAATTTCCCAAAATGAAAGTTGTAGACCTCCATGAAATCTACAACTTTTCTTCACACATTTTTCCCTAAAGATGATTAGATCTCAAGATATAATTTTATGAATACATGCTCATGAACTAAATAACTTAGTGAAATTTTGCCCTAATTTAGGCAGGTTTTGGACCCAACTTCATGGAAATTTTTCACCTAGTTCCAAGAGGAGTATTGAAATGCATTTCAAAAATGAGTTATAGAGAACACTGAAAGATTTCCAAAATGTCAAAGAACTCCTCAAGGTCATTTTTGAGTAGGTAGAATCGGAGAGATGAAGTTGGCAATTTCTCACTTTGAATTCAAGCCATTTCATGAAGAACAAAATTCAAATTTGAACCTATGCTGCCTAATTCATGCTTTACAGGTCCCTAACTTGTTTCTCACTTCATAATTTAATGCTTACTCAGTTGACAAAGCTTTAATTCAAGCTCAAGAGCCTTTTTCCAAGTTGTAATTCCATAAATGGCATAAAGTGACCATTGGCATTTTGAAAAAGCTTCACTTTTGCAACTTTCCAATTCTTGAGCATTGAACCTATCTCCTTTGCACATACAAGTACTACAGACCTAAAGCAAATTATACAAAACTTATACCAACCCTAAGCAAGCCAGTACAAGCATGTAAAGCCTTGTCCCTTCACTTTACTTCAAAAGCAAGAAAGTGTGCAAAAAGGCTAGGATTGAAAAACCTGTGGAAGAGCTGACTTGAAACCCTTTCCATACTAATATACAAACACATTACAACTAGAAACACGATGGCTAAGGGCCTAAAGCATTCAAACACTCCATATCACCAAAAACTGTCAAAACTTGCAGTTTTTGCATAAGCATAGCAATCCATCATTTGGCTCGTGCGTTTCATGTTTTAACCATCAAAACACCTTACCTACTTCATATCTAAGTGATCCAGACCATCATCCCTGCACTGTAACTCCTTCTTCATCATCTGCCATTTTTGTTTTCAAAGCTTGCAGGTTGACTTGGATAGAGAGTTTCAGACACTTTCAAAGCAAGGTAAGGGTTGGAACACACTCAGGGAGGTTCAAGCAAGCTCAAGCAATCATCAGGCCTTCATAAAACTCACTCAAACTCCATTCACGATTTCAACTGAAAGAGGTAAAAATCTCAACTTATATTTCTTCATACAGGCATCCATTGGCTACGATTTATGAATAAACAATGTAGACCTCATTGCTATGAAATTGTACATATATATATCTTGCATTTATTTGGCCTGAGTTGAGAGAATTTTGAACTTGAAGTTCCTGGAAAAATTAGGTTTAAATTTAGGGATTTTAAAATTCGTTTTAATCTTTGATTGTTAGCTTACATAATTTACATGGTTAGAATCGTGAGACAAAATGCTACAACATTCATGTTATCAGTTTCCATTTTTATTGAGAGATGAGAAAGTTACAGAGCTTCTGGCCAGCTTGAGGAAGAAGATGAAGTACAGGGCAAAGGCATTGTTTGTGTTATGTTGTTTTTGTTTCACATAAATCAACGGATGTATAGCCACCCCAGTGGCAAGGTAGCGCGCTGGTGAGGCCCAGGTCCTGGGTTCGAACCTTGGCGCTACCTTTTGTTTTTTCACATTTTTTCATTTTTTCATTTTTTGGCTTGTTTTGCAGGATTGGGCTTCAACGTTGGGACTGGCTTTTTTTTCTAACATAACACCATTTGATTGCTCAGGATACCCCCCTGGCCCAACTATTTTCGTATATTTTATTTATTTATTTTTGTTTTCATTTTTGTATATTAAATATTTTCTTTCATACATAAAAATCATGAAAAATATAAATATGATAATATTGCATTTTATTTTATTTTATTTTATTTTTCACATAAAAAATATATT
Source organism: Vicia faba (assembly GCA_948472305.1). Taxonomy (NCBI): domain Eukaryota; kingdom Viridiplantae; phylum Streptophyta; class Magnoliopsida; order Fabales; family Fabaceae; genus Vicia; species Vicia faba. Next base: position 1,299,568,028 of record OX451740.1, on the reverse strand, counting down.
TTATCTTCAATATATACTAACTATCTTTCTTAAATAAATTTGTAAAAATAAATTTAGATATATTCTTATCTTTTCTTTTATATTTTTATATATATTTGTAAATATTTATTTTAACATATAAAAACTAAATATTTTCATACAATATTATTTATTATTTTTAATACAAAAAATACAAAAAAATAATACATAAGAACCATATTTTCTTTCAAACTAGAAATTAGGGTTAACTTTGTTTTTTTCAAGAATTAATTTCTTTTCCTTATATCTTTAGGATTAGGTTAAAATTCCTTTTCACATAAAAAATAAAACAAAATCTTTTCTTGCATGTACATAATATTGCATATTTAAATATTGTATTTGTTTATTCCAATATTCGTATAAATTCGATTTGGTTGTAATAGCTTATTTAGATTTACATTCTTGTAAATCCCCATTCAAATTTGTATTCCCCCCTCCCATAAATTATTGTAATAGCTTAGTAATTTTTACCTTACGCAATTTACCGCTTTACATGTCATGTTAGTAATTAGGGTTTGTATGGCAAGATAAAAACAAAGCAAATAGAAAACCCTAATCCAAGACAAAACCAAGGCATGAAAATAACACACTAGCACACAAGCATCCTTAGGGTTTCTCCACTTGGTTTCCTTATACAAAGATAGCCATATTATGCATGCGAAGTATCTTGGCAAAACAAACAAGTATAAGATCATAGTCCCTCGATGACGCTATTCAAAGTTGCCTTATAAAATGATCTTGGTCCCTCAAAATGCTAAGATACTTTGCAACATTGCTAATCATGGTTATACGATAACCCACACCCATCCCATTTACATCCAAAGATAGGGTTGCTTACCAAATCAATGGTAAGACAACAATGTCAAAGGAATAGAAAATGCATAAGAAATACATTTAAGTAGGTAGATTGCTTCTAGTTACTTGCTCTACTTTCCAACAACTATCCTTGCTATTTTCAAAAAAACAAACACACACATTTCCAAACATTGAAAACATTTTCAAAAAAGATAAACATCTTTGTATACATTCTTACAAAGGAGAATCATTACAAAGATTGCCTAAGAGATGGCCTCTTTTACAAAATACTTTCAAAACCACACCAAACACATTTTTAAACAACAAAAGCAAGTGATCTAGCAAGTAACTAAGATCCCATGGAAAACCATGGATGAAAAGGGTGCTAATACCTTCCCTTTTCATAATCTACCCCCCGAACTCAAGAAAACATCTCAAAGGTCTTTCCTGTGCTTTTTCACCTTTCCTTTTGGATAAAAGAAAATTCGGTGGCGACTCTTGCTAACCGCAACATTTGCAATCAATTGTAAAACCCTCAAGTCAGTTCTCCCACCGTATCACAGAACTGGCGACTCAGCTGGGGATCTTAATAAAAGTGGGGTTACCTTAGGGCTAGATCACATTTATTTGCTTACATTGTTTGACTTGTTTGCTTTACATTATGGTCCTTTGTTTGGGTTTGAATCCTCCACCCGAATTTGGGAAACATTATAGGTAAATAGCAATACATTGTGGAAACTGTGCAGGGTATACCGACATGGTCTAAGCAATATATATTTTAGTGTGACATATTTGTGGGTACCGGTAGCCTTTGAGTTAATCAAAGAGAATACAGGGCCGCTGAGTGATGTCATGAAGCACTAATGAACTTCTAGAACCCTTTACTTGACCAACTTGGCCTTTAGGATGTAGTGAGATGACCAGCTTTGGTGCAGTCCGAAGTTGGTAGATACTCGATACTACACTCATTCAGGGTTGGTTTATTGGGTTATTTCAGTCGCCATTAAAGAGGCTTGAGCTGAAACAATGAACAAGGAAACAATCCAATGATATTGAACTCCTTAGAACCCGATTACTATTACTAGGACAGGTTTAAGCCAACTAAACTTCAAGAGGGTACTTACCTATAAAACCCCATGCAAGCCTAAACTAAGAACTTGTTTGTTTTGCTTGTATATGCATACTTTTATATAACATCATGGACATCATGAGCATCATATACATCACTAACCATTTCAAGGATTTTGGAGATTCATCTTTGTTCTTGTTTTGTAGGATATGGATTCACTTCGCAGAAAAACTATCCAAGTCAACCTTGTAAGAATTCCTCCACAACTCAAGGAGCTAGCTTCAAGGATCCCTGAGAAATCTCCATTCACCGAGAGGCATGGTCGTCTACTCAACTTGGTCACCTCCAACACAGATGAGGATATGATGAAGGTGCTCTTCCAGTTCTTTGATCCTTTGCACCATTGCTTCACATTTCCCGACTATCAGCTTGTGCCTACTTTGGAAGAATTATCTCAACTCTTGAGGATTCCCATTCTCAATCAACTACCTTTCAACGGTACGGAAAGAGACCCAAAGCTAAAAGAGGTTGCTCAAGCTCTGCACTTGCACTCATCTGATGTCACAACCCATTGGGAAACTAGAAGTGGTGTCAAAGGCTTCTTAGCAAAGTTTCTGTTTGAGAAAGCCCAAAGCTATTGGAATTCCTTAGAATTGCAAGCCTTTGAGGAAATTGTGGCTCTCCTCATCTATGGGATGGTCTTGTTACCCAATCCTGACCAACTCATAGATGTGAGTGCCGTCAAAATCTTCATGTCACGCAATCTGGTGCCTACATTGCTTGGAGATATCCTACACTCTTTTCACACTCGCACGATGAGGAAAAGAGGTGTCCTTATATGTTTCATTCCTCTCCTGGAAAGATGGTTTATTTCTCATCTTCCCCAATCAGTCTTAAAGAATGAGCAAGGAGTAAGGTGGTCACAAAGGTTAATGACACTTAAACATTCAGATATTCATTGGTGTTCCCGATCCAAAGAGAATGTTATCATTTCTGACCGTTATGGGGAATTCCCTAATGTACCTCTACTTTGCATTAGGGGAGGCATCGCCTACAACCCATGCTTAGCTCTAAGACAGTTTGGTTATGCCCGAAGGGATGGTCCGCATGAGATGTTCATTCAAGGCTTGGTTTTCGACTACAACAACAACGATCAAGGTCTTCACCAGAGATTCATCCGAGCTTGGAGGATGCTAAACAAGGTGGATAGCAAGACTTTGGGGCACAAGAATTCCATCCCCCTTGAGCCTTACCTCAAGTGGGTATGAACCCGCGCTCAAAGTCTTATGATGCCTTATCCTTCTATTCTCCCGGTGATCATTGAGCCTGTTAAGGAAGGAGAAGTTCCATACACTATCCTACATCCTGACATGCCCACATCTCTTCAAGACCTACAAAGGGATTGGATACAACTCAAAGGAGAGCGAGATACTTTCGAAGCCCAATTTTGCGAAAGCGAGAATAAGGTTTTGGAACTCACTAAGCTACTTCATGAGGAGCAGACTCTAAATACCTACATTGCACCAAAGAGGATGTGCACTACCTTTCTATCTTAGAGTGTTGTATTATTTTGCCCAAGGGCATTGATGTACTCAAACTCTATTTTTATTAATATAACGTGTGTTTCTTTTTGTTTAAAATGAACTTGAATCTTTAAAATCCTTGAAAACATTACATATGCACATATCATTCATCATAACATAAACAGGTATTTTGCAACGAGTTTCCTCATCTCTATATTGTTTATTTCAGTAAGATGGATCTCGAACAGACAGTCAAAGATCTTCAAGTTCAAAACATGCAGTTTCAACAGTTACTCATGACCCTAGCCAAGGGGCAAGATGAGTTAAAGACTCTGTTAGCTGAAGAAAGAAAGAAGAAAACAAAGAAAGCCACTGGGGTTTTGAACATGGGGAGAAGGTTTTAGGGACATACTAGAAGAACCTTGAATTTTGCAACCACTTCTGGGGAAGGAGAAGGGAAAGGAAAAGAAACAGCGGTTCCGTCAGAATCTGAAGAGGAGGAAGAAGAGGAAGACTACTCCGAGGAACAGTATCCTCCAGCAGATGATAAGTACAGACATCTTGAAGAGCGTTTGAGCGCTATGGAAATACAGAAGGTGTCAGGTCTAGACTTTGAAGAATTGGGACTAGTGTAGGGAATTGTGATCCCACCAAAGTTCAAAGTGTCGTTGTTTGCAAAATATGATGGGGTGTCGTGTCCTAAGATGCACCTCCGATCATACGTGAGAAAGATTCAGCCGCACTCCGCCGATAAAGACTTGTGGGTACATTTTTTCCAAGATAGCCTATCTGGAACACAACTCGATTGGTTTTACCAATTGGAAAGGGCCAATGTCCACAACTGGGAAGATCTTGCCGCAGCTTTCTATAAGTAAAACCAGTATAATGTAGATTTGGCGCCTACCCGTACTCAACTTCAGAGTATGGCCATGGCTTCCAATGAGGGTTTCAAGGATTATGCGCATAAATGGAGAGATCTAGCTGGGAGAGTACAACCCCCTTTGTCTGAAAGGGAGTTGGTGGATATGTTCTTAGGCAATCTATCGGGCCCTTTCTTCAACCATCTGATTGGAAGCTCATCCGAAGGATTTACTGAGTTAATACTAACCGGAAAGAGGGTGGAAGCTGGCATAAAAAGTGGAAAGATTCAGAAGGATTCATCTGCCTCTACAGCTGCGAGAAAGCCTTTCATTGGGAAGAAAGAGGTATCTGTTGTTTATCCACAAAGGAACCAAGGGAGAGCTGAACGCCGACCAATGGTAGGAGCTGTTATGATCCCAAAGCCTACATCTGATCAACCAAGAAGTAATCAACCGAGGGTGGAAAGGCCAGTCCGGAAATTCACCAGAATCAATATGACTCTAGCCCAGGTTTTACCATATCTTCTGAAATCTAATTTGACAACTCTGAAGGAAGCTCCAAAGAACCCCAACACTGCGTCCCCTCATTATCATCCGAATACCAGATGCGCATATCATTCCGAAAGTCTGGGTCATGACACTAACAACTGTTGGGCCCTGAAAAACAAATTTCAAGACCTTATAGATGCAAAAGAGATTAAGTTTGATGCCCCCGAGAAGCCAAACGTCATTTCTGCTCCTATGCCTAGGCATGGCCATAACACTAATGTTATCGAAGAGGATTTGTTTGTCGCCACAGTTGATGAAATCTTGACTCTACTCCCAATCATTAAGATAAACTTGTTGAAAGTCGGTGTATTCCCGGGTTGTAATGAAGACTGTCATCTTTGCTTATCCTCACAAACTATTTGCCCTTTGTTGAAGACAGGCATTCAACGCTTGATAAACAACCAAGAGATTTCCCGTAAGATTACCCATAGCGGTAGAATCTTCTCTCTAGAAATTTCCCCTCCAAAGGCAGTTTTTGGACCCGTGGTTGTTCCAAAGGTTACCTCTATACCAATAATCATATCTGCAAGTGCACCTATTGACAAAGACGACGCAACCCCTGCTGTTATCCCTACCAACACTTCTACTGTTGAAACTCGAGGAAAAAGTATTCAAGAAGAGCCTGTCCGGATGAAGGCTCAACCACTAACTATTCTCGAAACCTCCAAAAAGGAAATGGAGGAGATCCTGAGAATAATAAAGAAGAGTGACTACGACGTAGTTGAACAGTTGGGGTAAACTCCATCAAAGATCTCCATGTTGGCTTTGTTGTTGTGTTCTGGGCACATGCGAAAGCCCTGGTGAAGTTTCTAAAGATAGCCCATGTGCCTCAGGAGACATCTGCTGACCAATTTCAAGATTGTGTGGCCAGCTTGACAGCTGATAACGGCCTAGGCTTCTCGGGTGCTGATCTGACACCAAGGGGAAGAAAGCACAACAAGGCATTGCATGTCTCTGTGTAATATAGAGGAACAACTTTGGCCCATGTCTTGGTGGACACTAGCTCATCTTTGAATGTTTTATCGAAGAAAGCTCTCGACAGATTAGACTGTGAATGACTGACGTTGAAAGCCAGTAACATAGTCGTAAGAGCGTTTGATGGCTCAAAGAGGATGGTCCACGGGGAGGTGGACATCCCCATAAAGGTTGGGACTCAGACTTTCAACTCAACCTTCTATGTAATGGACATCCGCCCCTCTTACTCCTGTCTTCTACGACGGTCGTGAATCCATAATGTCGGTGTTGTCACCTCCACACTGCACCAGATGCTGAAATATTCGGTCCATGGAAAGATTATCACTGTCCATGGGGAGGAATAGTATATGATTAGCCACCTCAATTCTTTCTGGTATATGGAATTGGATGGAGAATTCATTGAAACCCCTTTTCAACATTTCGAAGAAGTCTCTCAAGAGGTAGCAGTAACCAAGAAGGTTTCCCATATCCCTAAGATTACAAGACCTCCGCTCCAGATGTCATCTCTAAAAGATGCCAAGGCAGTAGTAGAGGAGGGTGGATGCACCATCTGGGGGCAAGTTCCATATATTCCGTACAAATCTGACAAGTTTGGCTTAGGGTTTACTTCAAGTGCTCAGAAGGCTGTGCACCGTGCCCGTGCTGGAGGGCCACCCTTGAAGATTAGCAACCGAGAGATCAATGCAGTGGAAGATGGTGAAGAGGATTGCAGCTTGGAGGATTGGATATTTCCTACTGTCAATGGAGGACTTCGCAATTGGGAAGCCAAAGACTTTGTCCCAATAACTTTCATCCCTCAGTAATTTATCTTTTACATTTCTGTTAGACTTGTAATATTCACAAACAATTCGCACATTTAAAACCTTGTGTCTTGCCCGAGGCACAATGGTCCATTTGTAAGGGTTTTTTATTTCATCTTCATATGACATTCAATGAATCATGGACGTTTTTCACACACAAACTTTTGCGCTCATTGTCTTTATTTTACATTTTATTGTTTAAAGATGGCTATACCCTTACACACACCCACACTCACAAATGCAGGTACCCCTCCATTCCGGATCCCATAGGTAACGATACTGCTATGGCCTTTTGTGACTATGAGGATCTAATCTACCAAGACGAAGACGAAGGTGAGGAAGATTATGAAGTACCAGGAGAATTGGCCAGACTACTACAACAAGAGGAGAGAGTTATTCAGCCTCATGAGGAACCGGTGGATACAATCAACTTGGGTACCGAGGAGGATAAAAAAGAAATCAAGGTGGGTGCCAATTTGGAGCCTAGTGTCAAGGAGCGTCTGATTCAGCTGTTGCATGATTATGTTGAGATCTTTGCCTGGTCATATGAAGACATGCCAGGACTTGATACAGACATCGTGGTACATCGTCTGCCCACAAGAGAAGACTGTCCACCAGTAAAACAAAAAGTCTGCCGCATGAATTCTGACATGTCAGAGAAGATCAAAGCGGAAGTCATGAAATAATTTAACGCTGGATTTCTGGCTGTCACTTCCTATCCTCAATGGGTTGCCAATATTGTTCCTGTGCCTAAAAAGGACGGCAAAGTATGAATGTGCGTGGACTATAGAGACTTGAGTAGGGCCAGCCCTAAAGATGATTTTCCACTTCCCCATATTGATATCCTGGTTGACAATACGACGTAGCACAAAGTGTTTTCCTTCACGGACGTATTCTCAGGTTACAACCAAATCAAAATGGCACCTGAGGACATGGAAAAAACTACATTTGTCACACAGTGGGGCACATTCTGTTACAAAGTGATGCCATTCGGACTGAAGAATGCTGGGGCAACCTATCAATGCGCCATGGTAGCCTTATTTCACTACATGATACATCATGAAATAGAGGCCTATGTAGATGACATGATAGCCCGATCACAAACAGAAGAAGAGCACCTTGATCACTTGCAAAAGTTGTTTGAGAGGTTGAAGAAGTATAAACTAAGGTTGAACCCAAACAAGTGCACATTCGGAGTACGGTCCGGTAAACTCCTAGGCTTTGTCGTCAGTAACAAAGGCATTGAGGTCGATCCTGCCAAGGTTAAAGCGATACAAGAAATGCCTGCTCCTCGTACTGAGAAGGAAGTCAGAGGATTCTTGGGACGCCTGAACTATATTTCCAGATTCATTTCTCACCTAACAGCTACTTGTGAGCCAATCTTCAAACTATTGAAGAAAGATCAAGTAGTCAAATGGAATGATGAGTGCCAGACTGCTTTCGACAAAATCAAAGAGTACCTACAATAGCCTCCTATTTTGATGCCACCAGTAGAGGGAAGACCACTGATCATGTATCTGACCGTTTTAGAGAACTCAATGGGGTGCGTATTGGGGCAGCATGATGAGTCTACCTGAAAAGAGCACGCTATTTATTACCTGAGCAAAAAGTTTACTGACTGTGAAAGCAGATATTCACTGCTCGAGAAAACTTGCTGCGCTCTGGCATGGGCTGCTCGCCGGCTAAGACAGTATATGTTGACTCATACTACTTTGTTGATATCTAAGATGGATCTGATAAAGTACATCTTCGAAAAGCCTGCTCTGTCTGGGAGGATAGCTAGATGGTAGATGATCCTAACAGAATATGACATACAATATACTACTCAAAAGCCATAAAGGGCAGTGTGCTAGCTGATCATCTTGCTCATCAAGCTGTAGAAGATTATCAGTCCATGAAGTTTGAATTCCCGGATGAAGACATCATGACATTAGACAATTGTGAAGGAATCAGGCTATATGACAGACCTGAACAAGGATCCCGATGGACCCTGTTCTTTGATGGGGCCTCCAATGCACTTGGTAATGGTATTGGCGTTGTACTCATATCTCCGGAAGGGTGTCATACTCCTTTTACTGTCAGACTTTGGTTCAACTGTACGAACAACATGGAGGAATACGAGGCATGCATCTTTGGTCTCTCTTCCTGTAGTAACAGCCTAGCAAGTTCCCCGGGCACTTCACAATCATCCTCACCTTCGTCCTCGGCTTGGTTGATCGGATTTTCTAAGTCATGACTGGCAGTAGCAGAGTCGTTATCAATGGGATCCAGAGTGGATGTGGATCTGCATTATGATATGTGAGTGTGTGTAAGAGAATAGTTGTTTTGATAAAGTGCGAGATAGAAAGGAAAAACAAGGAGCATAAAATTTGTAATGCAAGAAAACGTCCAATGCTTTATTGATGATATATGAAAATGACAAATAATAAGCCCTCACAAACAAAGCCAAGGTGCCTCGGGCAAGGCACCGGGCCATAAAGTTTCAAACTGTTTGTTACAAATCGCAAAACAAAAGTCAATTACTGTGTAATAAAAGAAATGGGTACGAAGTCCTTCGCCGTCCAGTTGTTCAAACCACCATTGGTTGTAGGGTAGATCCAGCTGTTGATATCTGAATCTTCTTCACCATCTTCAATTGCATTCACTCCCTGATTACTGATATGCAGAGGAGGTCTTCCAATCTGCGCACGCCGAACAGCCCTTTGAGCCTCTGTAGTAAATCCCAAACCAAACTTGTCAATTTTGTGTGTGAAGTCAGGGAGCTGACCCCAATTTACACACCCATCTTTTTCAATTACAGCCCTGGCATCCTTGAGGGAAGCCATCTTCATAGGAGGTTTGTCAGTAACAACTTCAGTCGACGCCAGAGTCTGGGGGACCTTTTCAAAGTTCTACACATAGCTAAAGGAATTAATATGACTCACCATGTACTCCTCCTCACCTTGTACCATGACGATCTTCCCCTTTACCGGATATTTCAACATTTGATGGAGCGTAGAAGTCACTGCCCCAGCCTTATGAATCAAAGGGCGACCCAGCAAGTAAGAATAATATGGTCACATATCCATCACATAGAAAGTAGATGCAAAAGTCTGAGAGCCCACTTTAATAGGGACGTCCACCTCCCTGTGCACCATCCTTTTTGACCCGTCGAAAGCCCTGACCACAATATTACTCGGCTTCAGAATCAAACCTTCACAGTCCAGACGGTCTAACGCTTTCTTTGGCAAAACATTTAATGAGGAACCAGTATCCACCAATACATAGGCCATAGTAGTGCCCCTGCACTCGATCGAGACGTGCAGAGCATCATTGTGATTTCTTCCTTTAGCAGTCAGATCTGCATCTGAGAAACCCAACCCGTTGTCAGCAGTTAAACTAGCTACGCAGTCTTTGAATTGCTCAGTAGAAGTTTCCTGCGGCACATGTGCAGTTTTGAGGAAAGCAATTAAAGCCTTTGCATGGGCTTCCGAACACAATAACAAGGACAACATGGAGATTTTTGACGGGGTCTGCCCCAGCTGCTCAACTACATTGTAGTCACTCTTCTTGATAATCTTCAGAATCTCCTCTATCTCCTACTTAGAGGTTTCTACAATGATCTTCTTAGGCGCCTCCGTCCGGGCAGGCTCACCTGTGATTTCTTTGCCCCGAGTCCCAGATGGCTCGGCGACAGGGGTGATAACTGGAATAGGAACTGGGATAGTAGTTGATGTACTAGCAGATGGAATGACAACAGGTTTGTGAACAGTCGGAGGGGAAATTTCGGGAGAAAAGAGTCTTCCGCTTCTGGTGACCTTGCTAGTCCCGACAATATTGCTGATATCAGCATCAACTTCTTCAACCTTTAAGTCTTTCTTGACTCCATGGTAATACACAGCGGCCCCATAGTGCCAAGGGACAGCCTTATCCGAAGTGTATGGGATAGGACCAGGGATAGTAATGATTAACGGAGCGATTCTTGGAACGGGTGTAATCCTAACAGGCTTTCTCGAGGAAGCCTTGGAAGGATTGGCGGAAATGGTTATGATGGCAACATCTTGAATTGGAACCAATGGAATCATAGTCTTCTCGAACAGGATCTCTTTGTTATCCATCAGGCGTTGAACACCTGATTTCAATAAGTGACAACCAGCAGGAAGAACTGAACACATGTGGCAACCTTCGCCACAGCCCGGAAATAAACCGGACAACAATAGATTCTTCTTAACTGTCATCAAAGGAGTATAAATTTCTCCCACGGAGGTCACAAATAAATTATCATCCACATCATTTACTCCATGACCATGTTTGGGCATAGGAGCAGTCATGACGTTGGGTTTCTCTGGAGCGTCAAAATCAATCTCTTTAGCTTCGATCAAGTCTTGCACCTTATTCTTCAAGGCCCAACAGTTGTTTGTATCATGACCTGGGCCATCGGAGTGATAGGCGCAGTGGGCATTCGGGTTATATAGTGGAGATGTGGTGTTGGGATTCTTCGGGGGTTCCCTCAGAGTTACCAGATTGGTCTTCAATAATTATGGTAGAATTTGAGACAAGGTCATATTGAGCCGAGTGAACTGTCTTTATGGTCTCTCTACCCTTTGTTGATTGTTGTATTGTGGAGTAACTATGGGTCTTGATATCACTACCACATTCACTGCTTGACAGTGTTCAGGTCTGCTTTGGCCCCTTGGGCCGTAAACTGCACTAGCTTCTTTCTTACCAGTGAAAGGTTTCTTTACTGCACTTGACGACGTATCCTTTTGTATCTTACAACTTTTGATAACAGCTTCTACTCTCTCCCCAGTCAAAATCAATTCAGTAAACCCAGATGATGAACTGTCGATCAGATGATTGAAGAATGGACCAGATAACGTCCCCAGAAACATGTCAACCAACTCCCTGTCCGACAAAGGGGGTTGGACTCTTCCAGCCAAATCTCTCCACTTCTGAGCATAGTCCTTAAAACCTTCACTTGAACCCATAGACATACCCTGAAGCTAAGTACGAGTGGGAGCAAGGTCGGCGTTATACTAATACTGCCTGTAGAAAGCAGCAGCAAGGTCCTCCCAGTTTCGGACATTAGCTTCTTCCAATTGATAGAACCATTCAAGCTGAGTCCCTGATAGACTATCTTGAAAGAAATGCACCCACAAATTCTATCAGCAATGTAAGGTTGGATTTTTTTGACGTACGAGCGTAGATGGAGTTTTGGACAGGATACTCCATCGTACTTAGCAAAAACCGGAGCTTTAAACTTATGAGGGATCACCACTCCAGATACCAGTCCCAGTTCTTCAAAATCCAAACCAGGGATCTTCTGACACTCCATAGCACTCAGACGGTCTTCAAGTTGCTTGTACCTATCCTCAGCAGGAGGATACTGTTCCTCATCATAATCTGTATCATTATCAGAAACTGCAGGACTGGGGCCCTTTTCTTCTTCTTGGTCCTCCCCTCCCTTGGATGAAAAGGGCAGATCAGCTTATTGTTTCAACCTATCTCCAAACCTTTTACCCATACTCAGAAGAACGACCTTCTTCTTCTTCTTCTTCTTCTTCTTCTTCTCTTTCTCTTTCAGAATGAGAGCTTTCAAATCCTCTTGCCCTTTAGCCAAGCTCAAGAACATCTCTTGGAATTGGGCATTTTGTGCTTGGAGATCTTTGATAGCTTGATCGGAAGACATAACTGCTGAAATAAACAGTGAAGAAAATGAGAAACCTGTAATGGTACCTGTAATGGCGTGCATGATAATGGGATGCGTATGTAATGCTTTCAAAGACTTTGGGAGATTTAAATTTGCAAACCAAAAAATAAACAAACTTTATTAGATTGATCTTGTAAAAAGGTTCAACAGTGCCTTTAAGGCATTTACAAAGAAATAAATGGAAAAAAAAATCTAAACTAGAAAAAGCAAGAATCAGAAATCCCATGGATGTTTCCCCTTGGTGCTGACGTAGTCATTGATCTTTCTTTCATTCTCGAGTTGCCTGGTGAGCTTCAAGGATAAAGGACTTTATAAGGGATGCCTTCTTCATTAGTGGGCTCCACAATCACTGGTAACACGGCTTTGTAAGGCATCCCAAGCTTCTGGGCTCGAGCTCGGACCTATTGTAGGTAGGGCTGCATAGGGAGAGAAGTCCTTGGTCCTAGCTCTTGAGGGTCAGATCTGTTCACCATGCCCCAAGCTCGTATAAACCTCCGGCAATGCTCATCTACGTCCTCCTTGTAGTCAAAGGCAATATCTGTAACAAGTAGCTCATGAGGACCATCTCTCCGAGCACGACCAAACTATCGCAAAGCTAAACAAGGACTGTAGGTTATTCCCCCTCTGATTCCAAGCAACGAGATATTAGGGTATCTCCCACATCGGTCAATGACAGCAGTGCTTTCTATAGCCTTGGAACTCTAAAAAATGTCTGTATGGGCAAGGGACATTATTCTGTAAGACCATCCTAAACCTTCCTCATTCTTCAACACAGACTTGGGGAGGTGCGAAATAAACCACCTCGCCAGCAAAGGCATACAACACATGAGGGTCCCTCTTCTTCGCACAGTACGAGTATAGAGGGAATGCAAGATATCACCCAGTAGAGTAGGCACAGGATTGCGAGACAGGAAGATTTTAACCGCATTCACATCTATGAAGGAATCTGGATTCGAGAAAAGAACCAAACCGTAGATAAGGAGAGCCAAGATATCTTCAAAAGCATGAAAGTCCAAGTTATTCCATAATAGTTGATCTTGATCCATTAGAAACTTGGCTAAGAAACCTTCAACCCCGCTTCGTGTTTCCCAATTAGATACTACATCAGCCTGTTTCAAATGTAGAGCTGAAGCAATGTCTTTTGGTCTAGGAGTCTCTTCCAAACCTGTGAAGGGAATCTGCTCAAGGATGGATATGCCCAATAAGTGAGAAAACTCTTCCATAGTAGGAACTAGCTGATAATCCGGGAAAGTGAAGCAATGATGCACCGGATCGAAGAACTGGAAAAGCACACTCATCATCTGCTCATCAAACTTTGAGGTAACCAAACTAAGAAGCTGACGATGTCTCCTAATGAATGAAGAAGTATCAGAAACTCTCGAGGCTAAATCTTTGAGTTGAGCAGGTATTTGCACAAAGTTAACTCGGATGGTGTTTCTGCGTATGGAAGCCATAATCTGCAAAACAGAACAAAGATAAATCCCCTGGGTCTTTGAAATGGTTAGTATAATGGAGTATGCATGCTATGTTATGATGCATGATGTCATGGTAAAACAAACAACAGGTATAGCAGATAACAGACATGGTAAAGGCAAACAAGTCACACAAAAGCCCTTAAGTTTAAGGCTTGCATGGGGTCTAAGTATTACCCTATTGAAGTTCAGTTGGTTTCAACCTGTCCTAGCAAAAGTAACCGGGTTCTAGAGGTTATCAATATCACTGACCATCCTCTGTCGGTCATGGTTTCAGCTCACGCAATCTTTTCTTGCGGCCGGAACTATCTCGAGAGTATGGTCTCAATGAGTGTAGCATCGAGTATCAACCAGTTCTCAGCTTTACACTGAGGCTGACTATCTCACTACTTCCTAATGGCCAAGTTGGTCAATTAAGGGTTCTAAGGTCAGTTGAAGCTTAACAACACACATAGTGGCCCCGTATTCTCCTCGTTTCTCCACAAGAGATACCAGTACCAACCAATGTGCCACATCAATGTAGCTAATGCTTCAACCGTATCGGTCTATGTCGTACAGTTCCCTCACAGTTTATTGTTACTTACCTAAAAGGTGTCCCCAGATCTGGGTTAGGATCTATAGTAACTCCCAATACAAAACCTTTAAAAGTATAGCAAACAAAGCAATCAAGAGAAGCAATTTATGATGAACTAATCCTAAGGTATACCCCACTTATTACTCCCCAGCAGAGTCGCCAGTTCTATGATACGGTGGCAGAACCGTACTGTTTTAGGAAAATGCTGGTTTGCATTTTGCGTTTTTTATTCGCAAAATGTCGCGGTAAGCAAGATTCGCCACCGGCTTTTATTTTATCCAACTGGAAAGGAAAAAAGCACAGAAAAATTCCTTTTTCAAGATTTTGAATACGGGGGGTAGATTATAGAAAGGGAAGGTATTAGCACCCTTTCTATCCATAGTTTTCTACGGGCTCTTAGGTACTTGCTCATCATTTTAAAAAATTGCTTACGTGTTTGTGTGTTTTGAAAAGTTCTTGTTTTACTTCGTTTTAACCCTTGCTTCTGTCTTCAAAAGTGTTACGAAGTGTTTTTGAAAACTTTGTTTGAAAAGAGTGTAAGTGTGGAAGAGTTTGATTTTGAGCAAGTACCTACTAGCATCTACCTACTCGAAAAAAGAATGTTTCTGTTCTTGTTTCCTTTAGACCGCACTATCCCACTATTAATGAGTAGGTAGCACCGTCGTTGGAGTTATAAGGGTCAATTCGAAAGGGACGTACAATCACTAAATCAATGTTAGGACGTCTTAGTAATAACCCTAATGTCTTAAGATCATATTCGAGGTAACATTTCTGAGGCAACCTTTCTGAGGCAACATTTTCGAGGCAACATTTTCGAATGGGACATTTGATCTTTGTTTAGACAAGAGGGAAGCCACTAAGACACCCTATACTTAATGATCGTTTACCGAAGGCAACCGAGGTGAGAGTATACCCTAGGAGTGCGCATTTGCGAGTGATTTAATTTCAAGTTATTATCTTTGCATATTTAGGGTTTGCTAACCATTTTAAAATTAACATACAGTCTTGTCATGCAATCCTATTATCATACATCTAACAGTTAATATTTGCGAAAATTAAAATGCGAGAAATAAAACTACGTTATTACAAGGCTTCGGGAAGGGGGATTAATTACATAGCCAAAAACCCGTAAAACGATAAATAAAAGGAAAATCCTAATTAAACTATTACATACCATGAGTAGTTACATTAATATCGTAAAAATAAATAAACGCACACAATGAAACGAGAACGAGAAAAAATTAGGGTTTTGACCCCGTCTAAACCTAATTGAAAGAAAAATCATTTTTTGTTGTTTTTTGATTATTTTTGAGAAAATAAGGTTTTAATTAAATAAGTACAAACCTAATTACTAATTAATTTAAATTAAGAAAAATAATTAATTTGACCTATTTTTGCATTTTGGTTATTTTAAGAAAAGAAAATAAAAATTAAATCAAACAAACCTTAATTTCTAATTTATTTTAAATTATTTACAAAAAGGTCAGAATTATCCTAAAATTAAAATAAACTAATTATTAAATTAAATTTGATAAAAATAAAACCTAAATCTAAATTGTTGAAAATTGATTTTATGAGTTTTTATAAAAAAGAATTAATTTTATGTTAGAAAATAATTAATCAAAATAAATAAATAAAAGGAAAATATAAAAGAAAAAGAGATGGGTCTGGTTTAGTAGCAATGGAGGGGGGTTTGAATTGCAATTTTTGAGCCCAAAACTCCTTGACCCACGTTGACTTTCCAAATCCTGTATGCTTGCTTGACTAGGGTGCATTGTGGACCTCCAAAGGATGGGCGTTAGATCTGGCATTCTAGAGATCTGGTGGTTGAAGGATGATGGCATATGGTGGACTCAATGTATGTACATGTGCCTAATTATGCAAGAAAAAAACATTATGAAATAATATGGGGACCTGGGGATCAAACCCAGGCCCTTTGGCTTTTCCAAGCACCTCCTGACCAACTGAGCTAGCGTGTTCATTTGTACAGTTAATGACAAATAATCATTATATTGGAAAAAAGCAAAATGATATATTAAAACGCGCGAAGTTTGAACAGGCGAATCAGGGAGTGCCACGCCACCCTTCTTCTTCCTCTCTTCGTTGGTAAAAGTCTAACACTTTTACCTACGGTTTTCGGGGCGTAGGTACAGCCCTGTGATCTTCCAAAATTCACTGCAAGCATGGTAAATCAATTCCAGTGGTACCAATCAACTCGTTGCAACCTCACGAGCATCATAGTACCACTCTCCATGGCTAATTGTACCTGTAACAAAAAACCCAAAAACGAGCCAAGAACCCTAACTATGGCATCTTGCTCTACAATCAATAAAAATGCAATTGAACATAACCAATAGCTTGCAAATGATTCAGTGATCAAGAATATGTAAAGAAACCATGCTACAAATGCCAGAATAGTGATATTCGATTTCAATAAAGTATCAATGTCGTGAGATGCTTATAGTGTGTTTTAGGATGTTATGAGGCTTGTTAATGATTTCAATATGACCCAGTGATATCCAGCAAGCGATTGAGATAGCTAGGAAGGCTTGAGATAGCCTGAAAATTGGAATTTGATTCACCACTTTTATTGAGTTTTTGCAAGTTTGCTTTCAGTTTCTCACGCCTCCAATGCCCTGGTTTTTTATCTGCATTTGTCTTATATGTACCCTAGAATGAATTAGGTCACAGACTTGCTTCAAATCTTTCTCATTTAAGATAATTGAATCATGATTTAATTCTTATGTAAATCTTTCCAAATCAAGCCAAATCCAATATTTTTGTGTCCATTTGAAGCTTGCACGATGTGATTCTCTTTCCAGCTGTATAAGAGGCCTAAACATGCACAAAATCTCAAGCTTTGATTAGTTTTGATATTTTCATGATTTTATTTTGATTTAATTTGATTTAATTAAAATCAAAATCAAAATAAATGATAAAAATAAAATAAAGACAAGTGGGAAGGATCATGGGTCGTGTATCATGTTACAAACTTGATGCAAGCACAAAAAGTTGGGCCCATTTGACAAAAATTGCAATTTTTGCCACTTTTGACTTTTGGCAATTTTGCAAAAAGGGTCAACTTCACCAATGTATAACTCCTTCAATTTTGACCCTAGAGATGTGTTCTTGGACTTTTTAGAAATCTTGAGATGTCCTCTAAGTAACCCTTTTGGTCTCATCTCAATTGAGTCTTCCATGTTCATGTATGAAGCTTTGACAAAAAAGGTGTTTTGTTGAATTTTCAAAATGACCTATAATGTCCAAATTTATATCTTCTTGTGAGTGCATATTTTGAACTTGGGAGCTGAAGATGAATTGTATGTAATTACATCATATTCAAAATGAGCTTTGGATGGGTCATTTCTTATAAAGTATGAGAAAGTTATGCTTGGTCAAAGTTGAGTTGACTTTTCCTACAAAACCCTAATTTAGCAACTTTTGGGTTTTGATGAATTGTGAGCAATCCTTGAGGAATCATGATCAACCCTTGATCAAATTATGAATAATACTTCAAAATGAGAATGTTTACCAAAAATCTTGAAGTTTGACTGTATGTGGGCCACAATTGACTTTTGCCTTAACACAGTCGATTTTCAGGCCTTTGAGCAATTGACTGAGCAAACTTTCTCTGTAGGGCTTGAAACTTGGCATGGATGATGTTGAGAACATATTAGGACAATGGTGATCATTTGGGATCCCTTGTACTCAAATACCTTGATGCAAAATGAAACCCTAATTTGAGGTAGACTACCTTTAGGGGATAATTTGTCTGGTCAACCCTTAGACTTCCTTGAGCAATTTGAGGATCTCACTTGAAATGTATTGAGAAATATGGGAGGGAAAATTTTGGGGTACAACATGAAGATTCTCATCCAAATTCTTCCTAAGTAATGGAATCTTGTACAAACGCAACCATGATTCTACTATACTTCGATGTATGGACAAGAAGGAGGCAGAGGAAATTATGGAAGACATGCATGATGGTCTCTTGGGACACACTCTAGTGGACATTATATGGCCAAGAAAATCCTGAGAGTTGGTTACTATTGGTCAACAATGGAGGCTGATTGCCATCACCACTCAAGAACTTGCCACAAGTTCCAAATCTATGCTGACAAGGTCCATGTACCTCTTATTCCTCTTAATGTCATGACGGCTCTGTGGCCATTTGCAATGTGAGGCATCGACGTGATTGGAGAGATTAAACCAACTGCCTCCAATGGACATCATTTCATTCTGGTCGTTATTGATTATTTCACCAAATGGGTCGAAGCCGCCTCATTTTCCTCAATCACCAAGAACATGGTAGCCAGATTCATCAAACATAACCTCATATGTCGTTATGGTATCCTTGAAAGGATTATCACCGACAATGGGACTAACCTCAACAATGCTTTGATTACAGAACTTTGTACTCAGTTCAAAATCAAGCATCACAATTCTTCTCCTTACAGACCTAAAATGAATGGTGCAGTGGAAGCAGCCAACAAAAACACTAAGAAGATTGTGCAGAAGATGGTAGAGACCTACAAAGACTAGCATGAGATACTACCATTTTCTCTTCATGGTTACCGTACTTCAGCTCGGACATCAACTGGGACAACTCCCTTTTCTTTGGTCTACGGCATGGAAGTTGTTCTGCCAATGGAAGTTCAAATTCTCTCACTAAGGATTATGAATGAAGCAAGCCTAGTCGAAGACGAATGGATTCAGACAAGGTTGGATCAGTTGAACTTGATCGATGAAAAACGACTGCCTGTTGTTTGTCATGGTTAGATGTACCAAAAACGTATGATCAAGGCTTTCAACAAAAAGATCAGGCCTTGAGTATATCAAGCTGGTGACTTGGTGATAAAGCGCATCATTCTTCCACAAGGTGTCCCCAGGGGCAAATGGACTCCCACTTATGAAGGACCATTTGTTATCAAGGGAGTTTTCTCTGGTGGTGCCATGATGCTGACTACCATGGACGGTGAAGATTTCCAACATCTTGTGAACGCGAACATAGTTAAAAAATACTACGCATAAGAGACCCCCTAGTTTGACACACCTAGGCAAGATAAGGGCATCCCGGCAAACCAAAAGGTTTGGGCAAAAATTAGGGATATATGCAAAAGATTATACACCCGGCAAGTCAAAAACCCGAAAGGGCGACTTGGGCAAAAATGGGTATCCTTGTGGGCTGAAAACCCAAAAGTGCAGTCCAGGCAAAATTTAAGGATTAAAAGAGTATGACTATGTCCCGTGGAATTACCACATCCGACTTTATTACCAAAGGTATGAGTTCATGGTCCAAGGTTAATCCAATCAACTTCTTTCAACGGCAAGGGACAGTCGAAGACATCAGGGAAATAGTAGAGTTGGAACACAATGAGATCACTTCCACATGGATATTATCTTTGTTTTCAATTTTGTTTTCCTTTCGACGATTTCCTCTTACTAGGATCTCCGTCTCTTTGTACAAAAATGCCTATTCACGGGAAAAATATCAATACAAATATACTTTGAAGTGCAAACTTTCTGTTTTTTATTTTGAATGCAAAGATGTCCAATGACTAAAATTTAACAAACATATACATGTGAACATAATGAAAATTATTTAGCACATGTGTCCTACCAAGCTGCAGCAAGCATCTTTTTAATGCAGTTGAGACATCCCCACGGAGTTATCTCATTAGCATTATCAAGGCCGGCTACAATAAACCTTTCCCCAATGGAGTTGCGCCACGAAGTCCCTTTGCATAGGTTGGTCCCCAGCCAGAGTCTCAATCTCTTTATATCCCTCTCCGCAGCTGAGTTAGTCCTAAAAGAGGAAGCCTTGTGGATCTCTTCCTAAAAGAACTCATCTCATCAGCAGTTCGTCAAGTATTCCTCAATAGGGTTTATTTCCCCAGCAAGGTTTATTTCCCCAGCTGAGTTTATTTCCCCAGCTGAGTCTGTATTCCCTGGATGAGTCTATCATCTCCAGCTTAAGTTTTCCTCTCAGACCATTACAAATCATAGGACCATAACCCCTGATCCCCAGTGAAGTCGCCAACAAAGCCATTGTTATCTCTGGAAGTTACTGTGAAGCCTAGACCCGACCAGATAACAGTTTAACTTCAGTAAGTTGTTATGAAGCCTGGATCCGACCAGATAATAGTCAACTTCTTTCTCTCAAGACACTATGAAGCCTGGACTCAACCAGATAATAGTTAACTTCTCAAGACACTATGAAGCCTGGAGCCGACCAGATAATAATGTAACTTCTCCAAGTGCTATGAAGCCTGGATCCGACCAGATAATAGTACAACTTTCAGTAACTATGAAGCCTGGACCCGACCAGATAATAGTTAGCCTCTCAAGACACTATGAAGCCTGGACTCGACCAGATAGTAGTTTAACTCTTCGAGATATTGAAAAACTTGGATTCAACCAGACAAGGGTTTAACTTCTTTTCCCCAGTAGAGTTTACCTCTACCCCAATAAGTTATTGTGAAGCCTGGACCCGACCAGATATCAGTTCAACTTTATCTTTTCAAGCGAGTTATTGTGAAGCCTGGACCCGACCAAATAGCAATTAACTTTATTCCCTCGGAAATTTATTGTGAAGCTTGGAATCCGACCAGATAACAACTAATTTCAAGCAAGTTACTGTGAATCTTGTACCCAACCAGATATCAGTACAACTTTATCTTTTCAAGCGAGTTATTGTGAAGCCTAGACCCGACCAGATATCAATTAACTTTATTCCCTCAGTAATTTGTTGTGAAGCCTGGAATTTGACTAGATAACAACTAATTTCAAGCAAGTTAATGTGAAGCATGGACCCGACCAGATATCAGTTCAACTTTATCTTTTCAAGCGAGTTATTGTGAAGCCTGGACCCGACCAGATATCAATTAACTTTATTCCCTCAAAAATTTGTTGTGAAGCCTGGAATCCGACCAGATAACAACTGATTTCAAGCAAGTTACTGTGAAGCCTGGACCCGACCAAATATCAGTTCAACTTCATATTTTCAAGCAAGTTACTGTTAAGCCTGGACCCGACCAGATAACAATTAACTTTATCCACCTCAGAAATCTGTGAAGCCTAAAATCTGACCAGATAGCAGTTTGATGTTAATAAGTTACTATGAAGCCTGGAACCCGACCAAATAACAAATCAACTTCAAGAAATTTATTGTGAAGCCTGGAACCCGACTAGATAATAGTTAATTTATTTTTCCCCAGATAACAGTTCAACTTCAAGCAATTTTCTGTGAAGCCTGGATTACGACGAGATAACAATTAATTCAGATCTTACCCTACAAGTCACTACGAAGCCTGGAATACGACCAGATAGCAGTCAACTTCATTATCCCCAACAAATTTGCTGCCAAGCCTGGATTTCGACCAGATAACAGCCAACTTTCGATGCTCTCCAGTCAGGAATAATTCCCCAGTAGAGCATTGAACAAACAAAACTCCTAAACTCTTTTTCCCAAGAAGAGATCAACACTCTCCACAAATTCTTCTTAAACAAGCCAGTATTCCCTAGCGGAGTTTCTCCTCAAACAACGAAATAGGAATTCCAAGCAGACACATCCTAAAACAAGAAGAGCATACTCTTCATCCCCATCAGCAGTCTGGGAGCTCATTTCCCAAGGCTTATCAGCATGCTGTCAAGGATTTATTTTCCTAGACAAAGACACGTTGCAATAAATGCATCACATTCATAAACCATAACGCATACAATACAAATGCATACAGCATAATCTCATTTATTTTGAGAACATCATTACACCATGCATACATCTGCATGCGACTAATATTTCCCTTGCTGGAAAATTAACAGGCAGAAGACATCTACCATTTCAATTTAAATCAATCAAAAGATTTATCTGAATACCTTCCCCGGTCACTATGAATGGCATCTCTAAGCCTGTTCCCTACACAGTCAACTAACACACCATCAAGTGCAAATTTCTGGGCACTATAGTGTTCAATCATCTTCCACCTTCAAGTCACGAATGGCGGACTCGCCAATCTAACTCTTCAGGTTTAAGAAGATTGAACAAGGTCAACTGTTGTACCCTAACATTTTCCCTCTCATTTCTCAAGGATTTTCTCACAAGATCTTCCATGACTCAAGTTTGCAGCACTTACACATTAATTTAGGCTTG
Organism: Vicia faba; assembly: GCA_948472305.1. Taxonomy (NCBI): domain Eukaryota; kingdom Viridiplantae; phylum Streptophyta; class Magnoliopsida; order Fabales; family Fabaceae; genus Vicia; species Vicia faba. The sequence goes on along the minus strand of OX451740.1, from coordinate 1,299,545,555 downwards.
GAATTGGCACAAGGGCAAAATGGTCAATGGCATACTGAAAAGTCAAAACTCTGACTTTTGGATCAAAATCAAGTTTCAAGAATCATATTTCATCAAGACATGTTAGAATATGAAGTTTGTTTCAGCAAGAAAATCAAAAGTCAAATTTGCTTTGGAAAAGTCAAAATTCTAAACACTTAGAAATTTTTCCAAGTGTTAAGAAATAGGACAAATTCAGAACTTCTGGCTAAATTTTCACCATGATGTAAGTTGTTTCTGGAAGAACTTCTGACACAAGAGTTATAGATTTCAATGAGATCTAAAACATTGCAGAACAGAACTTCTCCTAGAAATGATGGGATTTCAAGTTATAAATCTTTGAAGAAACATCCATAAAACCAAAGCACTCAGTAAATTCTGGGCCTTTCCAAGACAGAATTTGGTTAGAACTTCTGGGCCAGTTTTCACGAAGGTTCAACCAGAGTTTGCAAGAGTAATTCAAAGAGGGTTTACAAAGCGTGTTACAAGCTTTCTAGAAAGTCTGAGAACTCCTTCAGAACATGCTGGAACAAGGAAATTCAAAGATCAGAAGATTGTATATTTGTTCTAAGTTGCGCTGATGTTGAACTGCTGATCCAGATTGAGCTATTATACATAATCTCATATTGCAGGTTCTTATTTTTACAAATCTCATCATCATTTAATGCTCACACCCACTTTTGAGTCTTTATCTAAAGGATTTCCCCACGTGTGAGATAGAAGTACCATTGTTGTCCTTGAAAAGCAAATTTTTGTACAAGTTTATGCTGGGCCCATGTTTTGCTTTTGCCTCTGAGGGTACTTTTCCTTAATTCATGCTTACAAATTCAGATTAAGCGTGGCTAAAGCTACTAACCACCATACTTGTTTAAACTTGCTTCAAGAACAAGTCAGTGCCCTATCATATGATGGTTGTACTCCTGACTTCTCTAAGCTACTAAGTCTTTGCCTATAAATTGAACCTCATTTGCAATTGTAAAGGGTCGAAAAATTGAAAAGAAAAGCCTTGAAACCTTGCTAAAATTTCAAAGAATTGGAAACTAAAAACACAAACACAAAAACCTGCTAAGCTTATATTTCTTTTTACACCCAAACTCTAATTTTCTTGCGCATCTCTTGACCAAATCACCCACTCAGTTTCTAATATACATTTTGAAAAAATCCCAACTTCTGTTTACAGACTTCAATTCAATCTCCACCAACTTCCATTTCAAAAATCAGAACGTTGCTACATGGCTTCTCCATAACATTACAACCATTCATAACTCAAGTGGAGGTTTATTTAAGCTTTATGGGAACATGAGAAAAGCTGACCAGAACATCACAGCAGTCAGAACCAGGTTCTAGTTCACAGAACAATTCCCAGTTGCACGGTAAGCTTCTTCTGACTTGTATCTCATTACTTAGGCATTGTTAGGCTTGCATGTTCAAAAATACAATGTAGACACACCGACTCTGATTTTGTACAAATTCATAGATTTCATGTATTTTTTTGCCTAGGTTGAGAAAATTTTAGTTAAGAACTTCTTAAGGGAATTAGGATTCAGAATTAGGATTAGAAAATTCATGCTTATTTCTGATTTACAGTTCTGATACTTTATGTTTCTAAAACCATGATAAAACCTGCCAGAACTGCTATGTTTGCATTTTCTGTCTTGTTGAGAAAGGGCTAAGCTGCATATGCTCTGATTGACATGGATAAGAAGATAAAGTTCATCATCAGAACTTGATTTTTGATATATGTTTATGTTTTTGTTTCTAATACCAGATGTATAGCCACCCTAGTGGTAGAGATCGCGCGCATAAGACATTAGTGTTAAGGGTCCTGAGTTCTAGCCCCATAAACACCCTTTTTATGTTTATTTCCTGACATTTTTACCCCATTAGTTGGATCAGCACTACTAGATAAAACCCTTCCCATTGGCTTGTCAAAATAGTGACCCTGAACCAGAACTTCTAGACATTCCCATCCAAAAACATTGGCACCTCACATATCTATTACCAGAACTTCTAGCTTGCCAGTGACACTAGAACTTCTAGGTTTCCAGCTACATCAGAATTTCCAGACTCTCTAAACAACCAGAACTTCTGACCTTCCAGTTGCATCAGAACTTATAGGATTTCCCTTGTTCCTAACAACCCCAGAACTTCTAACCGTCCCCTTTTCTACTAACATTTCCTTCTGACTTGCAGCACACCAGAGTCAGAACTTCTTATTTCAGCAACATCCTGATTCTGATTTTTATTCTCTTTTATTTTTTTCATCATTTTTATCTTTATTAATTAAAAATACCAAAAATATTTTTATATTCACACACTCTGCTTTATTTCTTTTAAAAAACAAAAAGACTAAAAATATTTTCCTTAGCCAATTTAGTTCTTTCTCTTAACCAAAACAAAACAAATCCATTTTACAATTCTTGTACATCATTTCAATATGGTTGTAATAGATAATTAGGACTTTAATTTCTTGCAATCCCCATTTGTAAATTTGTACACCCCATCCCCCTAATGATTGTAATAGCGTAGGATATTTACTTTCCGCAATTTATCGCTTTCATATAAATGCTAGTAAAATAGGATTTGTAGGGGAAGATAAAAACAACAAGTAGATAACCCATAATCAAAGACTAAATGCATGCAAATCAAACACACTATTCACACATGCACCCCTAGGTTTAACTCCACTTGTTGCCTAAAAATGGTCATGTTATGCATGTGAGACGTCTTAGCAAAACAATCAAAATACAAAATCATAGTCCCTTGATGACGCTTCAAATGATGCCTTTCAAATGATCTTAGTCCCTCAAAGAGAAATGCTAAGATATCTCACAACATTGCTATCATGACCATACGATGACCCACGACTCTCCCTTACATCCAAAGATAAAGCTTCTTATCGAATCAATGGTAAGATAGCAACATCTAAAGGAGGAAGAAAAAAACAAAGACTGTTGAGTAGGTAGAAACGTTCATAGTCGCTTGCTCACTTTCAAAACAAACATCCTTGCAAACACACACCAAACACTTTCAAAACATGAAATATTTTCTAAAAGTCCAACACTTTGTATACGTTCTTACAAGACGAGAACCATTACAAAGTTTCCCTAAACGAAGGCACTTTTCAAAAAAATACTTTCAAAAACAACCACAAAGCACACTTTCAAACAAAGCAAGTGATCTAGAAAGCAACTAAGAGCCCATAGATAACTATGGATGAAAAGGGTGCTAATACCTTCCATTTTCATAATCTACCCCACGAACTCAAGAAAATAATCTCAAGGGTCTTTCCTGTTCTTTTCAGCCTTTCCTTTTGGAAAAAAGAAAAGTCGATGGTGACTCTTGTTATCCGCAACAATTGCGATAAAACTCAAAAACATCCAAAGTCAGTTCTCCCACCGTATTACAACATGCTATATCCATAACATAGTCACTCTAAGGAAAGGCATTCCAGCCACCTTGTATGAAATATGGAGGGGAATAAAACCAACTATCAAATACTTTCATGTTTTTGGAAGTAAATGTTACATCTTAGCTGATTGTGAACAAAGGAGGAAGATGGATCCCAAGAGTGATGAAGGAATATTCCTGGGTTACTTTACAAATAGCAGAGCTTACAGAGTCTTTAACTCCATAACCAAAGTTGTGATAGAGTCTATAAATGTTATTATTGATGATAGATAATGGAATGATGAAGAAGATGTCTTAGAAGATGTTGGAACATCTTTGTCTGATATTCCAACAGAATCAAATGACAGAAGTATTGAGTCTAATCCACCTCAAGAAGACCCTGAGCCTAGTCATATTAATAAATGGCCTTCAATTAGAACCCAGAGAGATCATCCTAAGGAGCTTATCATAAGAGATCTAAATAAAAGAGTTACTATCAGTTCAAGAGAAAGGATATCAAACTCTTGCTTTGTGTCAAAAAATTAAGCCTAAGAATGTCAAAGAGGCCCTAGATGATGAGTTCTGGATTAGTGCTATACAGAAAGAGCTAGAATAATTCAGTAGAAATGAAGTTTGGGATCTAGTTCCAAGACCTGAAGGGACAAATTTGATTGGCACTAAATGGGTATACAAGAATATATCTGATGAAAAAGGGGTGGTCACTAGAAATAAGGCAAGGTTAGTTTCAAAAGGATACAATTAAATTGAAGGAGTTGACTTTGACGAAACCTTTGCTCCAGTGGCCAGACTTGAATCAATCAGACTACTCTTGGGAATTGCATGCATAGTGAAATTTAAATTGTTTCAAATGGATGTAAAGAGTGCATTCTTAAATGGATATCTGAATGAAGATGTTTATGTGGAACAACCTAATGGATTTGTTGATTCAAGTTTTCCTAAACATGTGTAAAAACTAAAGAAAGCTCTGTATGGATTAAAGCAAACTCCAAGAGCTTGGTATTAGAGATTGGCATAATTTCTTGGTGAGAACGGATATAGGAAAGGTGGCATAGACAAAAATCTTTCTGTCAAGGAAGAAGAAGGGAAGATTATGATTGCACAAATTTATGTTGATGATATTATGTTTGGTGGGATGTCAAATGAGATGGTTCAACATTTTGTCAAGCAAATGCTGTCAGAATTTGAGATGAGCCTTGTTGGTGAATTAACCTATTTTCTTGGTCTACAAGTTAAACAAATTGAAGATTCCATATTATTATCTCAGATCAAGTATGCTAAGAACATAGTAAAGAATTTTGGGATGGAAATTGCCATTCACAAAAGAACTCCTTCTCCCACACATCTGAAGTTGTCTAAAGATGAAAAGGAGTAAGTGTGGATCAAAGTCTTTACAAAAGTATGATAGGAAGTCTTCTTATATCACAGCTAGCAGACCTGGCATTGCCTTTGTTGTAGGGGTGTGTGCTAGATATCAAGTTGATCCTAAAGTTAGCCATGCCAACCATGTGAAGAGAATTCTTAAATATATGAATGGGACAAGTGACTATGGTATGTTATACTCTCATGGATCTAGTTCTGCCTTAATTGGTTATTATGATGTTGATTAGGCAGGAAGTGCTGATGATAGAAATGTACATTAGGAGGATGCTTCTTTCTAGGAAATAATCTCATATATTAGTTCAGTAAGAAGCAAAATTATGTGTCTTTGTCCACTACTGAGGCTGAGTATATTGTTGCAGGTTCTCAGTTGGTTTAGATGAAACAAATGTTAACAGAGTATAATGTTAAACAATATGTCATGGCATTATTCCGTGACAATCTAAGTGCCATAAACATATCAAAAAAATTCTATTCAACACAGCAGGACCAAACACATTGATATTCGTCATCACTTTATAAGAGAGCTTGTTGAAGAAAAGATTGTTGCCTAAGAACATGTAGCAACTGAATTGCAAATGGCTGACATTTTCACTAAGGCTTTGGATGCTAATCAGTTTGAGAACTTAAGAAGAAAATTAGAGATTTGCTTATATGAGAGTTTGTAGCAATTAAGGGCGTGTGGGAATATCATTAAAGTGATACTATATTATTTATGTTTCCAAAAAATCAAATTTTGAAAGAAATCATTCCAAGACTGTCTCAAATTGTTTTCCACACGCTACGAAATCACATCTTTCTACTTTCAGAAACTCTTCATTCTTATCTACAGAAAAAGAACCCTTGTCATTCTTCATCTCTTTGCTCAAAAATCTTCAAAGATGTCTCAACATCATACATCATCTTCCTCAAAATCTGTCAACCTCCCTGAGAAGCTCTATATTGATAGAGTACTTGACGTTACTCCTCTAGCAACTATCCACCTCTTGAGAAGAAGGTCAAGAAACCTAGATCATCACCTGCAAATAAATCTGAAGATGATAAAGGTAATACTTCTACTGCTACTGATGATAGGACAGAAGAAGAGATTATTAATGTTGATAAAAGAATTAGAAGGCTAGTAGATAGAGTGTTGAATGAAGGTTTTATTGTGCCTGGAATTTCTACCCCTCTTGCTAGTATACCTACTCTGAATGACAAATGAAATGACCCTAAAAGTGTTGTTGAATCATCCATCTCCAAGAAACTTGTTGCTGAAAGAAAACTTGATTAGCTTGTTACTTCTGCTCTAAAGGAAGTGGAAGATGATGTTGAACAAGATGTTGAGAAGAACTCTCCTACTAAGGAAGATGTTGTTGGCTCCAAGGTTGCAGAAGGTCAAAATTCTGAGAATGTGTTTAATGTAGATGAGTTGTTTGACAATGAGCTCATTACTAATGTGGTGCCTGGAATTGCAAAAAGGATCAAATCCAGGAAAGTGAAGGATGTAAATGTCACACCCCCTGCCAAGACTGCCAATAATAAAACCATGTATGGTCCTCCAAAGCCCAGAAGTAAAGTGGTTCCTCCCTCTAGCAAAAGAAAAACTAGACCAGATAGCTCCACGGATGATGATGATGATGATGATGATGATGATGATATAAAGAGATCTAAAAGTAAGAAGAAAGTTGTATTAGTTAAAGAAGCTGACTCTGATTATGATGTCGAGCAAGATGTCCAGGTCATCTCTCCTATCAAAAAGTCTGCAAGCAATAAGCTTTTTGTTAGGGTTCCTGATGCTCCTCTTGACAACATTTCCTTTCATTCTGTTGGGAATATTGAAAAGTGGAAATATGTGTTTTAAAGAAGAATTTCCCTTGAAAGAGAATTAGGAGCAGGTGCTCTGAAATGCAAAGAAATCATGGAGATGATATCTTATGCTGGATTGATGAAAACTGTTACCAGGTGTGCCGAATGCTATGAGACTCTTGTTAAGGAATTTATTGTTAATATTCATGTTGATTGTGTTGATCATAAAAGTAAGGAGTATAGAAAGGTGTATGTTAGAGGTAGGTGTGTAGAATTTCCCCTTGCTATTATAAATAGATTTCTGGATAGGTCTGAAGATGATTATTGTGAGATAGAAGTAACATATAATCAAGTGTGCAGAGCCATCACTGCTAACTAAGTGAGTAAGTGGCCCATGAAGAATAAACTTCCTGTTAGTAAGCTAAGTGTGAAATATGCTATTTTGCATAGAATTGGAGTTTCTAACTGGGTTCTGTAGCGGTAGAAATGTTCAAGACTAAGCCATTAAATTGACTAGACTTTATACAAATCAAAATAAAAATCGCCACCGCGCTTTATTGTTTCCAAAGGAATGGGAAAAGAGCGAATAACCCAAAAAAGGGGAAAGATTCAAGGTAAGGGGGTTGGTTATGCAAAGGGAAGGTATTAGCACCCTAAGCATACACGGTACTCCGCAGGAGCCTCTTTGTAAAATCTATATATTTTGCCTATATAAAAAGAAAATGTGTTATATATAAAATGGATGGTGGAGGTGAGAAAAGAAATATATTATTTTATGTTTTTGCACCCGTCGCGGTTGCGAACCTGTAGTGCCTATATACCACCTTTCGTGCAATAGGGGATCAGGGTACACGTAGTTCCTCTTTTAAAAGTTTGAAACACAAGTGTATTGGTTAATTTTAAGAGATAAGACATCATCGTCATTGTCCGTGTGGAAAACATACTTACTACCCACAATCATGAGAAAGGAGAATTTGCATCATCTCAAAGTGGAGGATATGGCTTAGATTTTAAAATCAACAATGCCTCACTCAACACCCAAGTGGAAATATCTCTCTTCACTATATAATGTAGAAGTATAGTTTATTTGCATCACTACAAGGATTGACAAGAGTCTAATTGTTTTTTTGAGAAAAATTTTAAAGATAAAAGCCAAAGTGGCAAAATGGTTTGAAATGAGATTAATTGACTTTTAGTCTTCTCACAAAAATGTCAAGGTATTATTAAATTGATTGAAGTTTATTGATGAAAATGTTTTGAAAATGCATGGACCTAGGTCCAAGTTTATTATGAAAGTGGTTCAAGTTTAGAAATAAGAAGGATTTTCAAAGGGAGGGAGAAGATTTTTGAAATTAAAGAAAATGGGAGGAGAAGAAGAGGCTATCCTAAAGCATAAGGTAAAAGCTAAGTATAAGGACCATCTAACCAACAAGAAGCCAAAATTTGACATTATGAGCCAAGATAGAATTCCCATTCTTTGAATTGAAACCAAGCAAGCAAAGATACTAGACCTCTTCAAGTTTATTAAGTCTTCTCAAAATTTGGGCAGAGTAACGGCTGTATACGGGTGAATTCTAGATTACAAAACCAAGAGTGTAATCACAAAAAAACTGCACACAAAAACAAACAAGCAACCCAATGTCTTGAGGTAAACCTCAAGAGCTTCAGACAAAATAATCAGATAGGATCACATGGTATCCAAGATAGGCCAAGGTTTCTAATCCTAAGTCCAAGAAAAAGTCCACTGCTCCATCATGCCAAGGATAGTAACCAAATAGTCCAAGTGCCATTAAGAGTTTTTTAGGGTTTAAGTTGGTTATTAAGTATCTTAGGAAAAAGGAAAAAGAAAAGCTCAAGTGAGCAAAGTGAAAATGACAAGAAAATAAATGCTCAAGTGAGCAAAGATGAAAATGACATGAAATGTAAAATGCCAAAAGTAAATAGTGCATAAAGCATAAAAGAATAAAAAAGCATAAAAAAAATAAAGCAAGTTAATAATTAGTGGTTAGTTGGATGACCATCTTGAAACTTGAATTTGAAACTCATTAGAGGATTGGTAGAACCAAAGCCTCCACACAATAAGTTGCATTTGCTTTTTGTCAAGTATATCATCCATTTTGGAATTCTCATAAGTACCACTTAATGATCAACGATGTTTAAGTGATCCGCGTTGACCAAAGGTATTATAGATCCATTAGAGGATTGGTAGAACCAAAGCCTCCACACAATGAATCTCAAGGTTATTGGATCAAAGAGATCAAATTAACATACTTGGGCTTGCAATCATAAGTTTGGGCCACGAATGATCATTTATTCGAATTAGGACAAAATTTAGCGCTATGTTAAGCAATCGTAAGTGGACTTATATAGAAGTCGCACCTATTTTGAGTTCGGTCAATAGCAATCTATGCACCATTTGTTTTGATACATGATATAGGGATCATGCTCCAACAATATTTAGTGCAAGAAGAAGGAGATGAGATGAAGAAGGATTAGGGTAAAAAGATGAATAAACCACTTTTGAATTAAAAATTTAATCAAACTATTATTAAAATCATTCATCCATTTTGGTGGAGTTGAACTCAACACCCAAGATCCAATGATGTTAATAAAGTCATGATCAAAAGATCAACTCAAGACAGCCATAAAATAATCACAAAATAATAATATATTTAATATATACATTTAAAGGGTTAAGAAAGAAAGTTTAAAATAGAAAATAATGAGAAAAATATCAATTATATTCAAATTAATCAAGAAATAAAAAATAAAACCATAGAAAAATCATAAATGGGTCCAAATATTTTTATAAAAAATTTGGGAATTTTTAAAAGTTAGAAACTATTTTTAAAAATTAAAATAAATGGGTAAAATAGACAAAAATGGTAAAAAAAAATAGTAAAGTCAGAAACAAAAATAAAATAAAGTCACCAATATTTGTCACAATATCATTGGATCATTCCATAATTTTTTCAGAATTAAAAAATGTGCAAAAGTATTTTTAAACATTTTAAACAAATCAAATAAGTGTAAAATTCATAAAAAATACCAAAACACCAAAATAAATTGTGAAAAAATAAAAATCAGAGAGAGAATAATCAAAAATATTTTTCATAATTTTTTCAGATTTTTTGGACTAAAAATGAATTTTCTATGATTTTTTTAAATTTAAAACAATTAAAATATAAAAAATCGGAAAAAGAAAATAAAAGAAAAAGATGTGGACCATTGGATGAGAGTCAAAACGCGTTAGTAATCAAATCCAAGGGATCTGGCGCACTGTGCATATCATGGTCTTTACTGAATAAAGTACTGAATCAAATGTAAAATCAGAAATTCAAAAAATACAAATGGCACGCTTTCATTGGTTAGAAGGTGACACGTTGGTCACCTTCAACCTCCAGCCTCACGAATTGCAGGTCTCTCAAACTGTAAAATCAGAAGCTCATACCTATGCCATTCGTTTCGTCTCTTCAAGACGAAGATAACCATACCCTCGCACCATTTTTATATAAACTGTAACTCAAGCAATTTGGAAAGAAAGTTTTGAAAGGGGATTTAAAAATACATGGTTCAAACGTGTTTCCAGAAGGAAGTAACTATTGCGATAAGAACCAGGGCAATGAGAGCAACACAATGATACCAAAGTTTTGAAGAATTGATGAAGGAATCTATCTATTGAAGTTGAGTTGCAGAGCTCTGAAACTGGACTTCTATGGAGCAATGTAGGGCCCGATTCTTGAATGTAATGGTATGGTTAGGTTCAGGGAAGATCAAGGAAGGTGAATTGATGGAGAAATGGATTGAAAAAAGCTTGAGAATAGAAATCGAAGTAGCTGAATTATGAGTTGTGAAGCAAGTTTGGCAGGGTGATTCTGGCTATCTAAGCTTGGGGAATTGAATGGGGGATGACCCTCTATTTATTGGGAATCAAATGGAATACTTAAGCGTGTGGAATGATGCAAATTGGAGGGAAATCGTGTGAACCTGATACACGAGCAAGGTGTGATCTGAACTTCACCAAAACTCATCCATTTCTTGCGTTTTGATGCACTAATCCACTTGGGAAAGTTGGCTAACCATGTTTAGACCCAAAACGTGTGCTAATTTGAGGTTTAGAGGCTGTAACATGAAATTCAAATTCTGACTTGCAGGGAAACTTCAATTCCAAGTTACTACTTTTGAAACAATGGCATTTCCACCTCAGGGAGTCTTAAGGCATGATTCTTGATGCTTTGGAAAGATGATGTTACAAGCTTTGCAATGGAAAAAGAATGGAATCAAATGGATGCTTGAGCTGAAAGTTACATGGAGTCAAAGTTGAAGAAAAAGAGTTGACTTTCCATACTTAGAAATATTTCAAATTCTTCTTTAAAAATGACCTATAATCTCTTGCTTCCAAACATGGCCTTGCACCTAGAATTTGCTCTTGACCCAAAAAGATTGAATGGAGTAGACCTCTTGAATGACATTTTTCAATTTGAACCACTCAAAATCTCCCAAAATTGAGCAAGATGTGACTTGTTAAAGTTGGCCAAAAATCATGAAATAACCTATAATCTTTTGCATTCTTAAGGCAACTTCCATCCATTTCCTTACTTTGCACATAAAAGAAGGCATGAAGTACACATCCTCAAGATCATCATGGAAAAATAATGGGCTCAAGGTGATAAAAATTGACCAAGCTATGACCATTTGAAGTAATATATAGGAAAATGGGGATTCATCTGGGTGACTTGTAATCTTTCTTCTTCAACAAGTTCCTTTCACATGAAAACTCCTTGGGACTTTTGAAGTTATTTGTCGGTAACTCTTTGAGGAGAAGAATTTTTTTGGAATCACTCAAAAATACCAAAAGATGAGCAAGATATGCCCATTTGAAGTCCAAAACCCTAGCCTCTAAATCAAGAGAAAGCTTGGTGGAACCTTGCCAAGTTTGAACAAACTTTTTGTGCCAATACTCTTCCTTTGTGAATAAAAATTGTTGAGGATGATGATGATGACTCATGGCCATAAAAATCACTTCCATACAAACTTCAAAACAACTTCATGGGTGAGGTTTGAATCTCTCAAGCTTTGACTAGGGAATGGAAATAAACTCATGAACCCTTGATGCAACTTGCTAGACCTTATTGCCTTTACCTACATTATCAACAAGTAAAACAAGCCAATATTGCATTTTGTTAATTAGAGAGAAAAATTAGAGTATAATATCTATGATCACAAAAGCAAACAAATCAAGGTGCTTGGTAACTTCTCAAAGAGCAAAGCTAAAGATAGGGAGAAGAACCAAAGGCCCTAATGTGATTTTGTGGTGATTGAAACAATATGGTATGATGAAGGGATCTTAGGGGGAAAATTGGGGTACAACAGGTTCCTATTAATCATACTTCAACCATCATTATTGGCTTAGGAAAGTTTATTTATGCTGTTGGAAACAAGAAACTATTTGATTGTGGTACTTACATCTTTGATCAGACTATTAAGCATGCAGGAACATGTGCCATTAAGATGCCTATTGACTTTCCTTACCTTGTCTGTGGAATTATTCTTAATCAACATCCTGGGATTCTAAGTGGTAATGATGTAGTGTGCAAGAGGGAGTCTGCTTTGACCCTTCACTTCAAGCTTTTTTTCAGGAAAACATGTCCCAAACGTTGTTTTGACATCTGCATATGCTTAAAACAAGGCCTTCACCAAGGATGACATGATCACTGAACTAAGGGAAGCCTGCAAAGAATTAGATGATGTGATCATAGTTATCTCATTAAGAAATCTAACTTTTGAAAAGATGATCAAGGAGCTGTAGAAGGACAACAACTTTGATGATAGAGTGAGCTCTGAAAAAGAAGATTCTAGTGAGGAAGGAAGTTCTGGCTCAGCCAAGTCTACTGGTCCTGAAGACAGTCAGACTATTTATTGTTTATTTATTTGACCCTTTTGTTTATTTTTGGCACATGTACGAGCTTAACATTTGGATTCTGTGGTTTGTACCTATATTACTGAACTGTCGTGAATGCATCCTTCTATTTGGCATATTATGACTAAAAAGGGGGAGAGAAACTGACTGACTAACCACTGACTGACCACTGATTAAGGGGGAGCCTCATGTCTCAGAAGATGTTCTGACATCTTCACGTGCTAACAGCTAACAACTAACTGAGTTTTTTGTTTTTCTTGCTTTGCTTATGCTGTTGCTCTGATAATGCTCTGATAATGTGCTCAAATAATGTTTTAGCCAAAATTTGCCAAAGGGGGAGTTTGTAAGTGTTTGTTGGCAGAAATTTTGATAAAACAATACTTTGATAATGTTTTTCTAAATGTCTTGACATTTGAAGCAAAATGTTTTGAATGATATCAAAGAATATGTCTTGACATCTTCCTCCTGAACTGAACACAACTCATATCAGTTTAAGTTTTTTGTTTCCTATTTTCATCCACGCCATAATTCAGGATTTGTGACTCATAGGCTGAGAAAAATATGGAGGAATATTTTTCTATTTGAGTTATCCTTATGGATTATATCTTGGCCTGTTTTCAAGTAAATATTCAAAAGATTGGAATATTTGTTTTTCAGCCCAAACCCATTGCAACGCCTTTATAAGGACTTGCTTCCTTATTCATTCTATTGTAACTTTTGAAGAAGAATACTTTATTTCTATTTTAGAAGTCTAAGTCTTTTAATTTTCACACACTATATTATTGATTTAATACTTGAGTTGTTAATTATGGATCATTCATAAGCTTTTAAGTATTGAATGATTGAAGTCTTTAAAACTTGTTATTTAAGTTGTTCTTCACTGTAAGTGATTGAAGGGATTTGAGGAGGGCCTCATACCTAGGTGTGTCTTAGGTAGAAGTATAGCATGTGTAGTGATTAAGTAATTAGATCGTAAACTGGTTGTTTATTGAGGGTATATGAATTGATACTATTTAGTGGACTTGTCCCTGGCTTGGTAGCCCCCATAGTAGGTGTTGTTGTACACTGAACTGGGTTAACAATCCCTTGTGTTTTTATTGCTTTTATAATTGTTGCACTTTACATTGTCCTCAGATATTTGTGTCGTGACATCTCCTTCGACATCTCATATCTAATACTAGAATTTCAGTACCCTCATTCTCGAAGCCTTGTAATAGCGTAGGTCTGATACGGTGGGAGAACTGACTTGGGATTTTGCATTTGTGTTCGCAAATGTTTCGGTTTAGCAAGAGTCGCCACCGACTTTTTATTTTATCCTAAGGAAAGGTCAAAAAGCACAGGAAAGACCTTGGAGATGTTTTCTTAGGTTCGGGAGTAGATTATAGAAAGGGAAGGTATTAGCACCCTTTCTATCCATGGTTATCCATGGGCTCTTAGTTACTTGCTTAGATCACTTGCTTTGCTTTTCAATTGTTTGAAATGGTGCTTTTCAATTGTTTGAAATGGTGCTTTGTGTGTGATTTTGAAAGATGTTTTGAAAAGAGGCCATCGTTGTGACAACCTTTGTAATGATTCTTGTTTGAATGTATACAAAGGTGTTTTTGTCTTTTGAAAAGTTTTCAATGTTTGAAAGTAGGGTTTTGCAATCGTGTTGTGAAGTGTGTTTTGAAAAATAGCAAGGATGTTTTTTCAAGCTTGATCAAGTAACTAAGAGCTATCTACCCTATTTTACTCAAAGATTTTTCTTATATTTTTAACCCTTTTAACAGTGTCATTTCACCATTGTATTTGGTGAACAACCTTGTGTTAGGATGTGAAACGGGACAGGCGCGGGTCATCGTATAGACCATGATAGCAATTGTGTCAAGTATTTTTGGCAATTTTCTTAAGGGACTTGATCATTTTGTTTAGGCAACTCAGATAGCGTCATCGAGGGACTATGATCTTTCTTTTTGTTTTTGTTTTGCCAAAGTACTTGACATGCAACCATGGCCCATTTTTGAAGGCAACAAAAAGATTGAAACCCTAGGGGTGCAAGTGTGCATTGTGTTTGTTTTTTTTCATGCATGGTTATCTTTGAATTAGGTCAAGCTACTTGTTAATTTGATTTTTGCATACAAACCCTAGGTCTAACCATGGCATAATTGAAAGCATTTAAAGGTGCAAGAGTTTAAAGCCTACACTATTACAACATGATATAGGGAGGGGGTACAAATTTGAATTGGGGGTATTTGACAAGAAATTAAATTCTAAATTATTACAACCAAATCGAATGTATAAGACAATATTTAAATGTGCAATAATTAAATAAAATACAACAAATAAATGTTAAATAAAATGTATTATGCAAAAAAGTTTTTATGTATGTAAAAAGTATTTTTTTTAATGTGTAATGTAAATAATAATAAAAAGGTGTCAATTTTAATTATTTTATTATTTAGGGCAAAAACCCTAATTTTTAAATAAATAGTATTATTTATTATTTATATGCAATAATGTATTGGTTTGTACAAAAAATAAAAGTATATTGTAAAAATGATATTTTTAGTGTAAAATATTAATAAAAATGAAAATGTAATATTTTGTATTTTTGTCCTAATTATTTAATAAAATAAAATATATATATTAAACATATTAAATATATAAAAATAAAAATTAATTATTCACAAAAAATGTGTATATTCAAGAAAATGTTTTTAAATATAAATGAACATATTTTTTTGCATTATTCTTTAAGTTTTAACAAAAGAAAATAAATTATTTACATATTTATACTAGTAAAATAAAAATAAATATCAAATAAATATGAGAAAATGTAAAAATAATTTTTTTGGCAATTTTTATATTTGAACAAAAAATAATAAAGTTAGAATAAAAAATAAAAATATCAAAATAACAAGTATACAAATAAATGGGCCAGGGGGGTGTAAATTGGAAAATGGGGTGTTAGAAGCAAAGATGACCAGGCCCAGCCCAATCAGACTTCATCTTCTTCCTCTGAACTGAAACACGCGCGCCTTGTACAGAAAATGCTATCTCCTGATTCTTTGATTTTTTGACAAAACTCATAACATGAAACTTGTAGAGCATCAAACAACGAATCCAACCATATAAAAAACTTAAGCTAAATCTCAAAGACCAGAGAGAATTTCTCTGGCCCTAAATCTTAACCTAGTTTTTTCAGAAAGTTCATGGATGAAATTCTCCTAGCACGATTAATATAAATGAAAACTAAGCATATGTATGGCTTCAGGGATATGAATACAACATCTTTCATTCATAAACCTAAGTCTAACTATTCCTAAATAGAGAGATAGAAGTTCATGAAATACCTGTTTTAGTTAACTTCGAGTTGGACAATGCAGCAACTTTCAAGGGTGCTTGAGCTTCTTTTGAGCTTGCCTGAGGTCCACTGAAGCTTTTCCAATGCTTGGCTTGTTTTGAAGTAGCCTGAATCGTGCTACATAACTCAACCTGAAAAGCTTTGAAACAAAAATGGTAATGTGTGTTAAGGGTGTTACAGCTAGCAATGGATGATCTGGATAGCTTAGGTATGTTGGTTGGAAGGTGTTTGAAGTATCTCTAGGAAAAACGCACGATGGAATTTGAAGATGGCTTGCAAAATGCAGAACTGGCCCTGTTTTACAAGAAAATAGGGAATTTATGCACTAGGAGTTTTGAGAGGCAAAGGGGTCGTGTTTCTGGCTTGTTAGGAGGTATCAAACTTGTTTGCAATGTTTGTGTAAGTTGGTTTTAACAGATGTGAGAGATGGCCTGTGGTTTGCAATTTTTCTTCTTCTTAAAGCAAGAGTGTTTATCTGTTCAATGCAGGCCTGTACAAGTCCTATATCATGCTGCACATTTTGCTCTTGGTTACTGGAATTGGTAGATTTGATCTTGCCTCAGAGATCTAGCCCCATGCCTCAAGGATCTTGTTTTGACATAAAGTGAAGTTTAAGTAAAAATGGCATTGTTACTTTTTCCATTTAAGGCTTAATCTAGTGTATGATGCCCTAATGACCAAGACAATACCTTAGCTCAATGGATATGCATTAAATTGTGGAGTACAAACTGGTTTTGAGGCCTGTAGTTGTGAACCAAGCTAGCTAGATCAGATTTGCAATTTGGTATGAACATGTATTGGCCATGGATCAAAGTGAGTTTTTGCCAACTTCAAGCATTCGATTCTCTCTAACCACAAGGGTGTTTGAGGAGTTCTTGGACAATTTGGAAAGCTTGGAACATGTACTATAATCCATATTTTAAATTCAACTTGAAACTCCAAGTGGAACTATGTGAAAAATGGCCAAGAAGATGGGTTAAAATCCTGCCTAAATTAGGGCAAAATTTTTCTAAGTTAAAAGTTTTAGATACCCTTATTCCAAAAATCATAACTTGAGATAAAAGCCTCTTTTGAGAAAACTTTGTGAATCAAAGTTGTAGACTTTGTGATGGACTAAAACTTTCATGTTGCAAGTTTTGTTGGAATCCATTTGCATCTTAGTGAAAGAATGGGACAAAGTTAGAAAAAAATAAGAAAGTTTCATAACTTAGAAAATTTCTAAGTTATGAAATTTTTCCATTTTAAACCCTAATTTGCATTTTTGGGTTTCTTGATGGACAAGTTTCATAATTTGACATGTCTTGGTGAAAAATGACTCTTGGCACTTGATTTTGACCAAAAAGTCAAAGTTTGACTTTTTAGTGTACAGTCAAATTTTGATCAGTTGACTGAAAAATTCATTTGTCAATCCTATGCATTTGAGATCTTTTGAACTTGTTGAATGGGTCAAGACAATGTCATTGAGTCCTTGAGTCCATGTGTGAGCTTGATTTGCCATTGGCTAGGTCAAACAGTCAAAAATTGTCTTTGTGCAGTTAAAACCCTAAAAATGACCATTTTGCCCTTTTGATGATCTGATCAAATTTCTTGTGGAATTGTGATCCAAAATTGATCAAATTGTTCATATGAGTTCATAATGTTGACATGGGCCAAATTTCATGAGGTTTGACTGTCAATTGGCCACAGTTGACTTTTTTCCCAATACAGTTGATTTCTAGGTCAACTGTCCAATTGACTGGGCAAAAATTTGAATCAAGGCTTGAAACTTGGTATGGACAAACTTGTGAGTCCAACATGAAGTATGAGAGTCACTTTGGGCATTGTAGGTCAAAACATCCATGTGCAAACTCAAACCCTAATTTAGGTGAACAGTGCAAGGAGGTGTCTTAAGCAGAGTAAACCCTAGCTTGATCTTGAGTTCCAAAAGTCTTGTGATTGAGAAAATGTTGATGAAATGAGAGGGAAAATTTTGGGGTACAACAGTTGCCCCTGTTCAATCTTCTTGAACCTGAAGAGTTATATTGGCAAGTTTTCCTTTCGCGACTCGAAGGTAAAAGAGGATTGGACACTAGAGTGCCCGTAAATTTGCACTCGTCAAAATAATGTTGAGGGAATGGGCTTAAAGATGCCATTTGGAAATGGTAGAACCTTGATGGAGATGGGCTTAAAGATGCCATCCAAGAGTGTTTATTGAACTGCAATGCGGTAGGTCATAAGAATAAGCATCAAAATGGTATCCGTGTCTGGAATGCATTTGAACTGTATCTGGAGACTGAGTCTGTATGAGCAAAGGAATAGTGTCCGTGTTTGGAGCGTATCTGAGCTGTAACTGTATTTGAACTTCGAATGAATATCAGAATAATTGCCATGTCTGGAGTGTATCTGTATTGTATCTGAATTTTAGATTTGTATGAGTAGCAGAATGACTTCCGTGTCTTGGAGTATATTTGAGACTATAACTGGGATCTGAATAAGTGACAGAATGTCTTCCGTGGTGATTGTGCTGGGGAGAATCAAGTTGTTGGTGTAAGGGTCTGAGTGGCATCCGTGTTTGGAGCATATCTGAACTTGAAGTTGATAGTTGAATCTGAATGAGAGATAGAATGGCCGTCGTGTCTGGAGCGTATCTAGTCTGTATCGAATTGCTGAAGTCTGAATGAGTAGTAGAATGACCGTCGTGTCTGGGGTGTATTTGTACTGTATTTGACTTGAAATTCTGGATGAGTAATAGAATGACCGCCGTGCCTGGGGTGTATCCATACTGTATCTGAATAATTGTTAACAATAGCCTTTTAATCTTATCCTAAAAAGGGTAAAATGTTAGCTAAAACACAAAGTTATGTTGCATGATATGTATGATGCAATGAATTGTGTTTCATCAATGTTTATGATATATGAATGTAATTGATGTGCATGTAAGCTGAGTAGCTGTCTTGCTGAGGAAAATAAATCCTTGATAATTGGAGATAATGAAATCTTTTATTGCTGTCAGGGAAAGTAAATCCTTGACCAATGCTGGGGATTCCAAGAAATCTTTGATTACTGAAGATGAGAAATCCTTGCTGGCTACTGACTGCTTGGGGAATAAGGAAAACTCTGAAATTCTCTACTGGGGAGTTAAAACCTGGGAGACTTCTGCTGGAGAAATGAGACTGAGAATCTTCAATCTGCTGGGAAATAACTCTGTGGGGAGAATGTTCACTGTTCTGGCTCCGCTGGGGATAGGATTTTTCAGGGTTTTCGGGCTCCACTGGGGATCTCGAAGCTTAACTCTGATGGGAATTTTGAAACTTAACTCAGCTGGGGAATCAAGTTTTAGACTGTACTGGCTCCGCTACGGATCTTGAAGCTTAACTTCGCTGGGGAAATATACTCCAATTTTAGCCTTGTTGAGGATCTGAATGATGTATCGTAGGGGATTTCTTCTGGAATGGCATAAAGATTTCTTCCTACTCCTTCAACCTATCAGTAATTATCCTTTTTCAATTTCGTTTTATTTGTAAGCAGTGATTATGTTCAAATGCATATGCCTATTTAACAAAACATTGGACGTTTTCAAATAAAACATAAGTGTAAAAAGAAAAGAAAGGCAAGCAAATTTCTGCACTTTGAAGTATTTTTGTATTAACTTTTGTGAGTATTTTTGTACAAAGGAGACAGACATCCTAGTAAGAGAATGTTGTCGTAAAAATTAAAACATTTTATACAAGAGAAAGATGGCTATGTGTAACAATTCCATGGGATTCCCATTCTACTATAGCCTTTACAACTCTGAATATCTTATCCATTTACTGCTTCGTCCGCCGATGACTGGATTGATCAGAAGCTTGGAGCTTATTGGTGAAGAGATTGTTCTTAAAGTGATCCGACGAGACATAGTCATACGCTTTAATTCCCTAACTTTTGCCTGGACCGCCCTTTCGGGTTTTCAATCCACCGGGAAACCCTATTTTTCCCAAGTCGCGCCTTTCGGGTTTTCAACTTGCTGGGTGTACAGATTTTTTTGTTTTATCCCTAATTTTTGCCTGAACCGCCCTTTCGGGTTTTCGATTCACTGGGATGCCCATTTTTGCCCAAATCGCCCTTTCGGGTTTTGAACTTGTCGGGTCGTTTTATGCGTAGTATCTTTTGACTATGTTTGCGTTTGCAGGGTGCGGCAGGTCGTCACCGTCCATGGTGGTCAGAATCATGGCCCCACCAGAGAAGATACTCTTGATCACAAATGGTCCTTCGTAGGTAGGAGTCCATTTTCCCCTGGGATCACTTTGCGGCAAGATGATCCGCTTGATTACAAGATCTCCGACTTGATATACTTGACGTCTAACTTTCTTGTTGAAAGCCTTGATCATCCGTTTTTGATACGTCTGACCATGAAAAACAGCGGTAAGTCACTTCTCATCGATCAAATTGAGTTGGTCAAGCCAGGTCTGAATCCAATCGTCTTCACTCAGCCAGCGTCCTTCATAATCCTTAAGGAAGGAATCTGAACCTCCATAGGTAACACGGCTTCCATACCATACACCAAAGAAAATGGGGTTGCCCCTGTTGACGTATGTGCCGTGATACGGTATCCATGTAGAGCAAACGGCAACATTTCGTGCCAGTCCTTGAAGGTGACTGTCATCTTTTGAATGATCTTCTTGATATTTTTGTTCGCGACTTCAACAGCACCGTTCATCTTCGGCCGATAGGGAGATGAATTATGATGATAAATCTTGAACTGTTCGCATAGAGCAGTGATCATAGTGTTGCTCAAATTCGTACCGTTGTCTATGATGATCCTGTCAGGGATACCGTACCGGCATATGAGGTTCTGCTTGATGAAGCGGGCAACCACATTCTTTGTAACGGAGGCAAAGGAAGCTGCTTCGACCCACTTGGTAAAATAATCGATAGCGACCAAGATGAAGCGATGTCCATTGGATGCTGTGGGCTTGATCTCTCCAATCATGTCAATGCCCCACATTGCGAATGGCCAAGGAGCTGTCAGAACATTAAGAGGAACAGGAGGAATATGTACCTTGTCAGCGTAGACTTGGCACTTGTGGCAAGTACGGGAATGTTGGTGACAATCAACTTCCATGGTAGACCAATAGTAGCCTGCCCTTAGAATCTTTTTAGCCATTGTATGTCCGCTCAAATGGGTGCCAAATGTGCCACTATGTATCTCAGTCATGATCAACTCTGCTTCAGCTTTGTCCACACAACGAAGTAGAACACAATCATGGTTGCGCTTATAAAGGATGCCATTGCTTAGGAAGAACTTGGCAGCAAATCTCCTTAAGAACTTTTTGTCATTGATGGAAGCTCCTTCAGGATATTCTCTAGTCTGGAGATACCTTTTGATTTCATGGAACCAGGGTTGTTCCACTACTTCTTCGGTATTAATCTCATGACAGTGTGTTGGTTCGTCCATTCGCTTGATGGTAATTTGGGGAGCCTCGTTATCCCAGTTGAGTTTAAACATGGAAGACATTGTAGCCAGAGCATCTGCTAGCTGATTTTCTTCTCGCGGGAAGTGCTCGAAAGTAATCTGCTCGAAATGAGGCAACAACGTCAGGACATGTTCTTTGTATGGGATAAGATTAGGATGTTTAGTGTCCCACTCTCCTTTGACTTAACTGATAACCAAAGCCGAGTCCCCAAATACGACCAAAGATTTGATTCCCAAGTCTATAGCAGCCTTGAGACCAAAGATGCAAGCTTCATATTCGGCCATGTTATTGGTACAGCTGAAACAAAGTTGGGCAGTTAAGGGTGTATGGCAACCTTCCAGAGAAATGAGTACCGCATTGATGTCGTTGCCAAGTGCATTTGAAGCACCATCAAAGTACAGGGTCCATCGGGATCCTTGTTCGGGTCCGTCATACAGTCTGTTACCTTCGATGTTGTCCAAAGTCATGATGTCCTCGTCAGGGAAGTCGAATCTCATAGATTGATAATCTTCGACGGCTTGATGAGCTAGATGGTCGGCTAGTACACTCCCCTTTATAGCTTTTTGGGTAGTATATTAGATATCATACTTAGTCAGGATCATTTTCCATCTAGCGATTCTTCCAGATAAAGCAGGCTTCTCAAAGATATACTTGATCGGATCAATTTTGGAAATCAGCAAAGTGGTGTGAGTCAACATATACTGCCTTAGCCGGGGAGCAACCCATACCAAAGCGCAGCAAGTTTTCTTGAGCAGTGAGTAGCGAGTCTCACAGTCGGTAAACTTTTTGCTAAGGTAATAAATGGCATGCTCTTTTCGGCCAGACTCGTCATGTTGGCCCAGTACACACCCCATTGAGTTATCCAAAACAGTCAGATACATGATTAACGGCCTTCCTTCGACGGGTGGCATCAAAATAGGAGGTTCTAGTAAATACTCCTTGATTTTATCAAAAGCAACTTGACAATCATTTTTCCATTCAACTACCTGATCTTTCTTCAACAGTTTGAAAATTGGCTCACAGGTAGATGTCAGGTGAGAGATGAACCTCGCAATATAATTCAAGCGTCCCAAGAATCCTCTAACCTCCTTTTCAGTACGGGGGGCAGGCATTTCTTGTATAGCCTTCACTTTAGCTGGATCAACCTCAATGCCTTTGTTGCTGACAATAAATCCCAAAATTTTACCAGACTTAACTCCAAAAGTGCACTTGCTTGGGTTCAGTCTGAGCTTATACTCCTTCAACCTGGAAAACAACTTTTGCAAATGACCAAGGTGTTCTTCTTCTGTCTGTGATCGGGCTATCATGTTGTCTACATAAACTTCGATCTCATAATGTATCATATCATGAAACAAAGCTACCATGGCGCGTTGATAAGTTGCCCCTGCATTCTTCAGTCCGAATGGCATCACTTTGTAGCAGAAGGTACCCCATTGCGTGACGAAAGTAGTTTTCTCCATGTCCTCGGGGGCCATTTTGATCTGGTTATATCCCGAGAATCCATCCATGAAGGAAAACACCTTGTGTTGAGTTGTGTTGTCAACCAAGATATCGATATGCGGTAGCGGAAAATCATCTTTGGGGCTAGCCCTGTTCAAATCCTGATAGTCCATGCACATTCTGACTTTGCCGTCCTTCTTAGGCACGGGCACAATGTTAGCAACCCATTGTGGATAGGAAGTAACAGCCAGAAAGCCAACGTTGAATTTCTTCATTACCTCAACCTTAATCTTCTCAGACATGTCAGGCCTCATTCGGCGAACCTTTTGCTTGATCGGTGGGCAGTCTTCTCTTGTAGGGAGACGGTGAACCACGATATATGTGTCTAACCCTGGCATGTCTTCATAAGACCAGGCAAAGATTTCAACATATTCTTTCAACAATTGCACTAAGCGCTCCTTGACATTTGGTTCCAGGTTGGCACCCACTTTTACTTCCTTCCTGTCTTCTTCTGTCCCCAAGTTGATGGTTTCTAGCAACTCTTCATGAGGCAGAATGGCCCTCTCTTCTTGTTGTAAAAGTTTGGCTAACTCTCCTGGAACTTCACAATCTTCGTCAACTTCGTACTCAGCATGATTGACCAAATCTTCAGAGTTATTAAAGGCTAAAGCAGAATAGTCACCCATGGAATCCATAGTGGATGGGTACCTGCATTTGTGAGTGTGGGTGTGTGTAAGGGATATCCATCCTTAAACAAACAAAAATGCAAAAGGAAAGAAAATGAACACAACAGTTTATAGATGAAAAACGTCCAATGATTCATTAAAACATGGCATATGATTATGAAGAAAATCAAGCCCTTACAAATGGACCTACATGCCCCGGGCAAGGCAGAGGTGAAAATAGTGTGCGAATTGTTTTAGTTATTACAGACCATAAAAATGGGAAATTGTTCAAAGATAAAATTACTGGTTGATAAAG
Organism: Vicia faba; assembly: GCA_948472305.1. NCBI lineage: Eukaryota > Viridiplantae > Streptophyta > Magnoliopsida > Fabales > Fabaceae > Vicia > Vicia faba. The sequence goes on along the minus strand of OX451740.1, from coordinate 1,299,521,842 downwards.
GTGATGGGAACAAAATCCTTTGCTTCCCAATTGCTCAAACCCCCTTTGACGGTCGGAAAGATCCAATCTTCAAAGTGGCTCTCTTCATCCTCATCTTCTACAGCATTGATTCCATGATGTGAGATCTTGACGGGTGGTCCTCCAACCTTGGAGCGACGCATAGCCTTTTGTCCTGCAGCAGTAAACCCTAACCCAAACTTGTCTGTCTTATGGGGAAAGTCAGGAAATTGTCCCCATAATGTACTCTTCCCTTCTTTGATCACCGCCTTTGCGTCCTTGAGAGATGCCATCCTAGATACATGCTTGGGAACGATAGGCACCTCAACCATTGTCTTCGCAACTGCTACCTCAGGAGACACTTCCTCGAAATGCTGGAAAGGCATTTCGATGAACTCGCCATCCAACTCCACATAGCGGAAGGAATTGAGATGACTTATCATGTATTCTTCCTCGTCGTGCATTGTTATAATCTTACCCTTAATATGATATTTCAGCATTTGGTGCAAAGAGGAGGTAACTGCCCCGGCATAATGGATCCACGATCTCCCTAGAAAACATGAATATGACGGATGGATGTCCATCACGTAGAAGGTGAAGTTGAAAACTTTTGTTCCTACTTTGATAGGAATATCAACCTCTCCATGAACCATTCTTTTGGAACCATCAAAAGCCCTAACAACGATGTTACTAGGTTTGAGAGTCAACCCTTCGCAGTCCAAACGGTCTAAGGCTTTCTTCGGCAGCACATTCAAGGAAGAACCAGTATCAACTAAGACATGGGCGAGGGTGGTTCCCCTGCATTCAACTGAGACATGTAGTGCGTCATTGTGTTTTCTTCCTTTGGGAGTTAAGTCAGCATCGGAAAAGCCAAGGCCATTATCAGCAGTAAGACTGGCCACACATTCTTGGAACTGGTCAGTCGAAGTCTCCTGGGGTACATGTGTCGCCTTCAAGAATTTAATTAGGGCCTTATCATGGGCCTCAAAACAGAGCAGAAGAGCCAACATTGAAATTTTAGAAGGGGTCTGCCCTAACTGTTCCACAATGTCGTAGTCACTTTTTCTGATTATTTTCAAGATTTCATCCATTTCTTTCTGAGTGGTTTCGGGGATAACCACAGCATGAGCCTTCATCCTGACAGGCACTTCCAGTATCCCCTTACCCTTGTCGGTTGTATCACCAGATGCTCTTACTTCAGGAGTATCCAATTCTTCAATCACTGGGCCTTGCACAGATGGTCCAATAGGTACAGAAGCTTTCAAGGGTCCGAAAATTGCTCGAGGGGGAGAAATCTCCGGAAAAAAGATCTGGCCGCTGCGGGTTATCTTGCTTGTACCCGCAATGTTCCCTATATCAGGGATTTCTTCTTCAGAAATCTCTTGGACTGTTTCGATTTGTTTGATACCATGGTAGAATATTTCTCCCCCATAGTTCCATGGTATCGTTTTGCTGGATTGGTACGGGACAGGTCCCGGCATGGTGATCTTTAATAGTACACATTCAGAGTTGGGTGTAATCCTGACAGACCTTTTGCAAGCCTTGGGAGGATTGTCGGAAATGGTTATAATTGCAATATCATTGGTTGAAGTAGCAAAAGTATCGGGAGTAACAAGATTGAAGGTATCAACAGGGGTTTTCTGGAAAAGTATCTCTTGGGTATCCATCAGGCGTTGGACACCTGACTTCAACATTGGGCAATCACTTCGTATGTTCAAACAAAAATAACAGTCTTTACCGCAACCAGGAAAGATCCCGGCTCTCAACAAATTTTCTTTAATCACAAGTAACAGCGTCAGCAGGTCAATAATATCAGTAACATGAGTGTCCTCTATAACAGCATGAATATTGTGGTCGTGCTTGGGCATCGGAGCAGATATAACATTGGGCTTCTCAGGAGCATCAAATTCTACTTCCTTAGCATCAATCAGATCATGGATCTTGTTCTTAAGCGCCCATCAATTATTGGTATCGTGCCTAGCACTGTCGGAATGGTAAGCACACTTGGCATTAGAGTGGTAGTATGGAGAGGAGGTGTTAGGTTTCTTTGGCGCTTTCTTCAAACTGGTCAGATTCAGCTTCAACAAATGAGGAAGTACCTGAGCGGGCGTCATATTGATGTGGGTGAACTGTCGTTGCGGCCTTTCCCCCCGTTGTTGATTAGGTCTCGACTGATTGTTACGAGGTTGATCATTTGATGAGTTTTGAATCATCACAGCCCCTACAGTCGGTCGGTGCTCAGTTCTTCCCTGTCCCTTCTGAGAATACACAGCAGATGCTTCCTTCTTGGCTGGGAAGGGTTTCTTAATAGTCGTGGATGTGGAAGCATCCTTTTGAATCTTTCCACTCTTAATACCAGCCTCAACCCTTTCGCCGGTCAAAATCAGTTTAGTAAATCCCACGGAAGAACTCCTGATTAGATGGTTGAAGAAGGGGCCAGACAGGGTCCCCATAAACATGTCAACTAACTCCCTATCTGATAGCGGTGGCTGCACCCTTCCAACCAGATCACGCCACTTCTGGGCGTACTCTTTAAACCCTTCATTGGAAGCCATCCCCATACTTTGTAACTGAGTACGAGTGGGCGCCAAATCAGCATTGTATTGATACTGACGATAAAAAGCAGCTGCCAAGTCTTCCCAATTGTGAACCTTTGATCTTTCAAGTTGATAAAACCAGTCTAACTGCATTCCAGACAAGTTGTCTTGGAAAAAGTGTACCCAGAGGTCTTTATCAGATGAGTGGGGTTGGATTTTTCTGACATACGACCTCAGGTGCATCTTTGGGCATGACAGACCGTCATACTTGGCAAATGTTGGCACCTTGAACTTGGGAGGGATAACAATCCCAGCTACCAGCCCTAGTTCTTCAAAATCCAATCTGGGCACCCTCTGCAACTCCATAGCTGCCAGTCTATCTTCAAGGTTCTTATATTTATCATCCGCTGGTGGATACTATTGTTCGGAGTAGTCTTCGTCTTCTTCCTCTTCCTCCTCTTCAACCTCAGATTCAGAAGGCACAGCAGTCCCTTTCCCTTTACCGGCCCCTTCGTCAGACGTTGAGGGGAAATCAAGAACCTTCCTAGCATTGCTCTCAAACCTTCTTCCAAAAGTGGCCACCCCAGGTCTCTTTTTCTTTTTCTCTTTATTCTTCTCCAATAAAACTTTGAGGTCCTCTTGACCCTTTGCCAAGGTCATGAGGAGTTGCTGGAACTATGAATTTTGTGCATGCAGATCCTTTACCGTTTGCTCCAAATCCATCTTGCTGAAATAAATAGCAGAAAGATAAGGAAACCTGGCGTGAAGACTTGTTTATGCATATGATGAATGGTATGTTATTCATGTAATGCATTCAAGGGTTCAGAATTTCAAATTTGTTGCAAGCAAGAAGAACGCACGTCATATTAAGAAGAAATTTGTTAGTACATAAGTGCCCCATGGGCGAAATATTACAAAATTCTTAATGTAAAAAGACATTGCGCATCCTCTTTGGCGCGATGTAAGTGTTGAGAGTTTCCTCCTCGTGGAGTCGACGGGTAAGCTCCAAAACCTTCTTCTCACTGGCATAGAAGCGGGCTTCAAAAGTATCCCGTTCTTCCTTGAGTTGGATCCAACTCTTTTGCATTTCTTCCCATGATGTTGGCATGTCAGGATGCAGGATGGTGTATGGAACCTCTCCTTCCATAACAGGCTCTTTGATCAAGGGGAGAATGTGAGGGTATGGCATCATAAGATTCTGGGAGCGGGTTCGTACCCACTTGAGGTAAGGCTCAAGGGGGATGGAATTCTTGTGCCCCAGTGTCTTACTATCCACTTTGTTGGGCATCCTCCAAGCTCTGATGAACCTTTGTCGAAGTCCTTGCGCATCGTTGTCAAAGTCAAAAACTAGGTCAGGAATTAGCATGTCATGAGGGTCATCCCTCCGAGCATATCTAAATTGTCTCAAAGCTAGGCAGGGATTGTAGGTAATGCCTTCCTTTAATGCCAAGTAGTGGGACATTAGGGAATTCCCCACAGCGATCAATGATGATGACATTTTCTCTGGACTGAGAACACATATGTACATCAGAATGTGTGAGGGTCATCAATCGTTGTGACCATCTTAAACCCTGCTCATTCTTCAGAACTGTTTGTGGAAGGTGTGAAATAAACCACCTTGCTAGGAGAGGAGTACAACACATGAGAACACCTCTTTTCCTCATTGTTCGTGTGTAAAATGAGTGTAGGATGTCCCCAAGCAATGTGGGTATAGGATTCCTGGATATGAAAATCTTGACAGCATTCACATCTATAAGTTGGTCAGGGTTTGGGAACAAGACCAACCCATAGATGAGGATTGCCACAATCTCTTCAAAGGCTTGTAGATCAAGAGAATTCCAGCAGTCTTGTGCCTTCTCGAATAGAAACTTTGCCAAGAAGCCCTTGACACCACTTCTGGTTTCCCAATGCCCCTTGATGTCAGATGGTTGCAAGTGTAATGCTTGAGCAACATCTTCAGGCTTTGGTTCTTTTTCTGTACCGTTGTAGGGTAGTTGATTAAGAATAGGAATTCTCAAGAGTTGAGAAAATTCCTCCAAAGTAGGCACTAACTGGTAATCAGGGAAAGTGAAACAGTGGTGTATGGGGTCAAAGAACTGGAAGAGAACTTTCACCATGTCTTCTTCAATGTTGGTGTTGACCAAGTTGAGGAGTCTACCATGTCTTTCACTGAAGAGAGAATTCTCTGGAATCCTGGAAGTAAGCTCCTTGAGTTGAGGAGGGATTCTCACAAGGTTGACTTGAATTGTTTTCCTGCGAAGAGATTCCATGACCTACAAAACAAGAACAAAGATGAAGATCCAAACCCTTGAAATGGTTAATGGATGCATATGATGTTTTATGATGTTCATGATGTATGCACAAACACATGTACAAGCAAGTCACACAAAACCCTAGTTTCAGGCTTGCATGAGGTTTCATAGGTAAGTACCCTCTTGAGTTTAGTTGGCTCAAACCTGTCCTATAAATAGTAACCGGGTTCTAAGGAGCTCAATATCACTGGATTGTTTTCTATGTTCATTGTTTTGGTTTAGCCACTTAACTAGCGACCAAAATATTCCAAGAAAACAACCATCAATGAGTGTAGTATCGAGTATCTACCAACTTCGGACTGCCCCAAAGTCGGTCATCTCACTACCCCTAATAAAAGACCACGATGGTCAAGTAAGGTTCTAAGAATTCATTAGTGCTTCATGACATCACTCAGCGGCCCCGTATTCTCTTTGATTGACTCAAAGGCTACCGGTACTCACAAATATGTCGCACTAATATAGCTATTGCTTCAACCATGTCGGTATAGCCCACACAGTTTCCATAACGTATTGCTATTTACCTATGAATGTTTCCCAAATCCGGGTGGAGTATTTCAAGCCCAAACAAGAGAACCAAATGTAAAGCAATCAAAGCAAACAATATAATCATGCAAAGGGTGATCTAAAGCCCTAAGGTTACTCCACTTTTAAAGTTATCCCCAGCAGAGTCGCCAGTTCTGTGATACAGTGGGAGAACTGACTTGGGATTTTGCGTTTGTCTTTGCAAATGTTTCGGTTTAGCAAGAGTCACCACCGACTTTTTACTTTATCCTAAGGAAAGGTCAAAAAGCACAGGAAAGACCTTTGAGATGTTTTCTTGGGTTCGGGGAGTAGATTATAGAAAGGGAAGGTATTAGCACCCTTTCTATCCATGGTTATCCATGAGCTCTTAGTTACTTGCTTAGATCACTTGCTTTGCTTTTCAATTGTTTGAAATGGTGCTTTTCAATTGTTTGAAATGGTGCTTTGTGTGTGATTTTGAAAGATGTTTTGAAAAGAGGCCATCGTTGTGACAACCTTTGTAATGATTCTTGTTTGAATGTATACAAAGGTGTTTTTGTCTTTTAAAAAGTTTTCAATGTTTGAAAGTAGGGTTTTGCAATCGTGTTGTGAAGTGTGTTTTGAAAAATAGCAAGGATGTTTTTGCAAGCTTGATCAAGTAACTAAGAGTTATCTACCCTATTTTACTCAAAGATTTTTCTTATGTTTTTAACCCTTTTAACAGTGTCATTTCACCATTGTATTTGGTGAACAACCTTGTGTTAGGATGTGAAACGGGACAGGTGCGGGTCATCGTATAGACCATGATAGCAATTGTGTCAAGTATTTTTGGCAATTTTCTTAAGGGACTTGATCATTTTGTTTAGGCAACTCAGATAGCGTCATCGAGGGACTATGATCTTTCTTTTTGTTTTTGTTTTGCCAAAGTACTTGACATGCAACCATGGCCCATTTTTGAAGGCAACAAGTGGATTGAGACCCTAGGGGTGCAAGTGTGCATTGTGTTTTTTTTTCATGCATGGTTATCTTTGAATTAGGTCAAGCTACTTGTTAATTTGATTTTTGCATACAAACCCTAGGTCTAACCATGGCATAATTGAAAGCATTTAAAGGTGCGAGAATTTAAAGCCTACACTATTACAACATGATATAGGGATGGGGGTACAAATTTGAATTGGGGGTATTTGACAAGAAATTAAATTCTAAATTATTACAACCAAATCGAATGTATAAGATAATATTTAAATGTGCAATAATTAAATAAAATACAACAAATAAATGTTAAATAAAATGTATTATGCAAAAAAGTTTTTATGTATGTAAAAAATATTTTTTGATGTGTAATGTAAATAATAATAAAAAGGTGTCAATTTTAATTATTTTATTATTTAGGGCAAAAACCCTAATTTTTAAATAAATAGTATTATTTATTATTTATATGCAATAATGTATTGGTTTGTACAAAAAATAAAAGTATATTGTAAATATGATATTTTTAGTGTAAAATATTAATAAAAATGTAATATTTTGTATTGTTGTCCTAATTATTTAATAAAATAAAGTATATAAGTATATATATATATATATATATATATATATATATATATATATATATATATATATATATATATATATATATATATAAATAAAAATTAATTATTTACAAAAAATGTGTATATTCAAGAAAATGTTTTTAAATATAAATGAACATATTTTTTTGCATTATTCTTTAAGTTTTAACAAAATAAAATAAATTATTTACATATTTATACTAGTAAAATAAAAATAAATATGAAAAAATGTAAAAATAATTTTTTGGCATTTTTTATATTTGAACAAAAAATAATAAAGTCAGAATAAAAAATAAAAATATCAAAATAACAAGTATACAAATAAATGGGCCAGGGGGGTGTAAATTGGAAAATGGGGTGTTAGAAGCAAAGATGACCAGGCCCAGCCCAATCAGACTTCATCTTCTTCCTCTGAACTGAAACACGCGCGCCTTGTATAGAAAATGTTATCTCCTGATTCTTTGATTTTTTGACAAAACTCATAACATGAAACTTGTAGAGCATCAAACAATGAATCCAACCATATAAAAAACTTAAGTTAAATCTCAAAGACCAGAGAGAATTTCTCTGGCCCTAAATCTTAACCTAGTTTTTTTACAAAGTTCATGGATGAAATTCTCCTAGCACGATTAATATAAATGAAAACTAAGCATATGTATGGCTTCAGGGCTATAAATACAACATCTTTCATTCATAAACCTAAGTCTAACTATTCTTAAATAGAGAGATATAAGTTCATGAAATACCTGTTTCGGTTGACTTCGAGCTGGACAATGCAGCAACTTCCAAGGGTGCTTGAGCTTCTTTTGAGCTTGCCTGAGGTCCACTGAAGCTTTTCCAATGCTTGGCTTGTTTTGAAGTAGCCTGAATCGTGCTACAGAACTCAACCTGCAAAGCTTTGAAACAAAAATGGCAATGTGTGTTAAGGGTGTTACAGCTAGCAATGGATGATCTGGATAGCTTAGGTATGTTGGTTGGAAGGTGTTTGAAGTATCTCTAGGCAAAACGCACGATGGAATTTGAAGATGGCTTTCAAAATGCAGAACTGGACCTGTTTTGCAAGAAAATGGGGAATTTGTGCACTAGGAGTTTTGAGAGGCAAAGGGGTCGTGTTTCTGACTTGTTAGGAGGTATCAAACTTGTGTTGCAATGTTTGTGTAAGTTGGTTTTAACAGATGTGAGAGATGGCCTGTGGTTTGCAATTTTTCTTCTTCTTAAAGCAAGAGTGTCTATCTGTTCAATGCAGGCCTGTACAAGTCCTATATCATGCTGCACATTTTGCTCTTGGTTACTGGAATTGGTAGATTTGATCTTGCCTCAGAGATCTGGCCCCATGCCTCAAGGATCTTGTTTTGACATAAAGTGAAGTTTAAGCAAAAATGGCATTGTTACTTTTTCCATTTAAGGCTTAATCTAGTGTATAATGCCCTAATGACTAAGACAATACCTTAGCTCAATGGATATGCATTAAATTGTGGAGTACAAACTGGTTTTGAGGCCTGTAATTGTGAACCAAGCTAGCTAGATCAGATTTGCAATTTGGTATGAACATGTATTTGCCATGGATCAAAGTGAGTTTTTGCCAACTTCAAGCATTCGATTCTCTCTAACCACAAGGGTGTTTGAGGAGTTCTTGGGTAATTTATAAAGCTTGGAACATGTACTATAATCCATATTTGAAATGCAACTTGAAACTCCAAGTGGAACTATGTGAAAAATGGCCAAGAAGATGGGTCAAAATCCTGCCTAAATTAGGGCAAAATTTTTCTAAGTTAAAAGTTTTAGATACCCTTATTCCAAAAATCATAACTTGAGATACAAGCCTATTTTGAGAAAACTTTGTGAATCAAAGTTGTAGACTTTGTGATGGGCTACAACTTTCATGTTGCAAGTTTTGTTTGAATCCATTTTCATCTTGGTGAAAAAATGGTACAAAGTTAGAAAAAAATAAGAAAGTTTCATAACTTGGAAAATTTCTAAGTTATAAAAATTTTCCATTTTAAACCCTAATTTGCATTTTTGGGTTTCTTGATGGACAAGTTTCATAATTTGACATGTCTTGGTGAAAAATGACTCTTGGCACTTGATTTTGACCAAAAAGTCAAAGTTTGACTTTTCAGTGTACAGTCAAATTTTGATCAGTTGACTGAAAAATTCATCTGTCAATCCTATGCATTTGAGATCTTTTGAACTTGTTGAATGGGTCAAGACAATGCCATTGAGTCCTTGAGTCCATTTGTGAGCTTGATTTGCCACTGGCTAGGTCAAACAGTCAAAAATTGCCTTTATGCAGTCAAAACCCTAAAAATGACCATTTTGCCCTTTTGATGATCTGATCAAATTTCTTGTGGAATTGTGATCTAAACTTGATCAAATGGTTCATATGAGTTCATAATGTTGATGTGGGCCAAATTTCATGAGGTTTGACTGTCAATTGGCCACAGTTGACTTTTTCCCCAATACAGCTGATTTCTAGGTCAATTGTCCAATTGACTGGGAAAAAATTTGAATCAAGGCTTGAAACTTGGTATGGACAAACTTGTGAGTCCAATATGAAGTATGAAATTCACCTTGGGCATTGTAGGTCAAAACATCCATGTGCAAACTCAAACCCTATTTTAGGTCAACAGTGCAAGGAGGTGTCTTGAGCAGAGTAAACCCTAGCTTGATCTTGAGTTCCAAAAGTCTTGTGATTGAGAAAATGTTGATGAAATGAGAGGGCAAATTTTGGGGTACAACAGTAGGATTTTACCTTTCTGCACTTATATTTTTATGCCTTGTATATAACTGTTAGATATATGCTAATAGGGTTTGTATGGATTGACTAAAAACAATCGTAGAAAACCCTAATTTCAAGATAAATTAACTGAAAACAAATCACTCTTCACACTTGCACCTCTAGGGTAACCTCACTTATTGCCTCAGAAAATAGTCATGTCCCTCGAACATGGGGACGCCTTAATTTGAGGATCAAGCATTTGAATGTGTTTGGGGATTCCGCTCTAGTGATTATCCAAGTAAAAGGAGATTGGGACACTAAGCACCCTAATCTCATTCCTTACAAGGAGCTTGTGCTATCTCTGATTCCTTACTTTGAAGAGATCACCTTTGAACACTTCCCTAGGGAAGAAAATCAGTCAGCCAATGCTTTGGCTATAATGTCTTCTATGTTCAAGGTCGAATGAGACAACGAAGCTCCTATGATTACAATTGAGAGATTCGACGAACCTGTGCACTACTATGAGCTCGACACTGATGTCAAGAAGCCATGGTACCATGAGGTGAAGAGATACCTTGAAACACAAGAGTATCCCGAAGGAGCTTCCATCAATGACAGAAAGTTCTTACGAAGATTCTCAGCTAAATTCTTCCTAAGTAATGGAATCTTGTACAAACGCAGCCATGATTCTACTCTACTCCGATGTGTGGACAAGAAGGAGGCAGAGGAAATTATGGAAGACATGCATGATGGTCTCTTTGGGATACACTCTAGTGGACATAATATGGCCAATAAAATCCCGAGAGTTGGTTACTATTGGTCAACAATGGAGGCTGATTGCCATCACCACTCAAGAACTTGCCACAAGTGCCAAATCTATGCTGACAAGGTCCATGTACCTCTTATTCCTCTTAATTTCATGACTGCACTGTGGTCATTTGCAATGTGGGGCATCGACGTGATTGGAGAGATTAAACCAACTGCCTCCAATGGACACCATTTCATTCTAGTCGTTATTGATTATTTCACCAAATGGGTCAAAGCTGCCTCATTTTCCTCAGTCACCAAGAACATGGTAGCTAGATTCATCAAACATAACCTCATATGTTGTTATGGTATCCCCGAAAGGATTATCACCGACAATGGGACTAACCTCAACAATGCTTTGATTACAGAACTTTGTACTCAGTTCAAAATCAAGCATCACAATTATTCTCCTTACAGACCTAAAATGAATGGTGCAGTGGAAGCAGCCAACAAAAACACTAAGAAGATTGTGCAGAAGATGGTAGCGACCTACAAAGACTAGCATGAGATACTACCGTTTGCTCTTCATGGTTACCGTACTTCAGCTCGGACATCAACTGGGACAACTCCATTTTCTTTGGTCTACAACATAGAAGTTGTTCTTCCAATGGAAGTTCAAATTCCCTCACTAAGGATTATGAATGAAGCAGGCCTAGGCGAAGACGAATGGATTCAGACAAGGTTGGATCAGTTGAACTTGATCAATGAAAAACGACTGGCTGTTGTTTCTCATGGTCAGATGTACCAAAAACGTATGATCAAGGCTTTTAACAAAAAGATCAAGCCTCGAGTATATCAAGCTGGTGACTTGGTGATAAAGCACATCATTCTTCCATAAGGCGACCCCCAGGGGGAAATGGACTCCCACTTAAGAAGGGTCATTTGTTGTCAAGGGAGTTTTCTCTGGTGGTGCCATGATGCTGACTACCATGATGGTGAAGATTTCCAACATCTTGTGAACGCGAACATAGTTAAAAAATACTACGCATAAGAGACCCCCTAGTTTGACACACCTAGACAAGATAAGGGAATCCCGGCAAACCAAAAGGTTTGGGAAAAAATTAGGGATATATGCAAAAGATTATACACCCGGCAAGTCGAAAACCCGAAAGGGCGACTTGGGCAAAAATGGGTATCCTTTTGGGCTGAAAACCAAAAAAGGCGGTCCAGGCAAAAGTTAAGGATTAAAAGAGTATGACTATGTCCCGTGGAATTACCACATCCAACTTTATTACCAAAGGTCCGAGTTCACGGTCCAAGGTCAATCCAATCAACTTCTTTCAACGACAAGGGACAGTCGAAGACATCGGGGCAATAGTAGAGTTGGAACGCAATGAGATCACTTCCACATGGATATTATCTTTGTTTTCAATTTTGTTTTTCTTTCGACGATTTCCTCTTACTGGGATCTCTGTCTCTTTGTACAAAAATTCCTATTCACGGGAAAAATATCAATACAAATATACTTTGAAGTGCAAACTTTTTGTTTTTTGTTTTACATGCAAAGATGTCCAATGACTAAAATTTAACAAACATATACATGTGAACATAATGAAAATTATTTAGCACATGTGTCCTGCCAAGCCGCAGCAAGCATCTGTTTAATGCAGTTGAGACATCCCCACAGAGTTATCTCATTAGCATTATCCCCACAAGGTCGGCTACAATAAACCTTTCCCCAACGGAGTTGCGCCACGAAGTCCCTTTACATAGATTGGTCCCCATCCAGAGTCTCAATCTCTTGATAGCCCTCTCCCCAGCTGAGTTAGTCCTAAAAGAGGAAGCCTTGTGGATCTCTTCCTAAAAGAACTCATCTCATCAGCAGTTCGTCAAGTATTCCTCAATAGGGTTTATTTCCCCAGCAAAGTTTATTTCCCCAGCTGAGTTTATTTCCCCAACTGAGTCTGTCTTCCCTGGACGAGTCTATCATCTCCAGCTTAAGTTTTCCTCTCAGACCATTACAAATCATAGGACCACAACCCCTGATCCCCAGTGAAGTCGCCAACAAAGCCATTGCTATCTCCGGAAGTTACTGTGAAGCCTGGACCCGACCAGATAACAGTTTAACTTCAGTAAGTTGTTGTGAAGCCTAGATTCGACCAGATAATAGTAAACTTCTTTATCTCAAGACACTATGAAGCCTGGACTCGACCAGATAATAGTTAACTTCTGAAGACACTATGAAGCCTGGAGCCGACCAGATAATAATGTAACTTCTCCAAGTACTATGAAGCCTGGATCCGACCAGATAATAGTACAACTTTCAGTAACTATAAAGCCTGGACCCGACCAGATAATAGTTAGCCTCTCAAGACACTATGAAGCCTGGACCCGACAAGATAGTAGTTTAACTCTTCGAGATATTGAAAAACCTGGATTCAACCAGACAAGGGTTTAACTTCTTTTCCCCAGTAGAGTTTACCTCTACCCCAACAAGTTATTGTGAAGCCTGGACCCGACCAGATATCAGTTCAACTTTATCTTTTCAAGCGAGTTATTGTGAAGCCTGGACCCGACCAAATAGCAATTAACTTTATTCCCTCAGAAATTTGTTATGAAGCCTGGAATCCGACCAGATAACAACTAATTTCAAGCAAGTTACTGTGAATCCTGTACCCGACCAGATATCAGTTCAACTTTATCTTTACAAGCGAGTTATTGTGAAGCCTAGACCCGACCAGATATCAATTAACTTTATTCCCTCAGAAATTTGTTGTGAAGCCTGGAATCTGACCAGATAACAACTAATTTCAAGCAAGTTAATGTGAAGCCTGGACCCGACCAGATATCAGTTCAACTTTATCTTTTCAAGCGAGTTATTATGAAGCCTAAACCCGACCAGATATCAATTAACTTTATTCCCTCAAAAATTTGTTGTGAAGCCTGGAATCCGACCAGATAACAACTAATTTCAAGCAAGTTATTGTGAAGCCTGGACCCGACCAGATATCAGTTCAACTTCATCTTTTCAAGGAAGTTATTTTGAAGCCTGGACCCTACCAGATAAAAATTAACTTTATCCACCTCAGAAATCTGTGAAGCCTGGAATCTGACCAGATAGTAGTTTGATGTCAATAAGTTACTGTGAAGCCTGGAACTCGACCAAATAACATTTCAACTTCAAGAAATTTATTGTGAAGCCTGGAACTCGACTAGATAATAGTTAATTTATTTTTCCCCAGATAATAGTTCAACTTCAAGCAATTTTCTGCGAAGCCTGGATTCCGACGAGATAACAGTTAATTCAGATCTTACCCTGCAAGTCACTACGAAGCCTGTAATACGACCAGATAACAGTCAACTTCATTATCCCCAACAAATTTGATGCCAAGCCTGGATTTCGACCAGATAACAGCCAACTTTCAATGCTCTCTAGTCAAGAATAATTCCCCAGTAGAGCATTGAATAAACAAAACTCCTAAACTCTTTTTCCCAAGCAGAGATCAACACTCTCCATAAATTCTTCTTAAACAAGCCAGTATTCCCTAGCGGAGTTTCTCCTCAAACAACGAAACAGGATTTCCAAACAGACACGTCCTAAAACAAGAAGAGCATACTCTTCATCCCCAGCAGTAGTCTGGGAGCTCATTTCCCAAGGCTTATCAGCATGTTGTCAAGGATTTATTTTCCTAGACAAAGACACGCTGCAACAAATACATCACATTCATAAACCATAACACATACATGACAAATGCATACAGCATAATCTCATTTATTTTGAGAACATCATTACGCCATGCATACATCTGCATGCGACTAATCTTTCCCTTGCATGAAAATTAAAAGGCAGAAGACATCTACCATTTTAATTTAAATCAATCAAAAGATTTATCCGAATACCTTCCCCGGTCACTATGAATGGCGTCTCTAAGCATGTTCCCTACACAGTCAACTAACACATTATCGAGTGCAAATTCCTGGGCACTCTAGTGTTCAATCATCTTCCACCTTCAAGTCACGAATGGCGGACTCGCCAATCTAACTCTTCAGGTTTAAGAAGATTGAACAAGGGCAACTGTTGTACCCCAAAATTTTCCCTCTCATTTATCAAGGATTTTCTCACAAGTTCTTCCATGACTCAAGTTTGCAACACTGATACATCAATTTAGGCTTGGAATTGGAACAAGGGCTAAATAGTTAATGGCACACTGAAAAGTCAAAACTCTGACTTTTGGATCAAAATCAAGTTTCAAGAATCATATTTCATCAAGACATGTTGGAATATGAAGTTAGTTTCATCAAGAAAATCAAAAGTCAAATTTGCTTTGGAAAAGTCAAAATTCTAAACACTTAGAAATTTTTCCAAGTGTTAAGAAATAGGACAAGTTCATAACTTCTGGCCAGATTTTCACCATGATGCAAGTTGTTTCTGGAAGAACTTCTGACACAAGAGTTATAGATTTCAATTATATCTAAAACATTGTAGAACATGACTTATCCTAGAAATGCTGGGATTTCAAGTTATAAATCTTTGAAGACACGTCCATAAAACTGAAGCACTCAGTAAATTTTGGGCCTTTCCAAGATAGAATTTGGTTAGAACTTCTGGGCCAGTTTTCACAAAGGTTTAACCAGAGTTTGCAAGAGTAATTCAAAGAGGGTCTTCAAAGTGTGTTACAAGATTTCTGGAAAGTCTGAGAACTCCTTTAGAACATGTTGGAACAAGGAGATTCAAAGATCAGAAGATTGGATATTTGTTCTAAGTTGCGCTGATGCTTAACTGCTGATCCAGATTAAGCTATTATACATAATCTCATATTGCAAGTTCTTATTTTGACAAATCTCATCATCATTTAATGCTCACACCCACTTTTGAGTCTTTATCCAAAGGATTTCCCCACGTGTGAGATAGAAGTACCATTGTTGTCCTTGAAAAGCAAATTTTTGTACAAGTTTATGTTGGGCTCATGTTTTGCTTTTGCCTCTGAGGGTATTTTTCCTTAATTCATGCTTACAAATTCAGATTAAGCGTGGCTAAAGCTTCTAACCACCATACTTGTTTAAACTTGCTTCAAGAACAAGTCAGTGCCCTAGCATATGATGGTTGTACTCCTGACTTCTCTAAGCTACTAAGTCTTTTCCTATAAATTGAACTTCATTTGCAAATGTAAAGGGTAGAAAAATTGAAAAGAAAAGCCTTGAAACCTTGCTAAAATTTCAAAGAATTGGAAACTAAAAACACAAACTCAAAAACCTGCTAAGCTTATGTTTCTTTTTACACCCAAACTCTAATTTTCTTGCGCATCTCTTGACCAAATCACCCACTCAGTTTCTAATATACATTTCGAAAAAATCCCAACTTCTGTTTACAAACTTCAATTCAATCTCCACCAACTTCCATTTCAAAAATCAGAACGTTGCTACTTGGATGCTCCATAACATTACAACCATTCATAACTCAAGTGGAGGTTTATTTCAGCTTTCTGGGAACGTGAGAAAAGCTGACCAGAACATCACAGCAGTCAGAACCAAGCTCTAGTTCACAGAACAATTCCCAGTTGCAAGGTAAGCTTCTTCTGACTTGTATCTCATTACATAGGCATTGTTAGACTTGCATGTTCAAAAATACAATGTAGACACCCCGGCTCTGATTTTGTACATATTCATAGATTTCATGTATTTTTTGCCTAAGTTGAGAGAATTTTAGTTCAGAACATCTTAAGGGAATTAGGATTCAGAATTAGGATTAGAAAATTCATGCTTGTTTCTGATTTACAGTTCTGATACTTTATGTTTCTAAAACCATGATAAAACCTGCCAGAACTGCCATGTTTGCATTTTTTGTCTTGTTGAGAAAGGGCTAAGCTGCAGATGCTCTGATTGGCATGGATAAGAAGATAAAGTTCATCATCAGAACTTGTTTTGTGATATATGTTTATGTTTTTGTTTCTAATACCAGATGTATAGCCACCCTAGTGGTAGAGAGTGCACGCATAAGACATTAGTGTTAAGGGTCCTGAGTTCTAGCCCCAGAAACACCCTTTTTATGTTTATTTCCTGACATTTTTACCCCATTAGTTGGATCAACACTACTAGATAAAACCCTTCCCATTGGTTTGTCAAAATAGTGACCCTGAACCAGAACTTCTAGACATTCCCATCCAACAACATTGACACCTCACATATCTATTACCAGAACTTCTAGCTTGCCAGTGACACTAGAACTTCTAGGTTTCCAACTACATCAAAATTTCCAGACTCTCTCAACAACTAGAACTTCTGACCTTCCAGTTGCATCAGAACTTCTAGGATTTCCCTTGTTCCTAACAACCCCAGAACTTCTAACCGTCCCCTTTTCTACTAACATTTCCTTCTCACTTGCAGCACACCAGAGTCAGAACTTCTTATTTCAGCAACATGATGATTCTAATTTTTATTCTCTTTTATTTTTTTCATCATTTTTATATTCATTAATTAAAAATACCAAAAACATTTTTATATTCACACACTCTGCTTTATTTCTTTTAAAAAATAAAAAAAGACTAAAAATATTTTCCTTAGCCAATTTATTTCTTTCTCTTAACCAAAACAAAACAAATCCATTTTACAATTCTTGTACATCATTTCAATATGGTTGTAATAGATAGTTAGGACTTTAATTTCTTGCAATCCCCATTTGTAAATTTGTACACCCCATCCCCCTAATGATTGTAATAGCGTAGGATATTTACTTTCCGCAATTTATCGCTTTCATATAAATGCTAGTAAAATAGGATTTGTAGGGGAAGATAAAAACAACAAGTAGATAACCCATAATCAAAGACTAAATGCATGCAAATCAAACACACTATTCACACATGCACCCCTAGGTTTAACTCCACTTGTTGCCTAAAAATGGTCATGTTATGCATGTGAGATGTCTTAGCAAAATAATCAAAATACAAGATCATAGTCCCTCGATGACGCTTCAAATGATGCCTTTCAAATGATCTTAGTCCCCCAAAGAGAAATGCTAAGATATCTCACAACAATGCTATCATGACCATACGATGACCCACAATTGTCCCTTACATCCAAAGATAAAGCTTCTTATCGAATCAATGGTAAGATAGCAACATCTAAAGGAGGAAGAAAAGAACAAAGACTTTTGAGTAGGTAAAAATGTTCCTAGTCGCTTGCTCACTTTCAAAACAAACATCCTTGCAAACACACACCAAACACTTTCAAAACATGAAATATTTTCTAAAAGTCCAACACTTTGCATACGTTCTTACAAGACGAGAACCATTACAAAGTTTGCCTAAACGAAGGCACTTTTCAAAAAAATAGTTTCAAAAACAAACACAAAGCACACTTTCAAACAAAGCAAGTGATTTAGAAAGAAACTAAGAGCCCATAGATAACTATGGATGAAAAGAGTGTTAATACCTTCCATTTTCATAATCTACCCCACGAACTCAAGAAAATAATCTCAAAGGTGTTTCCTGTTCTTTTCAGCCTTTCCTTTTGGATAAAAGAAAAGTCAGTGGCGACTCTTGCTATCTGCAACAATTGCGATAAAATGCAAAAACATCGAAAGTCAGTTCTCCCACCGTATTACAGCATGCTATATCCATAACATAGTCACTCTAAGGAAAGGCATTCCATCCACCTTGTATGAAATATGGAGGGGAAGAAAATCAACTATCAAATACTTTCATGTTTTTGGAAGTAAATGTTACATCTTAGCTGATTGTGAACAAAGGAGAAAGATGGATCCCAAGAGTGATGAAGGAATATTCCTGGGTTACTCTACAAATAGCAGAGCTTACAGAGTCTTTTACTCCATAACCAAAGTTGTGATAGAGTCTATAGATGTTATTATTGATGATAGATAATGGAATGATGAAGAAAATGTCTTAGAAGATGTTGGAACATCTTTGTCTGATATTCCAACAGAATCAAATGACACATATTGAGTCTAATCCACCTCAAGAAGACCCTGAGCCTAGTCATATCAATAAATGGCCTTCAATTAGAACCCAGAGAGATCATCCTAAGAAGCTTATCATAAGAGATCTAAATAAAGGAGTTACTATTAGATCAAGAGAAAGGATATCAAACTCTTGCTTTGTGTAAAAAAATTGAGCCTAAGACTGTCAAAGAGGCCCTAGCTGATGAGTTCTGGATTAGTGCTATACAGGATGAGCTAGAATAATTCAGTAGAAATGAAGTTTGGGATCTAGTTCCAAGACCTGAAGGGACAAATGTGATTGACACTAAATGGGTATACAAGAATATATCTGATTAAAAAGGGGTGGTCACTAGAAATAAGGCAAGGTTAGTTGCACAAGGATACAATCAAATTGAAGGAGTTAACTTTTATGAAACCTTTGCTCCCATGGCCAGACTTGAATCAATCAGACTACTCTTGGGAATTGCATGCATAGTGAAATTTAAATTGTTTCAAATGGATGTAAAGAGTGCATTCTTAAATGGATATCTGAATGAAGATGTTTATGTGGAACAACCTAATGGATTTGTTGATTCAAGTTTTCCTAAACATGTGTAAAAACTAAAGAAAGCTCTGTATGGATTAAAGCAAACTCCAAGAGCTTGGTATTAGAGATTGGCATAATTTCTTGGTGAGAACGGATATAGGAAAGGTGGCATAGACAAAAATCTTTTTGTCAAGGAAGAAGAAGGGAAGATTATGATTGCACAAATTTATGTTGATGATATTATGTTTGGTGGGATGTCAAATGAGATGGTTCAACATTTTGTCAAGCAAATGCTGTCAGAATTTGAGATGAGCCTTGTTGGTGAATTAACCTATTTTCTTGGTCTACAAGTTAAACAAATTGAAGATTCCATATTATTATCTCAGATCAAGTATGCTAAGAACATAGTAAAGAATTTTGGGATGGAAATTGCCATTCACAAAAGAACTCCTTCTCCCACACATCTGAAGTTGTCTAAAGATGAAAAGGAGTAAGTGTGGATCAAAGTCTTTACAAAAGTATGATAGGAAGTCTTCTTATATCACAGCTAGCATACCTGACATTGCCTTTGTTGTAGGGGTGTGTGCTAGATATCAAGTTGATCCTAAAGTTAGCCATGCCAACCATGTGAAGAGAATTCTTAAATATATGAATGGGACAAGTGACTATGGTATGTTATACTCTCATGGATCTAGTTCTGACTTAATTGGTTATTATGATGTTGATTAGGCAGGAAGTGCTGATGATAGAAATGTACATTAGGAGGATGCTTCTTTCTAGGAAATAATCTCATATATTGGTTCAGTAAGAAGCAAAATTATGTGTCTTTGTCCACTACTGAGGCTGAGTATATTGTTGCAGGTTCTCAGTTGGTTTAGATGAAACAAATGTTAACAGAGTATAATGTTAAACAATATGTCATGGCATTATTCCGTGACAATCTAAGTGCCATAAACATATCAAAAAAATTATATTCAACACAGCAGGACCAAACACATTGATATTCGTCATCACTTTATAAGAGAGCTTGTTGAAGAAAAGATTGTTGCCTAAGAACATGTAGCAACTGAATTGCAAATGGCTGACATTTTCACTAAGGCTTTGGATGCTAATCAGTTTGAGAACTTAAGAAGAAAATTCGAGATTTGCTTATATGAGAGTTTGTAGCAATTAAGGGCGTATGGGAATATCATTAAAGTGATATTATATTATTTATGTTTCCAATAAATCAAATTTTGAAAGAAATCATTACAAGACTGTCTCAAATTGTTTTCCACACGCTACGAAATCACATCTTTCTACTTTCACAAACTCTTCATTCTCCTCTACAGAAAAAGAACCCTTGTGACTCTTCATCTCTTTGCTCAAAAATCTTCAAAGATGTCTCAACATCATACATCGTCTTCCTCAAAATCTGTCAACCTCCCTGAGAAGATCTCTATTGATAGAGTACTTGACGTTACTCCTCTAACAACTATCCACCTCTTGATAAGAAGGTCAAGAAACCTAGATCATCTCCTGCAAAGAAATCTGAAGACGATAAAGGTAATACTTCTACTGCTACTGATGATAGGACAGAAGAAGAGATTATTAATGTTGATAAAAGAATTAGAAGGCTAGTAGATAGAGTTTTGAATGAAGGTTTTGCTGTGCCTGGAATTTCTACCCCTCTTGCTAGTATACCTACTCTGAATGACAAAAGAAATGACCCTAAAAGTGTTGTTGAATCATCCATCTCCAAGAAAGTTGTTGCTGAAAGAAAACTTGATAAGCTTGCTACTTCTGCTCTAAAGGAAGTGGAAGATGATGTTGAACAATATGTTGAGAAGAACTCTCCTACTAAGGAAGATGTTGTTGGCTCCAAGGTTGCAGAAGGTCAAAATTCTGAGAATGTGGTTAATGTAGATGAGTTGTCTGACAATGAGCTCATTACTAATGTGGTGCCTGGAATTGCAAAAAAGATCAAATCCGGGAAAGTGAAGGATGTAAGTGTCACACCCCCTGCCAAGACTGCCAAGAATAAAACCATGTATGGTCCCCCAAAGCCCGGAAGTAAAGTGGTTCCTCCTTCTAGCAAAAGAAAAACTAGACCAGATAGCTCCACAGATGATGATGATGATGATGATATAAAGAGATCTAAAAGTAAGAAGAAAGTTGTATTAGTTGAAGAAGCTGACTTTGATTATGATGTCGAGCAATATGTCCATGTCATCTCTCCTATTAAAAAGTCTGCAAACAATAAGCTTTCTGTTAGGGTTCCTGATGCTCCTCTTGACAACATTTCCTTTCATTCTGTTGGGAATGTTAAAAAGTGGAAATATGTGTTTCAAAGAATAATTGCCCTTGAAAGAGAATTAGGAGCTGGTGCTCTGGAATGCAAAGAAATCATGGAGATGATATCTTATGCTGGATTGATGAAAACTGTTACCAGGTTTGCCAAATTCTATGAGACTCTTGTTAAGGAATTTATTGTTAATATTCATGTTAATTGTGTTGGTCATAAAAGTAAGGAGTAGAGAAAGGTATATGTTAGAGGTAGGTGCGTAGAATTTCCCCCTGCTATTATAAATAGATTTCTGGATAGGTCTGAAGATGATTATTGTGAGATAGAAGTAACAGATAATCAAGTGTGCAGAGCCATCACTGCTAACTAAGTGAGTAAGTGGCCCATGAAGAATAAACTTCCTGTTAGTAAGCTAAGTGTGAAATATGCTATTTTTCATAGAATTGGAGTTGCTAACTGGGTTCCTACGAATCATACTTCAACCATTACTATTGGCTTAGGAAAGTTTATTTATGCTGTTGGAAACAAGAAACTATTTGATTATGGTACTTACATCTTTGATCAGATTATTAAGCATGCAGGAACATGTGCCATTAAGATGCCTATTGACTTTCCTTCCCTTGTCTGGGGAATTATTCTTAATCAGCATCCTGGGATTCAAAGTGGTAATGATGTAGCGTGCAAGAGGGAGTCTTCTTTGACCCTTCACTTCAAGCTTTTTTCCAGGAAAACATGTCCCAAATGTTGTTTTGACATCTGCATTTGCTTAAAACAAGGCCTTCACCAAGGATGACATGATCACTGAACTAAGGGAAGCCTGCAAAGAATTAGATGATGTGATCATAGTTAGCTCATTAAGAAAACTAACTTTTGAAAAGATGATCAAGGAGCTGCAGAAGGACAACAACTTTGATGATAGAGTGAGCTCTAAAGAAGAAGATTCTAGTGAGGAAGGAAGTTCTGGCTCAGCCAAGTCTACTGGTCCTGAAGACAGTTAGACTATTTGTTGTTTATTTATTTGACCCTTTTGTTTATTTTTGGCACATGTATGTGCTTAACATTTGGATTCTATGGTTTGTACCTATATTATTGGTATTGTCGTGAATGCATCCTTCTATTTGGCATATTATGACTAAAAAGGGGGAGAGAAACTGACTGACTAACCACTGACTGACCACTGATTGAGAGGGAGCCTCATGTCTCAGAAGATGTTCTAACATCTTCATGTGCTAACAGCTAACTGCTAACTGAGTTTTTTGTTTTGCTTGCTTTGCTTATGATGTTGCTCTGATAATGCTCTGATAATATGCTCAAATAATGTTTTAGCCAAAATTTGCCAAAGGGGGAGTTTGTAAGTGTTTGTTGGAAGCAACTTTGATAAAATAGTACTTTGATAATGTTTTGCTAAATGTCTTAACATTTGAAGCAAACTGTTTTGAATGATATCAAAGCAGATGTCTTGACATCTGCCTCCTGAACTGAATGCAACTCATATCAGTTTAAGTTTTCTGTTTCCTATTTTCATACGCGCCATAATTCAGGATTTGTGACTCATAGGCTGCGAAAAATATGGAGGAATATTTTTCTATTTGAATTATCCTTATGGATTATATCTTGGCCTGTTTTCAAGTAAATATTCAAAAGATTGGAATATTTGTTTTTCAGCCCAAACCCATTGCAGCACCTTTATAAGAACTTGCTTCCTTATTCATTCTATTGTAACTTTTGAAGAAGAAGAATTTCTTTCTGTTTTAGAAGTCTAAGTCTTTTAATTTTCACACACTCTATTATTGATTTAATACTTGAGTTATTAATTATGGATCATTCATAAGCTTTTAAGTATTGAATGATTGAAGTCTTTAAAACTTGTTATTTAAGTTGTTCTTCACTGTAAGTGATTGAAGGGATTTGAGGAGGGCCTCATACCTAGGCGTGTCTTAGGTAGGAGTATAGCACGGGTAGTGATTAAGTGATTAGATTGTAAACTAGTTGTTTACTGAGGGTCTATGAATTGATACTATTTAGTGGACTTGTCCCTGGCTCGGTAGCCCTTATAGTAGGTGTTGTTGTACACTGAACTGGGTTAACAATCCTTTGTGTTTTTACTGCTTTTATAATTATTGCACTTTACATTGTCCTCAGATATTTGTGTTGTGACATCTCCTTCGACATCTCATATCTAATACCAGAATTTCAGTACCCCCATTCTCGAAGCCTTGTAATAGCGTAGGATTTTACCTTTCTGCACTTATATCTCTATGCCTTGTATATAACTGTTAGATATATGCTAATAGGGTTTGTATGGATTGATTAAAAACAATCGTAGAAAATCCTAATTTCAAGATAAATTAACTGAAAACAAATCACTCTTCACACTTGCACCTCTAGGGTAACCTCACTTATTGCCTTGGAAAACGGTCATGTCCCTCGAACGTGGGGACGCCTTATCAAAGACCCTCGGTTAAAAATATTGTAGTCCCTCGATGACCCTTTCAAATGTTTCCTTCAGTAAACGATCTAATCCCTTATGATAAAATTGTTAAAGCGCCCATACGAGTTGCCTTCTATGACTGTATGATGACCCGCGTCTGTCCCTTCACATACAACGATAGGGCTTCCTACTAACTAATGGTAGGATAACACTATCTAAATGAGGAGGAAAAGAATGATAAAGACTTTGAGTAGGTAGATAATTCTTAATTGCTTGCTCGGGAACATTTCAAAACATCTTTTTCGCACAAAACACTTTTCTAAAATATTTTCAAAAAAACAAACACTTTGTACGCATTCTTAACTTATACAAGAATCATTACAAAGTTGCCCAACTATTGGAAAATTTCAAAATATTTTCAAACACATTCACAAAGTATTTTCAAAACAAAGTGAGCTAGCGATTAAGAGCCTGTAGATAACTACGAATGAAAAGGGTGCTAACATCTTCCCTTTTCATAATCTATCCCCAGAACTCAATAAATCTCAAAGGTCTTTCCTATTTTTTCACCCTTTCCTTTTTGGATAAAAGAAAAGTTGGTGGTGACTCTTGCTATCCACAACATTTGTGATAAAATGAAAAACAAGTCAGTTATCCCACTGTATTACAGTTTTTCCTGTTCTTTTCATCCTTTCCTTATTGGATAAAAGAAAAGTCGGGGCAAATCTTACTATCCGCAACATTTGTGATGAAACGCCAAAAAAGTCAGTTCTCCCACCGTATTACAGAATTGGCAACTTTGTTGGGGAACTTTTTAAAAGAGGGGTTACCTTAAGAGTTTAGACCATTTTACTTGCTTAAATTATGTGCTTTATCTACTTTAAATTTAAGGGCTTCTTGGGTTTATTGTTGCTTGTAAGATCCTACACCCAGATCTATGGATGCCTTAGGTAAGTGGCAATAGATCATGAAAATTGTACGGTGTAGACCGATATGGTTGAAGTGATGGCTACGGTTAGTGCGACACTTTAGTTTGTACTAATGTTCATTGAGTCAGTCAAGGATAACATTAGGCTTTTGTGTGGTGTCATTAGCGCTAACTTACTTTTAGAACCTTAATTGACCCATCTTGGCCATTAGAAGGTAGTGAGATGGCCGGCTTTGGCGCAGCCCAAGGTTGGTTGATACTCGTTGTTACACTCATTGAGATTTGACTCACGAGATGTTTTGGTGGCAAGTCAGTTGCCATACTAAAATAAAACCTTTGAGAAAGATCTGTGCTATGAGATTCCTAGAACCCCGATTACTATTTTATGACATGTTGAGCCAACTTAACTTTAATAGAGATGGGTACTTACCTATGGACCTCATGCAAGCCTTTAAACCTAAGGCTCTTGTCTGATTTGTTTGTGTTTTCTACTTGTTTAAACATGAACATAACATCATGGCATCATAACATCATGACATCATGACATTTTTACTAACCATTTCAAGGATCTTAGTGACCTTTGGTGCAAGATTACCATAAGCCATATTGCTAGCAAGGGGCAAGAGGATTTATTTTCCTCTAACTAGATGCCGTCAAATATCAAAGTACGTTCTCTTGAGTCAGAGGCCATGACCCACTTGATATGGTGAGCTTAATTCTTATATAAGGACGCTCAAAAATAAAGACTCAAAGTTCTTCAAGACAAAGCTGCAACCAGATGCATTTTCAATTTTTTAATCCCGCGAGATCCTTGAAAACATTACATATTCATCTACATGTCATGCATATCATTACATAACATGTATTCTCAAGATAGGTTTTCTGACCTTCTTGCTGTTTATTTCAGAAAAAATGGCTCTTGAACAAACCGTCAAAGATCTTCATGCTCAGAATGCCTAGTTCTAATAGTTGTTCCTGAACTTAGCCAAGGGGCAGGAAGAACTGAAGGCACTCATCACCAAAGAGAAGAAAAAAAGACAAAGAAACTGACCAACATCCTTAACATGGAAAGAAGGTTCAGGGGTCCAGTCAAGCAAGTTTAGGGTCCCGATACTTCATTAGACGAAGACGATGGACAGGATAAGAGTGGTAAAACTGAAAAAATAAAGCATGGTCCTGTTAAATACTCTGATAAAGAGGAAGAAGATTATTATAATGAACAATATCCCCCTACCGATGAAAAATACAAGCAGCTAGAAGATCGTCTAAATGCTATAGAGAACCAGAAAATGTCTGGGTTCGATTTTGAGGATTTGAGTTTAGTCTTAGGAGTTGTCATTCCTCATAAGTTCAAAGTCCCCACTTTTGCAAAGTATGACGACGTTTCTTGCCCAAAGCTTCATTTGAGTTCATATGTCCGAAAAATCCAACCACACGCTGCTGATAAGGAATTGCGGGTTCATTTCTTCCAAGAGAGCCTATTTGGAACACGGTTGGAATGGTTCTATCAACTAGAAGGGACCAATATTCATACCTGGGAAGATTTGACCGCCGCTTTCTATAAGCAGTACCAGTATAATGCTGATCTCTCACTAACTCATATACAATTGCAGAGTATGTCCATGAACTCTAATGAAAGCTTCAAAGAGTACGCCTAAAAATAAAGAGATCTCGCAGGCAGAGTTCAACCTCCTTTAGCTGACAGGGAATTGGTTTACATGTTCATGAGCACACTGGCAGGTCCTTTCTATAATCACCTACTTGCAAATTCTTCAGCCGATTTCACTGAAATAATATTGACAGGGGAATGTGTTGAGAATGGAATCAGAAGTGGTAAAATCCAAGTGACTACCTCTTCCGATACTCAGAAGAAGCCATACAACAAGAAGAAAGAGTCTAATGTTGTGTACAACCAAAAGGGTCGTAATAAGACATACCACAAC
Source organism: Vicia faba (assembly GCA_948472305.1). NCBI lineage: Eukaryota > Viridiplantae > Streptophyta > Magnoliopsida > Fabales > Fabaceae > Vicia > Vicia faba. The sequence continues at coordinate 1,299,495,392 of OX451740.1, read as the reverse complement.
CAATTTGTGGGGGCAGTACCGATCTCTAATCCTGTACCAGTGCAACAACGACAACAAGGTAATCAACGTAAGAAAGATACACCTAAAAGACAATTTACCAAAATAAACATGTCATTGGATCAAGCATTGCAACACATGTTAAAGGCATAGTTGATTACGTTTAATGATCCTTCTTTGAATACCAATACTTCCGCTCCTAGCTATCATCCTAATGCAAGGTGTGCATACCATTTTTATAGTCCTGGACATGATACGAATGGTTGTTAGGCGTTGAAGAACAAAATTAAAGATATGATTGATGCTAAGGAGATTGGGTTTGACCCTCCTGAGACTCCTAATATGATCACCTACTCCCATTCCAAATCATGACTAAGAGTGAGAGCGTCCAATTCATTTGAATTTTTAGTTGTAATTTCTTTTGTTTGTTCGAACACTTATCTTTATGTTAAACTTTTTTTTTTGTATTAATGCATTGCATATATTTATTTTGAATTAATTCATTTGTTTTCACTATATTTAAACTGTGCTTTTTACTTCCTTTTTGTGATATTCAACTCTCGTTAAAAGCTATAAGCCTTTAGAGGGAGGATGACGAAAATGATACCATAATCTCATACAATATGCTTTTGAACAGGCCTTGATGATGATGTACATGCGTTACTTCAATCCTAAAGAGTGGAGATATAAGGAAGTTAATCCCTATTCAACCCCTTTGAGCATTAGAAGTAGGAGTTTTCTCTTTCATGCAAATTGAAACCCTTAATCATAACCTGAGGCAAGGTAGTTTCTCAATTAATTCAATTGTACATTCAATCGCAAGCTTTTCCTTCATACACAATAGGTAGTATCGAAGACATCCTTCCAAATCAAAAGTCGATGATGGTTCCCCGTAATCATTAGGTCGGGAAGTCATTATCTTTAATAAGAAAAACCTGCTAAGTCGAACCTATGAAGGAGACTTAGGGAAAAAACTAGGGCATCCCGTTGACTGTAATCTCAAACAAAACAATTCAATCAAAAGTTAGAGATGATAAAGTCAAAAAGAGGTTGCTACAAATCCTCAACAAAAGAAAGATGTTACAAGAAAAAAATGACTGCCTTCTCAAATAAACTTTCAATTTCTGAACCATCACAAGTATCAGTGCTATAATTACAAACCCTATTGGAACCTAAATGCATAATTAACTGGGTATAAGACTGAAAGACATCATGGAGAACATGTTGGGTACAAATAAACTTTGAGCCTTTATCCTTTGTTTCTTAAACTGTGAACCATGACACGTTACAACCCTTCAAAGTCCTAATTGAAGCATGGGTTAGTTTAAAAACATATTGTTACAAAAAGGTATCCTGACTCTTGTAAGGCTTACTATAAATCCTGAGTTGGTATCACATTCTTACAAATTTTGTTTTACTAAAAAAAATGCATTTTTTAAACTTCAAGACATACATAAGCTTTGTATTTTAATACCACTGTTTGTATATAACTAAGTGTTTGACAATAGAGAAATTCGCATGACGAATATTCAATGAATGAAAATCCTCCCAATGGACATAATTACTTCAGAGGATGGGTCAAAGAGAAAGACACTTCCAGTAACATTCCTTTCATGGACACAATTGGTTAAAATCAAGGGGCATGACATGTTATTGTCTAACTCATTTGTGGCAGTTAAGTCAAGATTCAAAGAATCTCTCAAAAAGGCTGAATAGCCAGAGGCAGATCTCCATGTAAATCAATTGGGGCATGTTACATTGATCATAAGATTAAGCAAAAGCCACTATGAAAATTGAGTCTTTGGTATCATCGAATTGCTCGTCTACGTCAGTAGTATCAGATGGTGTCATTCTGCCGTGACAGTTCTACTGAGGAAGGTCAAGACTATCAGGAAGTTGGTAATCAATGGTTGATCAATAACTTCAAACATCGGGTGCACCAAAATAATCCTAGGGGAAAATACACTCCCGCATACGAAGGGCCACATATGATCAAGAAAATATTTTTTGACAGTGTTACAACACTTACTACCATGGACAATGAAAATTATCCACGCTATGTGAACGCGAACATAATAAAAAAATACTACGCATGAAAAAGAGACTCGATAGGTTGATTGACCTAGGAAAAAATAAGGGCATCCTGACGAACCAAAAGGGTTCGGGAAAAAATTAGGGACATATAAATAAAATTATACACCCGACAAATGGACTCCCGCATACGAAGGGCAATGTATGATTAAGAAAATATTTTCTGGCAGTGCTACAACACTTACTACCATGGACAGTGAAAATTCTCTGCGCCCTGTGAACACGGACATAATAAAAAATACTATGCATGAAAAAGAGACCCACTACGTTGATTGGCCTAGGAAAACATAAGGGCATATCGACGAACCAACAGGGTTCAGGCAAAAATTAGGGACATATAAATAAAATTATACACCCGGCAAGTTGAAAACCTGAGAAGGCGGCTTAGGCAAAAAAGGGTAACCCAGTGGACTGAAAATCTAAAAAGACGATCCATGCAAAAGTTAGGGATTAAAGCGTACGTCTATGTCCCATTATCTCATCACTTGTTTATCAGTAGGAGATTTATCAATCTAGGAGTTGGGGTAATGTTCAAAGTTATCCACAAATCCCCACAGAGCAATCTCCATATAACTATCTCTACAGAGCTACCTTCACAAGCTGATCCTGTTGTACCCCAATTTTTGCCCCTAAGATCCCTTCATCATACCATGTTGATTCACTCACAACAAGATCACACTAGGATTCTTGGTTCCCCTTCCTACTTCGAGCTTTGCTCCTTTTGAGGAATTACCAAGCACCTTGACTTATGTTCCTTTTGTGATCATTAATATTGTTTTGTTTTCTTCACTTAACTAATAAAATACAATGTTGGCTTGTCTTGCTTGTTGTCCATGTAGGTAAGGGCAATGAGATTTAACAAATTACTCCATGGGTTCATGAGTTTATTTCCATGCCCTAGCCAATAAAATCTTGAGAGGTTCAAACCTCACCATTGGAGTGGTTTTGGAATAAATGGCATGGCAAAGTTTGTTTGGGTTCGTCACATTTCAAGGTTATTAGATTTGACTCAAAAGTACAAGGGGTTGATTGGAGAAGTTGTTATGTTTGGATAAGGCCTTGTTCATATTGGCCACCAGGGGCATAGTTCTCTCAAATTTCAAGATATGGAAGTGTTTTTGGTGGCTATGAGTCCTCATTATCATCCTTAACAACTTCTATTCACAAATCAAGAATATTGGTACAAGAAGTTTGTTCAAACTTGTCAAAGTTCTCCAAGGCATTCTCTTGATCTAGAAGCTAGGGTTTTGAACTTAAAAGGAGTATATCTTGCTCACCTTTTGGTATTTTTGAGTGATTCCAAATACATCATTATCTTCAAAGGGTTATCGACAAATCACTTCAAATGTTCCAAAGAGTTTTCATGTGGAAGAAACTTGGTGAAGAAGAAAGATTACAAGTCATCCAGATGAATCCACAATTTTACACAAGTAACTTCAATTGATCATAACTTGGTTAATTTTCATCATCTTGGGTCTATTATTTTTCCATAATGATCTTGAATATGTGAACTTTATGCCTTATTTTATGTGCAAAGTGGGAAAATGGATGGAGGTTGCCTTAAATATGCAAAAGATTATAGGTCATTTCATGATTTTTGGCCAACTTCAACAAGTCATAACTTGCTCAATTTTTGGATATTTTAAGTGTTTCAAGTCTCAAAATGTCATTCAAGAGATCTACTTCATTCCATCTTTTTTGGTCAAGAGCAAATTCCAAGTGGAAGGCCATGTTTGGATGCAAAAGATTATAGGTTATTTTTAAAGAAGAATTTGAAATATTTCTAAGTATGGAAAGTCAACCCTTTTTCTTCAACTTTAACTCAATGCAACTTTCAGCTCAAGCATCCATTTGATTCCATTCTTTTTCCATTGCAAAGCTTGTAACCTCGTCTTTCTAAAGCATCAAGAATCATGCCATAAGCCCCCTTGAGTTGGAAATGCCATGGATTTGAATTTGGTAACTTGAAACTGAATTTTCCACAAAGTCAGAATTTTGAAATCCATAATGTGACTTCTAAACACAAGATTTATGCGTGTTTTGGATTTAAACTTGATTAGCGAACTTGCCAGAAGTGATTAGCACCCCAAAACGCAAGATTTGGTTGAGTTTTGATGGAAATGAAGTCACACTTCACTCGTGCTCGACCTTCATTCAATTTCCCTCCAAACTTCCTTGTTTCTTCCAATTTTCATTCCCATTCACTTCCCTATAAATAGAGGGTCATCCCCCATTCATTTCTTCAAGCTTTGAGAGCCAAAATCATTCTGCCAAAACCTTACACGAACCCATCTTTTTTGAATTTAATTTCTGAGATTTAAGCTCCCTTTTCCAAAATTCTTTGCGCATTCATCATCCTTAAGCATCATACAAACTCTCTAGCACTTAAACTATTCAAAATGAGCCATAATTCAAGCTACAGAAGTCCAGTTTCAGAGCTTCTTCCTTGAATTTCGAAAAGGTAGAATTCTCCATCATTTGGATCCAAATCAAGCACTAATATATTCTATTCATTCTCCTGATTCTAATGTTTCTTACAATTTTTAAATCCATTGAGAATTGAGAGAGAACTCTCAAATTGAAGGTGCTCGCTATTTTTTGGGTTTTTGATTCATAACTCTCTCCATACCTTATGTAAATTTGGCGCGATTGTGGTGTTAGAATCGTCTTGAATAGACGAGTTCAACGATACTAGCCTAGGATCCTACTTTTTCCATTTGAAGGATCTCACAAAATTCCCATTGCAGGGTGTTTGGAGGTTGAAGACGATGACATGTCTTGTCTCGGCCAATGATAGCGTGTCAAACATTTTAATTTCATTGGTTGCCCTTTTTCTGATCCTATGTGTATCTCACTAAGGTCCATATCAAGCACAACGCGTCTGGTCCAACTGATCAGCTTACTAACGCGTTTTGACTATGATCTGATGGCCCACATCTTTTTGGTTTTATTTTATTTTCTGATTTTATATTTTTTATTTATTAAATTTTCAAAAATTCATAACTCTTTTATTTTTATCCAAAAATTATGAAAAAATTCACAAAAATACTTTGAATTATTTTTGATCTCATGACTATTTTTTCATATTTTTATTTTGATATTTGATATTTTTTTTTGTATTTTTTGAATCATTTGCTTTCTTTTAATTACTTAAAAAATACTTTCTGATATTTTTTAGTTCTGAAAAAAATTCATAAATATTATTTTGCATATTTCGACTTTCTGAAAATTTTATGGAATTTTATATTAAGGTTTACTATTTTTGACCTCTTTTCTATTTGTTTGAGCAATTTTAAATAGTTTAAAAATAGTTTTTGACTTTTAAAAATTACCAAAAATTTTATAAAAATATTTGGATCTATTTCTGATTTTTTCTATAGTCTTACTTTTTATTTTTTTATTAATTTGAACATAGTTGGTATTTTTTTCTCTTTATTTTCTATTTTTAAACATTTTTTTTTAACCCTTTTGTATATATTAAAATGTGATATTATTTTGTGACTGTTTTTTGGTTGATCGTGGGTTAGATTTTGGATCATGAACTTTTAATAATAGTTTGATTAAAATTTAATTCAAATGTGGTTTGTATATTTTTTCCCTATCCATCTTCATCTCATCCTCTTCTTATTGCACTAGGTGTTATTGGAGCATGATCTCTATATCATGTCTCAAAACAAATGGTGCATAAATTGCTATTGACCGGCCTCAAAATAGGCGCGACTTCTATATAAGTCCACTTATGATTGCTTAACATAGTGCTAAATTGTGTCCCGATTTGAATAAATGATCATTCATAGCCCAAACTTATGATTGCAAGCCTGTTGGCTCCTAAATTCGACCCCTTTGTTTTGATTGATGGCAGCCAATAAAAGCTGAAAGATGCTTTCGACTGGCTAAGCCTGTCGAAGTGCCCGTCGAAAGATGGCAAAATACTTAGAAGATTTCTTCCAAGGAAGAAGGCTGATTGCCTTCGACGTCGAAGGAGTAGTCGTCGAAGATGTCTCTTGACGAACGTGTTCGATGGTCCAGAGTGGAGCAGTTTGAAATTCAAAGCTTTGGAGGGAAAACGGTTTCCAGCAGTTACTACGTGCAAACGTGCAAGGATCTGGAGTGTCGAGCATGGAGAACGTGCCAAGTGGCTTAATCTCGAAGCAGTGTAACTGCCCGACGGTTACTTGGAATGTTTTAGTATAAATAGGAGTAGACATGTAGTTTCTCGCGTGTGTTCACAATCATATACATAGTCACTCATTTAGATTCAAGTACCCAGTGTGAGCGAAAGAATTGTTGAGAAATGTATGTGTGAAACACCAATTTTATCAATTAAAAGTCATTTACTTTTCCAGTATTTTACATGCTTTTCCCCTTTAAATTCCTGTCGAACCTTTACTTTAAAGCCTTGTTTATTTTACCAAGCCTTTCCTTTATGCAATTTACTTGAAACGTTTTATTTAAAGCCTTATCCACATTAATCAAACTTCAAAATCAACCTATGTCCATAGGATCAATCTGATCGATCCTGCGAGTAACCAAATAAGTAACCATTTGGAGGATCAGCGGTTGTTTACCAAAACCCAAGGTAAACAAATTGGCACGCCCAGTGGGACAGTGTGTTGATTGTTGAAAAATTATCTCATCTTTTCGAGTTGTATGTTATTGAGGAGTGGTAGAATATACACCAACGATAACAATACTGCCAGAGGAAGGGAAGAGATGGCGAATCCGCCAAACAACAATGAAATTCCACCACCAAGTGTGGGAGCAACGGTTAATATGACCGTTAGTGAAGCGACGAACGTTGGTTCGACACCAGCAGTGTCAGTCACAACCACGGGGCCAATAACTTCGTTTTCAGGCCCCAGAATACCTTTGGGAACTCCCCCTCCAAGGGGAAATATAGGCACAAGGCCTGTGGTTCCCCCAGGATTTATTCCATTCTATGGTATGCCAACTTCTGAAGTGGCAAGCCTGACGAATGCTGCGTCCACTTATTCAGACCCTTTCGTGAGTGCCTCTTCGCCACTCCAAGGCTCTGGAGTAGGCATGGCGAATAGAAATAGGACCCAATTCTTAGGAGGAACGTCCCAAGTAGCCCATGGCCTTACAAATGCCTCGACAGCAGTCCTGAGGCAACAGATGGACGAAAGCAATCATGATATGGTGCAAATGTTGGCACAAACTTTGAGTACAGTGCTAAATCCTCTAATACAAAATACTACTCAATCGAATCAGCAAGTTACAGCGCAAATGACGCGTTTGGCTGACTTCTTTGGGGTACCCCCACCTATTCGACAGCCCCAAAGGGCGCAAACAAGAGGAAATCAGGGGATATTTGTAGAGGAAGAAACCACCATTAATCAGGCTCAACAGCCTGTAGAACAGCCTGTCGAAGAACCTAGGGTAATAGCCCCAGAGGTAAGGTTAGTTAACAGAAACCAAAATGCTGACGAAGTGGTTCAGCATATCCAACACCAAAACATGGGTTTGGAAAATAATCTGGCAACCATGATCGAAAGGATCATGAATCAGAATGGGATGAACATGGGCTTTCGAAGGCCCAACTTTACGTCTCCATTGTCAGAATACGTATTGCAAACGGATTTACCTCCTAGGAGCAAAGTCCCCAAATTTACTAAGTTCTCTGGGGACACGACAGAATCCACTGTCGAACATGTGGCGAGGTATTTGATCGAAGCAGGAGACATTTCAAATAATGAAAACCTAAGAATCAAATACTTCCCAAGTTCCTTAACCAAGAACGCTTTTACTTGGTTCACAACTCTACCCCCCAATTCGATCCACCATTGGACCCAGTTGGAAAGATTGTTCCATGAACAATTCTATATGGGGCAAACCAAGATAAGCCTGAAAGAACTGGCGAGTGTGAAGAGACGTTTCACTGAACCTATAGACGAATATCTGAATAGGTTTAGGCTGCTTAAGGCGAGATGTTTTACACAAGTGCCAGAGCATGAGTTGGTCGAAATAGCTGCAGGCGGTTTAGATTATTCCATTAGGAAGAAGCTAGACACCCAGTACCTAAGAGACATGGCCCAACTGGCCGATAGAGTTCGACAGGTCGAACGCCTCAAAGCTGAAAAAGCTAAGGCAACGAAAACTCACAAGAGAGAGAGAATAGCTTATGTTGAGATGGATGACGAAGATCTAGAATCCTTCGACGATACTTTAGCTGTCGAAGAAGGAGAAGTCGATTTAGCAGAACTAAAACAAGGGCCTCCATACTCTTGCAAACAGTTAGTCCCCTCAAATGGGAAAAATCCCATTGGTCCAGACAGGACCAACGATAGGTTCCCAAAAAAGACTTACAGTTTTGACATCACAAAATGTGATGAAATATTCGACTTGCTAGTTAAAGATGGCCAAATGATAGTACCCCCTGGGGTGAAAGTGCCTCCTCTTGATCAAAGAAAGAAGAGAGGTTTTTGCAAATATCATAATTTTCTGGGCCATAAAACTTCTCAATGTTTTCTTTTCAGGAATCTTGTGCAAGACGCTATTGAGGAAGGGAGATTAAAGTTTGCTGACAAATCCCCCATGGCTGTCGACTCCAATCCACTGAAGGCTGAAGCCCACTATGCAGAACCCTCTGAGGTGAACATGATAGAGGCAACCAGGATCCAGTCGAAGAAGCCAGGTATTACCATGGTCGAAGTCTCAAAGGACCACATCAACATGCCAATCTTTGGCAGTTTTTCTGGAAACTTATCCAGGAAGACAATTGAGGCTGTCCAGAAAGCGGTCGAAGACCCGAAGTCGAAGACTGCTGAAGCACAAAAAATTGGACCAAAGCCCAGTTCCCACTTGGCCACTGTACAAGGCCAGACGGAGAATCTGGAGACACAAATGAAACAACTAACTCTTGCTAATAAGGATACAATGAATATCAACATGGTTGAACTTTCTGATCCTAAAGCTTCAGAAGAAGCCATAAGGCAAGAGCAGGCAAATAAAACGGCTTTCCCTAGGGAAAACGAAAACTTGGCAGATTTTTTACAAAGATGCCAGAAGAAGAAATCAGAGGTGATGCTGTGTCCAAGATGCATTTCTATCTTTGATAAAAAAGCTGCTGAGCACATACAAGGCGTGAGAGCAGCGAACAAGAGAAGGGAGAATACTGACCTTCGACATGATCCCAGGAGGGGTTCTAATCAAGACAAGAGGCCATTGACTTTTAGGCCTCCAACAAATGTACCAGTAGACACTTGGTACAAAACATCTGGCCGGAAAAGGCCAAGCGAAGAGAAATGGCATTCTTTCGAAGTGCCAAGAGGTTCCTCTTTAATTCAGAAGAAAGATCCTCAAGTTGCTGCACCCAAGGTTGCTCAAGTGTCCAGCAACTACAAGGGAAAAAATCCTATGTCGAGATCCCAATGGAGGAGATATCAAAGAAGGCGAAAAGCTGAAAGAGAGGCTGCCAACGAACCTAAGGCAGAAACTAGTTCGAATGTGCCTCAAAGGAAACAAAGAAAGCCTCTTGAGAGAGAACCGGTTACCAACAGGCTAGTTTGGCCTAATCAAAGTGAAGTCGAAGACGAAGATGATGCTGAGTCCGACGATACTTTGGATATAATGGTGAACATTGTTTCAGTACTGCCCAGGGAATTCAATCGACAAGTAGAAGTCGAAGCCAGTGACTGGGAGGTGGAACAAGAAATGGCCAAACATAGGCCAGTGTGCTATTTTGTCATGGACAATGGCACTACAGAGGAACAAAATGGCTTCTTCGAGCCACCTACAGAGGCGATGAAGAATCACCTCAAACCTTTGTTCATAAGGGCTAAGCTTGAAGAGACCACTGTGAACAAAATATTGGTCGACTGTGGGGCCACTATCAATATTATCCCTCATTCTATGCTAAGGAAGATTGGCAAAAGGGATGAAGAAATCAAACCTCACAATATGGTCCTGTCCAACTATGAGGGAGGCATTGGGACCACCATGGGAGTGATCCAGCTCGACATAAAAGTTGGGTCGATCCTTCGACCAACAATGTTCATGGTCATATCGGCCAAACCTAACTACAACCTTTTGTTAGGTCGTGAGTGGATTCATGGTGTAGGTGCTGTGCCTTCATCGATGCATCAAAGGCTGCTTCTATGGCGTCCAGATGGGATGGTCGAAAACGTAGAGGCGGATCAAAGTTACTATCTTGGCGAAGTAAATCACTTGGGTGTAACAGATTTCGACAAAAACTTGGCTCACATAGGGCCATGTCCAACTCCTGACTTCGACATGGCGCCAGCGCCAAACACCTTTTGTTCCCTATACCTGCATCCTGAGCATGGTTTCCAATGGGACAGAGAAGACTTGTCCCACATAGACTTCAGTGGGCTAACTGATATCCAACCAACTGGTTGGGGAAGTGAATTCAGTGATAATGACTGAGTCACAATCTCTGAAGCGAATTTCGGCTTATGTGGCCGAAACCAAGATGATAACGGCTCTCGAAGCCGAAGTAAAGTACATGGCCACACAGGCCAGTGATCAACAATTATCTGTTGTTGGCCCAGGAAAGGATTTCGATCCAAGACCTCCTGATATCATGCCAGACGAAATGCAGGAACAGAGGCTCGACGCCATCTATGACGATGAGCCTTTGGGCTTCGAAAAGGATCCCTTGGCGAACAATATTAAGATGTTAGCACAAGACCCTTTAGAAGAAATCAACTTAGGCGAAGGATCAGAGAATAGGCCAACTTACATCAGCGCCAAAATTGATCCAGAACTTAGGTTGGAAGTAATCCAATTGCTGAAAGAGTTTAAAGACTGTTTTGCATGGGATTATGACGAAATGCCCGGTCTCGACAGAGGATTGGTAGAACTTCAGTTGCCAATCAAACCTGGAAAGAAGCCAATCAAGCAAAATCCAAGACGCTTCGCTCCAGAAATTTTGTCGAAGATCAAAACGGAGGTCGAAAGACTTCTGAAATGCAAATTCATCCGTGTTACAAGGTATGTCGAATGGATTGCAAATATTGTGCCAGTAATTAAGAAAAATGGCACATTAAGGGTGTGCATAGATTTCAGAGATCTAAATGCTGCCACCCCCAAAGATGAATATCCAATGCCTGTGGCGGAAATGCTAGTCGATTCTGCCGCTGGCTACGAATACCTGAGTATGCTCGATGGTTATTCAGGATATAATCAAATATTCATTGCTGAAGAGGATGTGTCGAAAACAGCTTTTCGATGCCCTGGGGCCTTAGGCACTTACGAATGGGTAGTGATGCCTTTTGGCCTAAAGAACGCTGGGGCAACGTACCAGCGAGCAATGAATACTATCTTCCATGATTTTATTAACACTTTTATGCAAGTCTATATTGATGATATTGTTATAAAATCTGTTTCCAGGAAGAGTCACATTGACCACCTTCGACAATCATTCGAAAGAATGAGAGAACATGGTCTGAAGATGAACCCTTTGAAGTGTGCGTTCTGTGTAAAAGCTGGAGATTTCTTGGGTTTCGTTGTCCACAAGAAAGGAATCGAAATAAATCAGAACAAGACGAAGGCAATTTTGGAAGCGAAAGCGCCATCGAATAAGAAGGAATTGCAATCCCTCTTAGGCAAGATAAATTTCTTGAGAAGGTTTATATCTAACCTAAGTGGGAAAGCTCAGGTCTTTTCACCCTTACTTCGACTGAATAAAGAGGGGTTTGAATGGGGGCAAGAGCAACAAGAAGCCTTCGACAAAATCAAAGGGTACCTCACTAAGCCACCTATTTTGGTGCCTCCTTGTAGTAATAGGAGTATGAGATTGTACATAGCTGCATCTGACAAAACTCTGGGAAGTATGTTAGCCCAAGAGGATGAGAATGGAGTCGAAAGACCCATTTATTATCTCAGTCGAGTTTTGAATGATGCAGAAACTAGATATAGCGAAGTTGAAAAATTGTGTCTATGTCTGTATTTCTCTTGTACAAAGCTCAAACAATATATAAAACCAGTTGATGTTTACGTTTCGTCTCATTTTGATGTTTTCAAATATATGTTGTCGAAACCTATCTTGCATAGTCGAATTGGCAAGTGGGCATTAGCATTAACTGAATACTCCTTGACCTTTATGCCTCTTAAGGCAGTAAAAGGACAAGTGGTTGCAGATTTCATAGTCGACCACTCTATTCAAGTCGAGGATATTAACTATGTGGAGATAGAACCTTGGAAATTCTACTTCGATGGTTCCAGCCATAAAAATGGAACAGGAGTAGGAGTTTTGATTATTTCTCCAGACAAAATTCCAACAACATTCAAGTACCAAATAGAAGGTTCTTGTTCGAACAACGAGGCTGAGTATGAAGCTCTAATTACTGGCCTTGAAATATTGTTGGAATTGGGGGCAACTCGAGTCGAAATAATGGGAGACTCAGAGTTAGTCATCAAGCAAGTCACAAAGGAATATAAATGCATAAGAGAAAATCTCATTATGTACTTTGTGATAGCAAATCGTTTGTTGAAAAAATTTGAAAGTGTCAACATTCGACACATACCCAGAGTCGAAAATCAAATAGCCAATGACTTGGCACAGATTGCATCTGGGTATAAGATTTCAAAAACGAGATTACAAAGAGCAATCGAAGTTCGAGAGAAGATAAGAGCAACTTGTCTATCACCAACAGACTTGGAATCGACGAGGCTAGGTTATGCTGATCACTCAAACTTCGAGATTTCGTTCATTGATAATTTGTCAGAGCAAGATTGGAGGAAACCCATTGTGGACTATCTTCAAAATCCAGGAGCTCCGACAGAGCGAAAAACAAAATACAGGGCGTTAAGTTTTGTACTCATGGGTAATGAGTTATTCAAGAAGACGCCTGAAGGGGTGTTGCTGAAATGTTTAAGTGAAACTGAAGCATACATAGCCCTTTCGACTACACATGCCGGGGCATGTGGGGCTCACCAAGCAGGCCATAAGATGAAATGGTTGTTGTTTCGACAAGGACTATATTGGCCCACTATGCTGAAAGATTGTGTTGAGTTCGCCAAAGGTTGCCAAGAGTGTCAAGTTCATACAGGCATCCAGCATGTACCAGCAAGCGAACTTCACTCGATAGTGAAGCCTTGGCCCTTTCGAGGATGGGCGTTGGATCTTATTGGAGAGATTCGACCAGCATCATCAAAGAGTCAGAAATACATATTGGTAGGCATTGATTATTTTACTAAGTGGATCGAAGCTGTCCCCTTAGTCAATGTAGACCAAGAAAATGTCATTGAATTCATTCAAAAGAACATTATATTTAGGTATGGAATCCCTGAGACAATAACAACTGACCAAGGTTCAGTTTTCACTGGTCGAAAGATGCAGGAATTTGCTCAGGAAACAGGTTTCAAACTCCTAACATCCACGCCTTACTATGCACAGGCGAATGGTCAAGTCGAAGCAGCTAACAAAGTGGTGATTGGCTTGATAAAGAAACATGTTGGGAAGAAACCAAAGAATTGACATAAGACGTTAGACCAGATTTTATGGGCTTGTCGAACGTCCCCAAAAGAAGCCACTGGTACAACACCATATAGGCTAACTTTTGGCCATGATGCAGTATTGCCAGCTGAAATTTGTCTTCAATCTGCAAGAGTTCAGAGGCATTATGATATTCCTGCTGAGGTTTATTGGAATATGATGTTAGATGAACTGGTGGATTTAGACGAAGAGAGATTACACGCTCTCGACTTACTCAGGCTTCAGAAGAAAAGAGTAGAAGACTCTTATAATAGAAAGGTAAAACCTAAGGTATTTTTGCCTGAAGATTTAGTTTGGAAGGTAATTCTTCCCATGGATCGACGGGATCGAAGCATGGGGAAATGGTCACCCAAATGGGAAGGACCCTTCAGAGTTATCCAAACTTTTTCTGGTGGAGCCTATGAGGTCGAAGAGATAAGTGGTGATAAAAGGCTCTTGAGAGTAAATGGTAAATATTTGAAAAAATATAAGCCTATACTTCAAGAGATAAAAATAAAATAATAAAAGAACAAGCTAAATTAACCATAAAAAATGCCAAAATGGAAATTTTATTAATTTCAGCCAAAATGGCAATTGTTGTCGAAAACGACTACAGAAGATGGTTACAAAAGAGAATCAATCAAAAGGAAAGAGAATTCTTGAGTCGAAGATACTTGGCATACTGCAGATCCAACCTCTTTTTGCACCAAGATTTTTCTTGCACCAGTTTGGCAATTTGAGCGTCGAGGCTTTGAGCCCTCTCAGCGAATTCCAGGCCTTGCTTGATCTCAGTCTGGCTCTCAGCGTCTGAGATGGTCGAGAGAATTTCCTCCTGGAGTACAGTGTTGGCGTTTATCTTCGCCTCTATCTCTGCAATTTGTGCTCGGAAGGAGATATTCTCTCGCTCAATAGCATCGACCCTTTCCTGTGCAGACGCTTTCTGTTTCGACAACTCGGCAATTCGAGAAGTCGAATCTGAGACAGCAGTCCACGCAGATGAGCTTTTGCCATGCAGCGCTTCGAGCTGACTGTTAAAAGTTCGTTGGCGCCTGTAATCCGCTGAAACTTGATCAATCATAGAATGTAATTCCATGATTAAGTCTGAGATTTCTGGGGCTACAGCTTCGAAGTCAACAGCATTCAAAACCTCTTTTAAGCATGATGGAGCAGTGGGGTCCCCCTCTAAAGCCTTCATTAAATCTCTCTTGAAGAACTGGGCCTTAACCTTCGCCAACGCATCATCAAGAGGAGAAGTTTCAGTAGATTTCCCCGACAGGGTAGGAATTTCCTGACTAGTGTCGGAAGAACTCTTACTCTCGATGATTGCATTGAGGTAGCTGACAGGGTCAGTTTGTTTCAAGATTTCCAAGTCCTCTTTTGACCTGTGCTTTGAGGAGGTGACCCTTGCCACCGTATTATCTTGGGCTTGAGGCGGTTGAATGATGAGTGCCTCGTTTGGTTGCTCTTCGACTTGGACGGAGGCGGTACTAGCGTCGACTTGTGGTTCTTCGTTAACATCACCTTGGGGTCTTTCGCCAGCGTCATTTTGTGGTTCTTCGCTAGCGTCATCCCGGTGTTCTTCGCCAGTACCACCTTGATGCTCTTCGTCAACAGCATCTTGATTCTCTTCGCCATTGCCTTGGTCTCTTCCTTCAGGATTCTCTTCTGACAACAAGTCCACCACAGGAACCGTTTCTGGCTGTATTTCCTCCACCATAGGTTCTTCTGTTGTCTTCTCCACTGTTTCGGCATTGGCCTCATTCTCGGTATGGGCTTCGTCATTGCCCAAATCTTTTACCAGAGGCCTGCTAAGTTCAGCAGATTCTAGAGTTTCTGAAGTCCTTGGTGGAGAACTTTCAGTGGTGTCCTGAAGAAAAGAAAGAAGACAAGTCTTCAGATGTCGAAAGAGACATAATCAAATACTGGTATCTCTGCCTAAGTTATGAGAAGGGTCCAATAGATTACCTGTGGATTAACCTCAGCCCCAGGGCTGGAATTGTCACTTTCGACAGGCTTGGTAACAAGAGCGTTCAGTTCCTCCTCAGTTGGTTCCTCGATGACCACTGCAGGTGGCCTAGGCTTTCTCACACCGACCTTTATTCTGACGGTTCGACCTTCAGGAGCAGGAGTAGGAACAGAAGCGTCCTTCGTTAACTTTCGCCTCTTTAAGGGAGTAGGAAGGGAATCACTGTCGTCATCACTTCCCGATTCGATCACCAATGCTGCCCTTTTCTTGGGCGAAGGGGCCTAGAAAACCAATAGGAATTCGATTGAATAATCACGTCGAAAATAAAAAATCGAAAGCCAGAATGAAAATGAAGAAAATCTGGTTACCGATGCAGGAGGCCTCCTCGAAGAGCCTTCCCCCTGTTGGTTGCCCGTTGTCTTCGCTGGCGCTATAGTCTTCGCCGGCGGTGGAGGTTTTGTCGAAGGGACTCTTCCTTGTGGGCCTTCTGTAGCTTTCTTGGCTAGGGGTTTTCGAACAACTGAAAGCGAAAAGGAAAGTTAACAGGCTAACAGTCGAAGAGAAAGATAAAAAGTAATGTGAGAGCATGAACTTACATTTCTTTACTTTGTCCAACACAAGGACAAAAGACTTCTGCAACTCTGCTATGAAGTCCTTCTCGTCGAAGAAGTACTCAGCATAATAGCTTCTCCACCACTCTTCAAAAGATGGTGAGCAAAGGAAGTTAAGCTGGTAGTTGAACAGCGAGAGGATTGTTCGACCAGCATACCTTCCGATATGCTTGGTAGCAGCTTCTTCTGTATAATCGTTGCAGAAGTACAACATTGACTTCTCTCTTTGGAAAATGGGAGAAGGCAGGGTTTGGATGATACCAAACTGGCGAGATACCAGATTGGGTTGATAGGCAAGCAGACTCAAATGAGTCTTAGAACTCTTAAATCGAAGAGGCATGATCCTGGGTGTCAGGAACGCCTCCCAAAGTACAGTGTGCTCATCGACGTTGGGACCACTCGACTCCTTTGGGTGTGGCCTTGTGAACCATGCTGGCCCCACTTTCCGTTGAGCAAATGGAGCCATAGTTGAAACAAATTCCTTCCTTCGAGCGAACATCAGAACGAAGTTAGTGAAGGTTTGTTGGAACTCCAGCCCATCTTCCACAGGTGTCAGTAGAGCCAGCCTAATTCCTTCGATACGTCTATTAGCTATCGTTGGGGCTTGTTCATTTATCTGAATCTTCTTGGGTAAGAAAGATTCGAAAGTGGCGTTGAGCCACAGTTGAAGTAGCCAGAAAGGCCCAGCGAGTAGCAAACTGTTCCTATCTTCGACATGTTTCAAGAGAGTAACCCCATTGCTGATTGAGTCATAAAGACTGGCCAGAATTAGTTCTGCCAAACAGATGTTTTGGCGGTGATGCAGTTGGGTGGCAAGAGTGACCATCTTTTTGGTCACTTGTAGAGATTTCGAGCAAAACACAAAGCGAGTTAGCCATAAGGCTAGAAACGCTATGTGCTCGACATCCGACACTGTATCCGTCGACCTGTCGTGATAATGGTTGATAAAGGTGGTGTATGTTGGCTTAGTCTCAGAGAAGCCAATTTGGTCCTCCGACATCTCCTCTGGGTCGAAATAATCTCCGGTTGGTCGAAGGCCAGTAATGGCCGCTACGTCGAAGAGTGTGGGGGTTAACATCCCACATGGAAGGTGAAAGGTGAAGTGAGAGCTATCCCAAAACAACAGCGAAGCTATAAGCATCTCTGGGGAGTAGTTTAAGCCTGTCTTCGACAGCATTACTAGGTCAAAGATTCCCATTTCCTTCCAGACTGGAGTTTGATGTTTCTCCAACTTTGTTAGCCAAGCAACATAGTCAGAGGTCAGATTAGGGCAAGACCTAAAGACCCTAACACTTCTGTTGAAGAAACGGAGGTCGATCTTCTCGTGTGTAGGGTCTTCGTTGTCTTCTGCATCCTTCTTGGCGCAGGCTACTGGCTTGAGTTTCTCGACGATGGGGAAATAGCTCTTGATCTTCAGAGCTTCAGAGATGCTTGGGTTCATGGGTCCAGACATTGCGAAGATCTGGTTGGAGTATCCAACCGGGATCATCAAGTGACGCGAGTAAGCATCGCGAACGGAGATGTCAGAAGGTTCAGGGACCCTTCGTTTCCCTGTAGAGTTCACTACCGGAGCAGTAACAAAGACCTTGGGTTTAACAAGTTGCTCAGTTGTTGCGTTAGTCTTGGGGGCAGTAGAAGCAGAGGCCATGGTTGAGGATGAAGATGAAGTGAAAAAGGAAGAGTTTTTCTGCAAAGAGAGCAAGTTTTGTATGAAAGCAAGGGAGTTTGAGGGCTAGTGTGCGTGAAAAGTCCCACAATGGGATATTCACTACTATTTATAGTAGTGGGAGAAATTCCCAATAACGAGGACATTAAATGTCATTTAATGCTGCAGGAATTAGTGGGACGCGTGGCAGCATCCTGTTGTTTTGGCCGTTTCTGCAGAAACAGAGAGACGCAGCGTGCGTCCTCGTTTTTGGGATTTGTCATAATGACAAATTCTGAAGTGATGTTTGGTACTGCACGCCGTACTGAAAGTGACGTCCTAGGATCAAATCAATGATGGTTTCTTGGGATTGCCAATAGTTGGTAAAAAGCAACAAAAAGTGCACAAGTTAACTTGTGACTAAGCGTGGAAAAACAGGTGTCGAATGGCGTTTTCAAAGAATGCCTTTTTCTTTCAGAGTCGAAATAAGGCATTCTTGGGGGGCAATTTGTTGGCTCCTAAATTCGACCCCTTTGTTTTGATTGATGGCAGCCAATAAAAGCTGAAAGATGCTTTCGACTGGCTAAGCCTGTCGAAGTGCCCGTCGAAAGATGGCAAAATACTTAGAAGATTTCTTCCAAGGAAGAAGGCTGATTGCCTTCGACGTCGAAGGAGTAGTCGTCGAAGATGTCTCTTGACGAACGTGTTCGATGGTCCAGAGTGGAGCAGTTTGAAATTCAAAGCTTTGGAGGGAAAACGGTTTCCAGCAGTTACTACGTGCAAACGTGCAAGGATCTGGAGTGTCGAGCATGGAGAACGTGCCAAGTGGCTTAATCTCGAAGCAGTGTAACTGCCCGACGGTTACTTGGAATGTTTTAGTATAAATAGGAGTAGACATGTAGTTTCTCGCGTGTGTTCACAATCATATACATAGTCACTCATTTAGATTCAAGTACCCAGTGTGAGCGAAAGAATTGTTGAGAAATGTATGTGTGAAACACCAATTTTATCAATTAAAAGTCATTTACTTTTCCAGTATTTTACATGCTTTTCCCCTTTAAATTCCTGTCGAACCTTTACTTTAAAGCCTTGTTTATTTTACCAAGCCTTTCCTTTATGCAATTTACTTGAAACATTTTATTTAAAGCCTTATCCACATTAATCAAACTTCAAAATCAACCTATGTCCATAGGATCAATCTGATCGATCCTGCGAGTAACCAAATAAGTAACCATTTGGAGGATCAGCGGTTGTTTACCAAAACCCAAGGTAAACAAAGCCCAAGTATGTTAATTTGATCTCTTTGATCCAATACCAATCCTCTAATGGATCTACAACACCTTTGGTCAACGCGGATCACTTAAACATCATTGATCATTAAATGGTACTTATGAGAATTTCAAATGGATGATATACTTGACAAAAAGCAAATGCAACTTTTTGTGTGGAGGCTTTAGTTCTACCAATCCTCTAATGAGTTCCAAATGCAAGCTTCAAGATGGTCATCCAACTAACCACTAATTATTGACTTGTTTTACCTTATGGTTTATTCTTTCTTATGCTTTATGTACTATTTACTTTTAGCATTTACATTTCATGCCATTTTCATCTTTGCTCATTTGAGCATTTATTTTCTTGCCATTTTGTACTTTGCTCACTTGAGCTTTTCTTTTCCTTTCTTAAGATACTTAATAATCAACATAAACCCTAAAAAATCTTTAATGGTACTTGGACTATTTGGCTACTATCCTTGGCATTATGGAGCATGGGACTTTTCTTGGACTTAGGATTAGAAACATTGGCCTATCTTGGAGACCTTGTGATCTTATCTGATTATTTTGTTTGGAGCTCTTGAGGTTTGCCTCAAGACATTGGGTTGTTTGTTTGTTTTGTGTGCAGGTTATTGTGATTACACCTTTTGTTTGTAATCTGGAATTCACCCGTATATAACCGTTACTCTGCTCAATTTTTATGAAGACTTAATACACTTAAAGTTTGGGTTCTCTCAAGGGGTCTAGTATTTTTGCTTGCTTGGTTTCAATCCAAAGAATGGGAACTTTATCTTGGCTTATAATACCCAGTATTGGATTCTTGTTGGTTAGATGGTTCTTATCCATAGCTTTTACCTTATGCTTTAGGATAGCCTCTTCTTCTCCTCCCATCTTCTTTAATTTCAAAAAAAATCTTCTCCCTCCTTTTGAAAACCCTTCTTGTTTAAAACTTGAACCACTTTTATAATAAACTTGGACTTATGTCGATGCATTTTCAAAACATTTTCATAAATAAACTCCAATCAACTTAAAAATACCTTGACTTTTTTGTGTGTGTGTGTGAGAAGACTAAAAGTCAATCAATCTCATTTCAAACCATTTTGCCACTTTGGCTTTTTATCTTTAAAACTTTTCTTAAAAGATTAAACTCTTGTAAATCCTTGTAGTGATGCAAACAACTATACGTCTATAATATAGTGAAGAGAGATATTTTCCACTTGGGTGTTGAGTGAGGCATTGTTGATTTTAAAATTCAAGCTATATCCTCCACTTTGAGATGATGCAAATTCTCCTTTCTCATGATTATGGGTAATAGGTGTGTTTTCCACACGGACAATGACGATGATGTTATATCTTATAAAATTAACGAACACATTTGGGTTTTAAATTTTTGAAAGAGGAACTACGTGTACCCCGATCCCCTATTGCACGAAAGGTGGTACATATGCACTAAAGGTTCGCAACCGCGGCGGGTGCAAAAATCATAAAATATATATTTCTTTTCTCACTTCCACCATCCATTTTATATAACAGCTTTTTATAGCCAAAATATACAGATTTTTTACAAAGAGGCTCCTGCGGAGTACCGTAGATGTTTAGGGTGCTAATACCTTCCCTTTGCATAACCAACCCCCTTACCTTGAATCTCCCCCCCTCTTTTTGGGTTATTCGCTCTTTTCCCATTCCTTTGGAAACAATAAAGCGCAGTGGCGATTTTTATTTTGATTTGTATAAAGTCTAGTCAATCCAATGGCTTAGTCTTGAACATTTCTACCGCTACAAATCCCTGACAAAGATATATTTCCCAGCGAGTCTAATATGCCCTCAGGCAGAAATTGGGGCATCTTTCAGCAGTTCACCTCCATATCCCTAATGGATAGCTTGACCTGATCATCATCCCCAATAGATCTCCTAGCAAATAAGGAAGTTTGATCAATTCCCCAACATAGAGTGGAGACTTCCTCAGCATATACTATAAAATTCCAATCCCCGTCAGAGTTTATTCCCTTGACACAATTTACAGGAATTTAATTCCCCAATAGAGTTTATTACTCCAATGTCGTAAATCCCTAACACAATTCTCTTTTCGAGCAGGGTTTAATCAAAGTTGTTATCCCCAGAAGAGTTGCTACAATATCTGAAACCTGGACAATTAGCACACTGGAGTAATATCCATCTCTTTTATCCCCAGTCAGGGTATGTAAGAATCAAATCCTTCAAAAAAAAGAACAGCGAACGAATGACTCTCTTTCAATGCCTCTATCCTCAAGCAGAAGCCGAAAATCCCCAGCGAAGTATCCTCAAACAATAAAGCGGGAATCCCCAGCAAAATTGTTCCCAGCAGAAATTGAAGAATCACTTTCTTCATCCCCAACAACAGTCCGAGATTTATTTTCCCCAACCGAATTGTTACAAAGAGCTACTGATACGCTTCAACAACATATTACGTCCATACATCATTTCACAATACAATATAGCATATGCATACCAAAACGCACATAACATTCTCATTTATTTTGAGAGCATCATTATGCAATGCATTACATGCATCATGACATTACATACAACTAATTTTGCCTTTTCAGGTAATATTCACAATAGATGAATATCATCAGCAATTTTCAAACAGGTCGCAGATTAATTCCCGATATAGGACGGGGCAACTATTTATATGACCAAGCGGTATGAATTCCTGAAACAAGATGTATTTACCAACAACAAACAGGTTGCAAATTAATCCCTGAAATTGGACACAGAAACTATCTATATGACTAAGCGGTATGAATTCCCAAAATAAGACGAGTTTACCAACAACAAACATGTCCCAAATTAATTCCTGAAACATGATGGGGAAACTATCTATATGACCAGGCACTATGAATTCCCGTTACAGGATGGGTTTACCAACAAAGAATAGGTCGCAGATTAATTCCTGAAATAGGACAGGGCAACTATCTATATGACCAGGCGGTATAAATTCCCGAAACAAGACAGGTTTACCAACAAAAACAAGTCATAGATTAATTCCCGAAACATGACAGGGCAACTATCTATATGACCAAGTGATATGAATTCCCGAAATAGGACAAGGCAACTATCTATATGACCAGGCGGTATGAATTCCCGAAATAGGATGGGTTTACCAACAAAAACAGGTAAAAGGTTAATTCCTGAAACAAGATGGGGAAACTATATATATGACCAGACAATATAAATTCCCGAAACAGGATGGGTTTACCAACGAAAAATAGATTGTAGATCAATTCCCGAAACAGGACGGGACGACTATCTACATGACCAAATGATATCCTTCAGGGTCTCTATTCTGAAAAAGCACCCCCAGAGACTGAATTCTAGCGAGCATTCTCCTTCTGAAAAGCATTCTTCAGATGCAATCAGGCATAGACTCATTCTGGTACTCCTATCAACATTTACTTTGGATGGCATTTGTAAGCCCATCTCCAACAACACTCTATCATCTCTCTGAATGGCATCTTTAAGCCCATTAAAGAAATACTATCAACCAATAACATTACTCCATGCGCTGGCAAGTGCAAATTTCTGGGAACTTAAGTGTTCAATCCTCTTCCACCTTCAGATCACGAATGACGAACATGCCAATCTAACTCTTCAGGTTTAAGAAGATTGAACAGGGGAAGTTGTTGTACCCCAAAATTTTCCCTCCCATTTTTGAAGACAGTTAATTCAAGACACCTCCTCAGGCTCATGAAGGTCTCAAGTACTCAAGGTTACTCAAGGGTTAACCAGTCAAACCTCCTCCTAAGCAAACGACCTACAACTAGGGTTTTGTATTTCTCAAATAAAATTGAGCCTTTAATGCCTCAAGTGAGTTTCATAGTTCCTCATATGCTTTAAAGAATCCACATGTCAAGTTTTAAGCCTTGCATCACAAGTTTCTCAGTCAAGTGCCTAGATGAGTGAAGTCAATTGTATTAAACAAAAAGTCAATTGTGGTCAACATACAGTCAAACTTCAAGATTTTTGGTCAATATCAAGATTTTGAGGTCACATTCATCATTTGATCAAGGGTTTATTATGATTTCTCAAGAAAACTCAAGATTCATCAAAAGTCAAAAGTCACTAAGTTAGAGTTTTCTTAAGGAGAAGTCAACTGAATTTTGACCAAGCATAACTTTTACATGCTTCATAAATTTCTCAACCAAATCCTATCTTGAAGGAAATTCAATTCTCTACAACTTTGTATCTCTAAGCTCAAGTCCAAAAAATGCTTTATTTGAGATATATGAGCCAAGACATTACAAGTCATTTTGAAAGTCAACAAAAAGTCATCTTTTGTCAAAGCAATTTAAATCAAGGTAAAGACTTCAAATGAAAAAGTGACCAATATCAGAGTTGTAGGGGACATCTTGAGCTTTCCAAAAAGTCAAAGATTACCTTCATATGACAAAAATTGAGTGAGATATGATTGGTGAAAGTTGAGAAATTGTTGAGAAATGCATGAAATCTCAATTGAGCAATTTTGAAATTTTGGACTAGTGGACCTATCTTCTAAGGTCTAAACATGTTCATGACCTTATAGAGGACTCCTAAACTCATTCATACCTTACCATGATTTTTTTATGTATTTATATTTATTTTGATTTTTATTCAATTAAATACAAAATAAATTAAATAAAATAACAAATGATGGACCAAGGCATGCGGGCTTGGTTTTGGATCAAATTTGAGGCCCAAGAACACATATCCAACTTGCCAAAACCGTGGGAGGCAAGATTGAGACATAATCTTCTCAAAATAGAATGTTTGAAAACATGTTCTTTTGTGTTTTGCCAAGACATTGAATACTTGGTTTTTTCCTCTTTTTTCTTGGTCTATTTTTCTTCCTCTATAAATACACACAACATCAGTGAACAAGACCACAAATTACTACCTCAAGAGAAAGCTCCAAGAATCACAAAAAATTCTCAAGAACTAGGGCAAGCGTGAAACCCTATTTGCAGCCTCTCCCAAGCAATTTAAAGCAATCCATTACACTCCTGAAGATCCTAGGAGCCGTTTCTAGTCTTTCAACAAGCTCGAGACATCCCAGAATGTGCTCTCTCAAGAACACCGGTTAGGTAACTTTTCCAAAATCCTAAACTTCTATTTTATGCATTGTTAACTAATATTGTGCGTTCGTGTATGTTTATGATGATGTTTAGAATAGGTCGCGACCATTACATGGAGTTTATAACGTCCAAATCCTAGTTGGCCATTGATGAACCGATTCCCACCCCATGCATTTTTTAGTTCCACTTATTTCCAACTTTCTTTCTTTATATTTTCTTACTCATTTAATTAATTTCTATTAAATAAAAAAAATCATAAAAAAATATAATAAAATCATATTTAGACTTTTAATAGGTTAATTTAATTTTTGACAATATTTTTTTTAATTAATTAATTAGACATAGGTTTTTTTGTATAATTAATTAAGTGTTTAATTTAGGTTTAAAATCTATTTATTTTATCATTCAAATCAAACCAAAAAATGTACAAAAAAATTAATTTCTAACATTTTAAATATTAGGACATTAAAAATAATTTACTAACATTTTATTTTATTTTGCTATTTATTTATTAGACAAATTTTATAGGATGTACAAATTTTGTAATAACCTAGTTTAAATTCCTGCACAATTTCTTTATCATGTAACTGCTCTAAGGCCCCTCTAATAGCGTATGACTTTACTTTTCCGCACTTATTCTTTATATATATATATATATATATATATATATATATATATATATATATATATATATATATATATATATATATATATATATATATATATATATATATATATATATATATATATATATATATATATATATATATATATATATATATATATATATATATATATATATATATATATATATATATATATATATATATATATATATATATATATATATATATATATATATATATATATATATATATAACTGTTAGCTAATATGATTGTATGGCAACATAACAATCAAACGCTAGAAAACCCTAATGCAAGATAAAACAACTGAATCAACGCATTTGCACACTTGCACCTCTAGGGTAACCTCCCTCAGTTGCCTTCGAAAAAATAAACGGTCATGTCCCTCAAATATAGGGATGCTTTAGCAAAGACACTCGAATAAAAGATCATAGTCCCTCGATGACCCTTCGACATTGCCTTTCAGAAGATGATATAGTCCCTTACGAAATTGCTAAAGCATCCTTATAAGTTGCCTTCAATGATCGTATGACGACCCTCAATGTCCCTTCACATCCAAAGGATAGGGCTACCTACCAATTAATGGTACGAATAACACTGTCTCTAAAGGAGAAGAAAAATGTACAAGAACGACCTTGAGTGGGTAGAATGCTATTAATCGCTTGCTCATAAACTTTTCAAAAACAAAACATTTCCCGCAAACATTTTTTCACAAACAAATATTTTCAAAAACAATTTGTACGCATTCTTGAGGACTGATACAAGAATCATTACAAAGTTAACTTTTCAAAATATTTTCAAACACACACACATAAATAAAGCAAGATTTTCAAAGCGAGCTAAGCGATTAAGAGTCCGTAGATAACCACGGATGAAAAGGGTGCTAACACCTTCCCTTTTCATAATCTACCCCCCGAATTCAAAATCTTAAAAGGTCTTCCCTGTTCTTTTCACCCATTTCCTTATTGGATAAAAGAAAAGTCGGCGGTGACTCTTGTTATCTGCAACATTTGCGATAAAATGCAAAAACAAGTCAGTTCTTCCACCGTATTACATCATATCATTCACACACTTTCTTTCACGATCTTTTAGACGACCGATATACCATGGCCTTCTAAATTCTCAGATGGTTTATGATTGTGCATCTCGCACCTAACCATCACCTTTCAACCGATACCACTTGAAAAGATATCGGTCTAAAAGTACATTTAACTTTTATACTATAAATGTCTTATGAGGAGTTATTTCTTTCAGATGCATTCTTTCTTTTGTAATTTGAGCCTCTCTCTCACAACCCCATAATCAATTTATCTTTCTTACCTGACATTCTATTAACAAAATCGGAACGAGCAGTGGTAACAATAATACCATGTTGTTTACCAGTAGCCTGTGCCCATGCTAAAATTTCAGATCGAGACTTAAATATATGTTAATTACAACATATAAATATTAAAAGAAGCTGTCGATTATGGACCACACAAGAATAAATTTTTTATCTGCAGTCATACCTAAAATTTATAGAATTTACAAAATTTTCAGTATTATCGGAAAATTTGAAATTTCCATATAATTTTGTTACTACCCTAAAATTTCAAAATTTACTAGTATATTTCTAGCACAATACCAAATTTTCCAAGATTTTCGATAAATTGTCTTTGGAAATTTTGAGATTTACACACTATTTCTAATAAAAATGTGAAATGAATACCAAAATTTTTGTTTTAAGTGCATGTCTATAGTAAATCTTTTTTTAAGACATGTAAATTTCTCTTGGATAAATATTAACTAGACCATTTTTGTCAATAAAAAAATAGAAGTGCCAAATTTAATTTTAAGGGTGACAGGTAGAATTCTCCACTTTGATTTAGGGCCATAAACACATGATCTATTGCAAGAAGCCCAACCCACAGAAATACAAAACCCTAAACCCTAACTTCTGGTCTATTTATTTCCTACCGCCCCGCCCACATTTCACACAGCCTTCTTCCTCACCATCTTCCCCACTCTTTGGTAAGGTAACTCACTCATCTCTCATTTTCTTCATTTTATTTTTCTCATTGCTTAAATCTGCACATTTCGAAGACTTGCGAGCTTCAATAATAGCTCCTGAGTTCAAAACATGTGCAAAATCAATTGTCATTTTCTCTAGATTTCGATCCTCTGTTGTTTTCTCATCCTCAGGATCTACTGTAAAATGATTACATTCAATCAATTAATTCATTTGATTCACGTTTTTATCATTTATTTGTTTTTCTGTTTAGGGTTTCACAAATTAGGGTTTCATGAATTTCTTATAAATTTGATTAATTGATTCCGTATTAACTGTGCTTAGGACGGTCTTGTGCTGAT
Organism: Vicia faba; assembly: GCA_948472305.1. Classification (NCBI taxonomy): domain Eukaryota; kingdom Viridiplantae; phylum Streptophyta; class Magnoliopsida; order Fabales; family Fabaceae; genus Vicia; species Vicia faba. The sequence goes on along the minus strand of OX451740.1, from coordinate 1,299,468,269 downwards.
TAGTTCATACATCAGTGCATAACAAATGCCTAAGCTACATCAATTGTTGCCACCGTGATTTTCATGTTTGTTCAATCATTCATATGTGAACAACACTTATTCATGGAGGCATACATTGTTAATTCCAATAACCCTTTTATAACTGTTTTTAGGGTTTCTGAATTTCAATTAATCTGTATTAGTGTTTAGTTTAATGATTTAGTAGTTGTTACCCTTTATGTGTAATTGATCTAATGTTTAATTTTTAATCATATTCAATAATGATTATGATTATGATTGCTCACGTTTTTCTATTAGGTTGAAGTTGAAGCCACAATGTCGAAGAATCCGAAGGTTTTCTTTGATATTCTAATTGGAAAAAATAAAGCTGGGAGGGTAGTAATGGAGCTTTTTGCTGATGCTGTCCCCAAAACAGCTGAGAATTTCAGAGCACTATGCACTGGTGAAAAGGGGATTGGACAATTAGGGAAGCCTTTACATTTCAAAGGGTCTGGTTTTCATAGGATAATTCCAGATTTCATGTGTCAGGGAGGTGATTTTACGAGAGGGAATGGGACTGGAGGAGAGTCAATTTATGGGTCTAAGTTTGCAGATGAGAATTTCAGTTTGAAGCATACTGGACCTGGGATTCTTTCCATGGCGAATTCTGGACCTAATACTAATGGTTCACAGTTTTTTATTTGTACCAGTAAGACTCAGTGGCTTGATGGGAAACATGTTGTGTTTGGTAAAGTTGTTGATGGGTATAGTGTGGTTCAGGAGATGGAGAAGGTGGGTTCACAAAATGGTAGGACTTCAGAGCCTGTTGTAATTGATGATTGTGGAGAAGTCAACAACTGAATAATAGTTTAGTGTTCAAAAATGTTTCAGTTTGGTTTTGTAACTTTTTCTATTTTAATTGTAAATTACTCATTTAATAAGTTAGATGGTTTGTGTTTGTGGACATTTCAAACCTGCTTATAGGTTTGGGAACAATGCTGTTTTTCTTTTATAAAATTCATTGCACAGGCCTTTTGGTGCTCTTCCCTCTATAAGGCCTTGGGTCATCTAATTAGTTGAGTAAGTTTTTGTAGTTAATGCCCCTTTGAGTAGTTATGTGAAAATAATCAATTTCATGTTAACTTAGTTAGGGGCACATATTAATTGAAATCTAATGTTAATTAGGTTTCTTTCAAAGATAGGCTTATTGAATGGACATTCTGCTTTCTTAGTATCTGGCCTCAAGAAGCCTTTCACATTTCCAGTTTTAGTTAAATACATTTTATTTTATCTTATGCATTTGTGCTTTTCTAATGGACAATAGGAAGATTCTAAACTGTTTCTTTTGTAATGATTGAGTGAGGACCCTCTGAAAATTTTTCAAGAGCTAAAAATCCTTAATGATTACTAGATTAAAAGTTTGCAAGTTATTAGTCAAGTAGACATGAGAAATAAGAGTAGAAGCTAACTTATTGACATAGGCAAATGTTTTCTCAAAAATTTAAATGAGCACTTAGTGGACAAGTGAATGTATATGATTTCTCTCAAAAGCAAAGTTAAGGAAGGTTTCAACCTGAGTTTCTTATGTTGGCTGTTTCGTTTTGGAAAATTCTCCTACTAGAGTTTCCGAAAGAGGGATACATTTGTGCCAAAAGAATTTTGTCCAACCAATGTTCTAACTTGAAACATAAAGGAAATAATATGCATCTTTGAAACAGAGGCTACCTGCACAAAAAAGTGGCCAAAGGATTTTTCTCATATCTTCTAAGGGAATATGGATCTGTTAACAAGCATGATAGGATAGGGATATGCTTGTAGAAGGCCTTGAGGTGAACTCTAATGCTTGTTTGTCAAGCAATATTTGATTTTTGCATGGAGATGATGACTAGTAAGAGGAGATATATATTGAGGGTTTGCACTAAAGAAGAACCTGTCTGATTATCAGTCAAAGAGTTGATTTAGGATACATCACCAATCAACCAAATTGTTTTTAATATTTGAGAATTTTGATTGAATATTGCTCCGAATAGAATATAAAATATGGTAGGATATATGAGAATTGGATATGTAACCTTGCTCCACCAAAAAAATGGTTCAATGATTATTGAAATTGAGGAGCTCTTAACATGGTTTGATGTTTGTAAGTTCAGTAATTTGATGACATCAACTTAGATAGTATTCCAATACATTTGGAAAATGTAGTCTCCTTCCTTATTCATGGAAAACACAACATTGTGAGTTTCTTCTGCAGTAGGAATCAAGAAGAGAAGGTTGTTTATATTATCATTATTAACTAAATTTTGAAGCTCTATCTAAATGATACCATGTCATGGAACTTTTTGACTCCATTGCATGAAGAAGCGAAATGTCCCACAAAGTAGTTGGCAATGCCATCAGAGTCGATTAGAAAATTAACATTGATTTTGATGAGTAAGATCAAGTTGGTGGGATTTTAAATCTCAACCATTCTATAGAAAAATCTCCCTATTCAAAAGTGCCATTTAACTTTGGATTTATCTCATGTCGAATTTTTTTCCAAATTTTTGAGCCAGATCTAGATCCAATTGAGCCTTTTTAAAAAAAAATGGAAACGATTATCATTATGGCCTAAGTTTTTAATTCGAATCTGAATAAGATCTAACTTTTCAACAACAATTTTAATTTGATCATAAACGTCACCAAAAATAGACCTGTTCCAAGTTTTCAAATTTTCCTTGAGGAGCTTAAATTTTTTAGCAAGAATGAACATGAGACAACCAATGCAAGCTCTTTATTATGTTGATGTCGTCATTATAATTTGACCATATTCTCATGGATTTAAAGTGAGAGACGAACCTATTGCAACGATATTGGAAATACAAAAAAAATAAGAAAAAGGATAATGATCAAATTTAGTTTTGGTAATACTAGTTGAGCAAGAGATAAAGTTACAAGAATTTAGCCAATATTGGCTGCGAAAAGTTCTATCTAGTCTTCTTTATCTGGGGTTAGAGCCAAGTATTCTATTTGACTAAAAAATACCCTCCATTAGGAATGCGAAAAAAGTCATTTAAATCATTCTAGTTTAGATATCTTGCATAGAAATTTTAATAGAAGAGTGAACGCCATTATGTTGATGAGTTCCTATGATGCCATGAAACCCCCTAAGAAACACCAAGTAGCTGATGTTGAAATTGCAAGGACTATAAAGTCCACTCAACAAATAATTAGTAGAAGCATATAAGGAAGGGATATCAAAATGCTTCTCACCATCTTCAATAATGAGTGAAATCTGTTGGGCAAACAATAATATGATCTAAGTTAATGGAGAATAAGCACCAAATTTTGGGAAGACGATTTTCTTTATTATTAACTACAAAAAACTTAAGTTTAAGTCTTTTCATCCATTTTTTGGAAAATGGGTCAAAGTTTATCCATGTGTTCTCAAAACAGAATTACTGAGTTTTATATAGACATATGACCTTAAAGATAAACATAAATTTGTGTAATGAACAATAAAGGTGCAGACCGTAACAACACATAATTGAAGAGATCAAATAAATCTTCTCTAACAAAATAGAATCCTATACATGTCCTAGATGTACTACGAACATAACAAACACTATAGACATATCGTACTGTGATTTGTCTTCTTCTATGGAGCGCCAAAATTGGAACAAAGGAGTCTTGGGGCCACTATAAGGTGCTACGACTTTGGCGTAGTAGACTTTGATCTAGCCTATATGACTCCATCATCTTGTCCAGTCTTCACGCGTTCCATCCCGATTTTGCTCTAAATTTTCATATTTCGACCTTGTTCATTTGAAACACCAAAACAAGGAGGATAAACAAAAATACGAAAGTAAAACAAACAAAATAAAAATAAAATACTACGAATTAACAATAAAAACACACAAAAAATGGTAAAAATACTACTCATCATTGGCTCGTCTAAACACAAGGTCACCAAATTGGAAGTCTCAAGGCCTTACTTGCTAGTTGTACTTGGCCGATGTTGTATGTTTTACAAAGGCACTAATGAGGGTAACAAATTCCCTTTTATCTTATAGAAAGTGTACCACTTACATGATAGCCCTTTTATCTTCTAGAAAGTGTACCACGTTTCTGATAGCTTGTGCGTTGTCTTTTTCCGACAAGGGGTGTGCGTCCTCTAACTAAGTTCTTCTATATCAACAAGAACGACGACTTTGGTCCTGTAAGTGATTCGAAATGGGGTTTCGCCCGTAGTTGAATATGGTGTGATTTTATATGTCCAAAGGATATGTTAGAGTTCATTGGCCCAGTTTTCTCTGATTGCTCCAAGTCTTCTCTTTAGCCATCTTAATATAACTCAATTAGCTGCCTCCTCTTACTCGTTTGTCTGATGATGCTCTACTAATGTAAAATTTTGACCTTAAGATCTTCGAGAAGTTTCATCAAGTGTTTATCTGAAAATAATATTTTGTTGTCCGTTACTACAAATTAGGAAATTTGATACCTAGCTAGAATGTTTCTCTTGAAGAATTTCAGTATGTTAGCTATAGTGATTTTGGCTAAAGCCTCGGTTTCCACCCATTTCGTAAAGTAGTCAATTACCATAATCAAGAATTTAAGGTGTCCCAGGGCTAGAGGAAATGGACCCAAGATGCCCATGCCTCGTTTTGAGAAAGGCCATGACGACGTCAACACGTGTAACACATGTATGACTAATAATGTCCAACCCTAAGAACCTTCTGATCCAGAGCTTTGGCGTCAAGATGTTGTCCAAATATCTCCTAGTATACTTCAACAAGGGTGTATGTGGATTTTTCTCCTTCGAGGCATTTCCACAGAAGGGTCGATAATCCTCTTTTATATATATATATATATATATATATATATATATATATATATATATATATATATATATATATATATATATATATATATATATATATATATATATATATTTCTATCACTTAATACAAACTTGGAGGAGGGCGAGATCCATGAGGTTCGCAAAGTTTCTTCTATAATTGCCATCACAATTTTAGGATCTCTCGGATGAAGGAATTGTCAATGCCAAAGGTATTAGTGCTAATGAGCTTAGATAAGACGTGTGCCTTGTTATACTTCTCCCTAGGGACGTGTAAGATTTCGTAGGATTTGAACTTCATCAATCTTTCTCTAGTCAGGTTGAAATACGACTTTAATAATGTGTCTTTAGTCTGAGCCTCTCTAAGCCTCTCTTTTGACTTGTGATACTACCAATTGTGAATTTGTTCGTAGCTTGATGTTTTTTGCCCCTATTTCGACTGCTAACGTTAGACCAACAATGAAAGCTGCATTCTTAGTCCGACTATTAGGAGTGGAAAACTTAAAATAGAGGGACACTTCTACCATCAAACTTGCTTCATTTTCCAATATGATATTGACCCTGTTTCCTCTACTATTCGATGATCTGTTTATTTACACAATCCATGTATGAGCTAGTATGAGAACACCTAGATTCACTCTATTATGAAATCCATGAACAATTGAGCCTTCAACTCTTTACTAGATTCGAAAGATACGTAAAACTCAGACATCTTAATAAATCATTTGATTAGCCACCATGTCAGATCTAACTTGTGAAAGATTTACTTTAACGGTAGATTGATACGTAGAACAACAATTTACACCAGAAAATAACATCGCATCTTTTTGGACGCAATCATTATTGCTAACCCCGATTACCATCTAAAAATTACACCAATTTTAAAACAAATCAAAATTTAATTTTCCTCTTTCTGAACTATACTAACCATACTATCTTTTACTATCGGTGTAATGCCGAAAAGTCAAATCAGTTTAGACCAAATTGAAAAAGAGGTTGTTTACTCCTTTGAAGTTCAAGCATCAAGTAAAAAATTAGCCCTATCCATTTATTTAGTGGACAAATAAGAATTTGTCAATTTTAATTCATTCAAAAACCTGTTTGAAATATTCTCAAAATAAAAATTGTCTCTTTCTTTTTACTTTTCCGAAATTGAATATGTCCAATTGAGACCCATTCCAAAACGACGCACCTCTACTACCAAAACGACTGTCACTCCCAACATCCCGTCGTCGTTTCCATGCCTCCTTCACTTCTAGTCTTCCGATTTTGACTTCAAACCTTCGCATCTTCATCATCTTCTTCATCGAATCCAATAGTGTGTGTCTGTAATTCGTTAACTTGAAGTTGGTGAAGAAGAAAATGGAGCAATCAGTTGTTGATGACATAATCAATCGACTGTTAGAAGTTCGAAATCGTCCGGGGAAGCAAGTTCAACTATCGGAGTCCGAGATCCGTCAACTCTGTGTGGTTTCTAGAGATATTTTCATTCAACAACCTTATTTATTAGAACTCGAAGCACCTATCAAAATTTGTGGTATTCTTTTCCTTTTCACCTAATTTTCTTTCTCCAAATGTTGTTTCATGATTTTGTAATTCGTCAGAATTTCTGTATGTGATTGAATAACAGTATAATGTGAGTTTCCATAAGTCAGTATGCGAGCTTTAAAAATTCATATGTTGTGTTTTCGGAATCGATATTGTGTGAGCATGTACACAATCTCTAGACTCTGTGGTAAGGAAAGTAGAATCAGATGGAGAGAAGTCAAACAATTAGAGGAAGAGGCTAGAAAGAGAACTTTTAGACTCTGTGGTAAGGAAAGTAGATCAGATGAAGAGAAGTGAAACAACTAGAGGAAAATGAGACCTAGAAAGACTATAAGATAAGTTATTAAGAAAAATCTTGAGATTAACGATTTGGATAGAAGCATGGTCATGGATAGAACGTTATAGCGAAAGTTGATCTATGTAGTTGATCCTATTTAGTGGGATAAGGCTTGGTTGTTGTTGTTGTTGTATATTATGTGGGATATTATTGGTTCTCTTAAGACGAGACTATATTTCTTTTCTACGATTGGCATTGTCCTCTTCTTCTTTCTATTGCTTTCATTCCTAATTCAATTTTGTCATGTGACAACTTATCCATTGTAATATTCGCATGTCTACAACATTGAGCTTATTTTTTTGTTGGCTCTTTAGGAGCTAGTATTTAATTCCATACTTAATTGCAAGTTTTGTAAGTTGCAATTAAGCAGGGAAATTTCCTTTAAATTAGTGGTACTTTTCTATCACAAATGACACTAGAAGTATTAATCTATTCCATCCACAGTACATGAATCTTATGGTCGACACTTGATACCTGTCCCTCTATTTTCTCATCATTTTTTATGATGGATCTAGATATTTAAACTTTGTGGCTTTTGATAATATTAATATGTTCTCCAATTTTATATATAAGCTATAATTTGTGCGCCTTTTTCCAAATCGATTCTGCATGTCATGTAATCTGTTTAAGCTTAAAGGTTTTTTATTTTTTATTTTATTTTTTTCACTCTTCTAATCCTCGCAAATAAAACTATCTGTTTGTCACTGTATTTATACCCAGAAAATTTCAGTTGTTGCTTATGATTGACATCATTAGTTTGCTCAAGTTATTTGCTAGAACTTTTGAATTTTTTCTTTGGTGGACTGATGTTGAAAACCGTGAAAAGATTTACGTATAAAATCATGACATCTCTGATTACCAACATCATATTTTAGTTTCAGCAAAAAAATTGACGCATTATCAATTGATTCATGTTGGTGGCTGCAGGCCCCACATGGTGGAATATAGCTTAGTTTTTGCTGTATGATCCATACATTGTACTTCCTGATATTATCAATATCGTACAATATTGTAGTATGGCAATTGTACAAAAGGAAAAATACATATATTGTTTAATGTAATGGTTTCTTAATATCCTTATATTGATGTTTTAGGTGATGTACATGGTCAATATTCTGATCTCTTAAGGCTTTTTGAGTATGGTGGATTACCTCCCGAGGCTAATTACTTGTTTTTGGGGGATTATGTGGATCGGGGAAAGCAAAGTTTAGAAACAATTTGCCTTCTCCTTGCTTATAAGATTAAATATCCTGAGAACTTTTTCCTATTGAGAGGAAATCATGAATGTGCTTCTATAAACCGGATTTATGGATTTTATGATGAGTGCAAGAGAAGGTTCAATGTAAGATTATGGAAGACATTTACAGACTGCTTCAATTGCCTTCCTGTGGCAGCTCTTGTTGACGAAAAGATTTTATGTATGCATGGGGGGATTTCTCCTGACTTGCATAGTTTGGATCAGATTAGAAATCTACAACGGCCCACTGATGTTCCTGATACAGGTTTGCTTTGTGATCTTCTTTGGTCTGACCCAAGCAAAGATGTTCAAGGATGGGGAATGAATGACAGGGGAGTTTCATATACATTTGGTGCTGATAAGATCACAGAGTTTCTTCAGAAACAGGATCTTGACCTAATTTGCCGTGCTCATCAGGTCAAGCTCCTACCTTTAGTGCTTTCATGTGTTATCAATTTTTTGGAGGCTGAGTTTGTACAGCCAGTTCTAATTTTCTATGACCGAAACTAAAATGACAATGAAGTATATTTCCAGCAATCTGCTCTAGTCTGTTGGTATATTTCCAGTATATTGTGATTACTTTATTTTTTTCCAACTGTAAATGTGATGTGACATGGTTTTGTGCATTGACCTGAAAAATCTTCAAATTCCACTCATTAGGTTTGGCATCTGGTGCTTCATTTGTACATTACCTTGTGTTTATATTGGAGGATATTACACTTCAATCAACTTTGCTGTTAAGTATTAACTGTTTCTTTTAATGTATGACCAGGTTGTGGAGGATGGATACGAGTTCTTTGCTAATAGACAACTCGTAACAATATTTTCAGCACCTAATTATTGTGGAGAGTTTGACAATGCCGGTGCTATGATGAGTGTTGATGAGAATCTAATGTGCTCTTTCCAAATATTAAAGCCAGCTGATAAAAAAACAAAGATCAATTTTGGAAGCACAACCACTGCTAAGCCTGGAAACTCTCCAGCAGGTGTAAAGGTTGGAAATAGTTTAGTATTTTCCGGCAACACATACCAACTTAATTAATAATATCTATGCAATTTGCGCACTTCAATAGGTACATATCACATGATGTGCCTGACTTGAAGAGATATCTTTTGAATAAGCTTATTTGTATTAACGTAGATTTTTGGGGATATTAATCTCCATAGCAAATTGCCATTTTCATGCGCAACAGTTTTTTTTTTTTTTTTGTATTTTACATTGTTCACGTGTAACATAATGCATTTATAATTTATAATCTAAATTTGTCTCCCTCTCATTGTTCATGGCAGTCTTTCCTTGGTGCAAAAGTATGATATTGAACTGTGCTATAAAGATTGCTGTAACAACTGGTCAGCTTGGTCCTAGCTCCTAATGGTTGCAAGAAAAATCGAGATCCATTTTGTCCACTACGATATTTGGAATTGTAAAAATCAAAGGGAAAACATGATCATGAACTATGTAAACCATTGTTTTGTGGGTACAAATTCACAGTTTGAGATGGAGAGTCATGTTGTCTCTGTCTTCAGTTGTACTCAAAGAGTTGAAATATTGTATGAATTGTAAGCTTCTCAAGCATAGCGTCTGAGAACCATTTAAAAGTGCTTATAGGAGTGGCGTATGGATGACACACTCATGGCAGGTAAAACTGAATACAGTTGATTCTATGTTTTCCCCAATTTACCTGTCATTCGGACGGACTTATGTATGAAATCTTGTTTTAATCTTTGTTTCTCGTTCACAAGATCTTCTCCCTGAAGAATTTGAGTGGCTGAAGCAGTAATTAGACACAATGTCTAACCGAAAAAATGAGTCGGAGCTGCAGGCCTATGATATGTTATGGGAATTTTGTGTTGAAGCAACGTCTCATAACTAGGTCAACATCTCTTACAAGAAGAATATGGCAATAAGTGTCTTGCAAGGCATGTGTGTGAAGGCTTCCTTGCATTAAAAACCAAGTGAAGTGTTTCAAGTTTTGTGGAAGTTTTAAGTTTCCATATCCACTTCCAAGGCTCTTGCTAGGTTGCACATGCAAAATCAAAGGAATCAAAGTCAACCATTGATATTCACGTGCGGAACCGAATAAATACTTTTTGATAAAAAATAGAATAAATCTACAGAAGACTGCAACCAAATCTTAATGTTCCGAGGACCCCCTTTACACTTAGGTTGAGAAACAATCTTATAATTCACCTCAATGACAATGTTTCCTCCTCCATATGAATTGATGAGTGAACCACAAATTCTGCATAGAGTAAGGGGTTGCTCATTGTTCTCTTAATAGTGCTTTCAAACACTATGGAATTTCCAAAAATGTCCTCCTTGCCCTGTTCGAGTTTTCATAAGAAACGGCCAGAATTCACAAAATTCCTATCCAGATTTTAAAATTTGTGTGCATATTACAAGAGACCAAGTTCATCCAAAATGTCCAAAATGTATGAAAGTTATGTTCATATTTTCAAAATTCGGACGCTCCACGTATTACAAGAGCTCAAATTCATTTGAAATGTCTAGAATGCACAAAAACTTAGTCTGAAATATGAACATACCATATATAACGAAAAACGTTATAATATTATCATTAGATGGTGAATTTGAATTACAGTATTTGGACATGTTTATTTGTTCATTGAATGCGTTTGGGTTTTGAAATTCAAGTGGGTCATTTTTTTTTGGAATTAACCACTCATTTTCGAGGTTATATATGTCACCCCCAAGTGTATGTTTTTACTGAAATTTTTTGGAATTATATTCTTGTGAATAATTATCAAATTTTAAAAAATATGAGCTTTACTGAAAATTTGGAAATTGTATCGTAAATTTCAAAAAAATATCAGATTTTTTTTTTTAAAATTTTCAGTATAATACTGGAAATTTCCAATACGGTATCGGAAATTTCCGTATATTTCAATTTTTTCAAATTTTTTTTACTTAATTTTAAGGCTTAAATGCAGTTTTGACCCCCCTAGTTTAAGGTTTTTGGAGTTTCGATCCCCCTAGTTTGAAAGCCAGGTTTCTAGTCCCCAAAGTTTTCAAATTTGGGATTTTTGAAGCCCCCTCCATCTGGCTGCCCAAAAAGTGACATGGCACAGGGAGAGTAATGCCACGTATTTTTTTTTTCTTATTTAGAATAATATTTTTTAAACATTTAAATAAATGATATTAATTTCCAAATGAATTTTTAATTTCATAATTTATATTTTCTGAAAATCCCAAATTCATAAACCTAATTTCCTCTTCCATCCTTGCTTCTGATCATCTTCAACCCTCCTTCTTGGTACGACCTCCAACACTCCATCTTCGTCTTCCTTCTGTGGTACCAGCTTCAACCATCACACTCCTACTACATACTACCTTCACACTCTCTCTTAAAGCTTCGTATAATCATTCTGATATTTAGAGCGATGAGGAAAGATGGAGAAAGATATTCTATGAGGTAAGTTTTGTTGTCTTCTTGAACATGTTTTTATATAGTTCTGTGTGGTCCACCATTGTCTCATATTAGTGGGTTTAGTATTTTCTCTTTTGTGGTCCACCATGAACGAATATTCAATGTTTGGCTTTTAGTGGGTTAGTTTATTAACATTGCATTTTAATATTGTTAATTTCAGGCCACCACCAGAGACATCAGTGAGGTTAAGATTACACCATAGGGGTAGATTTGTAAATGAACCTGTACATATGTATGTTGGGGGCGAGGTTACTGAGATGAATTGGAAGTTTGATGTTGACTTTATGTCATACATGGATTTGGAGGCACTGGTTAAAGGTCAGGGTTATATAGACATTGGATCTTTGTGGTATAGGAACCCTAAATTTAGCTTTACCCGTGGTCTAAGGCCATTAAACAATGATAGGGATGTACTGCAATTTGGACAAGATGTTGTAGGTCATGAAGTAATTGATGTTTATGTGGAGCATAAGGTGTCTGATCCACCTGAAATTGTGGATCCTAGTGAGTTGGATAAAGTAATTGAAGATGATGATGTAGAATTGATTGGTGTAGCAGAACCAAATATTGCTGTAGCTGAACATTGTGAAGTTGAACCTGAAACTGCTGAACATGAACCTGAACCAGAACCAAATATTGATGTTGTTGAAACTGCTGAACATGAACATGAACCTGAACCTACTGAACCCAATATTGCTGTTGCTGAACCTGTTGAACAAGAACCTGAAATTGTACCTGAACCTACTGAACCCAATATTGCTGAACCTACTGAACCTGCTGAACCCAATATTGCTGAACCTGCTGAACCCAATATTGCTGAACAAGGACCTCAAATAAATGCTGAACAAGGACCTCAAATAAATGCTGAGAGCCAACCCAATAATGATTTCAGTGAAGATAGTAACAATTGTGAGGATAGTGGAGAGTGTGATGAGATGGACTGGACGTCAGTGCTGCCTCCTGAGACCTTAGGTGAGGAACCTAGTGTAGTGAACCTGCAATCACAATCTGAAGATGAAGAGGATGAGGAACATTTATACACACCCCCTGGTACTGATGATGAAGAAGATCAAGAAAGGTTCCCAACATATAAAAGTGGGCAGGGATTACAGTTCAAGATAGGATTGATGTTTTCAAACAAGGAAACAATAAGAGATGCAATTAAAGAGTATGGAATGGAAAACCAAAAAAATGTCTATATCAGGAAGAATGATGCAAAGAGGATTATAGTTAAGTGTATGGATGGCTGCAAGTTTCACCTCAGGTTCAGTTTGAGGAATGGGCAACAGTATTGGCAAATTGTAAGTTATGAGAGTGACCATACTTGTTGCAGAACTGCAGACAACAGGAATGCTAAGACCCAATGGCTTGCTATAAGGTTTACACAACTTCTAAGGCACAGCCCATACATGAAACCAGCTGGTTTAGTCGCTGAAGCACTACAGAGATGGGGAATAAAGATATCAAGAGATCAAGCATATAGAGCTAAAAGGAGGGCATTGGACCTTATCCAAGGTGCTGGTTATGACCAGTTCAGGCACTTGAGAAGTTATGGAGAGGAGTTATTGAAGTCCAATCCAAAGAGTACAGTTATTATAAAATGCTCAGAAAACCATGGCAGTCCTGCATTTGAAAGAATATATATTTGTTTAGATGCTTGTAAGTCAGGATTTGCCAAGTATTGTAGACCAATAATTGGTTTGGATGCATGTTTTTTGAAGGGGGATTATGGTGGCCAATTGATGTCTGCTATAGGCAGAGATGCAAACAATCAAATATATCCAATTGCTTATGCAGTGGTTGAGGCTGAGACCAAAGATTCGTGGGAATGGTTCTTGCATATACTACTAGAAGATTTAAGAGCAGTCAATGATAGATGTTATGGCTTTATTTCTGACCAACAGAAGGTAACATTTAATTCTTATCTGTGCTTTTATTTATGACTAATAGAATGTAACATTTAATTATGTGTGCTTTATGTTAGGGTTTGGTTCCTGCTATCCAAGGCTTAAGTTCCAATGTGGAACAGAGACTGTGTGTGAAACACCTTTATGGTAATTGGAAGAAAAAACATGGAGGTGTGGTACTAAAACAAGCTATGTGGGGAGCAGCCAGAGCAACTTCAATTCCAATATGGGAAAGAGCAATGCAGAAATTGAAGCTTTTAGATGGTGGAGCATGGAAGGACTTGAATGACATTCCAGCAATGTTCTGGACAAGATCACATTTCAAGACATATGCCAAATGTGATATTCAAGTGAATAACATGTGTGAGGCCTTTAACAGGGCAATTTTGGAGCATCGAGACAAGCCAATCATAACCTTATTGGAAGGAATCAAACATTATATCACTAAAAGGATAACTAAACAAAAGGGATTATTGCAGGGATATGAAGGAGTAATCTGTCCTAGAATCCAATTGCTAATTGAGAAGCACAAAAGGGAAGCACAAGACTGGACCCCAACTTGGCATGGTGATGATGATCTCTCAATCTTTGGAGTTACCAATGGAACTGAGACATATTGTGTAAATCTGAAGAATGAATCATGCAGCTGCAGAAAATGGGAGTTGTCTGGAATCCCATGTTGTCATGTTATCTCCTGCATTTGGAACATAAGAAAAAAACCAGAAGCATATGTCTCTCCATATTATAGGTTTGTGAGTCACATGTTATGTAACATATTTCTATGTCCTGTTTATGATATGTTCTATTAACTCTTGCATGTGTAACATTATTTCTGTTTTGCAGCAAAGTTACATTTGAGAAATGCTATGCTAATATTGTCATGCCAACCAATGGACCACAATTATGGACTGATGTTGATCATGTGCCTATGTGTCCTCCTGTCATGAGAAGAGCAATTGGACGTCCAAAAAAGATGAGAATTAAAACAGGTGATGAGCCAAAGAACCCCCATGTGCTTTCAAGAAGCTTTTCAACTGTCACTTGCAATAAATGTGGACAAACTGGACACAACAGTAGGACTTGTAAGGGCAAGAGGGCAGCTGATAGGCAGATACCAAAAGGAGGCAATAAGAAGACCAAGCAAACAAAGACAACCAAGAAGGCAAAGAAGACTAACAAGACTAATAAGACTAACAAGACTAAGAAGACTAAAGATGCAGAAAAACAGATTGAGATTGGTCAGGGATCTCAAGCACCTCAGCCTAGTCAAGAGTAGAAGTAATTAGGAATGATGTTGCTTTTTTTTGGAATGAAACTTGATGTATTAGTGGAAATCTTTAGTATGGTTATAATGGATATCTTTAGTATGGTTATATTTTGTAATGAATATTTTGTAATGGATATGTTGTAATGGATATGTATCTTGTAATGGATATGTTTTGGTACAATCATGAATTTGGTACACACTCTGCTACAAAATGTCTTGGCTGCTCAAGTATCCAACAAACTGTGTTGAATAATTCTGCAAAATTCTGTGTTTAAAAAATTCTGTGTTGCCACAATGTTTCTGCATCTGCATTTTGAAAAATTCTGCATCTGTTTCTGCATCTGCATTTTGAAAAATTCTGCATTTTTTCTGTATTTAGGTAGACCATTTTTTCTGCATTTGTAATGGCCTACATAATGTTTCATTATTACACTGAGAAGTTATACTTAATGGTCTACATAATGAAACAAATTCAAGTGCAATTGCAATTTATAAACCTCAAACATCATCATTTCATTATAAACCATGAGTAGTTATACACCTCAAACATCATTACGAACTAAACAACATAGAAACTCCAATACTAATAAACCTAGATCATTTCAACCAACACAAAGAACCTCCTACAGACAACAATGAACCTCCAATACTAATAAACCTACATCATTTCATTATTATTGTTGCAACAAATGCAACCAACACAAAGATGGTTATGAACCAATTAAACTTCAACTGTTTCTTTAAAAATTTGATCTTCATCCTTGTTTCTTCTTCTTTTACCATTGACTCTTTAACCCTCTGCTTTTCTTCATTCAAGTTGTGGAGTAAGTTCCCAATCACTTCCTTTGCCCTAGGATTCATTTCCTCATCCAACCAAACAAAATTACTGCACTTCTTGAAACCTTGAACCTGCAACAATGGAGGTCACAAAATATTCAGTCTATACTCAATTCTGAGGAGCAAATTTTGTAATTGAAGAATATCATACCTTGTACATCCCACATCCGAAAAAGCGTCGTCCTGGGTTTGAATCGGTCCAAGCCGTCATCAACGGAGCATCGATACCACAGTGGCATTCATGTATAACAGAACGATTCCTGTAGCTCGGATTCGACACGGATTTTTGAGACATGTTGGATGCTTGCAGGAAGGAAGAGAAGGTAGATGGAGGTCGTACCAAGAAGGAGGGTTGAAGATGATCAGAAGCAAGGATGGAAGAGGAAATTAGGTTTATGAATTTGGGATTTTCAGAAAATATAAATTATGAAATTAAAAATTCATTTGGAAATTAATATCATTTATTTAAATGTTTAAAAAATATTATTCTAAATAAGAAAAAAAAATACGTGGCATTACTCTCCCTGTGCCATGTCACTTTTTGGGCAGCCAGATGGAGGGGGGCTTCAAAAATCCCAAATTTGAAAACTTTGGGGACTAGAAACCTGGCTTTTAAACTAGGGGGATCGAAACTCCAAAAACCTTAAACTAGGGGGGTCAAAACTGCATTTAAGCCTAATTTTAAATAAAAAAAACTGATTTTTTTGAAAAATACTAGTTTTTTTTTGAAATTTTCAAGAAAAATATCGAAATTTTTAAAAAAAATCAGATTTTTAAAAAAATCCGATATTTTTTTTTGAAAAGAAAAATTTAAAAATTGGAAATTTCAAGTATCATACCGGAAATTTCAAATACATTGAAATTTTTGGTATTGAATTTTTTTTTCAAACATTTTTACCATAAATTTTATTTTTTGCCACCCCTAATTTGTTCATGAGCATTTTTGAAATTTAGAAAAAAGAAGGTGACATGTAAAATTTAGGGGGTGAGATGTTATATCCACCATTTTTTGAATACTAAGGATTTGAAAACACTACTAAGGGTGAGCACTCTCTTGAACAGACCTGAGCTGACATTATATATAGGAATTTCTTATTTTACTCCAATGCCTAAAAAAAAGACCCTTTACAATTTCGAAATTGCCGCTCCGAAATCAAAAATGCATTTTCGATTCGCACTATATAATGTACAAAAACATGTCAAATGTAGGTTGACCCTTCAAAATATAAAAACGAAATTGGAGATATACTTTCGGTTATGTACTGGTATTATCGTTCCGGTTTTTAGAGCGGGATTGATTTCTTTTGCCACCTTGTCACTTCGTATATAACCAAAAGTATACTTCCGATATTATGAAAAATTCATAATGCTTAAAACAGTAACCATCATAGTCAAGTTATGATCAAACCATTTTTCTTCTTTCCATAAAACCTCTCAAAAACCCTTTCATTCTCAATCCATTTTTCCACTCTAAATCTTCACTTTTGTGATTCATCATATCAAAAGAAGTTCAAAGAAGTGGAATTTAAGATAAAGTTTATTCATTTCAATCCTCATTCCTTAAATTAATCTGTTTATTATTGTGAAAAAAGGTTACGCGAAGACCAGATGTATATTTCCGGTTGGTAGTTGAACATAACCAGAAATGCATTTTCGGTTACTGTCTATTTTTATTTGACAATAACTTCTGTCATGTTCTATGTAAGTGTTGTTGCGACTGGATTTTAAATCAGAGTCGTCACTATTATTTTTTATCCTAGGGAAGAGAATCTAACAGAAAACCCTAATTCGCAGACAAAGATTCTAAGTTTCAGACTCAATTAAACGAAAGGAAGGTGTTAGGCACATTTCATCTACCTGTTCACAAGGATATTAGGTTTTAGGTTTAGGTTTGGGGTAAACAGGGTTTTAAGTTTTAATTAGGAGGAAAAAGAATTTTAATTTTTAATAGGGGAAAAAGGGTTTTAATTTTTAATAGGGGAAAAAGGGTTTTAATTTTTAATAGGGGAACTCGCTACGATTTTTGATCGTATGCCTACGTATCCTCTTAAGAGGAATCAAAGTCCCAATTCGTAGTTCGTATGGGGTTGGTATTTTTTAGGAGTTTGCAAACATATTTTGAATCACCTCGCACTTTGGTCGGGAGTGGTGATTGCGGAGATTTTGACTAAATGCGCGGTAAGTCAAAATCTGTTTGAAACCATTTTACAAAAATAGTTGATTAGCTTAGTTTATTGCGAAGAAATAGTTTGATGATTTATTTGTGTTTTTTAATCGTATTAATTGTGAAAATATCTTGATTAATGCATGATTAAAAAATATTTAATGCAAATAATATAGAAAATAATATATACAATTTTGATATAAAAATAATTTATTCGTTAGTATAGCAATATTTAAATAATAAATAAAATATATTGGTATTAATAATTAATAATAATAATATTTACATAACAAAGGGATTACAATAATAAATGATAATTATAAATAATAATAATAAGTAATTAAGTAATTATAACAATATATAATAATAATATCAAAATATAATAATTATAAATAATAGAAAATAAGTGATAATATAAAAATAGGAAAAAATAATTTAATTAAGTTGAATCTGGGGATGTAGTTTTATGCTGACGAGTAAAACTGGGGGTGTCTAAAGCAGTTGGGTTAGGCCCAAAATATAGTTCTGAAAGGGGGGGGGGGTACCATTTGTTTTGAGTTTCAGTAATGTGAAAAAAAGTGGGGTGCGAAGAGGAATGGGCTTA
Source organism: Vicia faba (assembly GCA_948472305.1). Classification (NCBI taxonomy): domain Eukaryota; kingdom Viridiplantae; phylum Streptophyta; class Magnoliopsida; order Fabales; family Fabaceae; genus Vicia; species Vicia faba. The sequence goes on along the minus strand of OX451740.1, from coordinate 1,299,450,106 downwards.
GCCCATTATGCAAGCTTGGAGTGTCTGACTGATTATGTGCGTGAGGGTGCATGGTGCTTATCATGCAAACTTGGTCTCTGGCCGTCTGATCAAGATCAAATGGATGATGATAGGGGAGCATGACAACTAAGGTGTACGCGCGAATATGGAATTGCTACGGATTATATCTTTTGTTTTTATTTTTTAAACAATTCATTTTTTTTCTTCATTACAGTAACACCGTCCCTCTCTCTCGCCTTAGCCCTTTAACCCTTCCTTTTTCATCAACCCTAATCTCCACCAACCACCGGAGGCGGCGCCATATTACCTCTCACCCCACCGTAAATCAATCAAACCCCAACCCAACAATCAAAACAAAGAACACGCAAAGCTAAGTGTGCTTACCCCTTTCGATTTCAAATTCTGAGTTCCTATCAAATTCACGCTTACCCTTCTTCTTCTTCTTCTTGTTTACAGGTAATGGTGGTGTCCGATGATGAGGAAGAACGGAGTAGCGACGATGGAGGATTTATCAGTGGCGAAGCTTGAGGTTGAGGAAGGTGGCGCAGTGGAGGCAACGACTAGGGTTCCAGATATTGGAACCCCAGTTACTCTTCTCGATACCATTGTTGTTCGATCTTCCGTTCTCCTTGTTCTTCTCAAATTCGGCCTCTGTATCTCGAAGCCGTTCCCCTTCTGTATTATAGTTCTTGGTTCGTCTCTTGTACAAAGTCTTCTCCTACTTTTTTCAGTCTTTCGAAGCCCCCTTCTCTGTTCTTGATATTATGTATTTATACTATTTGATTTAGGGTTTTTTGAGTTAGAAGTTTGTTAGCGTAGATTAGGAATTTAGAATCAAGTTAGGGATTAGATTCTTATTGGCTGATTCCGTTTATTGTTTTGGATTGTAATTGATTTATGGGATTTAATGATTGGATTTTGCTGATACTGTAATTCTGGGCTTGTATTATAGAAAGGTTTGATCCAATGTATATTTGCAGATTTGATTTAATTTAAGATTGTTTTTTCGAACTGTGCTGGAATTTGGTGTATTGGATATTCTGGAGATTTGTTTAGTTATAAATTATTTGATTTTGTTTTCAATCTCTACAGTAGCTGTAACAATATGCGTTAATTTTGTTGATTGGTACAGTTGTTGTTTTTGGGTCAGAGCATGTTAATTGTTTCATACAGAAAAAACAATTTTTTAATTCAATTAGGCCAACATGTTTAACGAAAATTGGGCCTTCAGTTATATTACTATTTTTTATTGCAACACCATTATCCCTTTTTGGATACGGTACTGGGTCTAACATGATGTTTCCTTTTGTTAGAACATAGTTTGATTCTACAACCCTTGGTTAGAGTTTTGATGATAACAAATACAAAGAATAAATAAATACAAAGAACAAATATGCTCCTTAAAAATCATGTTTTTTGTATGCAGAAGTTCTGATCAAATCAGCATCAGAAGATAAGCCATAAGTGCTACACGCTGAAGCAATCATAACATACGCTGAAGATTGATGACCAGAACCTGCGCTTAATCAAAGTAAACTCTGAATCTGAACAAGAACATATCAAACCAAGTCATCAATATTCTGAAGCATCATCAGCAGTAAGGAGAAAAGATTCTGAAGCTTTACTGAACATTCAAGACAACATCAATTCCAACGGCTTCCTTCAGACAGGATCTTCTCCAAAAGGAAAGTGTGTTAATGACATTAAACATGCTTTATGATCAACGTCATTACACTACCTATATAAACAAGTCAACTTTCAAAATGATGTGCTAACGTACATACAACTATTTTGCTAGATCACCACTCACGCATATTCAAGCTGCAAACAATTTCATTATATCTTTCTAAGCTACAAACCTGTGTAATTTATCACAGTTGTGATAAACCGCTTTTGTTAGAAAAACAACAACACATATTATATAATTATATTAAAAAAGAGATCCTTGAGATTAACCGGATTGTGGTTGTACTCAAGAAGACTTTAACAGTTGTTAAAGTAGCTTTTGTAATCTTGTTGAGATTAGTGGATTAAGACCTCGTTGGAGAGAGGCGAAATCACCTTGACGGGTGGACTGGAGTAGTTTGAGATCAAACGAACCTAGATAAAAATACGGTGTCATTAAGCTTTTTAGATTCAAGTTTTCAATTCAACCCCCCCTTCTTGTGTTTTTCACATCTTCAATTGGTATCAGAGCGCCTGGTTCTGAGCTTAAACACTTAACCGTGTCAGTACAAGATCCAAGCATCAGAAAAACACTATGGTGGGACCAAGCCAAAACATTAGCAATGACAACAATGAAGACAAGGACAAATTCAGTGGTAAACCTCCAGTCTTTGATGGAGAAAACTTTGACTACTAGAAAGACATAATTGAGAGTTTCTTTCTGGCCCATGATGCTGATCTGTGGGACATGGTGACTGATGGATACACGCATCCTGTGGATGGACGTGGTCAGAAGATTGACAGGAAAATGATGTCTGATCAACAAAAGCGTGAATTCAGAAACCACCACAAGGCCAAAACAATTCTCCTCAGGGCCATCTCATATTCAGAATATGAGAAAATATCAAACAGAGAAACTGCCAAGAATATGTTTGACTCTCTGAGAATGACGCATGAAGGCAACATTCAAGTCAAAGAAACCATGGCCCTTGCGCTCATTCAGAAGTATGAGGCATTCAAGATGGAAGATAATGAATCAATAGAAAATATGTTTTCAAGATTTCAAATTCTTGTTGTTGGACTAAAGGTTCTTGACAAAGGGTATTCTACTGCTGATCACGTTAAGAAGATCATCAGAAGCTTGCCCAAACAATGGAGGCCAATGGTCACAACACTTAAGCTAGCCAAAGATCTCAACAAAATCTCTCTGGAGGAACTTGTTAGCTCCCTCAGAAGTCACGAGACAGAGCTAGAAGAAGATGAACCTCAAAAGCAAGGTAAGCCATTAGCTTTAAAATCTAACAGAAAATCTGACTCCAAGGTTTTGCAGGCTGTGGAAGAAACTTCTGATGGATCCTCATCAGAAGAAGATGAACTATCTCTCCTCTCCAGAAGGGTGCACCAACTGTGGAAGCTGAGACAAAGGAAGTTCAGAAATCCCAGAAGATCAAAGAATCAGAATGAATCCTCCTCCTGATACAGAAAGTCTGAGTCCTCCTCTAGACACCGAAGATCTGAAGGTTCTTCAGGATACAGAAAGCCAAACAATAAGGACATCATCTTCTATGAATGTAACGAGCAAGGGAACTACAAAAGTGACTGCCCAAAGCTTCAGAAAGAAAAGCCCAAAAAGAAGTTTCTCAAGGAAAAGAAGAAAAGCCTCATGGCTGCATGGGATGATTCTGACACATATGAAGCTGACTCAGAATCAGATGATGAAAGAGAAAACATAGCTCTCATGGAAAACGTATCAGAAGACAGTGAAGCTTCTGGTTCAGACTCAGAATCAGACACTGAAGAGGTATTCCCTGACTTTACCATAAACTTTACTAAGGCTGAACTTGCTGAAAGTCTAAATGAAATTCTGGAAAGGTATCAGCAAATCAGAGTCAAATTCATAAACCTGAAAAGGAATCTTGCCTCTGACTCTGAAAAGACTGAGAGTCTCATATTGGAGAATTCTGAGTTAAGAGAAAATTTCAAAATTAGAAAATTATTTGCAAAACTCTCAGAAGGAAACAATCTCTGAAACTCCCAGCAATGCTGATGAGATCATCAAAGAGTATGATCACAGCTTTAAGAAGTTTCTAGCTAAAAACATAGACAAAATCAAGATGACTTCAATGATCTATGGAGTTAGCAGAAATGGCAGAAAAGGGATAGGATATCAAGGTAAGGTACCTACACCAAAAAATGCCATGGACTTAGTTATAAAACGCACACCACTCAATTCACATTTTATATATGGGCACACACATGACATAAAATACACAAGTAGTGATTATTCTGTCAAACCAAAATTCAATCAGAATTTTGGTAAAACTAACAAATCAGGACCCAAGAAAATGTGGGTACCTAAGGATAAAATCATACATGTGGCAGATATCTTTAGCAGCAAGGATAAGATACCAATCATGGTACCTGGACTCTGGCTGCTCACGACACATGACAGGAAGAAGGCATATGTTACAAAGCCTGGAACTTAATCCTGGAGGCCACGTGGGCTTTGGAGGCAATCAGGGAGGAAAGATCATTGGCTCTGGAACAGTAGGTAATGGAAATCTTCCCTCTATAAGTAATGTTTTATTAGTTGATGGATTAATGCATAACCTGTTATCCATAAGTTAATTAAGTGATAATGGTTATGATATAATCTTCAATCAAAATTCATGCAAAGCTGTTAGTCAGAAAGATGGGACTATCCTATTTAATGGAAAGAGGAAAAACAACATTTATAAAATAAAACTTTCTGAACTAAAGAGTCAGAATGTAAAATGTCTACTGTCTGTTAACAATGAGCAATGGATATGGCACAGAAGATTGGGACATGTTAGTATGAGAAGAATATCTCAGATTAACAAACTCAATCTGGTCAGAGGACTTCCTAACTTGAAGTTCAACTCAGATGCTCTGTGTGAAGCATGTCAGAAAGGCAAATTTGCAAAACCTGCTTTCAAATCCAAAAATGTTGTTTCCACCTCTAAGCTATTAGAACTTCTGCACATTGACTTATTTGGATCAGTAAAAACTGCTTCAGTCAGTGGCAAGAAGTATGGGTTCGTAGATGACTATAGTAAATGGACATGGGTAAAGTTCTTAAGACATAAGGACGAGTCACACTCTGTGTTTGTTACCTTCTACAACCAAGTTCAGAATGAAAAGGATCTTAGAATTGTCAAAGTCAGAAGTGATCATGGTGGAGAATTTGAAAATAAATATTTTGAATCATCGTTTAATGAAAAAGGCATTTTGCATGACTTCTCTTGTCCTAGAACTCCCCAGCAAAATGGAGTTGTAGAACGAAAGAACAGAACATTGCAAGAAATCGCCAGAACCATGATCAACGAGACTAACGTTGCTAAGATCTTCTGGGCAGAGGCAATTAACACAGCGTGTTCATCCAAAATAGAATCTCTATAAGACCTATTCTGGAAAAGACTCCATATGAACTGTGGAAGAACAGAAAGCCTAACATCTCTTATTTTCACCCATTTGGATGCACATGTTTTATTCTGAATACAAAAAATTATTTGAATAAGTTTGACTCTAAAGCACAAAAGTGTATTATGTTAGGATACTCTGAACGCTCAAGAGGGTACAGAGTATACAATACAGAAACACAAATTGTTGAAGAGTCAATCAGTGTTAGGTTTGATGATAAGCTTGACTCTCAAAAGTCAAAGCAGAATAAACTCCTTGCAGGTATGGAAGTTGAACTCACAGGTACTGAAGACAACTCATCAGAGGTTCTCAATAGAGACACTCCCTCAACAGCAGAAAGAATCACTGCAATCAATCCAACACCTTCTATTGATCAACTCCAGAAAAGACTATCCAGAAGCAGCATTGATCACCCAGAAGATACAATACTGGGAAAGAAGGAAGATCTAATCAGAATAAGATCAACATTCAGAAACTCTGAAGAATCCCTCATGGGACTGGTTTCTCTGATTGAACCAACAACAATTGATGAAGCACTTCTGGACAATGACTGGATTCTTGCAATGCAAGAGGAACTAAATCAATTCACCAAAAATGACGTATGGGATCTGGTTCCCAAACTAAAAGGATTCAACGTCATTGGTACAAAATGGGTGTTCAGAAACAAACTGAACGAGCAAGGTGAAGTCATCAGAAATAAAGCACGACTGGTAGCACAAGGTTATAGCCAGCAATAAGGGATAGACTATACAGAAACCTTTGCTCCAATCGCCAGGTTAGAATCTATCAGACTTTTAATATCATTTGTTGTTAATAAAGGTATCACTCTGTACCAGATGGATGTCAAAAGTGCATTCTTAAATGGCTATATAGATGAAGAGGTATATGTGCACCAACCTCCTGGTTTTGAGAGTTCCAAAAATCCATAATATGTTTTTAAACTAAAGAAGTCACTCTATGGTCTGAAACAAGCTCCTAGAGCTTGGTATGAAAGACTAAGTAACTTCCTGTTAGAAAAGAAATTCACCAGAGGGAAAGTGGACACAACCTTGTTCTGTAAGATAGTTAAGAATGACATGTTAGTATGTCAGGTTTATGTTGATGACATCATATTTGGATCTACTAAACCCTCTATGGGAAGAGAGTTTGCTAAATGTATGCAGGCAGAGTTTGAGATGAGCCTAATGGGGGAACTCAAAATCTTTCTACGCATTCAGATAAATCAAACTCCAGAAGGAACTTACATTCATCAGAGCAAATATGTCATAGAACTTCTGAAGAAATTTGATCTCTCAGAATGTAAGCCCTCAAAGATTCCAATGCATCCCACGTGCATTCTGGAAAAGGAAGAGGTAAATAAAAAGGTAGAACAGAAAGTCTACAAAGGTATGATTGGTTCTCTTCTCTATATGAAGGCTTAAAGGCCTAATATTCTATTCAGTGTTTGCATTTGTGCTAGATTCCAATCAGATCCTAGAGAATCTCACTTAACAGCAGTTAAGCGAATTTTCAAGTATCTGAAAGGTACTGCTAATCTGGGTTTGTTTTATAGAAAATCAAATGATTACAGCTTAGTAGGATATTGTGATGCTGACTTTGCTGGAGACAAAGTAGAACGTAAAAACACTTCTGGAAGCTGCCAGTTTCTGGGAGAAAATCTGATCTCATGGTCCAGCAAAAGACAATCCACAATAGCACTATCAACAACAGAAGCTGAATACATAGCAGCTGCTGGATGTAGTACGCAAATGCTCTAGATGAAAAGTCAACTTGAAGACTTCAATATATTTGAGAGTAACATTCCTATCCTCTGTGACAATACTTCTGCTATTTGTCTCAGTAAAAATCCTATTTTGCATTCTAGGGCTAAGCATATAGAAATAAAACATCATTTTATTAGGGACTATATTCAGAAAGGGATTCTTAACTTAAAATTCATTGACACAGACCATCAATGGGCTGATGTCTTTATAAAACCTCTTTCTGAAGATATGTTTAACTTCATTCTGAAACATCTCAGCATGAAGCTTCTCCCATAATAAAGTAAGTATTTATCATTATACCTTGAAATTTGCTAAGTGCTTGAACCAAAGACTTTATCCACAGATGCTTTTAGCTTGATCAATAATCTTTGCCTTATTGTCAAAATGGTTTGTCTTCATCAAAACAAAAGTGCATTTGAGAAGCTTGATTTTACATTCTCCCCCTTTTTGATGATGACAAACGATCTTGCTTGATGCGTTGTAATTTCCGGAAAGAAGCTTCTCCCCTTAAGATGCATAACTCCCCCTTTGTATGAGAAGGTTGGAATCCTTTGAATTTGTTCATCTTGGTTGAAGAGTGCCTTAGAAATTTAAGACAGGAAATATACAAGCATAAAGTGCCACATCCTTCTCCCCTTTTGACATTATCAAAAAGAAGGGAAAGATGCAATAAAAATGGATAATAATAAAACAACATTGAAAAAACTTAATCAATCATGAATCACAAATAGTCATAGACATAGTCATAGTAACATAACAATTACAAAGAAATCTGAACAAAAACAAACAAAACGTAGCATAACTGAACAGGGACATAACAGAAAAAACAGTAGAAATAACAAAGTTGGACAGAACTTTATGGTTGATTCATGTCATGGTTGTTATAGAACCAGGATCCTCAATTGGGAAATTGTTGTTGTAGAGGAGGTTTTGTGTAATGTTATGGAGGTGCAGCGGGATTATTAGGGTCATATGGAGGTATGTGAAGGTGAGAGTAAAGGTAGGAAAATTGTTGATTCACATCTGTGCGAAAGTCATTAATCTGGTTCGTTGTGGAGTCGTTGATAGCATTCCATTGGTTGCTGATATGGGTGTTGAGTGTAGCAAATTGTTGAGTCATGAAGTTAATTACATCTTGGTTACTTGGACCAACGGGAGCAGGTTGAGGAGGTACAACTTCACCACCTTCAACTTCTTGATCGTTTCCTTCATCACCAACCACATCTTCACCAATGTAAGTTATAGTTTTCGTTTCCGGATTATAGTGAACACCCATTCTTGAATCAACATTTATGATTGAAATCTTATGCACATTTGGATCCATATTAACTCTTTCAAAACCAGCAAAATCAACTCCAAATTCTTCCATAATTAATGTAACAAAGTAAGCATATGGTACAAATTTTGAATTTGCATCAACCCTCAACATATGAACCATTATGAGCCTTGCCCAATTAACACTTATACCTCTCTTTCTTGCGTAGATCAGCTGCATTTCCAAATCAGTCACGGTGCAGTGATTTCCAGCTCGCAGAAACATAATATAGACCATGAAATAATGAAATAGTCGATCGTCTATAAAAAATTTACCTGCACTCCATGAGTATCTAGATGGAATCACTCCTCCTAGACCACGAATTCTTTTAGCACGGAATTTAGCTTCACTCAATCTACCAATGCTGTAATAAAATTCCTTTTTCCTGTAATCATCCCATGCTTCGTTTTCAGGATCGTACAAAGAGCTTCCAGTATAGGGAATATGTATAATCTCACCAACAATCTCAGGGGTTAGAGAGATTCTTGTACCCAACACATATGTAACCATCTTGCCTTTGTGAGGAGTCAAATTGCTGAAGAATACTCTTACCAGATTCGGATAGTATGGACCAAATGATGAAATTAGTGGTTCCAGTCCATGTGCAGTTAAATCATTCTGAAAAGAAAAACATTCCTGAGGGAAAGATGATAGCATACCATATTTTGGAGTGGACACTATCTTTCTTTGAAATTCCTTTTTAAATCTTGCTTCTTGATCTTCAATGAGAGTTGAGATTAATGGATTCTCTACAGAAGATGAAGCAACTTTCTTCTTCCCTTTCTCTGTAGCTGACACCTTTCTTTTTTGCCTTGATGCCATGGGTAAGGTGTTTTTAGGGTTTGGAAGGTTTTAGGTTTTGAGAGGAAGATGTTTGATGAGCTGAAATTTGGATATGATTTGTGAGTAATTAGAAATGAGTGGGTTGTATTATATATAATGAAGTTTAATTTACTTTTCAATAATAGAGGTGAGCTTGGGAATATGAGAGAGGGAGAGAGAGAGAGAGAGAGAGAGAGAGAGAGAGAGAGAGAGAGAGAGAGAGGAATTCTGACCAACAAATATTTTTGTCATAAAAGCATGTTACAGTGGGTGCAATCAATTTGCATAAAGATGAAATCGATTTGCATACAAAACAGAAGCAAAAGAAAACTGAAACGCACAGTGTGCAATCGATTTGCACTATGGTGCAATCGATTTGCACTGAAACAGAAAGGTCAAAAATAAAAACATACAGTGAGCAATCGATTTACACTATTGTGCAATTGATTTGCATCAACCAAAAATGACCAAAAACATATTTTTATTAAACTTAAACACCACTTAACATATATATTCACATATAACAAGGTTAAAACAAGTATATAAAAGCATAAAAAGGATATAAAGAACCTTATATGTCGTGTTCATCAAGAATGCCAAGTTCTCGTTGAATCTTGTAAAACGGTTCTCTTGCCAAAGGTTTAGTGAAGATATCGGCAAGTTGATTATGAGTATCTACAAATGTGACCTCGACATATCCTTGAAGTACATGATCACGAAGGAAATGATGTCGTATATCTATGTGTTTGGTTCTTGAATGCATGACCGGATTCTTTGTAATGTTTATTGCACTTGTATTGTCGCACTGTAGAGGAATGCATCCTAGATCGAGTCCATAGTCATGAAGTTGTTGCTTGAGCCCAAATATTTGAGTGCAACTACTACCCGCTGCAATATATTCTGCTCCGGCCGTGCTAAGAGCAACGCATGCTTATTTCTTGTAGGCCTATGATACTAATGCATTTCCAAGGATGTGACAAGTACCACTTGTGCTTTTTCTATCAGTTTTACAACCTGCATAATCCGCGTCAGAATAACCAACTAAATTACAAACACTACCTTTAGGATACCATAATCCAACATTTGTTGTTCCTTTGAGATACTTCATGATCCGTTTCACCGCCATGAGATGAGATTCCTTTGTATTTGCTTGAAAGCGAACATATAGACAAACACTAAACATTATGTCAGGACGGCTTGCCGTCAGATATAATAAGGAGCCAATCATACCTCGATATTTTGTAATGTCAATGGAAACACCTGATTCATCTTGATCAACATATGTACCGGAACCCATTGGTGTAGATGTTGCCTTATAGTTATCCATGTCAAATCTTTTCAATAGTTCCTTGCAATACTTGGATTGGTTGATGAAGATTCTATCCTTTAATTGCTTGATTTTAAGCCCAAGAAAATAATTCATTTTACCCATCATGGACATCTCAAATTCTCCTTGCATCATTGCTGAAAATTCTTCACACATTTCTTTGTTTGAAGAGCCGAAAATGATATCGTCAACATAGACTTAAACTAGCAAAGTGTCACCTTTGATTTTCTTGATAAACAGTGTCTTGTCAACTTTACCATTTTCAAAACCTTTTCCGAATAGGAAGTTACTTAGTCGATCATACCATGCCCTTGGTGCTTGTTTCAAACCATAGAGAGCTTTTCTCAATTTAAATACATGAGATGGATTCTTGAAATCTTCTAACCCCGGGGGTTGCTTAACGTAGACTTTCATTGATATATCCATTCAAGAATGCGCTTTTGACATCCATTTGGAAAATCTGAAAATTTAATGAGCAAGCATAGGCAAGTAAAAGACGAATAGCTTCTAACCTTGCAACCGGAGTGAAAGTTTCTTCAAAATTTATTCCTTCTTCTTGATTGTAGCCTTGTTATACCAACCTTTCTTTATTCCGAACAATTATTCCATTTTCGTCAAGTTTGTTTTTAAACACCCATCTTGTTCCAATGATGTGTTTGTTGCTTGGCCTAGGGACAAGTTCCCAAACTTGATTCCTTTCAAATTGATTTAACTCTTCTTGCATAGCAATAATCCATTGGTCATCTCCTAAGGCTTCATCAACTTTGGAAGGTTCAGTTTGAGAGACAAACGCCATGTTTAGACAAGCATATTTTAGATTTAGTCTTGTTGTCACACCTTGACTTATATCACCAATTACTTTATCGATAGGATGATCTCTATGATTTCTCCATTCTTTTAGTAGATTATTGAAATTTGATTCTTGTTGGGGTGATTCTTCTTGTTGAATTGGTTGATCTTTGGAAGTATTTTCTTGAGGACCTTCTAGTATTTCATCATCATCATCATTACAAACAATATTATCCTCCTTGGAGGGGTTAGATTCATCAAAAGATACATGAATTGAATCTTCAATTGTTAAAGTTCTTTTGTTATAAATTCTATATGCCTTACTAGAAAGAGAGTAGCCAAGAAAAATACCTTCATCGGATTTTTCATCAAACTTACCAAGGTTATCTTTGTCGTTGTTTAAGACAAAGCATTTGCAACCTAAAATGTGAAAGAAAGCAATGTTTGGTTTCCTCCTTTGAAAAGTTCATATGGAGTTTTCTTTAAGATCAGTCTTATGTTAACTCTATTGCTAACAAAACATGTCGTGCTCACCGTATCCGCCCAAAAATATTTTGGAAGATTTGAATCACTAAGCATCATTCTTGCAAGCTCTACAAGATACCTATTCTTTCTTTCCACCACTCCATTTTGTTGAGGAGTCCTTAGTGCCGAGAAGTTGTGAGATATTCCATATTCTCCATAAAATTCTTCAAATAGAGCATTTTGAAATTCTCTGCCATGATCACTTCTTATGGAGGAAATTCTTAGAGACTTCTCATTTTGAATTTGTTTAGCATACTTCTTGAATGACTTGAATGCATCACTTTTCTGCACTAAAAAGAATGTCCAAGTATATTTAGAGAAATCGTCAACAATAACCAAAGCATATACATTACCTCTGAAACTTCTTATTCTTGATGGACCAAATAAATCCATATGCAACAATTGTAGTGGCCTTGTAGTAGACACCACATTCTTATATTTGAAAGTTGATTTTGTTTGTTTCACTTTTTGACAAGAATCACAAAGTCTATCTTTGACAAAATTTCTCTTAGGCAACCCAATGACAAGATCATGCTTGATTAGTTTATTCAAGTGTTCCATGTGAATATGAGCAATTATTTTGTGCCACAGCCATGAATCATCGTTGTTAGCCATGAGAAATTTTACCTTCAAAGATGGATCATCAAGGGAAATCATTAATATATTATTGATTCTTTTATCTTTAAGTATAACCTCGTGTGTGACTTCATCTTCTATCAAGCATTCATTTTTGGTGAACTTGATCTTTAAGCCTTTGTCACAAAGTTGGCTAATACTAAGAAGATTGTGCTTTAGTCCTTCAACATAAAGAACATCTTCAATGGATGTGAAAGGTGGAGCACCAACTTTTCCTTTGCCAAGAATTCTTCCCTTATTATTGTCTCCATAAGTGACAAAACCCTTGGCCTTTAGAACTAGATTTGAAAATTGGTTTAAGTCTCCCGTCATATGCTTTGAACAACCACTATCAAGATACCAAAGATTGCATGTGGTATTCAAGCATACCTACAAAACAAATTAGGTTTTTTTAGGTACCCAAGTTGCTTTGGGTCCTTCATAATTAGTATCTTTCTTTACTCACACATAATGCCCACTTGCCACACTAAAGTTTCTAACATAGCAAGCATTAGGTGTATGGCCTTTAATACCACAATAAAAACAAGTAGGTTCAAAGTTACTTCTATATCTATAAGGATAAGATTTCTTCTTAGGAAATGTTTTATTTTTAGGATAGTGATGAACCATTTTAGGTTTGTTCACTTTCTCTTTGGATGATTGATCACCAGCCTTAACAAAGATAGTTTTATTAGAACTTGGTTTTGAAAACTTTGAATATCTAAGTCCACTTTTATCATTGGAATATCTTTGTTGGATAAGAACACCTTCCAATCCAATTTGACCTTTTCATATCTTTCAATAACTCTTTTTAATTGGACAATTTGGAAAGCGAGTGATTCACAATTTTTGCATACAAAATTTTGTTTTTGTTCATCACTTAATTTTTGTTTTTCTTCTTTGAAATCTTTTCCATAGTTTCACATTTTTCTTCTAAAGATGAAATTTGTTTCTTTTGAGATGAAATAGTTTTATACAGAATTTTGAATTCATTTAATAGTTCATCTATAGCACCTTGTGCATCACTATCAAAAAGAGAAAATTCATTACTAACCTCATCATTTTCATTATCGGAATAGTGTGAGGCCATCGATGCTAGATTTTCACTTTCATCACTATCGGAATTGAACGAAGAACTTATTTCATTATCCTCTCATGCAACATAGGCCTTTTTGTTCTTAAACTCCTTTTTGCTTTTGTAGCCACCTTTCTTGGAGAGTTTTGGACAATCCGGCTTGATATGACCTTGCTTACCACATTCATAACATGTGACTTCTTGTGTTGATGTGGAAGCTTCCCTTTTCTTAAATTGTTTCTTTCTTTTTTCATGAGAAAGGGATTTGTCATTTCTACCGAAAAAACTTACCAAGCCTTTTAACAAGAAGCATGAAATTTTCATCTTCTTCTGGATTGTCTTCCTTTTCAACTTCCTCGGAATCAATCTTTAAGGCAATATTCTTGGATTTCTTCTCTTGATTTTCATGCTTTTCAAGTCTTCCGAGTTCCATTTCATATTCTTGAAGTTTTCCAAACAGCGTTGTGGAAGTCATTGAGGAGAGACTTTTCTTTTTTGAAATTTTCATTACCTTTGGTTGCCATTCCCTAATTAAGGACCTAAGTACTTTCAGATTTAGTTCATCACTCATCAAAGTCTTACCAAGAGCACTTAGATGATTTGTAAAGTGCACAAATCTCTTTTACAAGTCAAGGATGGTTTCTCCGGGATGCATTCGAAATAATTTGTATTCTTGACTCAAAGTATTTAGTCTTGATCTTTTAACTTCAACAGTTCCTTCATGAGTTTGTACCAAGGTATCCCATATTTCTTTCGTTGTTTTGCATGTCGATACACAGAAGAATTCATCCATGCTAAGTGCACCTTGAAGAAGATTTATTGCCTTTTTATCATAGAGAACCTTCTTCTTATCATCTTCGTCCCATGCAGCTTTAGGCTTTGATGAGCCAGCACCATTGATTACCGTTATAGGAATAAATGGACCATTCTCGATGGAATCCCATATTTTTTCTCCTTGTGCTTCTAGATATGCCTTCATGCATATTTTCCAGAAGTCAAAATATTCACCACAAAATAGAGGAGGCTTGTTGTTACTACCACCATCTCTGAAAACTGGATTTTGATTTGCGAAAGCCATTCTGGATCTTTTAGGAACAGGTTACCTATAACCTGCTCTAATGCCAATTGTAAGTACGAAGTGCGCCTAAGAGGGGGGTGAATTAGGTAATTTAAAATTTTTTTCTGGTTTTAGTGATGATAGATATTATTTTTCTGGTTTATGGTGAGTTTATGAAAGAGTAAAGTGCGGAAAAATAAAGAGACACAAGCGATATATCCCGGTTCCCCTCACAGTCCGAGAGTACTTCAGTCCCCTTTCAACATGAAAGAGATTTCCTTATTGTGGCAAACTTAAACAAGAACTACCCAAAACCAAGAACAGTCCTCTTGGACCAAGAACAATCCTCTTGGATTTTCAATATGTTAACAATGAGAAAAATCCTCTCAAAGTGACTTTACTTGTATCCAACAATCCTGGAAAAACAAGATTTACAAAACCACTTGAACTTATTTTCAACAATCTTGAAAAATAAGCAAGTATATAGCAATATTTGATTTGAGTGAGTTTGAGTAGCAATGATCACTTTGAGTGATTTTATCAATGAATTGATCTTCTCTTCCAATGATAATAGTATACAATGACTCAATATATATAATGCTCAAAGTTTTCTGGTTGACAATATGTGAAAGTGTGCAGAAAACTTGTGTATGAAAATGTATAACAGCTTGAGTTTGATTTTTGAAAATTCAGAAAATATGATTGGAAGAGGTACTTAAAATGATTTTGAAAATGAGTATTTGTATGTTTATAGTACCCTTTTGAAACAGCATAAAATTCTGCAAGTGAATCATGAACAATTTCCAAGATTGAGTGAAAGGTTTTCATGAATTGGTGTTATGAACAGGCATGAGTAAAGCTGTTGTTTTTCAAAATTGTTCAGCATGCAATCGATTGCACCCTTGTGTAAATCGATTGCACGGGGTTTTAACAACTAGAAATTCAAATATTTTAATTGAGCAATTGATTGCACAAGTGTGTAAATTGATTGCACTTGAAGTCAGTAGCAAAAATTGATTGAGAGCAATCGATTGCACAAACATGCAAATCGATTGCATTTAGAAACAGTAGCAAATGTTTTGAAAAATTGAAGTATGCAATCGATTGCACCCAAGTAAAAATTGAATTTTTGCTTAGAAAAACTTGAGTAAAGGTTTGGACAATATAAAATATTTCTTTTGACCATTGAGCATCTATGTCTTAAGTTCAAAGTAAGTATTTATCATTATACCTTGAAATTTGCTAAGTGCTTGAACCAAAGACTTTATCCACAGATGTTTTTAGCTTGATTAATAATCTTTGCCTTCTTGTCAAAATAGTTTGTCTTCATCAAAACAAAAGTGCATTTGAGAAGCTTGATTTTACATGAAATTGACTTCATAGCCATTGTCACATAGTTGACTAATGCTTAGTAATTTATGTTTCAATCCTTCAACATATTATACATTATTTATAACATGAATACCATTCTTACCTATGGAACCTATACCTTTGATCTCTGGTTTGTCATTGTTTCCAAAGGTTACATATCCTCCTTCTTTGTTTTTGAGAGTTGTGAAGTTTTCTTTATCTCCAGACATATGTCTTGAGCATCCAATGTCCAAGTACCAAGGCTTTTTATTGAGAGTTATAAGACATTCCTGCATAGTATATTAGTAGTATCTTAGGTACCCATAATTCTTTAGGTCTTTGGTTGTTCGAATTAATAACCACATAATTCTCAGATAATTTTTTTTTCTTTTTGAAATAACAATTTGATTCTAAATGATTTATTTTCTTACAATGACAACATCTTTGGTTAATGAACCCTTTTTCTTTTGAAATATATTTATCCTTATCATGTAATTTGATTATGTTTTTATGAGGAAGGAAGAATTTTCATACATCATTTAATTTTCGGACTGTTTGAATCCTAAGCCAGCTTTATCTAATACACCAGACTGAAAATCCATAACTTTTTGAAAGCTTTCAGTGGACTTAACAAAGGTGATTATATCTTTGGTTAACATTTCAACTTTGTTTTCAAGATTTTCAATCTCCTTTTTTTGATTATGTGAAGGTCTGAGTTTTTCATTTAAAATTTTATGGTGTAGTGATAGATTTGAGATAATCCTTTTGTAGTTCTCTAATGGTTTCTAATTGATTCAAATTTGATTTTATAAGATCTTCTTTTTCAGTTTTGAGAGTAAAAATTTGCTCTTTTTTAAATAAGCATTTTTGAGTTAATTTTTTTTAATCTTCTAATAAGTTGTCAAACATTACTCTTGTTTCTTTACAAGTATAGCAAGAGTTTGATGTATTTACCTCTTTAAAATTTGAGTTGGTCATTAGACATAAATTAGCTTCTTCATCCTCAGCTTCAGCACCTGAATTCTCGGAATCATCCATTGAAGCCAACA
Source organism: Vicia faba (assembly GCA_948472305.1). Taxonomy (NCBI): domain Eukaryota; kingdom Viridiplantae; phylum Streptophyta; class Magnoliopsida; order Fabales; family Fabaceae; genus Vicia; species Vicia faba. The sequence continues at coordinate 1,299,433,313 of OX451740.1, read as the reverse complement.
TTGATTTCTTTTTGGATGGAAAGTTCCTTTGAGTTCTTTGAAGACATTCATCAATCTTGAAGTGCCCGAGTTTATTGCAGCCATAGCAAGTGATTTTACTTTTATCAACCTCAATTTTTTATGGTCTTTCCTAGGTTGAAATGAACTTCTGTTTTGGATTCTCTTTAGTATAATTTGTTGAATTCTTCTTGAGATTAAGGCCAGATCATTTTCGTCATCAAACTCTAATTCTAAATCTTCTTCATTTAAACTTTGTGAGGATGAGGCTTCGGTTTGAGCTTCAGATTTCCGTGAGGTTTTGAGAGCTATCATTTTTCCTTTCCTTTGTGGTTTATCCTCATTCACAATTCCTTCATGAGCACGAAAAGGTCCTATAAATTTACTCAATTTATATTATCATTTTCTTCTTTTGTCCAGGTTGACTGAATTTTTAGAATCGATGGTGCAGTTTCTGTTGCAGTAGTCATATGTGTATAATTTCCATTTTCTACTACAGTCCACATGTTGTTGTCTTGAGAGAGTAGAAATAATATCATCTTTCTTTTCCAGTAGTAGTAGTCTGAGCCATTAAAGTATGGAGGTCTGTGTGAAGATCCCCCTTCCGCTATAAATTTTGTTTCAGCCATTCCTGTTAAGATCATCTTACTTTAACAATGCTAAGTGTTTCTTTATATTTAGATCCTGAAGCTCTGATTCCAATTGATGTAAAAAGTATTGTCACAATAAGGGGGGTTGGATTGTGCCCTTTTTAAAATTATATTTTATAGTGAAGTTATAAAAATTGTGGATGACAAGACTGTATTATGAGTATAAGATTAATGAATTATGTTATAGCTACCAGGATTAGTTAGAACGATTAATAATATGTGAGTGCGTGTTTAATTATGTGGCATAGATCAAATGCAGTAAAGATATTATAGAATAAACACAAATAACTTATTATGGTTCGCCAACTTGGTTATTCTAGTCCTCACACCTAGTGAGATTATCCTTTATAGATTCTCCTTGCAATATCTTTTATTTCTATATATTCTTAGTCTCACTAGGCTTACACTTCTGAATGATATTTCTTTCACTGAGCTTACAAGAGTGTTTGGTTTGTGTATACGTTATTTGCTAATACTACAAGCTTTGAGTACTCACTATGTGACTGAGGATAAGATAAGAACCGTAGCGCTTATAATATGATTACAACAAGCTTTTCTAGCTCACTATTTCACAGTGAGGATGTTATGAAAATTTAAAGGTATATGATGCTTTTGATTAATAATGTTTTTGGTTTTATGGTTTTGCGTGTATATGTTGAAAGAAACATAAGTTGCCTTTTTTATGGAAGAGCAAATATATTTGTTGAAATATTTGTCAAGTATGTTCTTAGTCTTTCTTCATAATTACGAACTGGTCCAGAGGATATGAATTGACATTTTAGATGTCCTTTAGAATATCTTGACAAATACTGGGGAGTAATTTTCATTTATGTACGGTACTTGTGGATACATGTAATTTACTATTCTTGAATAATGTGTAACCTCGTATAACTCTTATCCTCAGATAACTCTTATCCTCAGATGTTTCTTATCCTTGAGTGCAGCTTATCCTCTAAAAAGTTTGTGAGTCTTCAAGTTGTGTGAAGCCTTTGTTTGAGAATGTCTTGCCAAGAATTTTGATGACACGGTAGTTGACTTTATTTAAAGTAGATTGTATTAGAGTTTCTTTATCAAATTAGTTTGTTAGATTCAAAACCAGAATATGCTTCAACATGCTAGGCCCCATCTACAGGTGCGTTAGGCGCATAATATGGGTAGGTGGCATGACCAGATGCAATTACTTTATAGTGAAGAAATGTTTTGCTCGCTAGTCGAAGGGGTGGTGCCTTGGGCGAGCAAAAGCAGTCAAGGACACGTAGAAGGCATGAAAGCATTGCTTGCTGAATAAAAAAAGTTGGCTAGTCAGGGTGTCAGAGTAGGGTAGGAGTGTTGGGTGAGAAGACGCTGCGCCCAGCGAGTCTCATAATTTTGCCTATAAATAGAAGTTTTTCAATTCAATGTAAATAGAGTTTTGATGGATCAGAGGAGTATATAATTAATTTGAATAAGTTCACTCTTGTCTACAATAGAAGAATAAGAAAGGAGGTCTGAAAGGCAAAAGCGTTGCTCTAGTGACAGCACAAATCACTTTTTCGAATCCGGGAGCCCAGAGTTACCCATTGTTACTCTAACCATGAGAAAGCATAGCTAAAATCTCTATTGTTAGAGTTAGATGTAGTCATTATATTCATGTATTAAATAGGTCATGACGTTCTATGTAAATCTACTCATGATGTACTATTGGTTTTTTACAACCTAAAACTTATTTGTATGGTGTGACCTGGCATCAAAAGGTGTCTGTCATTGAGAAATTCTTAGTTGGACACAAACACAAATTTAAATTGCTTGGACAGGCTAACATAAATGGAAAAAATAAAAGAAAAACAATTGAGTCAATTCATCTAATACCATTTGATTAATTTTTCCTTTTAATTTATATATTGATGAGAGTGTGCCTAAACCATACTTATTTGGGATTGTGCCCAAGTAAGTATTTATTGTTTGTCATTACTAAATCCAAGATAAATCGTCTATTGAGCACTAAGCCTAGACATAGGTATAGGCTCAATATCCACATGTATTGTAGCATGATCGGTGTGGAGTCTCGCTACTTTGCGAACTTAATGTTTCGTGTTGGTTAATAGTAGCGTATATCATTTTATTAGGTAACACTCTATCTTACGGTGTGGAGACCGAAAGGAGATATGAATGAGGGTAACAAGTGGTAGTATTATACATTAAGTATAGAATCATATTACTAACCTAAGGATGTGCATGATAGATACGTAATGATGAAATCTATCCCTTGCAAGCATTCTTACTGTTAACACCGAAATCTTCAACTTTACTTTCTATCATTTACTTTTTGTCATTTACTTTTCTCCATCACAACAAACACAAAATTCCTTTCTTACTTTGAATAATAAATCATTACTACTCTATCTTTACAACCATTGATCTTCATGAATACGATAATATAAAACTTACTTTTACTGCTAACACAACATATAATTATCTATTATTATTTTGTACTCTCTGGAGTTTTTTTCTCTCATTTTTAATTATATTAAAAATATATATTGTTTATTTGATGGGATTAAAAATATATGTTGTTATTTTTCATAAAATGAAAATTGTTAAACTATCATTAATTTATTAAAAAAAAAACATAATTAATATAAAAAAATGCATTACCAAAAAAACATATTAAACTGTTTAATAATTATTGATTATAATTTAATAAAGTCTCCTTATAAATCGTGCATGTGCTAACGGACGTCTAATACTTTCAAAAATATAGATAGTTATGGGTATAATTTAAGTAAGCTATTATAATACACATCTATATCTGAGTTTCTACTCGCATAAATACTGACTTTTATATTTGTACATGTATTTTATGAATACCTAAATATCCATATACGTATTTGTTATCTATAATTTTAGTAAAAATAAATTGATAAATTAAAAATATAATATTATTTTAAAATTTTAACAACATGAACAAAAATTTTAAATTTTTATTATTGAGTTATGAAACGGTGAAACACTTTTAGCAAAATGCGTCATAGTTTAATTGTAAAGTTTTTTTTTATTACAGTAATGTATTTTTTTAAATGTGATAGATATAATGTTATAAACTCATAAAATCATGAAAAAATCCAATAAAAGTTCACAAATTTTTCGAAAATTCAACAAACACATTATTTTTTAAAAACATAAAAAATCACAGAGTATTATTATAAAAATCTCCCTCGTGTAAGGGTGTCAAATTCAACTTCGAGGTGGCAGGAAGATTTTCAAAAATTTCCTGTGAGATTTTTGTTTTCATTCTTCAAATTTATTTTGATTTTGATTTTTGAAGCTACATTGCAATTCGTTTATTTTCAGTGAAGCTTTAATACTCAACAAAAAATTGCGACCCTCCAAATCAAAAGTTACAAGTTGTTCATCCTAACCGAGTTTAGGCCAGGCCATGGAAAAACTGATAATGGAGAAACGATAAAACTTTTTTTTGTCAAAAGAATTTATAATAAATTCTTTAAAACTCTTGAATTTCACCCTCTTGCCAAAAATAGCTTAAAATCTAATTTGACGTGATACATGGATGATGAAACTCAGCCAAACTTTAGAGGATACCATAATGTTCTTCAACTATAAAACATTTTATATTTGTAAGAACTAAGAATCTTGATATCAGTTGAATTGGATCAAACTCAATATTCATACTAATTTAAAATTTTATTTTAAATTATGTCAAATTCTTACTTTAATTTTATCCTCAACCGAATCAAACAAATATTGTTATTAATTTGATTGATTTGGATTTACAAAATATAAGCAAAAAATAATTTTAAATGAAAAAATAGTTTACTTAAGAAATTTGTCACACATAAATATAAATATTGCGTTTAAAAGCATACACTAAATATTGAAAATGGATTGATTCGGATTAAACCAATACGATTGGATTGAGCATTTTACGAGTTCGCAAGTTGACCATATCCATAAACACCAATGGCAATGGTAGCAATACACAGCTAAAAGAAGAAAAATGAGTTTTTCTCATATGAAGGCCGGAAATTGGAAATGTAATCTACAAATAAAGTGATCATAGGCCAATGGGACTAGATCATTAAAATAAACTTTAAAAAAACATCTAAATTTCTCGTTACTTGTATAGCAAGCATACTCAATGATATCTATTTAATTTAATTCGACTTGAGGCTAATCACTTGGCAAAAATGACCTCACTTTACACGGACAATTGGTATAAGCAACAAAACTCCCATGTCTGTCACTCTACCTGCACCCATCCAAAATACATTCATTCCATTGTGAGCCTGGGAAGTTTTCCGATTTCGCAGGTTCAATGGAGGAGGACTCAAAGGTGACCCAACTCTACAATTTCTCTGCAAAGGACCACTCATCCGATCTAGGGCGTTGATATTTTTTCATATACTGCATTATATCAGTGAGCTCTATCAGTGATGCAAAGTAAAACTGGTTTTGTACGATTATATTTCAACTTACATAAATGATGTCAGAAGGGAGCTTCTAGTGATTCATCCCAAACTTCTGCACTTCCATTAGAAACATCCTCTACATCTTCTTCCATTGAAAGCCTAATATATTCTCTGTGAGCAAACCGATCCCACTCTGTCAATGTAGGATTCTCGCGTTCCTATTCAAACATGACATAACTAATCAACAATGATGACTCAATAGTTATATAAACTTTTATTGAACACTCATGTACCTGGCGAATCAAAAATGGGTCCCGAGATTCAAAGGCCATGAACTTATTTAGATTGAACAGGATATTGAAAATGCTTCCAGAGAGTTTACCGCCTTTCAGGTCACGCAGAGTGATATAGCTTTCGTTCTACAGAATGAACAATTTTAATTTTAAATTTAGGAAAAAAAGATGTCATGTAAAAGTTACAGGAATAATACGAAATCAACCAAATGATAAACTTTTTAACTGCTCGGTAAAAGGAAGATTGAAAAACAAACCTCACATCTAACCATGTCAATTATTTGACACAGTATGTCTTCAAAAAGAACGGGTTCTTGTGCCATGCACTCCATTCGATGCAGTTGCTCCTCATAGAAAAATTGCAGTTCATTCCTTGTCAGAACCCCATTTCCATCCAAATCAACACACTTAAACCTAATCATGACATGTCAGAGTTAAAGTCAACCGCTAATAAGCATCAACAGGGTCAATTTTCTAATGTTTCCCTAAGACCCTGTCTGCAGGAATTGGCAGAGTTTGGATGTGTTTAGAACTGTTTAATCCAAAACAGCTATTTAAAGAACAACATATTTGGTAGATTACTTTACTATGCAAATATGAGGAAAGTTATTTTTTTTCCTTTTTGGTTTTTGTATTTAAGTAGTTAAGAACAAGGAAACAACTCAAGTATTAGCAACTAATCTGGTGACATCTTAATAGAGCGGACCAAGTGACAAATGAATCGGAAAAATGAATGGGAAACAAAATACCAATACTCAAGACTTGGCTCAGATGTTTTGTCCTCTTCTGATAGTATGAAATAAACAAAATCTTCATATCCCATCTTTCCCTCAACTTTACTTGTAAACTTTCTTGGAACCTGATAATAGAGTCCAAATACGAGTCATCAACAAATGATCTTATAAATCATATAAAAAAAAGTGGTAAGTTCATCAACCTGAGAAAATATTCTATCGACAATTCGATAGGTAAGTGCATGATTGCCATATCTAATAAGATTCTCCTTGTCTATCAAGAAATCATGATCAGTATCCAGCTCCCAAAACTTGCAGTATATAACATAAAAGTGCTCATACGAGAAGTATCTACAGATAAATATGAGTATATAAGTATATTTAGTTCCTTTGAAAAACGAAACCAATGTCATTTATCAAAGTGCATGGTAATGGCCTTTTCAAACGATATATCTACCTCAAAACTTTGTTGATGTCTTCTTCTTCATCAGCATGCTGCATTGCATCAATTATATTTCCACGCTTCAGCTCCCTCAGGGTAAGACGGCCATTTCCTGATCTATTGATGAAGTAATATATTCTATATATCACGGTTTCAGCTGGGCCATTGGAAAAGCAAGTACATGAGAGCATGACACCACCGACAAAGAGGTGAGACTGGTATTGAGTGTGAAAAGTGTAAAGATGATTAACAAATGGTGTTAACAGAAAATGGGTTGGATAATATTGTTGTCGACAAATCGATAAAAAAAAACATACACAAATGATACGGAGACAGAAACCATTATTAGGATCACGTTAATAAAAAGGATAAGTCAGTGAAGCAAGCATAGCAATAACCAAGACGGAAAACAAACCATATCTCTCTTGAAACTCAGGTGTGCTCTGCAGGAACTCCAGCCCAGGATGAGTTGCCAAAAGCTCGCGCAGTATAGGTTTAAAATCATCCTATAGTGAAGTATAATATAGTTCTCAAAAAGGATGGATGTAGTTATAATATTAAAGCCAAAAAGATCAATAAATTTGACCCTAAAAAGGTAATTCATTTAGAATTAAATGGAAACTGAACAAATGGCATGTTTGATGCATTTCGTTAGGTCATAACTCGTGACGGAGTGTAATGTTCAAGGGAGGAGAAATATATGAAATGAAAAGCAGAAACGGAAACAAACCTGAGTAAGATAATTGAACTGTGGTTGCTTCAAAATTGTGAATATTTGGGTCGCTATATCCATCGTCAGCATGTTGCCAGTAATCCAATAATCAATAAATGCGTTCCTGCAGGATATTACATCAAAGGATAAAGCATACGTAATAAGAAATAATAACTACAGCGAACAAGATCATTAAATTGTAATTCTTATGTTTTTGTGAAAAGGTGATTAATATATCTTGTAAATTGGAAAGGGTCTTACAGAAATGGACTGGGAAAATTTTGCAGGACGGAGATAGTAATGGTTTCATTTTTTTTTCTTTAATGCTTTTTTCACTATTAAATGATAATGGTTTCCTTTACCAAACTGCCGAAATGTCAAATGAGGATCTTTTCAAGAGATCCGAATTCAACATTTACAAAATTATGAATTCTTAAAAGTTTTGCCACTAAAGATTCAATATTAAATTTAAGATGTTAAATATTCCTGAGTCACGCGCCCATATAACTTCAATATGAATATGTCTACTTTCAAGCAATTTTTAAATCAGGGATAGCGGCGTAATATAATCCTAAAAGCACTTTTCCTTTCTGAATAATCCGTAGTACTATTTAGTAACAGTATTAACACACAACAATTGTTATGGCATTCCAGGCTGTCAGCATCTAGAGATAACTAGTGTTGTTAAATAGCGGATTATAGCATAGTGAAATTTGAACAAATCACTTTTGTTCCACAATAAGCTTTTTAGTACAATATTTTGTCAACTAGTGATTGACAATGCACTGTTGTGTAGTGGAATTTGAACAAACCGCTATGTTCCACATCCCTCAGTTGACAACACTAGAGACAACAACCTATTAACCATCCAAACAGCAAAATCCAAGAACTACCGTTCATATTCATGGAATGAAGAAATATGCAAGTTGTGTTACAAAAGTTTAAAGTACAAACCTTGTCACAATACCAGCTCCATTTTCGATCTTTCTGTAAAGAGATGAGGAAAGAAAAGATGGTAGCTTGCATACTTCCTTGGTAACTGACTTGAATTCTGACATACCATAGAAAAATGAAAATCAGAACTGAGCTATTATTAACTCTTTTGTATGTTACAAAGTGAACATTAGACAAATAATCACTTTTGTCTCATGGAAACATTAAAAATAAGTTAATTTTAGTCAAAATCAGGAGGTCACGTGATTGCTTAAACAGCTGGAGTGTGCTGCTAATTGGAGGCTATAACCCATTTATGAGCAATATCTCACCATGTATCTGCAGCCCATGCGAGTGATCCGAGAATAAATGGTCAACTCTAAGCAAGCATTGTTCTTTCAGCTCGTTGGGCGGAGGACGCCCATTTTGAAAGTAGAACTGCAAGCACACAACTACTTGTTACAAGCATGAACATAGAACGAAAACAGGGTGAGAATCAACAAACGTATCTGATAAGCCTCACCTGGGGTATAACTTCTTTAACTGGCTCACTAACAACTTTAAAAGAAGAACCCAAATTAGAAGGGCCTCTCTGTTTCACTATGCGAGGGGAGCCAGATGAACTTCTTGGTGAAAGAGGTGGTGCAGTGCCAGCGGGAAACATAGAAGGCAAAGAATTGCTAGAAGCATTTGGACTTGAACAACCCGGGACATTTAACGGAACACCGGACTTTACATCATTTAGCAAGGATGTTGCCTACACAAAAGAGCCAATTAGACACAAATAGAATTTTTTTTTAAAATGCACGCGTGATATCCATAGAGAGGCTCAACAAAAAACATTAACGGTATAAGGAAACTCATCAATAAAAAATTAAAAGACATCTACTTGATAACCAATATCTCATTCGCCCGCTCTAAGTATCATCGATACATCATTCATATGGCTTGGAAGAGTAGGCAGCAGGAATTTAATAGTAGAGACAGATTGAGAGTGACACATAACCGTTCAAATTCATTTCATGTTGTCAAGTAGCAGCTCTAGCATAGCAGAATAACAAACCAATATTGTTCCACAATACATGATTTAGCTATGAAGCACAGACACCCAGAACACGATTCCAACACTGGTAATAATTTGAGAAAATATACAAATTAAACATAATCACAAATGTCGGTGCAGGCGTCCATACGGACACGGACACGCTTTTTTTCAGAGGTGTTAGTGCAACATTATTTAGCATAAAGTGTTGGCAAATAGTGGAGTCTATAGCAACACTATTGCGTACAGATTTTAAACATGCTGCTATTTTCCGCAATTTGCAATCGACAACATTGATTACTTCTTAAATATGATGATGAGGATATCTAGGAAATCAACTGAATTCTCACTTCTAATGAGGTAGATACACAGAATCCAACGACGATGACAAACTTTTATTGACATAGTAATAACAATAATGAACATCTCACACAAATCTTGTGGATTTTACTACTCCTATTCACTTAAGACAAATAATTACTGATTATTAATGCATCATTATCCAACCATAACTTAAGGTTAATGATTATGAATTATTAATTCATTATTATCTAACCCTAACTGTTCCTTTCAAATTTCAATTAATAAATAATCAATAACAATCTCGGAAAATCAAAATGAAAAGCTACATGTAAACAAACAACAACATCTATAACAAAAACATACCAAACGATTGCTTTCCGGAAGCGAAAGCCACTGCTGATAAAGCGTCTCGACGAAGGTGAAATTAGACTTGAGTCCGATAGTAGACACCTCCGGGAGCTGCAACAACTCAACATCCAATGATGCCACATCGCCAACAACCTCCATTCTCATAAAGAAGAAAAAAAATGTATCTCTAATCAACCAATCAAACCGAAGAAAGATCAAAACACAGATGCAGATTAGCTGTTTGAATAAAAACCGCGTGATTCTACGTCGGAAAGGAATAAATGCGCTTGTTATTACAGCTGTGAATGAATTCAGTAGAACCCTAGATCTTTTCAAATCAACGAATTTAAGATCAATTCTGAATTTAGATCGGTAAAAAATGAAAAAGCATGATCATGATGAAGAAGGATTGGGATGGAGAAAGGAATGGGAATGGATGAGTTTAGGGGAAATTTTTGCAGAGATCCACACGATTTTGGAGGGAGAAAAACAAATAATAGTGGATTAGACTGAAAAAATTACAAACACTGAAATTTATTTATTTTTATTTTTTATTTTGACTAAACTTATGTATTTTAATGATAAAATGCTAAAGTTTTTTTTGGTCAAGTCTAAAAAGATATCTTTAAACAAAAAAAAAAGTTTATTTATTTATTTATTTTGACCAAACTTGTGTACTTTAATCCTAAAACTATTATTTTAAAATGTGTATTATTTATTTTGACTAAACATGTGTATTTTAATCCTAAAACTATATTCAGTCCAAAAAAATCCCAAAACTATTATTATAAAATGTGTATTTGATTTACTTTTTTAATTTAAAAGATTTTGTTCAACATTTTATTATTTGTAATTTGTACTTTGCCCTTAAAATATTTCATCTCACTTAAATATATATTATATTTTGGATATGATTGTTTTAGTTTTTCTAAAAATGATTTTTGCATTGTTACATTTTTATGTTTAAAAATATTTTTTTAAAATGTGTATTTATTTATTTTGTTGACTAAACTTATGTATTTTAATGATAAAATGATTCTTTTTGCTAAAATTATTATTTTTAATGTTTTTTTGATAAAAAAATTTTAAGTTAAAAGGTTTTTTTCAATATTTTGTGGCGGTAGAAATGTTGAGACTAAGTCATTGGATTGACTTAACTCGCGCAGATCAAATAAAAAATATCGCCACCGTGCTTTATGTTTCCAAAGGAAATGGGAAAAGAGTGAATAAATTCAAAAGAGAGGGGAGAGAATCTAGGTACGGAGGTTGGTTATGCAAAACGAAAGTAACACGGTTAAAGGAACACGATCAGTAATAGGTAAATCAAATAAGTAAGAATACTCCTCCAATGTGAGCATCAGTTGATAATCAGGGAAAGTAAAAAAACATTGGCACAGCGGATCATAGAACTGAACCAATGTAGAAAGAATACCTTCCTTCATCTTGAGCTTCATAAGAGGCACGATGGATCTATACTTCTTCCGAAAATTTATAGAGCTCTCAATCTCAGGAATCAAACTCATCAGTTCCTCTATCTTAGGATCCTTGAAAATGTACTTCTGAGTCTTTCTTTTTCTAAAATCTATGGTCAAAAAGTATCTGAGTTATTTGCAAAATTCAACTTTAAGTTCCTTGAGTCAACTATTTTAAAGAATGCTCATGGGTGCATGAATGCATGATGCAACACTCACACATAAAATCACAAATATGGGGGATTCATAGGTTTGACGTCACGAGCATGAAGTCAAGGGTACTACCCACAAGGTATGAACTAATAGTTTATCACCTGCCGAATAAGGTTCTAAAAGGTTCCCAGAGTCTACATCCTCCCTTCAGATATTGTCAATGTCCTGATTAACCCGGTAATCGGCAATATTCTCAGGAAAAACTCGTTCGAGTGTAGTATCGTGTGACAACCACTTCTGAATTACCCCGTTATAATTTTCGCACTACACCTAAAAGGCTAAGACGAGTTAGGGGTTCTACGGTCCTCAGCTTCAGTAGGCTCCCAGGTCAAAAGCAGCGCGTCTTCCCGATTGCTCGATAAACGATACTACAATCAAAGGGGCTTCCACTGAGTGGGGGATCCCATGTCTCCTTTTTTGGGATTCCTTCCTCAAAGTTAACATGACTATATCATTTGTCCTATCTTAAGTTTTCCCACAACCGGGTAGAGGACTTATGAGTAATCACCAAGCATTCTGAAAACCAAGAAAATCCAGACAAACATATATATAACACATAATATACAACAAATAAAAGCACACACAAATAAATAAAGATAGGCTCAACCCACTTAGAGATGGACCAGCATTTGGTCAATCTTTTCCCAGTGAAGTCGTCAGTTTTCTATGGCGGTAGAAATGTTGAGACTAAGTCATTGGATTGACTTAACTCACACAGATCAAATAAAAAATATCACCACCGCGCTTTATTATTTCCAGAGGAAATGAGAAAAGAGCGAATAAACCCAAAAGAGAGGGAAAGAGAATCTAGGTATGGGGGTTGGTTATGCAAAGGGAAGGTATTAGCATCCTAAACATCTACGGTACTCCGCATGAACCTCTTTTAAAATTTGTGTATTTTGGCTATATGTGTTGTATACAAAAATAGATGGTAGAGATGAGAAAAAGAAGTTTTTTTTTATACAATTTTTGCACCCTCCGCGGTTGTGAACCTTTAGTGCCTACGTACCGCCTTTCGTATAATAGGGGATCAGGGTACTCGTAGTTCACATCAAAAGTTTAAAAACACATGTGTGTTGGTTAATTTTAAGAGAAGTGACATCATCGTCATATCTGAGTGGAAAACATACTTACTACCCACAATCATGAGAAAGGAGAATTTGCATCATCTCAAAGTGGAGGATGTAGCTTGGAATTTAAAATCAACAAAGCCTTACTCAACACCCAAGTGTAAAATATCTCACTTCACTACATATCCTAGAAGTATAGTAGCTCGCATCATTACAAGAATCAACAAGAGTTTAATCTTTTGAGGAAAAAGTTTTAAAGTAAAATGCCAAAGTGGCAAAAATGGTTTGAATGAGGTTGATTGACTTTTAGTCTTCTCACAAAAAATTTCAAAGTATGATTAAGTTGGTTAAGAAAATATTTTTTGAAAATGCATGGACCTAAGTCCAAGTTTATTATGAAAGCGGTTCAAGTTAGAAAACAAGAAGAGCTTTGAAAAGGAGGGAGAATATTTTTGAAATTAAGGATGATGAGAGGAGATGAAGGGACTATCCTAAAGCATAAGGTAAAAGTTAATGAAAAGAACGATCTAACCAACAAGAAGCCAACACTTGACATAAGAAGTCAGTGTATAATTCTCATCCTTTGGATTGAAACCAAGCAAACAAAAATACTAAGCCTCTAAGAAATACCAAGCTTTAGATAAATTAAGTCTTCACAAAAATTGGACAGAGTAACACCTGTATACAGAAGAATTCTCAATCACAGACAAAGTACATAATCAGAATAACCTGCACATAAAGAAAATCAATCCAATGTCTTGGGGTAAACCCCAAGAATTCTAGAAAAAATAACAACGGAATCACAAGGTCCCAAGGGTATCAAGGCTTCTAATCCTAAGTCCAAGAGGTCCACAACTCCATAATGCCAAGGATAGTAACCAAATAGTCCAAGTAACTTTAATGCTTTTAATATTCAAGTTGATTATTAAGTGTCTTCAAAAAGAAAATAAAATCTCATGTGAGCAAAATAAAGAAGACATAAAGATAAATTCTTAAGTGAGCAAAGATAAAATGACATAAAGATAAATGCTCAAGTGAGCAAAGATAAAAATGACATGGAATATAAATGCTAAAATAAATGGTACATAAAAGTAAAGACATAAAATAAAAAGCATAAAGTAAAAACACAAAGTAAAGTCAATTGTTAGTAAATTAGAAGATAGAGGTTAGTTGAATGACCATCTTGAAACTTATATTTGAAAACTCATTAGAAGATTGATAAAATCAAAGTTTCTCAACAACAAGTTTCATTTGCTTTTTTTCAAGTATATCATTCATTTCAAGCACTCAAGGTAACCACATATGACCAACAATGTTCAAAAGATTCACTTAGACCAAAGTTTATGAAGCTCATTAGAGGATTGATAAGATTAAAGCCTCCTAACAATGAACTTTAAAACTATTGGATCAAAGGTTTCAAATTAAATATCCTTGGACTTGCAAGCATAGATTTGGGCCACGAATGATCTTTTTCGAATCGGGACAAATTTAGCGTTATGTTAAACAATCGTAAGTGTAATTATATAGAAGTCACACCTATTTTGAGATCGCTCAATAGCAATCTATGTATTACATGTTAGAGAAATGATATGTAGATTATTCTCAAACTTGTAGCACAAGTAAGAACGGGATAAGATGAAGAGGGGATATATGTATCAGATGAAGTTAGGGTTTTAAATATCATCAATATCATTCATCCATTTTGGTGGATTTGGTTTTTAAACCTATCAACATCCAAGATCTAATGAGATTGAGGAACTTATCCCAAAATAACATCCAAATCAGGACCAAACAATATTTAATAAAACAATATTTAAGAGATTAATAAAAGGGAAATAATTGATAAAAATACACAAATTATATTAAAACACCAAATAAAAATCCCAAAAACTAGTCAGTGGTCAAACACGGGTAAACAAGTGCTGACAAAAAAATTTAGAATTTTTTAAATTTTAAAAAATAAGCAAAATAAACCAAAATTTGTGAAAAATAGAAGAATCTGAAATACAAATGAGATAAGGTCACCAATATTTGTCAAGAGGTCATTGGATCCTTCCATAATCTTTTCATTGTTTAAAAATCAAGAAAAGTATTTTTAAACAATTAAAACAAATTAAATAAAGTGAAAAAACATTAAAAAAAATATCAAATCACAAAATAAAATTGTGAAAAAATAAAAATCAGAAATAGAAAAATCAAAAGTATTTTTTAAAAAAATCAGAATTTTTGAAGTTGAAATGATTTTTTATGAATTTTTGAAGTTTAAAACAATTAAATCAAAAATCAGAATATAAAAATAATGTCAAAATAATATGGACCATGTGATCATAGTCAAAACGCATTAGTAAACAGATCCAAAGGACCTAGCGCACTGTGCTTGATACGGACCTTAGTGAGAAACACACAAAATCAATTAAATTCAGGCCAATCAAAATAAAGCAATTATTGCGCTATCATTGGTTGAAGAACGACACATAGGTCGTATTCAACCTCCAGACCTCTACGTGTTGGGTACTTATAAGATTCTTCAAACAAAATCTTTAGAAGCTCAAACTGGTATCATTGGATTCATCTCTTTCAGACGATCCTAACCTTATCCTCGCGAAAAATTTCTTTAAACCACAGCTCAGTCGATTTGAGAAAAACCAAAAGAAAACAATTGGA
This sequence comes from Vicia faba, assembly GCA_948472305.1. Taxonomy (NCBI): domain Eukaryota; kingdom Viridiplantae; phylum Streptophyta; class Magnoliopsida; order Fabales; family Fabaceae; genus Vicia; species Vicia faba. The sequence goes on along the minus strand of OX451740.1, from coordinate 1,299,418,034 downwards.
AGGAGATTTGAAAATTCATGAGAAAAATTCACTTCCAGTTAAAAACTAATTATGCGATCAGTATCAGAGTGATGAGAGCTACATTGTAGCAACAAATTTGGAGAGAATTGATGGAGGAATCTACCTATTGAAGTTTGAATTCAGAGCTCTGAAACCTGACTTGGCTATCACGATTCAGGGCACCTCAAGGCTTAGTTCTTCTTCTGTTAGCTTCAGTGAAGTTCAAGGATGAAGAATCAACAAAGAAATTGGATTGAGAGATTCTTTAGAATTGAATTCGAAGTTGCAGAATTATGAGTTATGGAGGGAGTTCAACAGAGGTTCTTTGGCTTTCTAAAGCTTGTAAAATGAAGTAGAGGAGGTCTCTATTTATAGGTTAATGTGATGCCATGCTGAGAGAGGGTGAATGATAAGTAATTGAGTGAAATCGTGTGTACCCTGATCATGACAAAAGTGTGACTAGAAAGTTGTCAAAACTCAGCTAATTCTTGTGTTTCAATCCTTAATTCAGCCTTAGCAACTTGGTTAAACATGTTTAAGTGGAAAGCGCACACGAAATTGGTGATTAGAGGTCACATTGTAGAAATCAAATTCTGACTTTAAGAGAAAACTTTAGTTCCAATGTACTAACTTTGCAGTCATGGTGCAAGCAACTCAGGGACCTTTATAAGATGATTCTTGAATCATTTGAAAGATCTCACCGCAAGCTTCTCATTATTCCAAGAAAGACATCATTTGGTTGTTTGAGCGAAAATTTATGATCAATTAAAATCGTGAAAAACACACGGATTTTTTACTTAGAAATATTTCTAAGTGTTGAACTTCAAAATGACCTATAATGTTCTTCAAAATTAAATGACTTTCCATTCAAAATTTGGTCTTAATATCTGAAGATGACATGAAGTAAACCTCTTGAATTTAATTGTGAAATTTAAATCACTCAAAAATCATAAAAATTGAAATAGTTATGATATTTGGAAGATGATGAGCAAATTTGGGGGAAATCACAAAAGACCTATAGTCTTTTCAATTCTTCAACAACTTTCCAAGCAACTTCAAGTCTTGCACATAAAAACAAAGTTGTTGTGGAAATCTCAAAGATTATTGTGGGAAAATAATGGGCTCAAGGTGATAAAAATTGACCAAGTTATGATCATTTGAAGTCAAACCCTAAGATTCAAAGGCTCTTCAAGTAGACTTATAATCTTTCTCAACTTTTAGTGATCTTCCATTAAAAATTAGCCATAGACTTCTGAAGAGATATTGTTAAGGACCCTTTAAAGAGAATCATGACTTTATAACCACTCAAAAATCTCAAAAAATGAGCAATATATGGTCCTTAGAAGTCAACAAACCCTAACTCAGAGAGTGTCAAAATAACTTGAAACCCCTTTCAACTTTTGATGGTTTTTCTTGCACAATTGGATCTTGTCATGTGAAGAGAGGTTATTGTTGATGATGATAAGAATACATATAAAAAAGAACCAACTCCAAATGTTGAAAATTAAGAGAGTTATGCACTTGTAATCACTGATTTTAGTATTTGCTTAATTAGGTTAAACTTGTTGAACCAACCGTAAATCTCTTGGACTTTTTTGGCAAAATAAATCATGATGAATCATAAGAGGAATTGAAATGTTGTTCTCTTGAAGAACACTCAAAGATGGAGCTTAAGTCTCAATGAAGCTTGTTAAAGAAGGCATGAAAATAAACACATGAACCTGTGAATCTTCTTGATGAATTGCATCACCAACTTTGAGGAGATCTTGACTTAAATAAAGTGAGAAAGCTCATTGAACCACAAATCTTTGATGTTATGGACATGACCTTTAAGATTGAACTCTTGCAATCCATTAGAGAATCATTTGATTGAGAATCACTCCTCAAACCCTAGATTAGATGGTGAGATGGATGTAATTGTGATCACCTACAATATGAACATTCAAATGAACATATATACATATATTGATGTTAGTTAAAATAACACATGTACAAGATACACAATTCAAGGTGCTTGATAATCCCTCAAGAGCAAACTTAAAGATAGGATAAAGAGAGAAACAACTCTAATGTGTGTCTTGATGCATTATGACATGAGATGATGAAAATCTTAGGGGCAAAAATTGGGGTATAACATATTTTATCATTTGTAATTTGTATTTTGCCCTTAAAATATTGCATCTCACTTAAATATATTATATTTTGGCCAAATATAAAAATATTTTTAAAAAATGTTTTTTTATTTATTTTGAACAAACTTGTGACTATTGTTTTAAAATGTGTATTATTTATTTTGATAAATACTTGTGTATTTTAATCCTAAAATTATTATTTTAAAATGTCTATTTGATTTATTTTGTTAATTTAAAAGATTTTGTTCAATATTTTATTATTTGTAAGTTGTACTTTACTTAAATATATTATATTTTAGATACATTTGTTTGAGTTTTTTTTAAAATTATATTGTTGTATTTTAATATTTAAAATAATTTTATTAAAAAAATAAAAATAAAAAAGTAAATAAAAATTAGTTTAAATAATTATTTTTGAAATATGTTATTTATAATGGCAAAATATTTATTTTGGTCTCTTAACTATACTTTTGGATCAAATTGGTCCCTTAATTTTTTTTTGTCACTTTTGTCCCTTAACTTTCAAAATGTTTCATTTTAGTCCTTTTTACCTAATTAGTGACAGATTTAACGACCAATTTCAAAGTTTTTCCGTCACTAATTAGACAAAAAGACTAAAATAAAACTTTTTAAAAATTAAAAGACCAAAGTGACACGAAAAAAAATTAAGGTACTAATCTAAATCTAAAGGTATAGTTAAAGAACTAAAATAAGTATTTTGTCTATTATAATTTTTTTTATACTAAAATTTCAAAAATCATTTAAATTTGACCAAACTTGTGTATTTTTTTTTTGGAAAACTGATATATTTATATATACATCCCAAAAACAGTACAAGCTCCAGGCGACCCATAGGGTCCAGCCCACAAAACTGCCAGAAAGAAAATCAAAAACCTACCAATCTATCCCACTGTAAGAATTAGCTGAGCAACATGCTCTTGTAGCTTTTTCTTCTTCCAGCACCTGTTAACTATCCTATCTATAATATTACCCTCTATGCTATTTTTAATCTTACTAGCATTTTTTTCCTCACTATACACATGTTGATTTCTCAAGGTCCAGCAACCATGTAAAGTTTCAGCAAAAGCAGTTTTCAAAACTCTGTCGCGGCAGGATTTCCCTTTATTGTTTGCAATCATCCACTCCATCTCCTCATCCCAGCATTTGGGCCTACGGTATACGTTACACCAGTGCAAGACTCTTTGCCAGATACCACGCATAACATGGCACTCAAAAAATAGGTGCTGGATGTTCTCCTTTTCGCTGCAGAACTCACATTTTCCCTCTTTTATCAAACCAAATTTATAAAGACGGTTCTTTATTGCTAACCTCTTGTTATACGCCAATCTCATGTTGAACAGAGCTCTTGGGGATGCTTCGTTATCAAACAACAACTTCCTCCAATTAACACTTGGCACTGGATCCAATAAATCATAGTATATTCTCCTGACTGTAAACTTGTGGTCAACCTGCGCCTGATGCTAGTATTTGATGGAGTTCAGCCCAGACCTGGCCTTTAAGATGCTATTCAGAATCCACGAACATGACGCTTTGATGGGCACCCTTAAAGTTTCCTCGCCTTTCATGTAGTAGGCATGTATGTAGCCACTTCACCCAAAGGGTATCTTGCTTGTTACTCAAGTTCCACAACAGCTTTAACATACAAGCCCTGTTCCAGGTTATAAAATCTAGTACGTTTAGCCCTCCACTATTTTTTGGTTGGCACAATCTTTTCCAGGCAATGGGGGATTTTCTGCTGACCCCTCCCTTCCCTGTCCAAAGGAATGTTCTGCATATTGCTTTTAATTTGTTCAGAGTTTGCTTAGGTAGGGGCAACACCTACAGCCAGAAGTTTATGGTGCTGAACACCACACTGTTGATGAGTTGGACTCTACCTGCATAGCTTAGTAAATGGGAGCTCCAATGGTTGATTTTTGCTGCAATTTTATCAACCAATATCAAGCAGTGGTTTGTTGACAGCTTCCTACTTGTCAGAGGAATGCCCAGGTACCTGAAAGGAAAAAAACCAAGACTAAAACCAGTTATGTCAGCAATGTTTTCAATGGTTCTCCTGTCCATCCCCCCACAGAACAGTTTGCATTTTGTAGGGTTTACCACCAAGCCTGTCTGTCTTGAGAACTCTTGGAATTTATCCATAATCAGCTGCACAGAGATTTCATCCCCTCTAGTGAACAACAGAAGGTCATCTGCAAAACTCAAGTCAATGATGCTCATCTTTTCGCACTTGCTATGAAAATTGAAGTTAGGGACACTGCCTAGCTCTAACACCTTCCTATGTAGGTACTCCATAACTATTACAAAAATCAAAGGGGATATAGGGTCTCCTTGCCTTAATCCTCTTTTTGTTGTCAAACTAGTCGTGAGCTTTCCATTAATGCTGAACTGGTAGCTGACAGTGGTTATAGCCTGCATAATCCAGCCCACGAATTTCCTGGGGAATCCCATCTCCATCAAGATGCTTTTCACTGCAGTCCATTCAACAGAATCATATGCTTTCTGGATATCCATTTGGAGCACGCATCTAGGAGTACCATCCTTCCTCGTATAGCCTCTGACTAATTTGTACGCTAGTAGAATGTGGTCGTGTATCTTCTGGCCAGGGACAAACGCAGCTTGGTTCTTGCAGATTATATGTTGCAGGACCTTGCTCATTCTCGCAGCCATCACCTTTGAGATGATCTTGTACAAAGTAGTGCAGCAGGAGATGGGTCTATAGTCTTTGATGTGTTTAGCATTTTCTTGTTTGGGAACCAATGTAACCAAGGTTTTGTTAAATCTATGGTCTAACCTGCCTTCATTGAAAAAACCATGCACCTCCTTGATAACATCTTCTTTCACAGTGCTCCATGAAGCTTTAAAGAATTTTGAGCCATAACCATCAACTCCAGGGGCTTTAAGGTCGTCAATACTAGTGAGGGCTCTCCAAATTTCCTTTTCAGTCACATCTTGAACCAAACCCACTCTTTGCTCCATCGTTAGTTGCTTCCCTTTCCTAAGCGTGTCAATATCAATCCCTGTTATTTTCTCATTGGATCTCCCCAGCAGTTTGTCATAGAAATGCAGAACTTCCCTAGATATCTCATCCTGGCAGGTTGCCCTACTACCATCCTCTCGTTGTAGACTAGAAATAATGCTTTTTTTTTGTTTACTCTTTAGAGAAGCATGAAAAAAAGAGTTGTTTCCATCCCCCAGACTAATCCAAGCAATTTTAGACCTTTGCTTTAGAAGGTGTTCCTCCATTTCATTTAGGTGGATGAGCTTTTCACTGTTGTTCTTTTACTGCAATATCAGGGTGCCATTAAACTTATCCTTTGCCAGATTCTGTTGTATTTCCTTCAGTTGCGCCCTAGCTTCCACAATTTGGGACTTAATCCCAATTAGAGGTCTGCTAATCTTCATTATTACCTGTTGCATCAGTTTCAGTTTACTCCATAGGTTCCTTTCCCCATGCCAAGATTTAGAGACTGTATCATGGTAGCCCTCCAAATCAGTGACCCTATTCATAAATTTGAAACTATAATTTCTGCTCATATTGTGGTTATCATTCTGCAAGCACAGTAGGGCATGATCTGAGATGCCTGGTTCCAAAATGTGTAAGCTAACCTGCTGATTTTCCTGGAACCAAGCTGAATTAGCAAGGACCCTGTCTATCCGCGAATATATAGCCCCTTTCTCATGTTTGTTGAACCAGGTAAATCTCTCCCCGTTATTCTTCATCTCAAAGAGATTTTGTTCCTGCATCATCTGCCTCAAATCCTTATATTCATATCCTCTGACTTCTCTACCTCCCAGTCTATCTTGGGCCCCCAACACATTATTAAAATCCCCCATCATGATCCAAGGCCCTTTTATGCTTTTACCTAACTTGTCCATGTCTATCCAGAGTTTCCTCCTTTCCTCGAGACTGTTTGAGGCATAGACTGCAGTGAGCCAGCTAATGAATTTTCCATCACAGTCATATAGCCCACAAAAAAGAAATTGGGCTGAGCAATGAATCTTATGCACAGTTATCTTCCTAGCATTCCATAACACCCAGATTCTACCATTATCATGTTTTTCATAGTTGTCTATCACCTGCCACTGATTACCCAAAACCTGCCTGTATTTACCAGCATTCTTTGCCTTTACCCGGGTTTCCACCAGAATAGCAATCCTGGGCTGGAGTCTTGAGAGACGGGCGCCTATCTCTCTACTCCTGGCTCCTTTGTTTAGCCCCCTAATATTCCATGACACTATCATGGCACCCCTTCAGTGGTACCATTTCTGTCATTCGAAACTTCCATGGTCTCAGAGTCGAAATTGCAAAGGATTGGACTAGGCGTACCTGTTAAGGCAGTTTTCCCCTTAACACGATTCTTTCTCTCCACTGTTGTCCATGGCTGTTCTTTTTCAGGAGACACGATCCCTTGCCTATCTTGCTTCAGTTGGTCCTGCTTCTTGTGATCATCTTTTCCCTTGTTGCTACCAGATCCTTCACCCTGATCTAGCCCATTCTGCTTTGGCTGCCATCTCCTCTCAATCCTCGTTTCCCTTTCACACACATGCCCTATTTTTTGGCACTTTTCACAGAATTGTGGCCTCCATTCATACTCCACCTTTTGTTGTCTTCTATTTCCATGGTTATCACGTATTGTAATTTCTTCACAGAGTTTCTGAGTAACATCCACCTCTACTAAAATCCTGGCATAGGTGACTCGTAGTTTTGCTGTTGTGCATTCATCGGTAAATAAGGGGTTTCCCACTACGCTCCCTATTTTCCCCAGGCTTGTTTCACCCCAGAAAGACAAAGGTAAATTAGGAAACTTTATCCAAATTGGTACAGTCCTAAGCATGTCTCGCTCCATTGAGAAATCTTGTCTCCATTCCATAATCACCATTGGCAAGTTGTGGAATGTGTAAGGTCCTCTCATCAGAACTTGCTCCCTCTCTTTCTCTGTTTTGAATTTCAGTATGAAATAGCCTTCGTCATTATAGAACATTTTCGGCATCGTCACGAAGTTCCAAAACTTGTGTATTTTAATTAAACAAAGATTTTTGTTTGGTTTTGACTAAAACTATTATTTTAAAAATTATATTTAAAAAAAACAAATCAAATTTATGATTATTCCAAAAAAATTATATTTAATTTGTCGTGCTAGATCCTCGCGACCGCCTTATTTTTATTGTTTTTGTTTTAATCAAATATATGATTATTCTAAAAAAAAATTGTATTTGATTTATTTTTTTAATTCAAAAGTTTTTTTCAACATTTTATTGTTTGTAAGTTGTACGTTGCTCCAAAAATATTTCATCTAACTTAAATATATTATATTTTGGATATGTTTGTTTTAACTTTTTTTTTAAATGATTTTTGTATTGTTATAGTTTTATGTTTAGAAATATTTTATAAAGAAATTAACAAATAAAAAAAATTTAAATAATATTTTTTTTAAATATTTATTTTTAAAATATTATTTTATGTATTTAATATTTTTATTATAATATATTTTAGATATCAAAATTTTAAAAAATCACTTAAATTTAGAACTATTTCAAATAGTATTTTATACAAATCCTTTTTGAGATGATTTTTAAAAAAAAATTGTGATTTTACCTATATTTTAATCTTCAATAACGTATATTTATATTACATGATTTTAAAAATAATCTTTTAATTTATAAAAATAAATTTAAAAAACTTTTAATATTTTAAAATTCATTTTTAAAAATACAAAGAAAAAATGTATTTTTAAAATTAAAATTTGGACAAGGACAAATGCATGCGTATTAGGAATGAAGTTATATATCGTCATCTATACGTGGTTTTAATATATACTTTTGTGTTAATTTTATATATGTGCAATTAATTTTATGTAAAATTAAAATTAGGACGAGACATGTCATTTGTCATTACTTCCTTGAGAACCGATTAATACACATTTAGTCAACTTTACTTCTATATATGGTTTTAATATTTCTTTTTGTTCTTAATCGGGTGTCTCTGCCACAATGATTAATTCCTCAAGTTGTGTGAGACCATAAAAGGCAACAAACTTTTCTAAGAGATTTAATAGTATTGCATACTCAACATTTGATTCGAACTCATAGTCTTTGGCTAAGATGGAAGATATTTTTGTCATCTCGTTCAAGTATTATTGGATATATGTGATTTTAATATGTTTCCTGGAATGTATATAAATTTATTTGTTTTTTAGGATTTTGTACTTGCTAAAAAAGTACAATGAAACACAAACCCTAGTTGTGCATGGTTGTTTGAGATTTATGATTTATAGTGTGCTTATAGATAATCCATGTAAGGATAGTGAAGAGCTCATGCATACATTCTAAGGGAATTTCCTCATCCCCATCTCCGCCTAATATTGATGCAATTGTATTGGCTTGTCCTTTGAGCTATTCCACCTAGGGTCCAGTAAATTTATCTCAGTCCACAGTCCCTCATGCACGGGATCTTAGAAATGGTGAACTTATTAACAAATATAAATTAGACCTCTATCATAGGCCTTAAAAAAATCTTCGGCGAGGTACCTGAGATGATTTACCCAAACAAAATTGGGGTGAGTCCATCGGGCAAAGCTATGGGCGAGTTCCCACAACTACGGAAAACACGTATAACGACAGTTATGAAACACATATAATGATGATTGCACGTTCGTTGTTAGATCGTGTGTGATTGTATGTATGTTGTTTATCACAACAGGCGTGTGATCGTGGTTATAAATTAGATAGTATGCTACTTATAACTACGGGTGAAGGAAATAACTATTGTGAAATAATTCGTAGGTTCTGGATTCGAATCCTAGCAACGTCATTCTTGGGTTTTATTATTTTGGATAGTGTTCTACTTATAACAACAGTTAAATTTAAAACCGCTGTGATAATATTTGTTTTCTTAATATATTTTCCAATTTTACATAATTCCCAATATTTTAACCTAAATAATTTTGAATTGTATCATACTAGAAACAATAATACACCCATTTGTGAATTGAATTAGACCAAAAATGGTATTACAATAATGAAGCAATTCACTTACGAACCAAAAATTGTATATTACATCAAAACCAAAATGAGACAAAAACAACCTACAGTGTAGACATTATTACATCAAATAATATTATCTTGTTATCTTGGTGTCTTGTCACTCGGCGTCTTGACTTTAAGCACCTATAATTTCAAATAATAATAGTTGTTAGAAAATAACATTATTGAAAATTATAACATACAATAAATTATCAATGGAGAATATAACATACTTGTTAATTTTCCCATATGCCTTCTTGATAATTGTTACGAATAACATGTACATCATCTCTATCAACTTCTTCATATGAATAGGCACTTGTGTTGCATAAGAATAAGTGGAAGGGTTATCAAAGCATTCATCATCGCTATGAGGAATGTGTTTTCCTTTGAGAACAATTGACCACCTCCTTGATAAGTCTGCATGATCTGTCACATAAAAACTTATATTGCTTGAGTAGCTATGATGAATGGCTTGATCGTATAAGTTGTCTTTCCAAGGTCGACACGTGTGAATCCTAACTCATAAGTATGTCCACCATTATTATTGGGAATCTACTTGTATTTAAATAAATGCACTTTGAAAATAACATAATCAATCTCAAAAATCTCCTCAATGACACCATAGAACACGATGGTTGCCAAAATAGGATTCTTAACTTTAGAACTAGAGAAATACATGGATTCAGCCTCAACCATAACCCTACTATCTACGATCATCTCTTGCTTTCATATAAAAGGAATAATTAGAAATATTGTATATCGTCCAAGTTATCACAGTAAACTTTGGCATGTACGACAACCATTTAATTTTCTTGGATGCACCACCATCATTAGAAATCCTCTTTTTAAACCAACTTATGAATTTCTTGTTATGTCGTGTCAACAACCATTTTTCGTTCATCCGGGGATATTTTTCTTTATAATTTTTGTGTGTTCTGCTATGTAAGGTTTAACTACACTGTGATTATTCAATATATAGAAATGTGCTTCAAGCACTACATCTGGATCCATTGACTTAACATTTAAACCTTGAGTAGTCGTACCTCAAATTTGTCAGCATCACGAGACTTTGGAATTTCAATAGACTCTGTTTTCGAAAAATAGTTTGAAAAAAACTTAACAACTTCTTCTGTGATGTACCTTTCAATAGTCAAAGTTTCTGGTAGGTGATGATTCTTTGTATATCCTTTAAATTTATTCATGTATCACTCTATACGATACTCTAATGGTGATGGGAATTTCAAAGATATAGGAAAGGATAGAACCGTTCTCATAATTAAGATAAGCATGCTTCCATAATTCTTTAACAAGATTCACGTAGATAGGTTTCTTCAGCATATTGAAGTATCTTGTCTATTGCTAATAGCAGAACACGTCTGAGATGCTGGAAACAATGTTACTTTCAAGAGAAGAAAGTTCAATTTATTTTTCGATAATAATCTCAAGAAGATCTTCATTTCCAAGAAAGGTTGGTTGAGGCATGGTGAACATATAAGAGGAAAGATCTTGATAGGAATTAGTTTATGAGAGGAAAAGATAAATATGATAAATCACTGTTGATATATATATATATATATATATATATATATATATATATATATATATATATATATATATATATATATATATATATATATATATATATATATATATATATATATATATATATATATATATATATATATATATATATATATATATATATATATTCAAGTGAGTGAAAGAGGTTGTACTAATCTGTAAGAATGACATAGATCACTATCACAGGACAAGAATTTCAAAGAAGGGGAATGGAGTGAATCAGTCTTTATAAAGACAAAGTACCATACATGTTCCAAATAAGGACTTTGAGTGAATCAACATTTAGAGGTGGTAGATCGGAAACTGATATAGCAAAATATTGAACATATTTGCTTAAATGAGAAGCTATCATCACATACATCATACGTAAAATTTTCGGCTCATTCTCAATAGAACTTACGTGTTCACATTATCCAGATAATTGATTAAAAGATTTTTCTCTTGAAAAGAGATAATTTTCCAGATCATGAGATGTTCACTTAACCAGAAAATTCACAACTTGGAGTTGCATTAACATTTGGAACGCTTCTGTTTAAAACATCTTCTAACTTGTAGAAGTATTTTTATCATAAGTTTTAATAAATTATAGATAAAAGAAAAATACCTTTGAGATTCTGAAATCTTCACCGTGATTATTTTATCTGAGTTTTCTACAATATGGTTTTGACTTTAGCTTGTCCTTGATAGAGCTTCTGATCAGCTTCATTTTGCATTTACTTTATTCAGAGTGATCTTTCAGAGATTCTGAATTATCTTCCTATTGATTCCTCTTATTTCTTTGAATATACTCATATTTACGATTTGAGAAGAATAATCTTCTTCTGAATTCTAATTTTAGACTTCTTGAGAGAAATATTCGTTAACGTCTTTAGAAATTATTCCAATACAAGTATCATCATAACTCTGAATAGTTTAAATGACAGTCTTGTTCTTGCAATGTTGACCTAACTTATTTATAGTTAGTCTTTGATAATAATTCTGATCAACCAATGAGTATTCTTTCCTCAGCAATGTATGGTCTTCTGCAAAGCCTCCTTTGATAGAGCCAATGTTTAGATCTTCTGCATGAGATCTTCTGTCTGCTTGAATAGAAAACTTTATCATGAGGTTCTTATGTATCATAAAACAACAATTTTTCTTCTTTTGAAAAGATTCCTAATGAGATCTTATAAGAAAGTCAAGGGTGGATAATCAGTTTCTTGAAATCATCTCATACTCTCAAGGAACGTAATCAAAAGCATTCAATAGATATAACTTCTTATCTAGTGAATCTTTTCTTGTTAGCTTGTTATTCAATTTTCTAATTTTAGACAGTAGTTGAAAATTGAATAACTATCACCTTAGAGTATTTCTTCACACAACATCTGGATATTTATCTGACACTGTTAGGTGTTTGATATCCATCAATAACATAATCGGGCTCTGATACCAATAGAAGGTGTGAAGAAAACACAAGAAAGAGGGGGTTTGAATTGGGTTTTCCTTTCTTGACAAACTTTCACTTCTAATCATTGTTTGTTAAACAATGCTTCTGGATATTGCTTCTAAGCAATGCTTCTAATTAAGTTATGAAAACATGAACTATTAGGCATAATAAAAAGTAAAGAACATGTGATATATACTGGTTCACTTGAGAAACCCCTAAGCTAGTTCAGCCCACCCTGCCAAGGTGATTTTGCCTTGAACTCAAGGACTTAATTCATTATAACTAATCTGATGACAATTGCACGAGCAACCGCCGATGACTAACATCCAATGACGCGTTCAGGGATTTGTTGTACCCCAAAATTTTCCCTCCCATTTTCACATAAGACATACTTCTAAAGGTCCTCAATTTCTCAAGGTTGACCAAGAATTGATCAGACATATTTGTTAGAACAAGAGTAGTTCTGATCTATCTCAGAGTTTTGATGATAACAATAAATTATATTTTAGATAATTTATACTCTGATGAACATATTTGAATGTTTCAGATAATGTTCTGACAGAAGCATTTTAATATGCTGAGCTAAAAATTATATGAAGAAGTTCTTTATTGAAAGAACCTTTTTTGTTTTAAGCGCAACTGCTGACTCTGGTAAGACAATTTATTTAAATGTATCTTCTAACATTTAGCAGGATTCCTTACTCAGAAGATTACTAGAAAGCAAGTGCTGTTCAGAAGTTATTTGAAAGCAAGCGCTGATCAAGTTCTTAGCAAGCAAAGCACTGCTTAGAAGATGAGTAAAGCATGTTCTGAATTCAATACATTGAAGCAAGTTCTGAAAGAACTTTAAAGCCAACTTGTCTTGTCAAGATTCAGGAAACATGTTCTTACATGTGCCGTTTGCTCATTAATGCAAAGACGGCTGCAAGCACTCAAGTGTCTAAGCTAGTTTCTTGGAAAATGAAATAGTGCAAGGAAACACGCAAGCATTTAATGCTCTCCACTTTGCTGAAGGCAACAACCGTCTTTTTGTTCCTACTATATATAGAAGGACATTTATTGCAAGCCAACTAACTAATCAATTTCAAAAAGAAGCAAGAAACTACGTGAAAAATTCTGGGCTCACAAACTCTTTGTTCATTAACTTTGTGCAAATTTATTCTAAGTGAAAAATCACAGTTGTGATATAGCTTGATTAAAAGCAAATTTTATTTCACTATATGTAAGATTAAACTCTTGTAATTGTTCCTTGAGAGACCAAGTTTGGTCAGATTTCTCAAGCAGACTAGGACTAGATTTAAGTCTTAGTGGTGTTAGTCACTTGTAAGATTACTTGTGCATTGTTAGTCACAACAGTTGTTGTGTGTTTGTAATCAGTTGGTTATAGTGGATTAAGTCCTTGTTGAGAAAGGCGAAATCACATTGACGGGTGGAATGGAGTAGTTTGAGTTCAAATGAACCAGGATAAAAATAACCTTGTCTTTCCATAATTGTTGAGCTTTGTTTTGAAAAGAAAAAGAGTCACTTATTCAACCCCCCTTCTAAGTGTTTTCTTACCCCTTCAATATTCTCCTCCTAAGCATTGACCTTCCAACTAGGGTTTCATTTTTCACCAATATGTGTGAGCTCCAAAGGTCTCAAATGTCTTCCATGGTCCTAATATGTCTTCAAGATTATCCATGACAAATTTCATACCTTGCACTACAAGTTTGCTCAGTCAACTGCTCAAATGCCTGAAAATCAACTGTACTTGGTCAAAAGTCAAATGTGACCCACTTGCAGTCAAACTTCAAGATTTTTGGTCAACATCAACATTTTCAAGTGATATCCATCATTTTATCAAGGTTTGATCATGATTCCTCAAGAAATGCTCCTAATTCATCAAAAGTCAAGAATTGTTAATTAGGGTTTCTATAAGAAAAGTCAACCAAACTTTGACCAAGAATAACTTTCACATACTTCATCCATTTTTCACCAACCAAAGCTCATTTTTAATAGAATACAATTCCCTACAACTTCTTTTCAACCCTCAAGTTCAAGAGGTGTACCATTTGAAAGATAAAAGCTCATACATTACAGGTTATTTTCAAAAGGTCAACAAAAGTCATTTTTTCCAAGACCATTTACATTAAGATGATTTATCCAAATGCAAAAATGGTCAACATAGAGATTGCATAGGACATCTAGGGCTTTCCAAAAAGTTCAAGATCATCATTATTGGATAAAAATTGAGTAAGTTATGGATTGCACAAGTTGGGAAATTTTCAAAGGAAAGACATGAAATCTCAATTGAGAAAATTTGTGATTTTAAGTTATTGGGCCCAACTTTTTGGAGTTCAAATATGTTCATGATGTGTACAAGGACCTCTAAATCTATCCATGCATTTTTTTTATTTTGATTTTTATTTATTTGAATTTTTATTCATTTAAATATGAATTAAATCAAATAAAAACTAAATAAAATTGCATAAAATAGTAAATATTGGTTATGGAAATATGGGCTGATGGTTTGAATTATTTTTGGCTCCAAAATTTCGTGCAAAGGAGGCTAGGTGCATTGCACCTCAAAATGGGCAAGAATTTGCATTTTTGGAACTTTTTTAATGTGTTTGATTTTGGTTGGAAAGAGGGCCGTTATGGGTGGATTCTTACCATCTTTGCTAGCCTTATTCTTCCTATATAAATACAAGACCAGAGCACAAGCAAAGGACACAGAAATTATTGCTAGAGACTTCCCACAAATTTCACAAAAAAAGCATAAAAGTTGTGAAATTCGAAACTGAGTTTTTCAGCCATCATCCATCCATACCAACTGCTTAGTCGTACTCCTAAGATTCCTAGGAACTTATTTCATCCATTCCCAAGGCTTGCAACATCTTAGATAACCGGATCCACGCATCACCGGTTGGTAAGGTTTCTTGAAACCGAAATTGCATATTCACACCATGTAAATACCTATTGCATCCATATTTGTGCTATTAACAATCATTGTGAATATTTTAACGTGTTTCATGTGAGGGCATGGGTTCGACCCCTGCCTCTTGAATTTTGTTTTTTCCTCTAATTTTACTTGCAGATCCAATGTTCACAAGCCAAGCGTATGCACCATATACTATCAGATCACCACCATCCAATCTAGATCCAGTGCTCTCAACGTGCAATCCATCATGCACCCTCAACAACCTCCCTCACTGAATCCAATAACACCTTTGGGATGACATTAACTTGGGCTCAACGAATTTCAAATCTTACACGCTCTTGTTTACTAATGCATATCTGACCCAATTGTTTTTTTTATTATTTGTTTTATTGTTTACTTTCTTTTAAATCACTTTTTTTTTATAATAACATAAAATCAAAAAAACATAAAAAATATTAGACTTAGAATTTTATAATTAATTTTAATTTTGTAAATTAATTAAATTAAATTAATTTTATTAATTTAAAATCAATTAGACTTAGATTTATTTCATTCAAATATTTTCTTAATAAAAACCCCAAAAAATAGTAGAGTTAGTTTTATTTGAATTAATTTTAATTGCTAATCATTTTTTCTTTTATTTAATTAATTAGAATCGGATTTTTCTCACTTTAATTTTAAGTATTTTCTCAATAAACACAAAAACAACAAAAAAAATTTCATTCTTAGGATTTCTTAAATGTTTCTTTATTTCGCGCGCGTTATTTACCTTCGCATCTTTTATATTCATGTAACTGCTTATGGGATGTAATAGTCTAGGTTTAAATTCCGCACTTTACTTTCTTGCATCCTTTTTATGTAACTGTCCCAAAGCATTGTAATAGCGTATGATTTAAATTCCCGCACTTTAAATTTCTGCAAAATATTAACTGTTAGTAACTAGGCTTGTATGGAAAGAATATTAACAAAACGCTAGCAAACTTAAATTCAAAGACTAAAATAACTGAACATAACACACATGCACATATACACCTCTAAGGTACGCCCACTTTGGTTGCCTTCGGAAAAGCAGTCATGTCCCTCGAGAATAGGGACACTTTAGCAAAAGACCCGTAAATCAAAAGATCATAGTCCCTCGATGACCCTACAGTTGCCTTTCGGTAAATGATCTAGTCCCTTAAACAAAATTGCTAAAGTGTCACTATATGTTGCCTTTATGATTGTACATCCCTTCGAATGTCCCTCAAACATCCAACGATAGGGCTACCTACTCACTAATAGTAGGATAACACTATCTAAAGGAAAGGAGGAAAATAACACCTTTTTCGAGTAGGTAGATAGTTGTTAGGTACTTGCTCAAGAACCATTTTTTCACACTACATTTTCAAAACCATTTCCAAGAAAATGCTTTATCAACACTCTTGAGGACTGATACAAGAGTTAGCATAAAGCAAACAAATTTTTCAAAAACACACAAACACGAAAGCAATTTTCAAAAATGAGCAAGTACCTAAGAGCCCGTGGAAAACCACATATGGAAAGGGTGCAAGCACCTTCCCTTTCCATAATCTACCCCCTTACTCAGAAACTCTCGAAAAAGGTATTTTTCTATTCTTTTCACCCTTTCCTTTGTCGGATAAAAGAAAAGTCAATGGTGACTCTTGCTTACAGCACATTTGCGAATACCAAACGCAAAACCAGTATTAAACAGTCGGTTCTACCACCTATTACAGAATTGGGGACTCTGATGGGGAATTATAAAAATTGGGGTTTACCTTAGGGTCAAGTTCATTTTTAAATTGCTTTCCTTGTTTGTTTTGATTGCTTTACTTTTAAAGGTTTGCTTGGGATACTATAGATCCTATACCCGGATATGGGGCATCTTTTTAGGTAAACAAAAATAGATCGTTGAGTGTGTACAGCATAGACTGATATGGTTGAAGCGATAGCTGTGTTAGTGTGACACTTTGGCTGGTACCAGTATCCCTTGTGTTGAATCGAGGAGAATACAGGGGCGATGTGTGGTGTTGTGAAGCACTAATGAACCTTAGAACCTTAGTTGAAAAAACTTGGCCATTAGAAAGTAGTGAGATATCCGGTGTTGTACCCCCAAATTTTCCCTCTCATTTATCAATTATTTTCTCACAAGATCTCTTTTGGTTCAAGACTGCACAAGGGTTGATCAGCTCAAGACACCTCCTTAAGCACTGATGACTGAAATTAGGGTTTGAGACTACACAAGGATAATTTAACTTTTAATGCCTCATATTACTTTCATGGATCATTTTGGACCCTCAAGTTTTCTCATGTTAAGTTTCAAGTCTTGTATCACATTTTTGCTCAATCAATTGATCAGTTGACCTAAAAGTCAATTGTATTGAGGGAAAAGTCAACTATGGTCAATTTACAGTCAAACTCCATAATTTTTTATCCATATCAATATTGTGAACTCCTATATGTGATTTGATTAAGTTTGGACCACAATTCCTCAACAAATTTGATCAGATCATTAAAAGGGCAAAATGGTCAAAATTAAGGTTTTGACTAAGGAATGGCAATTTCTGATTTTTGACCTAGAAAATGGTTAATTGGTTTGAGACATGATCTCAAGGTTTCAATTGCATCACTTTTACCTATTATGACTAAAAACTTCCCTCGGGATCAATTGATTGATAGTTGATTTTCAATCAACTGATCAAAAGTCAACTGTACACTAAAAAGTCAAACTTTGACTTTTTGGTCAAAATCAAGTGTTAAAGATCACAATTCATCAAAACATGTCAAAATATGAAACTTTTTCATCAAGAAATCAAAAAGTCAAGATTTCATTTTGAAAAGTCAAAGTTTCCAAACTTAGAAATTTTTCTAAGTGTTGAAAACTTCATATTTTTTCACAACTTTGAGCCAATTTTTCACCATGATGCAAGATGATTCAAAGGAAAATTTCAAAATGAAAGTTGTAGAACTCAATGAGATATAAAACATTTCTTTATACAACTTCTCCTATAAATTCATGGATTTCTAGTTATGATTTTTTTAATACATGTTCATGAAACTTGGAAACTTAGTGAAATTTTGCCCTAGTTTAGGCAGGATTTTGACCTAACTTCATGGAAATTTTTCACATAGTTCCAAGGGGAATTTTCAAAAGTTATTCAAATAGGTGTTGTAGAGCATATTACAAGCTTTCTAAAATGTCCAATAACTCCTTGAGATCATGTTTGAGCAAGGAGAATCGAAGGCATGAAGTTGGCATTTCATTCTTGAATTATAGGTCATTTTCATGATGAACAAGAATGCAAATCCATGCTAGGCTGCACAATCTTTGCTTTGCAGGCCTCAAAATTGTTTGGCACTATAATTAAATGTTTGCACAGTTGTTAGAGGCTTCAACTCAAGCATTAAATACATTGCCCATGCTTAATGCCATTTTGGGAAGAAAGTGTACATTGCCATTTTGGAAAAGTAGCTTTTATGCACAAAATCAGTTCTTGAGCTTTGTAGTTGTTCCTTCTGCACACACTAAGTCTATAAGATCAGAAGAAGTATGTTTAAATTTCTCAACCACCCTACCTTACCTTGAAACCATGTTTGTCCATGTTGCTCCAAACCTTTTCCTATATGTCAAGACACTCTTATGCAACTTAACACACGATTTTACAAGCTATCAAACTCCCTCAAACTCCCCAAAACCAGAAATTGCCATACAAGCACAAGAACTTGTCATTTCTGATTTTTGAATTCAATCTCCAAATCCCCTCGTGCGTTTCTTGGCCAAACCATCCAAAAAGCTTCTAATACACATATAAAAGCTATCCCAACCCCTGTTTTCAAACTGTAATACCATTTTCACCATCCTCCATTTTCAAAAATAGGGAATTGCACATTGACTTCTTCATCTTGATCCAAGAACTCTCAGCATAAAGTAAGCTTTGCAATAGCTTCCTGGAGGTTCAAGGAAGCTAACTCAATCATCAAAACACTTTGAAAACAGCTCTAACTCAAAACACAATCTCCAGCTGCAAGGTGAGTTTTCTGACTTTTCATCTCATTATTTAGGCATTGTTAGGCTTGCATTTTCAAAGACAAAATGTAGATATCATTTCCCTGAAACTGTACATATCTATAGATTTCATTTATATGGTATGAGTAGAGAGAATTTTGGACCTGAACTTTCTAGAAAATTTAGGTTAAATTTGGTACTGTTCAAAATTCATGTTTGTCTTAGATTCATAGTTTTAATGCTTTACATTTCTGGAATCGTGATGGAATTTGCCACAAGTTTCATGTTCATACTTTTCAATTTGGTTTAGAGATGAATGAGATGCAGGAGTTCAGGCAGGCATGAGGTTGAAGATGAAGTTGTCTTCAGGAAGTGTCTTAAAATATAATACAATTATAACACCGGATGTATAGCCACCCCAGTGGTAAGGCAGCGTGCTGGTAACCAGGAGGGCGTGGGTTCAACACCCAGCGCGCTGCCTTTTGCATATTTTTCTCACTTTTTTCCTTTCTCTCTTTGCAGCGCCTGGGCCCAGCTTTGGGCCTTCTTCATTTTTTGCTAACCTTCCCCCTGCATTGTTTCAGCACCCCCTGGCCCATATTCATTATTATTTTCATTTTTCTTATTTTATTTTATTCTTTTTTTCCTTATTATTATTATTATTCTTAATATTATTTTTATTGTTATTAATAAAAATCCAAAAATATTTTATTTATTATTTTTACACTTATTTAGTTTATTTATTTATAAAACTAAAAGAACAAAAACATTTTTTAATAAATTAATTTTCTTTCTTAATAATTAATATTTAGGTTTAGGTTTAACTATTATATTATTTTCTTGTAATTAAAATTAATTTAGAATTTAATTTTATTTTAATTAATTAATTTTCCATATTATTTTTATTAATTTAAAACCTTTTCATAAATAAAACCCTAAAAAAAATAATCTTTTTTTAGTTATTTTCCTTTCTTAGTTAGTTTAATTTGATTTTGTTTAATTTTCCTTAATCATTTTTTAATTAGGTCAAGATTAAACCCCTTTAATAAAAAAAACAAACAAAAACATTTCTTTTCTCATTTGCATTTGTACATTGTTATTTATTCAATTCTTGTATATTATTCAATATGGTTGTAATAATTATTTAGATTAATTTTCTTGAAATTTCTCCATTTGTAAATTTGTACACCCCCTCCCCCAATAATTTAATAACTAAGTATTTTTTATTTTCCGTAATTTAATGCTTTATATACAAATGCTAGTAAATTAGGGATTGTATAGAAAGATTAAAATCAACAAATTAGAAAACCCTAAATCAAAAACAAAACAATGCATGTAAATCAATACATTTGCACACTTACACCCTTAGGGTAAATCCACTTGTTGCCTTATGAAAATGGCCATATTATGCATGCGGGGTATCTTAGCAAAAGCAATCAAAAATACAAGATCATAGTCCCTCGATGACGCTATCAAAGTTGCCTTTAAAAAATGATCTCAGTCCCTTAAAATAAAATGCTAAGATATCTTACAATGTTGCTAATCATGGCTATACGATGACCCATGCCCGTCCCTTTACATCCAAAGATAGGGCCTCTTACCAAATCAATGGTAAGATAGAAATATCAAAGGAAAGGAAGAAATAAACATGAAAGACTTTTGAGTAGGTAGAATGTTCCTAGTTGCTTGCTCATTTTCAAACCAAAACATCCTTGCTATTTTCAAAACAAACACCTACACTTTCAAAAACATCTTTCAAACTTGAAAACATTTTCAAAAGATCAACACTTTGTATACATTCTTACGAACGAGAATCATTATAAAGTTTGCCTAAACGATGGCGCATTTTCAAAATACTTTCAAAAAACACACAAAGCATATTTTCTAACAAAAGCAAGTGATATAGCAAGCAACTAAGAGACCATAGATAACTATGGATGAAAAGGGTGATAATACCTTCCCTTTTCATAATCTACCCCCCGAACTCAAGAAAACATCTCAAAGGTCTTTCCTGTTCTTTTCAATCTTTCCTTTTGGATAAAAGAAAAGTCGGTGGCGACTCTTGCTAACTGCAACATTTATGATCAAACACAGAACAACAAAGTCAGTTCTCCCACCGCATTATAGAACTGGCGAATCTGCTGGAGACTCTTTTAAAAGTGGGGTTACCTTAGGGATATATCACATTTACTTGCTTTCATTGTTTGACTTGTATGCTTTACATTTTGGTTCTTTGTTTGGGTTTGAATCCTCTTCCCGGATTTGGGATACCTTATAGGTAAGTAGCAATACGTCGTGGAAACTATACAGGGTATACCGACATGGTCTAAGCAATAGCTATGTTAGTGTGACATATTTGTAGGTACCGGTAGCCCTTGAGTAGTCAAGGAGAATACGGGGCCGCTGAGTGATGTCATGAAGCACTAACTGACTTCTAGAACCTTTACTTGACCAACTTGGCCATTAGGACGTAGTGAGATGACCGACTTTGGTGCAGTCCGAAGTTGGTAAATACTCGATACTACACTCATTGAGGTTTGGTTTTTTGGGATATTTAGGTCGCCATTAAAGAGGCTTGTGCTAAAACAATTCCCGAGAAGGCAAACCAGTGATATTGAGCTCCCTTAGAACCCGGTTACTATTGCTAGGACAGGTTTGAGCCAACTAAAGTTCAAGAGGGTACTTACGTATGAGACTCCATGAAAGCCTAAACCTAAGGACTTGTTTGTTTTTGTTTATATATATTTACTTATACATAACATCATTAACATCATACTCATACTCACTAACCATTTCAAGGATTTTTGGGATTTATCTTTGTTCTGTTTTGTAGGACATGGATTCTATTCGCAGGAAAACCATTCAAGTCAATATCGTAAGGATCCCTCCTCAACTTAAAGAGTTAGCATCAAGGGTTCCTGAGAATTCTCCATTTACCGAAAGACATGGTCGCCTCCTAAACTTTGTTACCTCCAACACGAATGAAGATATGATGAAGGTGCTCTTCCAATTCTTTGATCCTCTACACCATTGCTTCATATTTCCCGATTATCAACTTGTGCCAACTTTGGAGGAATTCTCCCAACTCTTGAGGATTCTCATTCTCAATCAAATACCTTTCAACGGTACAGAAAGAGATCCAAAACCAGAAGAGATTTCTCAAGCCCCACACTTGCAACAATCTGATGTCACAACTAATTAGGAAACAAGGAGTGGTGTCAAAGGTTTCTTAGCCAAGTTCTTGTTTGATAAAGCTCAAGACTGTTGGAACTCCTTGGATTTGAAATCTTTTGAGGAAATTGTGGTCCTCCTCATCTATGGGATGGTTTTGTTTCCAAATCCTGACCAACTCATAGATGTAAACAACGTCAAAATCTTCATGTCTCATAACCCGGTGCCTACTTTGTTAGGAGACATCCTACATTCTTTTCACACTCACACTATGAGGAAAATAGGTATTCTTATGTGTTGTACTCCTCTCTTGGCAAGATGGTTTATTTCGCATCTTCCCCAATCTGTATTGAAGAACGAGCAAGGTTCAAGGTGGTCACATAGGTTGATGACACTCAGACATTCAGACATTCATTAGTGTTCCCGATCTGTGGAGAATGTTACTATCGTCGACCGTTATGGAGAATTCCCTAATGTCCCCTTACTTGGCATTAGAGGAGGTATCACTTGTAACCCCTACTTGGCCTTACGACAATTTGGTTATGCCCGAAGGGATGGCCCACATGAGATGCTTATTCAAGGGTTGGTATTTGACTACGAGAATGATGATCGAGGTTACCGCCAAAGGTTTATCTGAGCTTGGAGGATGTTGAACAAGGTAGATAACAAGACATTGGGGCGTAAGAATTCAATCCCTCTTGAGCCTTATCTCAAATGGGTGCGAACTCGTGCTCAGAAACTTGTGATACCTTATCCTTCCATTCTCCCAGTTATCATAGAACTTGTTGTGGAAGGAGATGTCCCATACACTATCCTTCATCCTGACATGCCCACCTCTCTCGAAGACTTGCAAAGGGATTGGATACAGCTTAAGGGGGAGCGAGACACTTTCGAGGCCCAATTCTATGCCAGCGAGAAGAAGGTTCTAGAACTCGCCAAGCATCTTCATAAAGAGCGGAGTCTGAATGCCTACATCGCACCAAAGAGGATGCGTTCAACTTTTTATCTTAGAGTTTTTGTATTTCTTTGTAAGCCCAAAGAGGCATGATGTACTCAAACTTTGATTTATTAACATGACGTGTGTTCCTTTTTTGTCTAAAGCAAATTTAAATCTCTAAATTCCTTGAAATCATTGCATATGCATCTCCATTCATCATAACACAAACAAGTTTCTTACCACAAGTCTCCTTATCTTTCTACTGTTTATTTCAATAAGATGGATCTTGAGTAGACAATAAAAGATCTTCAGGCGCAGAACACTCAGTTTTAACAAATGTTCTTGACTTTGGCAAAAGGATAAGAGGATTTGAAAACTTTGCTGATCAAAGAAAAGAAGAAGAAAGCGAAGAAATCAACCGGTGTTTTGAATCTGGGAAGAAGGTTCCCAGGGCCAGCTAGACGGACCCTAAACTTCATAACATCATCAAGCGAAAAGGATAATCAATAAGGGAAAACAAGGAAGTGACTGACCATCCAGAATCTGAAGAGGAAGAAGAGGATGATTACTCTGAAGAGCAGTATCCTATGGCTGACGATAAATACAAACAGTTGGAAGATCGCTTAAGTGCTATGGAGATTCAGAAAGTGCCCAGGCTGGACTTTGAAGAGCTGGGTTTGGCGTCTGGAATTGTTATTCCACCAAAGTTCAAGGCACCATTGTTTTCTAAGTACGACGGGGTTTCGTGTCCCAAGATGCACCTCCGATCTTATGTGAGGAAGATACAGCCTCACACTACTGATAGAGATTTGTGGGTCCACTTCTTTCAGGATAGTCTATCCGAGACTCAGCTAGATTGGTGCTATTAACTGGAGAGGGCCAACATCCATAATTGGGAAGACCTGGCTGCTGCTTTGTATAAACAGTATCAGTATAACATAGACCTTGCTCCCACCTGTACTCAACTCCAAAATCTGGCTATGGGTTCGAGCGAGGGTTTCAAAGATTACGATCAGAAGTGGAGGGACTTAGCAGGAAGAGTCCAACCTCCCCTGTCTGACAGGGAGCTAGTGGACATGTTTCTGGGTACCCTATCTGGTCCTTTCTTTAATCATCTAATTGGAAGCTCCTCAGCCGTCTTCACTGAGTTAATCTTGACCGGAGAAAGAGTGGAAGCTGAGATTAAGAGTGGGAAGATCCAAAAGGACACATCCTCCAGTGCCGTGAGAAAACCATTCATTGGGAAGAAAGAGGTTGGTGCTACATACCATCAAAGGAATCAGGACAGAACTGAACACCGTCCAACGGTAGGGGCCGTCATGATCCCTAAGCCTGCACCTACTCAACAAAGAACAACCAACCTAGAACAGAAAGACCGATAAGACAATTTACCCGGATAAATATGATGATGTCTCAAGTCTTGCCACACTTGTTAAGATATAATCTGGTAACCTTGTGAGAAGCTCCGAAGAATCCCAACACTACCTCTCCCCATTACAACCCAAACGCCCGTTGTGCTTACTATTTAGAAAGTCCAAGTCATGATACAAACGACTGCTGGGTTTTGAAAAACAAGGTGCAAGACCTTCTCGAAGCAAAGGAAATTGAGTTTGATGCTCCTGAGATCCCAAATGTTATCACTGCTCCTATGCCCAAGCACGACCGTGATGTTAACACTGTTGAAGATGATGTGTTTGTTACTGTTGTTGATAAGCTTGTTACTCCTCTCCTGACCGTCAAGAGGAATCTGTTGAAGGCTGGTTTATTTCCGGGTTGTGGCAAAGGCTGCCACCTCTGTTTATCCCTACCAACTGGTTGTCATTTATTGAAAGAAGGTATCCAGCGCCTGATGGATGACAAAGAGATTTTATTTGAAAAGACTCACGTTCCAACCATTGCTTACAAGGATGTTTGATAGTAACCATTTCCACCAATCCTTCCAGGGTCTCCACCAAAAGACCCGTTAGGATTACATCCATTCCGAAGGTGACTCCACTAATAATTACTATGCCAGGCCAATCCCTTACTCCTCAGATAAAACTGTCCCCTGGAACTATGGGGGTGACGTCTACTACTACGACGTCAAGCAAGATTGGCTGGCTGATGAAGACTCGATTTTTGAGAAGGCTGACCCCGACATCGGAAACATTGTAGGAACTAGCAAAATAACCCGAAGTGGAAGAGTATTCTCCCCTAAGATTGCTCCTCCGAAAACTGTTACCAGTCCTGTGGTCATCCCTACTTTCATTCCTGTTGATACTACTACTACAATTCCTATGGCTACCCCTGCTGACACCCCTATCATTGAGTCGACCGAGACTCGGGGCAAAGGCATTTTGGTTGAACCTGTCCGGATGAAGGCACAATCAGTATCTATCCCAGAGGCCTCCAAGAAGGAGATGGAAGAAATTTTCAAAATTATAAAGAGAAGCGACTACAACGTAGTCGAACAGCTAGGGCAGACTCCGTCAAAGATTTCTATGCTAGCTTTATTGTTGTTCTCCGAGGATCATGCGAAGGCCTTGATGAAATTTCTTAAAACTGCCCATGTGCCACAGGAAACCTCTGCTGACCAATTCCAAGACTGTGTGGCCAGTTTGATCGCTGATAACAATTTGGGCTTTTCTGATGCTGACTTGACACCTAGAGGGAGGAAACACAATGAGGCATTGCATGTCTCTGTCGAATGCAGGGGCACAACTTTGGCCGATGTCCTGGTTGATACTGGTTCATCTTTGAATGTGCTACCTAAGAAGGCTCTATATAGACTAGACTATGAAGGTTTGACCTTAAAACCCATCAACATAGTGGTAAGGGCCTTCGACGATTCAAAGAGAATGGTGCATGGGGAGGTGGACATCCCCATAAAAGTTGGAACTCAAACCTTTGATTCAACTTTCTATGTGAAGGACATTCGCCCTTCCTATTCATGTTTATTATGCCGACCTTGGATTTATGATGCTGGTGCCGTCACCTCTACATTACATCAGATGCTGAAATACCCAACCAAGGGAAAAATCATTATTGTCCATGGAGAGGAGGAATATATGGTCAGACCTGAACTCCTTCAGATACGTGGAAATGGATGGTGAATTCATCAAAACTTCGTGTCAGAATTTCGAGGAAGTCCCGCAAACAGTGGCAGCAACCAAGACTATTTCCCAAGTCCCGAAGATTACCAGACCTCCGCTAAAGATAGCTTCTCTAAGAGATGCCAAGGCAATAGTCGAAGAAAGTGGGTGTACTATTTGGGGCAAACTCCTGGATATCCCCTACAAGTCTGACAAATTTGGTTTGGGTTTTATTTCAGGAGCCCAGAAAGTTGTTCGTCGTGCTCATGCCGGGGGACCACCTTTACGGATCAGCAACCATGGAGTTAACACGGTGGAGGATAGTGATGACGACTGTGACCTGGAAGATTGGATTTTCCCAACTATCAATAGAGGACTCAACAACTGGGAAGCCAAAGAATTTGTCCCTATTACTTTTATCCAACAGTAATTGTCTTTAAATTTTTGTCGGACTTGTAATAATTAAACAATTGAGACTTTTAAAACCTTGTGTCTTACCCGAGGAACAACGGTCCATTTGTAAGGATTGCTACTTCATTCGCATATGTCATTAATGAATCATGGACATTTTTGCATGCAAACTTTACACTCTTTGTTTTCCTTTTTTCTACATGTTTATTTTTTCAATGATAGCTATGCTCTTACACACACTCACATATCAAAATGCATATCCGCATCCGCTCAGGATCCCATGGGTAACGATTCTGCTATGGCCTTTTGTGACTTTGAAAATCCAATCTACCAAGCCGGAGATAAAGGTGAGGAATATTGTGAAGTGCCAAGGGAATTAGCTGGTTTCTACAACAAGAAGATAGGACCATGCAACCCCACGAAGAACCGGTTGACACAATTAACTTAGGTACTAAAGAGGACAAGAAAGAAGTCAAGATAGGAGCCAATCTGGAACCCAGTGTCAAGAAGCGTTTAACCCAGTTACTATATAACTATGTTGTGGTCTTTGATTGGTAATATGAAGACATGCTAGGACTTGATGCTGATATCGTGGTCCATCGTCTACCAACAAAAGAAGACTGCCCTCCAGTAAAACAAAAATTTCGTCGCTTGCGGCCAGACATGTCAGAGAAGATCAAGACTGAAGTCATGAAACAATTTAATGTCGGATTCTTGGCCGTCACCTCCTATCCACAATGGGTCGCCAATGTTATTCCAGTGCCTAAAAAAGATGGTAAAGTGCGCATGTGTGTGGATTACATAGATTTGAACAGGGCATGCCCTAAGGATGATTTCCCACTTCCCCATATCGATATTCTGGTTGACAATACCGCACGGCATAAAGTGTTCTCATTTATGGATGGTTTCTCAAGCTACAATCAAATCAAAATGGCACCCAAGGACATGCAGAAAACGAGCTTCGCCATATAGTGGGGCACGTTCTGTTAAAAGGTTATGCCATTCGGGTTGAAAAATGCTGGGGC
The DNA here is from genome assembly GCA_948472305.1 of Vicia faba. Taxonomy (NCBI): domain Eukaryota; kingdom Viridiplantae; phylum Streptophyta; class Magnoliopsida; order Fabales; family Fabaceae; genus Vicia; species Vicia faba. Next base: position 1,299,390,313 of record OX451740.1, on the reverse strand, counting down.
AACTTATAAGCGCCATGGTAGCTCTATTTCACGATATGATCCATCACGAAATAGAGGTGTATGTGGATGACATGATAGCCAGATCTCAAACTGAAGAGGAACATCTTGACCATTTGCAGAAAATATTTGAAAGGCTACAGAAATACAAGCTAAGGTTGAACCCGAATAAATGCACATTTGGGGTGAGGTCTGGTAAACTCCTAGGCTTCATCGTCGGCGGTAAAGGTATCGAAGTGGACCCTACCAAGGTGAAAGCAATACAAGAAATGCATGCTCCTCGCACCGAGAAGGAATTCAGAGGATTCTTAGGACGGCTAAACTACATCACCAGATTCATTTCTCACCTAACCGCTACTTGTGAACCAATCTTCAAATTACTGAAGAAAGATCAAGTAGTCAAATGGAATGATGAATGCCAAGCTGCCTTTGACAAGATCAAAGAGTACCTTTAAGAGCCTCTTTTTTTGATGCCGCTAGTCGAGGGAAGACCTTTGATCATGTATCTAACTATCTTGGAAAATTCAATGGGTGTGTGTGTTGGGCCAGCATGACGAGTCTGGCCGAAAAGAGCATGCAATATACTACCTGAGAAAAAAGTTTACTGACTGAAACAAGATATTCACTGCTTGAGAAAACTTGCTGCGCTCTGGCATGGGCTGCTCGCCGGCTAAGATAGTATATGTTGACCCATACTACCTTATTGATATCCAAGATGGATCCAATTAAATACATATTCGAGAAGCCTGTCCTCTCTGGGAGAATAACAAGATGGCAGATGATCCTGACTGAATACGACATTCAATACACTACCCAAAAAGCAATAAAGGGCAGTGTGCTAGACGATCACCTTGCTCATCAGGCTGTGGATGACTACCAGTCCATGAAATTCGAGTTCCCCGATGAAGACATCATGATGGTAAACAACTGTGAAGAATTTAGACCATATGACAGACTTGAACAAGGATCCCGATGGACCTTGGTTTTTGACGGAGCTTCCAACGCACTCGGCAACGGCATAGGTGTTGTGATTATATCCCCTGGAGGATGTCGTACTCCCTTCACTGCAAGACTTTGTTTCAACTGTACTAATAATATGGCAGAATACGAAGCGTGTATTTTTGGTCTCAAAGCTGCCATAGATTTGGGAATCAAGTCCTTAAGTGTATTTGGAGATTCAGCCTTAGTCATCAGTCAGATCAAAGGAGAATGGGACACAAAGCACCCTAATCTCAGCCCTACAAAGAACATATGTTGGCATTAATCCCAAATTTTGAGGAAATTACCTTTGAGCATTTTCCATGAGAGGAAAATTAACTAGTGGACGCGCTAGCCACTATGTCATCCATGTTTAAACTCGAGTGGGGTAACGAGGCTCCCCAGATCACCATTGAATGAATGGATGAACCAGCTTACTATCATGAGATCGATACTGAACAAGTAGTGGACAAGCCTTGGTTCTATGAAGTTAAGAGGTATCTTGAGGCTCAAGAGTATCCAGAGGGCACTTCAGTCAATGATAAGAAGTTCTTGAGAAGTTTCTCTTTTAAGTTCTTCCTCAGTAATGGCATTCTCTACAAGCACAATCACGACTCTACTTTGCTTTGTTGTGTAGACAAGGTTGAGGTAGACAAGATCATGGCTGATCTATATGAAGGAACTTTTGGCACCCATTCTAGTGGGCATACGATGGCTAAAAATATCCTACGGGCAGGGTATTATTGGTCTACCATGGAAGCAGATTGCCATTAACATTCACGAATCTATCACAAGTGTCAGATCTATGCTGACAAAGTACACGTGCCTCCAGTTCCTCTAAACGTCCTGACTTCTCCCTGGCCATTCGCGATGTGGGGCATCAACATGATTAGAGAAGTCAAACCTATAGCTTCTAATGGACACCACTTCATTTTGGTGGCCATTGACTACTTCACGAAGTGGGTTGAGGCAACTTCTTTCGCTTATGTTACCAAGAATGTTGTGGCCCGATTCATCAAACAGAACCTCATCTGTTGGTACGGTATCACGGAGAGAATCATCACCGACAATGGTACGAATCTCAACAATACTATGATCACCGCACTATGCGCACAATTCAAGATCCAACACCATAGTTCTTCTCCTTACCGGCCAAAGATGAATGGTGTTGTCGAAGCCGTAAATAAAAACATCAAGAAGATCATACAAAAATGACAGTGACCTACAAGGACTGGCATGAGATGTTACCATTTTCTCTCCATGGTTACCGTGCCATGACACGCACATCAACATGGGCAACTCCTTTCTCCGTGGTATACGACATGGAAGTTGTTCAGCCAATTGAAGTCCAAATACCTTCTCTAAGAATCATAAAGGATGCAGGGTTAAAAAAAGATGAATGGATTCAAACTCGACTCGACCAGTTGAATTTAATTGATGAGAAGAGGCTTATGGCTGTCTGTCATGGTCAGATGTACCAAAAACGTATGATAAAAGCTTTTAACAAGAAGGTCGGGCGTCAGGTATATCAGATTGGTGACTTGGTAATCAAGCGTATCATATTGCCGCAAGGTGATCCTAAGGGAAAATAGACTCATACATACGAAGGACCATTTATAATCAAAGGCATATTCTCTGGTGGAGCAATGATCTTAACCACTATGGATGGCGACGACCTTCCACACCCTGTGAACGCGGACATAGTCAAAAGATATTACGCATGAATAAAGACCCGCTAGGTCGACTGACCTAGGCAAAAATTAAGGCATCCCGACGAACCAAAAAGGTTCGGGCAAAAATTAGAGATAAAATACAAAAAAAAACTCTACACCCAGCAAGCTGAAAACCCGAAAGGGCGGCTTGGGCAAAAAAGGGTATCCCGGTGGACTGGAAACCCGAAAGGGCGGTCCAGGAAAAAGTTAGGGAATTAAAGCATATGACTATGTCCCGTTGGATCACCTTGTAGACAACCTTTAGCATCAATTGACAAACTAAAACGGGTCTAATCAATCCAATCAACTTCGGACAAGGCAACAAGTGGATGAGATGCTCAGAGACATGAAGACTATAGCAGAATGGGAACCCCATGGGATTATTTCACATAGCTATCTTTTCTTTGTATCAATATTCATTTTTTTACGATGATATTCTCTTACTAGAATGTACGTCTCAATGTACAAAGATACTTATTCAAGTTAATACAAAGATATCCCTTTGAAAGTGCAAAACTATCTGTTTTTCTTTTATTTCCATGTTTTGTTTGCAAAAACGTACAATGATTATTTTTGAACATATGCATTTGAATGTGACTACTATTTACAAATGAACAAAAAAAAGGAACAGAAAATAGAAAGACAATCACTAATGGCTTTAAGAAATAGGATAATATCTTTAGACTATTCCATAAAATCCCTCGAAGGTACTTTTTCCAGCAAAAGCAGAAAAAGGGACATCCCACTATAGGATCGCTATCATATCTCCAGTATGCAGCCTAATGGTATCAAGTGCTCTCACATCCCCGACGGAACAAAACTTCCGGTTACCGCTCCAAAGGTTCCCCAGTGAAAGTCGCCCAGTTTCTCAGGATTCCCCAGCAAGATTTCATCAGGTCCACAAGCAATACACGATGCTTCCCTTTTACAATAGAGTTTATTTCTCTAACAAATGGAAACTCATCAACACTTCAACTTCAAAATATGAATACTTACACTACTCATTCCCAACGATACTCAGGGATTTTATTTTCCCCGACCCCAACAACATTACAGCATAACAATTAATGTGTCCATACATTACATCCATACGTCATAGCATTGACAACACAGATACATACGACACAATCTCATTTATTTTGAGAACATCATTGCACCATGCATTTCATACATCATGATATTGCATGCAACTAACCTTTCATCTTTTCAGGAAAGATCAATCAATAGAAAATTATCGTCAAAACTTTCAACAAGTCAATTACAGATCAATTCCCAAGAAAGGACTGGTCAACCATCTACATAACAGATATTTCTTTCAGACCCCTTCCGGTTCAGTTTAAATCTCTCAACGGTTTATTCTGATTTTTCCCGCAAACGTCTTCTATGGTTCAAATAAATCTCAATGATTTCTTCTGATTCTTCTCTAGATCCCTGTTGGTTCAGTTTAAATCTCTCAACGGTTTGTTCTGATTCTTTCTCGCAGACGCTTTACCTGGTTCAGATAAATCTCAATGATTTCTTCTGATTCTTCTCTAGATCCCTATCGGTTCAGTTTAAATCTCTCAACAGTTTATTTTGATTCTTTCCCGCAGACGTTTTCTCTAGTTCAGATAAATCTCAATGATTTCTTCTGATTCTTCTCCAGATCCCTGCTGGTTAAGTTTAAATCTCTCAATGATTTATTCGGATTCTTTCCCACAGACGCTTTACCTGGTTCAGATAAATCTCAATGATTTCTTCTGATTCTTCTCTAGATCCCTGCTGGTTCAGTTTAAATCTCTCAATGACTTATTCTGATTCTTTCCCGCAGATGTTTTCTCTGGTTCAGATAAATCTCTCAATGATTTATTCTGATTCTTCTCCAGATCCCTGCCGGTTCAGTTTAAATATCTCAATGATTTATTCTGATTCTTTCCCGCAAATGTTTTCTCTTGGTTCAGATAAATCTCTCAATAATTTATATTGATCCTTCTCCTGCTGGTTCAGATAAATATCTCAATGATTTATTCTGATTCTTTCCTAGTAGGCACTTTCTCTGGTTCAGATAAATCGCTCAAAGATCTACTCTAATTCTCTCCAGTTAAAGAATATTCAAGACCTCTTTTGGTTCAGTTTAAACCTCTCAATGGTTTATCTTGATACTTGCCAAATGAACATTTCTGGTTCAGATAAATCACTCTAAGATTTATTCTGATTCTTCCCAGTCAAACAACATACAAGACTTATGCTAGTTTTAGATAAATCGCTCTAAAGATTATTCTGATTCTTTTCCAGTTGAAATCAAGTTCAGACTTAGTCCTTTTTCTGTCAACAATCACCCTTGGATGGCATCTACAAGCCTATCTTCGGAAAATCTTCATCATTCCTCCAAACGACATCTATAAGCCCATTCCCAATCCATCTTCGAGTGCAAATTTCTGGGCACTCTAGTGTTCAATCATCTTCCACCTTCAAGTCACGAATGCGGATCCGCCAATCTAAGTCTTCAAGTTTAAGAAGATTGAACAGGGGCAGCTGTTGTACCCAAAAATTTTCACTCTCATTTATCAAGTATTTTCTCACAATATCTCTTTTGGTTCAAGACTGCACAAGGGTTGATCAGCTCAAGACACCTCCTTAAGCACTGATGACTGAAATTAGGGTTTGAGACTGCACAAGGATAATTGAACTTTTAATGCCTCACATGACTTTCATGGATCATTTTGGACCCTCAAGTTTGCTCATGTCAAGTTTCAAGTCTTGGATCACATTTTTGCTCAGTCAATTGATCAGTTGACCTAAAAGTCAGCTGTATTGGGGAAAAAGTCAATTATGGTCAATTTACAGTCAAAATCCATAATTTTTCATCCATATCAACATTGTGAACTCCTATATGTCATTTGATCAAGTTTGGACCACAATTTCTCAAGAAATTTGAGCAGATCATCAAAAGGGCAAAATGGTCAAAATTAGGGTTTTGACTAAGGAAGGGCAATTTCTGATTTTTGACCTAGCAAATGGTTAATTGGTTTGAGACATGATCTCAAGGTTTCAATTGCATCATTTATACCTAATGGTATGACTCAAAACTTCCCTCGGGATCAATTGATTGATAGTTGATTTTCAGTCAACTTATCAAAAGTCAACTGCACACTGAAAAGTCAGACTTTAACTTTTTGGTCAAAATCAAGTGTCAAAGATCACAATTCATCAAAACATGTAAAAATATGGAACTTGTTCATCAAGAAATCAAAAATCAAGATTTCATTTTGAAAAGTCAAAGTTTCTAAACTTAGAATTTTTTCTAAGTGTTGAAAACTTCATATTTTTTCACAACTTTGAGCCAATTTTTCACCATGATGCAAGATGATTCAAAGGAAACTTTCAAAATGAAAGTTGTAGACCTCAATGATATCTAAAAAATTTATTTACACAACTTCTCCTAGAAATGCATGGATTTCAAGTTATGAATTTGTGAATACAAGGTCATTAAACTTGGAAACTTAGTGAAATTTTGCCCTAGTTTAGGCAGGATTTTAACCTAACTTCATGACAATTTTTCACATAGTTCCAAGGGTAATTTTAAAAAGTTATTCAAATAGGTGTTGTAGAGCACATTACAATCTTTCTGAAATTTCCAATAACTCCTTGAGATCATGTTTGAGCAAGGAGAATCGAAGGCATGAAGTTGGCATTTCATTCTTGAATTATAGGTCATTTTCATGATGAGCAAGAATGCAAATCCATGCTAGGCTGTACAATCTTTGCTTTGCAGGCCTCAAACTTGTTTGGCACTCCATAATTAAATGTTTGCACAGTTTTTAGAGGCTTCAACTCAAGCATTCAATATATTGCCCATGCTTAATGCCATTTTAGGAAGAAAGTGTACATTGCCATTTTGGAAAAGTAGCTTTTATGCACAAAATCAGTTCTTGAGCTTTGTAGTTGTTCCTTCTGCACACACTAAGTCTATAAGACCAGAAGAAGTATGTTTAAAGTTCTTAACCACCCTACCTTGCCTTGAAACCATGTTTGTCCATGTTGCTTCAAAAACAAGTCAAAATCCACAAGCATGTGATTTTGTACTTATGACTTCTACAGGTCTCCAAACCTTTTCCTATATGTCAAGACACTCTTATGCAACTTAACACACGATTTTACAAGCTATCAAACTCCATCAAACTCCCCAAAACCAGAAATTTCCATACAAGCACAAGAACTTGTCATTTCTGATTTTTGAATTCAATCTCCAAATCCCCCCGTGCGTTTCTTGGCCAAACCATCCACAAAGCTTCTAATACACATATAGAAGCTATCCCAACCCCTGTTTTCAATCTGTAATACCATTTTCACCATCCTCTATTTTCAAAAACAAGGCATTGCACATTGACTTCTTCAGCTTGATTCAAGAACTCTCAATACAAAGTAAGCTTTGCAATAGCTTCCTGGAGGTTCAAGGAAGCTAACCCAATTATCAAAACACTTTGAAAACAACTCTAACTCAAAACACGATCTCCAACTGCAAGGTGAGTTTTCTGACTTTTCATCTCATTATTTAGGCATTGTTAGGTTTGCATTTTCAAAGACAAAATATAGATATCATTGACCTGAAACTGTACATATATATAGATTTCATTTATATGGCCTGAGTAGAGAGAATTTTGCACCTGAACTTTCTAGAAAATTTAGGTTAAATTTGGAACTGTTCAAAATTCATGCTTGTCTTAGATTCATAGTTTTAATGCTTTACATTTCTGGAATCGTGATGGAATTTTCCACAAGTTTCATGTTCATATTTTTCAATTTGGTTGAGAGATGAATGAGATGCAGGAGTTCAGGCAGGCGTGAGGTTGAAGATGAAGTTGTCTTCAGGAAGTGTCTTAAAATATAATACAATGGTTTTGTTTATAACACCGGATGTATAGCCACCCCAGTGATAAGGCAGCGCGCTGGTAACCAAGAGGGCGTGGGTTCAACACCCAGCGCGCTGCCTTTTGCATATTTTTCTCACTTTTTTTCCTTTCTCTCTTTGCAGCGCCTGGGCTCAGCTTTGGGCCTTCTTCATTTTTTGCTAACCTTCCCCCTGCATTGTTTCAGCACCCCGTGGCCCATATTCATTATTATTTTCATTTTTCTTATTTTATTTTATTATTTTTTTCCTTATTATTATTATTATTATTATTATTATTATTATTATTATTATTATTATTATTATTATTATTATTATTATTTTTATTAATAAAAATCCAAAAATATTTTATTTATTATTTTTACACTTATTTAGTTTATTTATTTATAAAACTAAAAGAACAAAAACATTTTTTTTGATAAATAATTAATATTTAGATTTAGGTTTAACTATTATAATATTTTCTTTTAATTAAAATTAATTTATAATTTAGGTTTATTTTAATTAACTAATTTTCCATATTATTTTTATTAATTTAAAACCTTTTCATAAATAAAAACCTAAAAAAAATCTTTTTTTAGTTATTTTCTTTTCTTAGTTAGTTTAAGTTAATTTTGTTTAATTTTCCTTAATCATTTTTTAATTAGGTCAAGATTAAACCCCTTTCATGAAAAAACAAACAAAAATCATTTATTTTCTCATTTGCATTTGTACATTGTTATTTATTCAATTCTTGTATATTATTCAATATGGTTGTAATAATTATTTAGATTTAATTTTCTTGCAATTTCCCCATTTGTAAATTTGTACACCCACTCCCCCAATGATGTAATAGCTTAGTATTTTTTATTTTCTGCAATTTAACGCTTTATATACAAATGCTAGTAAATTAGGGTTTGTATAGAAAGATTAAAATCAACAAATTAGAAAACCCTAAATCAAAAACAAATCAATGCATGTAAATTAATACACTTGCACACTTACACCCTTAGGGTAAATCTACTTGTTGCCTTATGAAAATGGCCATATTATGCATGTGGGGTATCTTAGCAAAAGCAATCAAAAATACAAGATCATATTCCCTCGATGACGCTATCAAAGTTGCCTCTAAAAAATGATCTTAGTCCCTTAAAAGAAAATACTAAGATATCTTACAACGTTGCTAATCATGGCTATACGATGACCCATACCCGTCCCTTTTATATCCAAAGATAGGGCCTCTTACCAAATCAATGGTAAGATAGCAATATCAAAGGAAAGTAAGAAATAAACATGAAAGACTTTTGAGTAGGTAGAATGTTCCTAGTTGCTTGCTCATTTTCAAACCAAAACATCCTTGCTATTTTCAAAACAAACACCAACACTTTCAAAAAAATCTTTCAAACTTGAAAACATTTTCAAAAGATCAACACTTTGTATACATTCTTACGAATGAGAATCATTACAAAGTTTGCCTAAACTATGGCACCTTTTCAAAATACTTTCAAAAAATACACAAAACACATTTTCAAACAAAAGCAAGTGATCTAGCAAGCAACTAAGAGCCCATAGATAACTACGGATGAAAATGGTGCTAATACCTTCCCTTTTCATAATCTACCCCCGAACTCAAGAAAACATCTCAAAGGTCTTTCCTGTTCTTTTTAACCTTTCCTTTTGGATAAAAGAAAAGTCGATGGCGACTCTTGCTAACCGCAACATTTTGCGATCAAACGCAAAACAACCAAATCAATTCTCCCACCGTGTTACAACCAGCCTCGGTGTAAAGCTGGGAATCGGTTGATACCTAATACTACACTCATTGAGATCAGACTTTCAGGATGTTTCAACCTCAAGAAAAGATTGCTAAGCAGAAATAATACCGATAAAGAAAGATCAGTGATATTGAGATTCCTTAGAACCCGGTTACTATTTCTAAGACAGGTTAAGCCATCTGAAAATTCAAGAGGGTACTTACCTATAAACCCCATGCAAGCCTAAACCTAAGGCTGCTTGTGTGATTTGTTCGCTTTCAACTTGAGCTACTTGCAAGGTTTCTATCTAACAACATGATCACCTTGCAAGATTTATTTACAATCATTATCCAGTAACCTGGACTTCTTAGACTCACTTGTCTTCATCACCTTACACTTTTGCTTAACGCATAACATACACATCATAACATCATGCCACATCCTTTCTTTAACCATTTCAAGTATCTCAAGGGTTTGTGATGCAGGTTATAATAAATCAGACGTCTAGCAAGGGGCAAGGGGATTTATTTTCCTCTAGCCGATGCCGTCAAAAGACCAAAACACAACAACTTGAGTCAGGGGCTATGACCCACTTGATATGGTGAGCTTGACTCTCATAGAAGGACACTCAACGATACGAAGTTCTTCAATCAAAGCTGCAAATTTCAACTTTTGACATTTTCTTGTTTACCCTGCGAGATCCTTGAAAACATTGCATGCATGCCATTTTATAACAGGTCTTCTAGTACAGGTTTCTCATATTTTTGTTGTTTATTTTAGCAAAAGAAATGGCCCTTGAACAAATAATGAAAGACCTTCAAGCTCAAAACGCTCAGTTCTAACAAATGTCCATGGCTTTGGCCCAGGGGAAAGAAGAACTGAAAGCTGTCGTCATCAAAGAGAAGAAGAAGAAGGCAAAGAAAATGGCTGGCATCTTGAATATGGGAAGAAGACTCAGAGGATCGGTTAAACAAACTCTAGATCTCACAACTCCATCAAACGAAGGGGATAATCATGAAGAAGTCAACAACCACGAGGATGATGAAGAAGAAGCTGATTACTCTGAGGAATAATATCTTCCTGCTGACGATAAATACAAACAGCTGAAGGATCATCTCAATGCTATGGAGATTTAGCAGGTACCTGGATTGGAATTTGAAGAGTTAGGGCTGGTTCCTGGAGTGGTCATCCCACCAAAGTTCAAGGTTCCTACATTTGTTAAGTATGACGGTGTCTCCTGCCCTATGTTGCACTTAAGGTCCTATGTCAGGAAGATCCATCCTCACACTACTGACCGGAAGTTATGGGTCCATTTCTTCCAATAAAGTTTAGCTGCCACACAACTGGAGTGGTTCTATCAGCTAGAAAGAACAAACATCATACATGGGAAGACTTGGCTGCTGCTTTCTACAAGAAGTACCAATATAATGTTGACCTCGCTCCAACTCGTACACAACTTCAAAGCATGTTTATGGGTTCTAGCGAAGGCTTCAAGGAATATGCCCAGAAATAGAGGGATCTAGCTGGCAGGGTACAACCTCCTCTTAATGATCGGGAAATGGTAGACATGTTCATGGGCACTTTGACAGGCCCGTTCTTTAATCTGCTGATTGGGAGTTCCTCATCCGGGTTCACAGAGATGGTTCTGAATGGAGAAAGGATCGAAAGTGGTATCAAGAGTGGGAAGATCCTAATGGCTGCATCTTCTAATGATGAGAAGAAGCCATTTGCTGGTAAGAAGGAAGCCAATGTTGTGTATGGCCATAAGGGTCGTAATAAGGCAAACTACCACCAATCTGTAAGGGCAGTGCTGGTCTCTAATTCGGCATGCGTGAAACAACCACAGCAACAGGGTAATAAGTGAAGGCAAGACGAGCCTAAGAGACTGTCTACCAAGATCAACATGCCGCTGTCTCAAGCATTACAACATATGTTAAGGATGAATTTGATTACGTTGATAAGACCTCATCCAAACCCTAAGACTTCTTCTCCTAACTACAATCCTGATGCAAGGTGTGCCTATCATTCTGGCAGTTCTGGGCACGATGCTAACAATTGTTGGGCACTGAAATACAAGATTCAAAATATGATTAATGCCAAGGATATTGAGTTCGAACCTCCTGAGACTCCTAACGTGATCACTGCTCCCATGCCAAATCATGGCCAGGATTGAGAGCATTTTTGTTCATTTGAATTCTCAAGTTATATTTTCTTTGTTTGTTCAAACAATTATTGTCATGTCAAACTTTGTTATTTCATTAATGCATTGCACATGCTTGTCTTGAATTAATTTGTTTTCATTATGATTAAACTTCTTTCTTCCTTCCTTTTTGTGATATTAAACACTTTATTAAAAGCTCTAACCCTTTTGAGGGAGGATGACGAGAACGATACCATAATCTCTACAGTATGCTTTTGAACAGACCCCGCTGATGATGTACATGCATTGTTTCAAATCCTAAACATTGGAGTTATAAGGAAGATAATACCTAGTCAACCCCTTTGAGCCTAAGAAGTAAGAGTTTTCTTTTCACACAAATTAAAACCCTTAATCATAACCTGGGGCAGGGTAGTTTTCTCAGTTAATTCAGATGTGCATTTCGTAGCAAGCTTTCCCTTCATACACGAAAAATAGTGTATAAGATGCTCTCCAAAAGATGGTGATGGTTCCATATAATCATTAAGAACAAGCAGTCATTATCTCTCAAAATAAAAGGCCATTAAGTCAAAACCTATGGAGGAGACTTAAGAAAAAAAACGGGGGCATCCCGCTGGTTGTAATCACAAAAGAAACAGTTCAGGCAAAAGACAGGGATAACAAAATAAAAAAAGAAAGAGGTCCTACAAATCCTCAACAAAAAGAAAAGGTCACAAAAATGACTGTCTTCTGAAACAAACGTTCAATTTATGAACCATCACCAGAATATCGGGGCCAACATTCCAGAACTCAACTGGGATTTGAAATACATAATTAACTGAGCATATGACTGAAGAACATCACGAAGAACGAGTGGGTACAAATAAATTTTGAGCCTTTATCCTTTGTTTCTTAAACCATGAACCATGCCATGTTACAACCCATAAAAGTCCTAGCTGAAGCATGAGTTAGTTCGAGAGCATACTGTTACAAAGGTATCCTGACTCCTGTAAGGTTTGCTATAAATCATGAGTTGATATCATATTCTTGCAAATTTTGTTTTACTACAAAAAATGCATTTTCAAAAAATTTCAAGACAGGCATAAGCTTTGCATTCTTTAAATGACATTGTTTGCATATGGTTAATTGTTCAAATGGCAGAGAAATTCACACAACGAATATTCAGTGAACGAAGACCCCCTCAATGGAAAGAATCACCTAAGACGGAAAAAACATTCATAATAACAAGCCTTTCATAATCAAGGGGCATGACATGGTGTCTAATTAATCTGGGGCAGCCAAGCCAATATGCAAAGAATCTCTCCAAAAATGCTGAATAGCCAGGGGCAGATCTCCATCTGAATCACTCGGGGGCTGTTACATTGATTGGGGATTCCAGCAGAAAATCACTGTGAAATTTGAATCTTTGGTACCATCAAATTGCTTGTCTGTGCCAATAGTATCAGATGGTGTCAGTATCATGTCTTCGAATCCTTCCATGACAGTTCTTAGAAAAGATATCTAGGAAATTCAAGACTATCAAAAACTTGATAAAACATCAGGTGCGCCAGATTCATCCTGAAGCAGCCCCACACAGGCTCCCACGTATGAAAGGGCAGATGCGATCACATAAACAATTTTCTGGCATTTCTACAACACTTGTTGTCATAGACGGTGACAACTCTCCACATCCTATGAGCACGGACATAGTTAGAAAATACTACGCATGAAAAATACCCGCTAGGTTGACAGGCCTATGCAAAATTAAGGGCATCCCGAACGAACGAAAAGAGTTCGAGAAAAAATTAGGGATATATAAAAAAACAATTTACACCTGGAAAGTCGAAAACTTGAAAAGGAGGCTTGAGCAAAAAAGGGTATCCCGGTGGACTGAAAACCCGAAAGGGCGGTCCAGGAAAAAGTTAGGGATTAAAAATGTACGACTATGTCACGTTATCTTGTCATTTATTTATCAGTAGAAGACTTATCAACCTAATCAACATTTACCAAGTGTTGTACCCCAAAATTTGCCCTCGTATTTTTCCACAAGAAATCACAACTTCAGGCTTTTCCTGATTTTTCAGATTGGCTCAAGAATCGGTCAAACAGACTTTTCTCGTCAGTCAGACAAAATTAGGGTTTTCATTGGTTTTCATGGCTCTGGGGCAGTTCATACAGTTTGTTTAAGGTTTGGTTGATTTTGGCTCAGTTTTGATCAGGCGAACGCTTCTTTGACATTTAATCAGGAATTAGGCTTTTTATGCGTGCATTCTCAGAAAGATTTAAATTCTACAGTGCTTTTCAAGTTATGCTGAGATGTGGATTGAAACATTTGGATTGAGTTCGCATTGTGTGATTAAATCAGTGAAAAGATGCATTTGGATTGAATTTGCAGTGTCTGGTAAAAATCAGTAAAAGGAAGAATAGATCTGGGCAGTTGTTGTGATTGACGGTGCATTAATTTGGATTTGAGAAGCACCAAGTTTAATTGATCAATTCCGAAACAATGTTTATTTAATTATTTACTATTCTGAATTTAAATGATTGGAATTTATTTTCCATTATTATAATTTAAAGAATTTTAAATAATAAATAAACAATTGGAGAAGAAAAGAATTAATTAAATAAAAGGACTTTTTATTTATCTTTAAATTATTTGTATAATTGTTTTTGTTTACAAAATGTTTACAATAATAATATTACATTTATTTAAATTTAAATAAAAATTATCCTAAATATTTTTCTAATCTTCAATTCTTCATCTGCTATCCCTTGCTCCAGTGCTCCATGGAATTTTATCTGCAAAACAAAGAACAAAAGAAAAGTCAATTGCAGATAAATAATAAATAAAAGACAGATAAAAAGTTCATCATTAAGGGCAACTGACTGGAATCAGTTAGCCCTCTCTGCAAATCACGGGATTTCTCCCGGTTCACAAAGAGGGATGAATATTTGTTTGTTAATCATGAATGCATAAAGTTGAAATTCACAAGTCAAAATTGTCAAACTGCATAGTTCAAGTCTCAAACAGCATGATGCAAAGTCCAAATCAAACTACAAAGTCCAAACTGAATCACAAATTCCAAATTGTCCAACAAGCTGTCCAAAGGATGTCAAGTACAAAGGGCCATCAAAATGCAGGGAAGTTGTCAAAAGAGATATGCAAATATGCAGAGAAGACATAAAGTGCAGAGTTAAACCACATGTGCAAGCAAACATAATTCATTTTCATCATTTTCCAGTGCTGCCCTTTCAGTAAAAGTACAAAGCATAAACATTTTTTAATGTTAAAAGCTGTACTGGAGAGAGAAAGAGAGAGAGGAAAGTGTTTAGGCTTACAGGTTTTGCTTTGAGGCTTAAGAATATAGAAAATAAAACTGCAATAACACAGTGGATAAAGGGGGAAAGAAAAGATAAAGCAAGTGGTCAATAAAACAGTAGAGAGATATCAAAAGGCAGGGGATATCACAAACAGAAACAAAACTGAGAAAGCATAAAACAAAATATCAAACACATAACCTGCAAACTGACGGAAGCCTGTGCCCACCAGTTTCAAACCCAAACAAACTGTGTTCAAGCTTAACACATAACCTGTTAAAAACCTCCAAAGGCCATCAAACATAAAAACTTGAACCCATGTCAAGCCACAGCCAGAACCTGCAAGCTTGAACGAGCCTAACCACAAGCTGTCCAGCCAGAAGCCTAAACAAATCAAAAACCTGCCTGAAGCCTCACCAAAGCTCAAACCAGTAAACCAAAGATAACCTGTCAAATGATCCAGGCCACAACCTAAAAACCTGTCAAGGCCTAACCTGAAGCAGAACCCCCAAGGCCATAACCTGTAAGTTCACATAAACCCCCAAAAAAGCTATCAACTTGTTTCAAAACCTGAATCATAACCAAGCCACAAGCCCTCAGAGATACTCATCATAAGGCTAAAGAATCAATTATACTCAAAGGCATCAAGCATATTCAAGCATACATTCAGGGCCCTCAGAACTCAGGGAGCTCATCATTGGGTTAGCGTACAAGGCAACTCAATAAGGCAAAGCAGGCAACGAGGCAGTTGAAGAAGATAAAGAAGCAAGAGGGCAGGCACCAAGACAACCAAACAAAAAGGAAACGTTCAAGGCAACTCAGTGTCAAACATCAAAGGCCCTCAGAATATTCATCATTGGGCAAGGAACAAGCATACAAAGGGTCAAACATACAGAGGCGTCAAGGCAACAGAGGAAGGAGATAAAGAAGTACTGAGGCATACAAAAGGCAACACAAGCATACATAAGGCAACTAAGAGAAGAGGAAAAGAAATTGCACAAAAGGTTCTCAGGTCAAGTCATCATCAAACCCAAGGGACGAAGTACGAAATACCAGGAAGAGCAAAGCCTCATCATCATCGTAACCCCTTCGCCGTCAAACCTCCAAGCGCCTCCAAACTCTCTTCTCCTCCGCCTCCCAAAAGGTAGTACATTCTCCTTTCATCCCTTTTCACGACCTCGTTAACAAAAAATAATGAACATAACATCAGAATACAAATCAAAACACTTAATAAAAAAACAGTAAGTCATAACATGCAAAGGCGAAATCGTTACCCATTCCACGATTTAGCTTGATCCAACCATGGAGAGGGAAGGAATCGAAGGAGGCAACTAGTGGCTGGGCGAAGGGGAGAGTCAGATCCATGGCAAAGAAAGGACGAAGACGAAGGTGAGAACGAAACTAGCAACGGCGCTGCAACCCTAAAGTCTTCCCCAAATGGAACAAAAATTGTGAACCCTAATTATTCGTTTCAAACGAATTGGGCCATAACCCGTTCAAAGCACACAAAGCCCAAAATGCGTTTCAATGAGTACACCCCCCCTGGCTTCTGTTTCAAATCGCGTTTGGGCCAGCATAACTCCAAAGGAGCCCATCCTTTTTTTACTAACATCTTTCCTTATCCTTTTTTTTGCTTTAACTAATATATCTTACATTAATTAACCACACTTATTACAACTTACTTAATACTAATTTTATTTTTACACTAACAATACTTTTTTTATATGTCATAATTAAATAGAAACTAATAAAAATAGTATTTTTATTTACGATTAAACTTACACTTTCTTTAAATTTTTATACATGGAATATTAATTTTTCTTAAGATAATACTTTTCTTTTGTTTCTAAAAAATACTTTCTTTGTACATAATCAAGACAAATACATTTTTAATATACATAATATAATTAAAATTGAAAAAACATTTTTTCTTTCTTTTTAATTAAAATACCTCTTTTATATATATTAAACAAAAATATAAAGATACAAATTTATATCAAATATAAATAATAATTTTCAAACTTAGAACATTTTCTTTTCTTTTAGTAAATTTTCTTTCTGTACATATTAAAGAAATATACAAGATTACAAAAGACTAATTAAATAAACATTTAATTCTTTTCATTTGAATTAAAACAATACTTAATAATACCTTTAAAATTCACATGTTTCTTAACCTGTAAATAAATTACATACACATATACACTTACACGTACACCTACACAATACACTTGACATTTGACAATATACATTTGCTATTCCTATACATTGATATACATTACGTTTACACTTTTATCGCAATTCGATTTGGTTGTAAATTATTGGACACTACATTCCTAAAGTCTCATCCCCATTTGTGAATTTGTACCCCCACTCCCGGATACTATTTGTAATAGCGTAGACTTTAAATTCTTGCAATTTACCGCTTTCAATTATACCATGATTAGACCTAGGGTTTGCATGTACATAAAATCAAACGCTAGATAACCTAATACGAGACAAATACATGAAATCAATACACAATCACACTTGCACCCCTTAGGGTAATCCCACATGTTGCCTTCCAAAATGGGCCATATTGCATGTTAGGTCTCTTTGGGAAAAACAAACACAATTCAAATGATCATAGTCCCTCGATGACGCTTTCGAAAGTTGCCTAAAAATGATCAAGTCCCTCCAAGGAAAAATTGCCCAAAGATACTTGGCACCATTGCAATTATGGTCTAAACGATGACCCGCGCCCGTCCCTTTCACATCCTAACACAAGATTGTCCACTAAATGCAATGGTGGAACAAAATTGTTAAAAGGGTTAAAAAAACATAGGAGAAATCTTTGAGAAATTTAGGAGTAGACAAACTCTTAGTTACTTGAATCAAACTTGCAAAACAAAACACTTGCCTATTCTTTTCAAAACACACATCAATACACTTTCAAAACAACTTTCAAAAAAAACATTGAAAACCTTTTCAAAAGACATACACCTTTGTATACATCCCAACATGGATCATTACAAAGGTTGCCACCACATTGGCCTCTTTTCAAAACATTTTCAAAACACACACACAAAGCACCATTTCAAACAATTGAAAACCAAGGCAAGTTGATCTAAGCAAGTAACTAAGAGCCCATGGATAACCATGGATAGAAAGGGTGCTAATACCTTCCCTTTCTATAATCTACTCCCCGAACCCACGAAATATCTCAAAAGGTTTTTGTTGTGCTTTTTTAACCCTTCCTTTAGGATAAAATAAAAAGTCGGTGGCGACTCTTGCTCAACCGAACAAGTGCGAATACAAACGCAAACCTCAAGTCAGTTCTCCCACCGTATCACACCAAGCACCCTAGGAGTTGGGATGACACTTAAACCATCCACAAAGTCTCTGCAGGTAATTTCTCCAGCAGGTACAGAGGCAGGGGCATCTTACTAAAAAGTCACTGCTATATCCTCAGCTTACAACCTAGTGATGTCAGGTGTTCTTGTATCCCTGACAGAACATGAATTTCCAACTACTGCTCCGACATCAGGTTTTCCCCAGTAAAGTCATAAAACTTCTCAGGATTCCCCAATAGGATTTCACAAAATTTTCAGGCAGTGCACAAAGCTTTCCTTCCCCAACAGAGTTTATTTCTCTAACAACGGAAGATCATCCCCCAGCAGTTCAACTTCAACAAAATTTGAAGACCTACATTCTTCATCGCCAACTGCAATCAGGGATTTATTTTCTGTAATTCAACAGCGTTGCAATAGAACAACTGATACATTCACATATTGCATTCATACATCATTCTAAAAACGTCATAGCATCTGCAGTACAAATGCATACATCCCAATCTCATTTATTTTGAGAACACCATTACACAATGCATTTCATACATCATGACATTGCATACAGCTAACGCTTTATCTTTTCAGGAAAGATCAATCAACAAATATTTATCATCAACAATTTTCAACAGGTCCAGGATTAGCTCCTAAAACAAAATAGAGTAATTATCTGTGCGACCAAATATAACTTTACACGGGTTCAACATGAAGCAATCTTACACGGGTTTCTTCTGACTTCCAAATACAGCTTTACACGGGCTCATCATGAAGCAATCTCACACGGGTTTCTTCTGACATCAAAATACATCTTTACACGGGCTAAACATGAAGAAATCTTACACATGTTTCTTCTGAGTTCCAAATACAGCTTTAAACAGGCTCAACATGAAGAAATCTTACACAGGTTTCTTCTGACTTCTAAATACAGCTTTACATGGGCTCATCATGAAGCAATCTTACACAAGTTTCTTCTAACTTCCAAATACAGCTTTACACGGGCTCAACATGAAGCAATCTTACACGGGTTTCTTCTAACTTCCAAATACAACTTTACATGGGCTCATCATGAAGCAATCTTACACGGGGTTCTTCTAACTTCCAAATACAGCTTTATACAGGCTCTTTATGAAGCAATCTTACACGAGTTTCTTCTGACTTCCAAATACAGCTTTATACGGGATCTTCATGAAGCAATCTTACACGAGTTTCTTCTGACTTCCAAATACAGCTTTATACGGGATCTTCATGAAGCAATCTTACACGGGTTCCTTCGCCCTCCTTCTGAAGTTTTACACAGACTCATCCTGAAGCAACCCTACCCAGGTTCCTTCTCACAATCTCCAGATACATTTTTACACGGACTCATCCTGAAGCAACCCTACCCAGGTTCCTTCTCACAATCTCCAGATGTAGTTTTACGCGGACTCATCCTAAGACAACCCTACCCAAGTTCCTTCTCTTGAATTTCCAGATACAGTTTTACACGGACTCATCCTGAAGCAACCCTACCCAGGTTCCTTCTCACAATCTCCAAATGCAGTTTTATACAGACTCATCCTGAGGCAACCCTACCCAGGATCCTTCTCTTAAATTTTCAGATGCAGTTTTACAGAATCATCCTGAGGCAACCCTACCCAGGTTCCTTCTCACAATTTTTAGATGCATTTTTATACGGACTCATCCTGAGGCAACCCTACCCAGGTTCCTTCTTACAAATTCTAGATGCAGTTTTACCCGGACTCATCCTGAAGCTGCTCTACCCAGGCTCCCTCTCATATATATCCTAAAACAGCCCTACCCAGGTTCCTTCTCACACACTTCCAGATGAAGTCTTACCCGACTCATCCTGAAACAGCCCTGCAAAGGTTTCTTCTGATACATTTCCAAATAACAGTTAATTTCATTCTCCCCAGCAAATTACCACGAAGCCTGGATTTCAACCAGAAAACAACAAACTTTCATCTCTCAAATCCAGAGATAACCTCTCAATAGAGCCATAGACAACTGAAGTTCCTAGACTCTATTCCCGAAAGAGTTTTCCTCAAATAGGAAAATAACAGAAATCAACGTCCCCTAATGGACTCCTCCTCAGACAACAGGAACAAGAATCCCCATAAAGAGACCTCTTATGAAGTCAACATCTACTCTAGATGGCATCTTTAAGCCCATCTCCGACGACTCTCCGTCATATTCTCTAGATGGCGTCTTTAAGCCCATCTCTTACGACTTTCAGTCATCTTCTCCAAATGGCATATGTAAGCCCATTCTCGACGTCATCAACAATCAAAATTACTTCATGCGAGTGCAAAATTCTGGGCACTCTAGTGTTCAATCATCTTCCACCTTCAGATCACAAAAGGCAAACAAGCCAATCTAAATCCTCAGGTTTAAGAAGATTGAACAAGGTCAGATGTTGTACCCCAAAATTTGCCCTCCCATTTTCACACAAGACATACTCCTAGAGGTCCTCAATTGCTCAAGGTTGACCAAGAATTGATCAGACATATTCTCCTCCAAAGCATTGGCCTTCCAACTAGGGTTTCATTTTTCACCAATATGTGTAAGCTCCAAAGGTCTCAAATGTCTTCCATGGTCCTAATATGTCTTCAAGATTATCCATGACAAATTTCATACCTTGCCCTACAAGTTTGCTCAATCAACTGCTCAAATGCCTGAAAATCAACTATACTTGGTCAAAAGTCAACTGTGACCCACTTGCAGTCAAACTTCAAGATTTTTGGTCAACATCAACATTTTGAAGTGATATCCGTCATTTGATAAAGGGTTTATCATGATTCCTCAAGAATGCTCCTAATTCATCAAAAGTCAAGAATTGCTAATTAGGGTTTATATAGGAAAAGTCAACCAAACTTTGACCAGACATAACTTTCACATACTTCATTCATTTTCCCCCAACCAAAGCTCATTTTGAAGAGAATAAAATTCCCTACAACTTCTCTTTAACCCTAAAGTTCAAGAGGTGTACCATTTGAAAGATACATGCTCATACATTACAGGTCATTTTCAAAAGGTCAACAAAAGTCATTTTTTCCAAGACCATTTACATTAAGATGATTTCTCCAAATGCAAAAATGGTCAACATAGAGATTGTAGAGGGCATCTAGGGATTTCCAAAAGGTTCAAGATCATCATCATTGGATAAAAATTGAGCAAGTTATGGATTGCACAAGTTGGGAAATTTTCAAAGGAAAGGCATGAAATCTCAATTGAGAAAATTTGTGATTTTAAGTTATTGGGCCTAACTTTTTGGAGTTCAAATATGTTCATGATGTGTCCAAGGACCTCTAAATCTATCCATGCATTTTTTTTATTTGAAATTTTATTCATTTAAATATGAATTAAATCAAATAAAAACTAAATAAAATTGCATAAAATAGTAAATATTGGTTATGAAAATATGGGCTGATGGTTTGAATTATTTTTGGCTCCAAAATTTCGTGCAAAGGAGGCTTGGTGCATTGCACCTCAAAATGGGCAAGAATTTGCATTTTTTAAACTTTTTTAATGTGTTTGATTTTGGTTTGAAAGAGGGCCATTATGGGTGGATTCTTACCATCTTTGCTAGCCCTATTCTTCCTCTATAAATATAAGACCAAAGCATGAGTAAAGGACACGAAAATCATTGCTAGAGAGTACCCACAAATTTCACATAAAAAGCATAAAAGTTGTGAAATTTGAAACTGAGTTTTTCAGCCTTCATTCATCCATACCAACTGCCCAGTCGTATTCCTAAGATTCCTAGGAACTTATTCCATCCATTCCCAAGGCTTGCAACATCTTAGATCACAGGATCCACGCATCACCAGTTGGTAAGGTTTCTTGAAACCGAAATTGCATATTCACGATATGTAAATACCTATTGCATCCATATTTGTGCTATTAATTATCATTGTGAATATTTTAACGTGTTTCATGTGAGGGCAGGGGTTCGAACCCTGCCTCTTGCATTTTGTTTTTTCCTCTAATTTTACTTGCAGATCCAATGTTCACAAGTCAATCGTATGGACCATATACTATCAGATTACCACCATCCAATCTAGATCCAGTGCTCTCAACGTGCAGTCTGTCATGCACCCACAACAACCTCCCTCACTGAATCCAATAGCACCTTTGGGCTGACAGTAACTTGGGCTCAGCGAATTTCAAATCTTACACCCTCTTGTTTACTAATGCACATATGACCCAATTGGTTTTTATTATTTGTTTTATTTTTTACTTTCTTTTAAATCACTTTTTTTTATAATAACATAAAATTCAAAAAACATAAAAGTATTAGACTTAGGATTTTATAATTAATTTTAATTTTATAAATTAATTTAATTATTTTTTTTAACATTATTTTATTAATTTAAAATCAATTAGACTTAGATTTATTTCATTCAAATATTTTCTTAATAAAAACCCAAAAAAATAGTAGAGTTAGTTTTATTTGAATTAATTTTAATTGATAATCATTTTTTCTTTTATTTAATTAACTAGAATCAGATTTTTCTCACTTTAATTTTAAGTATTTTCTCAATAAACACACAAAAAAAATTTTCATTCTTAGGATTTCTTAGATGTTTCTTTATTTCGCACGCGTTATTTACCTTCACATCTTTTATATTCATGTAGCTGCGTATGGGATGTAATAGTCTAGGTTTAAATTTCGCACTTTACTTTCTTGCATCTTTTTTATGTAACTGTCCCAAAGCATTGTAATAGCGTAGGATTTAAATTCCCGCACTTTAAATTTCTACAAAATATTAATTGTCAGTAACTAGGCTTGTATGGAAAGAATAATAACAAAACACTAGCAAACTTAAATTCAAAGGCTAAAATAACTGAACATAACACACATGCACATATACACCTCTAAGGTACGCCCACTTTGGTTGCCTTCGGAAAAGAAGTCATGTCCCTCGAGAATAGGGACGCTTTAGAAAAAGACTCGTAAATCAAAAGATCATAGTCCCTCGATGACCCTACAGCTGCCTTTCGGTAAATGATCTAGTCCCTTAAACAAAATTGCTAAAGTGTCTCTATATGTTGCCTTTATGACTGTACGCCCCTTCGAATGTCCCTCAAACATCCGACAATAGGGCTACCTACTCACTAATAGCAGGATAGCACTATCTAAAGGAAAGGAGGAAAAGAACACCTTTTTCGAGTAGGTAGATAGCTGTTAGGTACTTGCTTAAAAACCATTTTTTCACACTACACTTTCAAAACCATTTTTAAGAAAATGCTTTATCAACACTCTTGAGGACTGATACAAGAGTTAGCATAAAGCAAACAAATTTTTCATAAAGACACAAACATGAAAGCAATTTTCAAAAATGAGCAAGTACCTAAGAGCCCGTGGAAAACCACAGATGGAAAGGGTGATAGCACCTTCCCTTTCCATAATCTACCCCCCTTTACTTAGAAACTCTCGAAAAAGGTCTTTTTCTGTTCTTTTCACCCTTTCCTTTGTCGGATAAAAGAAAAGTCGTTGGCGACTCTTTCTTACCGCATATTTGCGAATACAAAACGCAAAACCATTATTAAACAGTCGGTTCTGCCACTGTATCACAGGATCCAAACTGGATATAATGTTCATTGACCCAATAGAATTCGATCCCTCAGAATCTCCTACCAGGATTACTTTCTAATGATATACATCAGTGGTCTCACAAGGTTAACCTTCACTCAGTCCCCTTTGAGATATGACTACCATTAACCCAATAGAATCCACTACCAGGATTTCATAATAACCTTCAATCACTATCTTCTTGAGCACATACCTCCACTCAGCCTCTCAAGGTATCATCAAACAACTGTTTAATTTACATTTGTTTACAATAATATGCTTCTACACAAGCTGGATGTAAACATGATTTAACCATACATCAGAAGATCCTAATACACACTAAAAATATTACATTTTATTGTAGCTTGATGCATGGTCTTCTTTTCTTCAAGTAGCTTCTTCTCGAACAACAGCCCAAAGCACTTGAATTGCTGAAGTCTTCTTCTTCACAAGATTCTGGAAGCTTTGTTGATCTTGATGTAGTAAAGAGAATAACTTCTTCATCTTGATTCACCTTAGAATATTCTGGACAACAACCCTTTTCTATTTTCTTCTATGGTCACTTTAGAGCATAACATTTGTGTTATGGATTTGTAATTGGAGCTTTCATGATCATCTTCATTATCTTCTATGGCTTAGCAAGCTTTGTGCAGCATATGAAATTAAGCACATTGTGAACCAATGATTTTATTATAATCATTATCAACATGATTGAAGAATCATTTTGATAACAATTGTTCTTGTTGTTGTTATAGTGGTTGATAGATTTTTGGTTGTGTTCCAATAATGGCAGCTTTCATTTTAACATCGAACACCAACAACATTTTAAATATACGATTCTTTTCTTATATAGCTAAGCAAAATATAGTTGTTCGCTATTTGAAAAAGAGTCGTTACAAATAGTACTGCTACGTCCTTTTCTCTCCCACAATTCAAGCTGTTGTACCCCAAAATTTGCCCTCTCAATTCTCAAGGCCTTTCTCACAAGGATTCTCAAGGTTCAAGCTTGCACAAGTGCATTGGGATTTTCCAGTACCAAAATTAAAAGGAGACTGTCAAAAAGGGAGAAAACAGATAAAAATAACATTTTGACAAATTTGGAGGAAAACATGTCTCCTTCGATTTAGCACCCTTCGACTGACTCTAAGCCTCCTTCGAATGCCAGTTTAGGAACATCCTTCGTTTGGATTTGAAACCTCCTTCGAATGCAACTTGGTTACATCCTTCGTTTGGATTTGAAACCTCCTTCAAATCCACTTGCACCAAGGGCCTCTTTCAGACTTTGCCTCTCACAAGTTTCGTTTGAGCCAAGAGATATCTTCATACAAGATTCGACTAAGTTCTTGCTTCCCTTGAAGGAACACCATTCGATTCAGAAGCCAAGAACTTCCCTCACGCTAAAAGGCAATGACTCCCTTTATGTTTGTTTCGATCCACATGCTTCGATTGGGCAACATTGCTTCCTTCAAACACAGTCTTTCGATTGGGAAATATGTTTGTTTTGATCCAAGCTTCGACAGGGCATTAGCTTCCTTCGAGTAAGCTTGTTTCTACCACAAGCTTCGACTGAGGCAAAGGCTTCCTTCGAACAAGTGCGCTTAGATCTCATTCTTGCATTTGACTCAAGACCAAATCTCGTTTGACAGGCTATGTTGCGTCCAAATCTTTACATAGTCAGAAGCTTGTACAAGGGTTTTAAACTTTGTCTTTTAGATACTACTATTATTGGTTAAAGCCTACATGCTCTTTCCTTTCATAGAGAGTACTTTAGTCACAAAATCAACTTTCAACCTGATTTTGGTCTGAGCACAAGCAACGTCAGAAGCATAAGTCACATCTTCTGCACCCCAACTGCCAAGAGGCCCCCCACATGTACTTTCATGTTACATTATTTTATCATTTATTTGCAAGGCTGGATTTGGACAACATGTCCATTCTTTCTCTATAAATAGAGGAACATTTACAAAGCTAGGGGAGGATCTTTGGACCAGAGGAACGAATCTCCCAAATTTTCTCAAACCAACAAAAATCTCAAGTTCATCAACACTTGAGAAATCAAAACCCAGAATCCCAAACACTCACCTCTTTCGATTCTGAAGAACACCCCATACATAGAAGTTTGTTCAAACTCAAAGACAACCTTCTGTGACAACTCTTTGAACCAAAAGCAAACCCCCTGTGACTACTCTTCGAATTCCATAAACGTCCAGGTAGCAGTTCAAGTTCGAATCCCACATCCATTCAAGGCCTGAAGCAAGGTAATTAGAATTAAGTAAATCATACACTGACTTCCAGGCTCAGTCAAAAGGCATTCCCTCACTGCTTTCAACCTCCAGTCGAAGAAGACAACAAGGCAGAAACAGAAGGCTTCGCCATACACTGACTTCCAAGCCAATCGAAGGACAGAACCTCACTGGTGCTGGCCCCAATCGAAGGAGGCCAACAGAATGCAAGTCGAAGGGTGCTGCTGCCTGGGTCGAAAAGCTCATTTTCCTTGTTTTTTTTTTGCCTTTATATTTTCTTGCCTTTCAATATGGTTGTAATAGTGTAGGATATTTATTTCTTGCATTTTTATTACTTTGTACAAATGCTAGTAACTAGGTGTGTATGGCAAGATAAAACCAACAAGTAGACAACCCCTAATCAAAGACAAATGCATGCAATAAAACACACTTTGCACACGTGCACCCTTAGGGTAATCTCACTTGTTACCTCAGAAAATAGTCATGCCCCTCGAGCATGGGAGTTTTAGCAAAGACCCTCGATAAAATATCGTAGTCCCTCGATGACCCTCGATGTTGCCTTCGGTAAACGATCTAGTCCCTAAAACGACATTGCTAAAACATCCCATATGTTTCCTTCTATGACTATACAAACGTCCCAATGCCCGTCCCTTCACATCCAACGATGGGGCTTCTTACCAAATCAATGGTAAGATAGCCACATCTAAAGGAGAAGGAAAAGCACATTTAAGACCTTTCGAGTAGGTAGATTCACTCCTAGTTACTCGCTTGCTCACAACAAAAAACATTTTTATACACCCACACTCTCATCTTTGAACTATTTTCAAAACAAACACTTTGTAGGCGTTCTTATAGAAGCGAGAACCATTACGAAGTTCCATTTTCAAAATACTTTCAAAAAACACAAACACACTTTTGAACTATTTTTCGAAAGAAACACTTTGTTGGCGTTCTTATAGAAATAAGAACCATTACGAAGTTCCATTTTCAAAAATACTTTCAAAACACACACCATAAGCACATTCAAACAAAAGTAAGTGATCTAAGCAAGTAACTAAGAGCCCATGGATAGCCATGGATGAAAAGGGTGCTAGCACCTTCCCTTTTCATAATCTACCCCCCGAACTCAAAAACATCTCTAAAGGTCTTTCCTGTGCTTTTTCACCTTTCCTTTTGGATAAAAGAAAAGTCGGTGGCGACTCTTGCTAAACCGCAACATTTGCGAACACAAACACAAAACAAATCACAAGTCAGTTCTCCCACCATATCACACAAGCCAATGAAGAGGTAGTGGAATAAGGATTTTTTGTACTGTGTACTCTTGTACCATGTTAACATTATATTCTTTCCTTCTGCACTTTAGAGGCTTCTGTGAGCATGACTTTATAAGCGAGAACATAACATAAGGTCTTCAAAACTTCAAGTCTTCAGAGTCATCGTGAGAACCCGTTATAGAGAACCTTGGATTCATAAGAGCTTCAAGTCTTCAGAGTCTTAAGAGCTACATCTTTGGAGTCTTCAACACTTGGTCTTGAGAACCTATTGTAGAGAACCTTGGGTCAGAAGAGCTTCAAGTCTTCAGAGTCTTAAGAACTACGTCTTTAGAATCTTTAGCACTTGGTTATTTAAGAATCCTTTTAAGAACATTGTTATTAGAAACACAAGTCTTCAACATTTGGACTTCAGTAGAAACTTTGTCTTCAGTTTTTTTAAACTTTTTCTTCTTGAAACAGGTTGTCTTTTTAGAAACTAAGTTTTTAGCATCTGAGCTTCAGTAGAAACTTTGTCTTCAGATCCTATAACTTTGTTTCTTTGGAACACACTGTCTTTAGAAACTTGAGTCTTTAGCATCTGGACTTAAGTTTAAATGTTTGTCATAAGATCTTCTGATTATTTCTTTAGAACCTGTTGTCTTCAGAAAATGAGTCTTCAGCTTATGAATTAAGTAGCAATTTCTGTCTTAAGATCTTATGACTGGTTTCTTTAGACAAACATTAGAGCCTACACTTCAGAGCCTTCTAGAATGTCTTGCTACTGTTCAACAAAACTTGTATTGCGCAGAAGCGAAACTAATTCTCTTCTAATGTCTTGGCCATGCCATTCATCAAAAGCAGAACCTGTTTGTTAAATACTCAACAATAACAAACATTAGAGTATCAAAATTGTTCATAAAAACATACTGATTTGTTATCATCAAAACTTAGAGATAATAATGCAAAACCAAATCTTGTTCTTACATGTTGCCTCTTGATTGACCATGAGATTAGATTCTTGCGTAGAAACTGTCAATTTTCAGAAGTACTCTTCATCTCTAATCTATCTCCAGCATAGTCTGCATCACAAAAACCATAAATAGTGTACTCTGATATTTTCTCATACATCAAGCCAAGGTTAGTGGTTCCTTTCATATACCTTAGAATTCTCTTAACAACATTTAAACGAGATTCCCTAGGATTAGATTGTAATCTAGCACAAAGATGAACACTGAATAAAATATCAAGTCTAGATGTAGTCAGATGCAAAAGTGATCCTATCATACCATGATACAACTTCTGGCATACCTTTCCCATTGAGTTTGTTTCTGAACACCCATCTGGTTCTGATGACATGGGCACCTTTGAGTTTCTGAACGAGATCCCAAATATCATTCTTTGAGAATTGGCTGAGTTCTTCTTCCATAGCCAGAATCTAATCTTTATCTAAAAGGGCTTCCTCAATAGATGTAGGTTCTATTAAAGAAACTAAACCCAGAAGCACTTCATCAGAAGGATTGAGAGTTGATCTAGTTCTGACTAGAGCATCTTTACTTCCAAGAATGAGATCTTCAGGATGAGAGGATGTGATTCTGTTCTTCCTTGGCTGAGGTTGATTAGTAGGACTATCAACAACATCATAAGAAGGAGCTTTTGATTCTTTATCTTCTTGAATCTTCTCCTTTGGCTCAGTGAATGTTATAGTTACATCTGCAAGCTTTTCACATAGCTTTTACTTTTCATAGTCAAGCTTATCATCGAATCTGACATGTATTGATTCCTCCACGGTTCTTGATTCTGTGTTATAGACTCTGAATCCTTTAGAGCATTCATAGTATCCTAACAGCAAACACTTCTGCACCTTGGAATCAAACTTACCCAGATTCTCTTTAGTGTTCAACATATAACATATACATCCAAATGGATGGAAATAAGAAATATTGGGCTTTATATTCTTCCACAATTCATAAGGTGTCTTACTCAAAATAGGTCTTATAGAGATTCTATTTTGAATATAACACAGTGTATTCACTGCTTCTGCCCAGAAGTGCTTAGCCATATGAGTTTCTTGGATCATGTCGCGAGCCATTTCTTGCAGTGTTCTATTTTTCCTTTCTACAATCCCATTTTGTTGTTGAGTTATAGGGTAGGATAAATCATGAACTATGCCATTTAAATCAATTTTTTTCAAAATCTTTATTTTCAAATTCTCCACCATGATCGCTTCTAACTCTGACTATTTTGCAATCTTTTTCATTTTGCACCTGGGAATAGAAAGAAGCAAACATAGAGTATGACTCATCCTTGTGTTTCAAGAATTTTACCCATGTCCATCTGTTATAATCATCAATGATGACAAGTCCATATTTCTTACCATTGATAGAGGCAGTTTTCATTGGTCCAGATAAGTCAATGTGAAGAAGTTCTAATGGCCTAGAAGTAGAAACAATCTTTTTAGCTTTGAAAGAGGTTTTTGAATTACTTTCTGACAAGCTTCACAAAAAGCATCTGAAGTATACTTCAGATTGGGCAAGCCTCTGAATAATCCAAGTTTATTTAGTTAAGAAATTTTTCTCAGGCTAACATGACCCAGACGTCTGTTCCAGACCCATTGCTCTTCTTGAATAGTCAGAAGACATTTTACATTTTGATTTTTCAAATCTGATAATCTTATTTTGTAAATATTTTTCTTCCTCTTGCCATTGAACATAACTGAGCCATCCTTCCGACTAACAACTTTACAAGACGTTTGATTAAAAATGACGTCATAACCATTGTCATTAAGTTGACTGATTGGCAATAGGTTATGCATCAGACCTTCGACTAAAAGAAGATTGTTAATAGAAGGAAGTTTACCATTACCAATAGTTCCAGAGCCAATGATATTTCCCTTCTAGTTGCCTCTGAAACCGACAACGCCTCCAGACTTAAGTTCCAAATCTTGGAACATATGACTTTCGTCTGTCATGTGTCGCGGGCATCCATTGTCTTGGTACCATGACTGGTGTTTCAATGGTGCCATCAAGGACTTCTGTAACATAGATTATTTAATCCTTAGGTACCCATTTCCTGGGTCCTTTCTTATTAGCATTTCCAAAGGTTATGCCACCTTTTTACTATTGTGCAACAAGATAATCATGTGAATTTTGTGCATGATACTTTGGTTGAGAAGTTTCCTTTTGTGGTTGTGTTTGTGCTACAGTAGTATCATAACCTTCTTGTTCTAGACATTTCAAATCTGTGCCAGCAAGCACGAAATGTTTAAAAAGAGATTTTGGTTTGACATTCAGAGTCTCATCAATCTTCTTTGATGGTCTTGAATATCCCAGACCTCTGTTTCCATTTCTACTAACACCATAGATCATTGAAGCCATTTTGCTTCTATCTATAATTTTAGCAAGGAAGTGTTGAAAGGCTCTATCATATTTGATTACTTCGTTAGTAACAGATGTGTTAGATAAAATCTCTTCTTCTAATCTAGAAACTTTACTTTTCAGAGTAATGTTTGATTTTTCTAAAACAAATAGTTTTCCATTTAAGTCAAAAATATTTTTCTCATCTATAGTAGTGTTATCAAAAGTAGCTACAAAACTCTTTTTCAAGATTTTGTGTTTATTTAGAATATATTGATACCTTTTCATTAGTTTTGATAAACCAATTTCAAGTTTAGAACAATATAAGGAAAAAGTACCTCTTAGTCGTCATCAGAGTCTGACTCATCATCAAGTGTCAGTTTGTCTTCTAATGCTGCTTCACTCGTGCTGGTTTTGGCCATGAGTGCTACGTTGGCACGCTCTTCATCAGAATATTCAACTTTTGATTTTGAATCATCCCATGTTGCCATGTGACCCTTCTTAGCTTTGTAATCCTTCTTAGGTTTCTTGTCTTTCTTGAGCTTTGGGCAATCATTTTTGTAATGTCCGGGCTCGTTGAATTCAAAGCATTTGACTTCTTTTTTCAGAAGCTTTCTTCTGACCAGAAGTGGATTCACTTCTTCCATATATCCTTCGTTGACTTCTGAATTTGCTTTGTATATACTTCCAGATTTGACTGATTCTTTTGGATATCATCAAAAGTTCTTCATTATCTAAATCTTCTTCATATTCTTCTGATTCTTCCTTAGCTTGATAATCCTTGGTCTTTCTAGACGTAGACTTTAGAGCAACTAATTTTACCCTCTTCTAAGGTTCATCTTGTTCAAGCTCTATTTCATGACTTCTTAAAGAGCTAATCAGCTCCTCAAGAGAGGTGTTATTCAGGTCCTTTGAAAGTTTCAAACAATTACCATTGGTCTCCATTTTTAGGCATACTTTTGATAATCTTCTTAACATGATATGATGTAGAGTAACCTTTATCCAGAACCTTAAGTCCTACCACAAGAGTCTGAAATCTTGAAAAATATCATTTCCACAGATTCATCATCTTCCATCATGAAAGCTTCGTGTTTTTGAATTAAGGTTAGAGCCTTTGTTTCCTTTACTTGTGCATTTCCTTCACGCTTCATCAGAAAACAATCATAGATAGACTTTGCAGTCTCTCTGTCTGTGATCTTCTCATTTTAATTGTATGAAATAACACTAAGCATAATAGTTATTTCTTTGTAATGATTCTTGTAAACTTTCTTCTGTGCTTCTTTCGTTACACTTCTTAGAATCTTCTAACCTTTATCATCTACTGGGTGAGTGTAGCCATTAATTACCAAATCCCATAGATCCAAGTCATATGCCAGAGAGTAACTTTTGATTCTATCCTTCCAATAGTCAAAATTTTCCCCATCAAACATAAGAGGTTTCAAACTATAGTGAACTCTATCATTATCCCTATTATCAACAGTGGAAGTAGGTGTAGCCATTGGTTTTTCACACACGCTGAATCGGTACTGAACATTGTTAAGTGTTGATAAAAATGCAAACTTTTTATCTCCTCAGAACCGGAGCTCTGATGTCAATTAAAGGTGTGAAAAACATAAGAAAGGGGGGAGGGGTTTGAATTGGGTTTTAAATCAAAAACTTTTCTTTTAAAGATATTCCCCTTTAATTAAAATAATTTTTCTTCGCTCTTGTTAATAACAATAATTAAGAACATGAAGTAAAGAACAAGATATGTTTATACTAGTTCACTTGAAAACTATCAAGCTAGTCTAGTCCACCCGCGAAGGTGATTTCACCTGTCTCAAACGAGGACTTAATCCAATAATCCAACTAATTATTACAATGCACAAGCTACCCACAAGTGACTAACAATAACCTCTAAGACACATAAGTCCTAGACTACTTAAGGATATAGACCTAACCGATCCCTTAAGGTAAAATCAAATCTCTAAGACACACTAGTCCTAGACATCTTAAGGATACAGGCCAAAACGCCCCTTAAGGAAAATTAAACAACTGTTTGAATACAAGTTTTATTTATAAGAATATTGCTTCTACATAATCTGAATATGTAAACTATTTTAAGAACAATAGACTAAAAATATGAAAGATATGAACAACGCTTTTGCGTGAATATTAAGTGAATTAGCTTCAGTTTTCTCTCTTAGTCTTCAAGCCTTTATATAGCCAATAAAATAATATATCCATGGAGGGTCACTCTTATGATTTCCAGAAACATTGGCGGCTTGAGAAATCACATGCGAGACAAGATCATGTGATGCGTCTGTCCTTTCATGGTAGTTGAATGAAACGTTGATTGTACTATGTACTATTTGTACCATATTAACATTATCTTCTTTCCTTTTGCACTTCAGAGGCTTTTGCGAGCATGAGTTTAGAAGCGAGAACATAACACAAGGTCATCAAAACTTCAAGTCTTTAAAGTCTTCAGAACTACGTCTTTAGAGTCTTCAGCACTTGGTCGTTGTCATACCCCAAATTTGCCCCACTGATTTCTAATCTTTTATCCCTTACTAATTTCTAGAGTTATCATTTGCTTTATAATATATATATATATATATATATATATATATATATATATATATATATATATATATATATATATATATATATATATATATATATATATATATATATATATATATATATATATATATATATATATATATATATATATATATATATATATATATATATATATATATATATATATATATATATATGTAAGTGTTTGTTTGTTGGCATTAATTTTTGGTAAAACCATATTTGCGAATGTCATGACTGATGTCATAACATTCTGGGATAAAGGTAAATTCTGCAGAAGGAATGTTCTACAGGAACAACTCAGTATGAGTGAATATCATGATGATTAAGCTATGATCATATGTTCTGAATTCTACCAAAATCAGTGAGCAGGATACATGATGTCATAACCAATGTTAAGACATCCTGTACTGATCAAGTTGTTGTGCAAATTTATTGTGCCTGAGAATTTTCAGGAATCTGGTATGCTATTCTGAGTTGGAGTTTATTGACTAGATCAGATGCTCACGTGGATATTAGGTTAACCTTTCTTAACCCTAATCTGTTATGATGAAAGTCCAAGACCAATTCTTTAGGTTAACTTTAGTTAACCCTAGATATTTTCATGGAAGCCCTAAATGAAGAATAGTCTGCTTATATATTTCTCACGAAGCCTAATGGTGAGCAGCGCTTTTGACAGAAGATCAATAAGGCATTATGTAGATAGTTTTAGTAACTACTGTGAGCCAAGCAATTATCAGTTTGATAAGTAACTTGGAGTAGGATTTGGTTGTAAGGGTTGTTTATCACTCAAAGCTTTGAAGCACGAGTGTTGTGTCTCTTGATTAAAGCTTTGAAGCAAAATCAAGCGTGTGTATTGAAGAATGTCTTCATAATCTTATTAATCAGTAGATTAGTATCACTGCTGTGATTAAGGGGGAGTGAGTAGGAACTCGGGTTTAAGTAGAACTTAGATTGAAGTTGCATTGGGTAGGTCTTAAGTGAAGGAGATAAACTGGTTGGATTATTCCTAAATTAATACCTCTTATAGTGAATTTCCTCCCTGGCTTGGTAGCCCTCAGATTAGGTGTTGTTATACACTGAACTGGGTTAACAATTGATTGTGTTCTTTACTGTCTTTTAAATTACTGTTTGGTGTGTGTACAATTTGTTAGATACAGTGTCATAACATTCACTGTGACATTAAGTATCTGTTGCCAGAATTTCAACTGGTATCAGAGCAGGCACCCTGCCTGTCTTTCTGGGTGAGATCTAGGGATATTATTTTCTGGCTCTATGGACAAGGAAGGAGGATTTGGGAACAGACCACCTATTCTGGATGGATCAAACTATGACTATTGGAAACCTCGTATGATTGCCTTCTTGAAGTCACTGGACAAAAAAGCTTGGAGAGCTGCTGACAAAGGATGGAACCATCCCACCATAACTGGGAAAGATGGGATGACTAGTCTGAAACCTGAGGAAGAATGGAGCAAAGAAGAAGATGAGTTAGCCCTGGGTAACTCTAAAGAATTGAATGCATTGTTCAATGGAATTGATAGAAACATATTCAGACTAGTACATCAATGTGAACTGGCCAAGGATGTTTGGGACACTCTCAAAACCACCCATGAGGGTACATCCAAAGTAAAAATGTCAAGACTTCAGATGCTCACTACCAAATTTGAGAATCTAAGGATGATGGAAGATGAGACCATTCATGAGTTTCACATGAACATCTTGGAAATTGCCAACACCTCAGGAGCATTGGGAGAAAAGATGTCAGAAGAAAAGCTGGTGAGAAAGATTCTCAAATCCTTGCCTAAAAGGTTTACAATGAAAGTGAGTGCTATAGAGGAAGCTCAGGATATCTGCAACTTGAAGGTTGATGAACTCATTGGGTCACTTCAGACATTTGAGATGGGGATCAGTGACAATGTTGACAAGAAAAACAAGAGCATAGCCCTTGTATCCAATACTGAAGATGAAAGCAAGGAGAGTGATGAAGAGAATATTTCAGAAGCTATAGCTATGCTTGGAAGGCAGTTCAACAAACTCATCAAGAGAATGGACCCAAAGTCAAGGTCAAATGTCAAGAACATTTCCTCTGACATTAGCAGATCCTATGACTCCAGCAGAAGAACTAAGTCTGAAGAAAAGGGAAATCAAAGCAGAGGAATCCAATGCCATGGATGTGAAGGATATGGGCACATTCGAGCTGAATGTCCTACCTTTCTTAAGAAACAAAAGAAAGGAATGTCTGTTACTTGGTCTGATGGTGACTCAGAAAGTAACTCTGAAGAAGAATCTACTAAACTAGTTACTGCACTATCTGGTATTTATAACTCTGACAATGATTCTAGTGATGAGGATGTGACATTTGAAGAACTTACTGACTCCTACAAGAAGCTATGCATCAGAAGTGCTGAAGTCTGTCAGCAAAATGAGAAATAGAAAAAGCTCATAGTGAAGTTGGAGGCTGAGAAGAAGGCAGACACTGCTACTATAAACCATCTCGAAGGTGAAGTTCTAATGTTGAACTCCAAACTTGATCAGATGACTAAGTCTGTCAAGATGTTAACAAATGGAACTGACAAGTTGGAAGAAATCCTTCAGGCTGGACAAAATGCAGGAAACATGTATGGTCTAGGATTTGTGGCTGCAAAGAAATCAGTTGTTGACAAGAAGAAGACCAGGCCTGATAAACAAACGTCAAAGCAGATGTCACAACATAGGACTCAACATCAAGAACAGAGAAATATGAAGAAAAATTATCAAAGATGGAGATGTCATTATTGTGGAAGGTTTGGTCACATAAAGTCATTCTGCTTCAGATTATATGGATATCCTAATCAGACCCCATATGCCAAACCTACGACTAACAAGGCACCATATACTCAATAGTGGAAGAAAAAGACTGCAGCCCTGATAGCTCACACCTCCCTTAGAGTTTCTGCCAAGGAAGACTGGTACTTTGACAGTGGATGCTCTAAACACATGACTGGAATCAAGAATCTGCTGAATGATGTCAAACCTCATACTACTAGTTATGTCACTTTTGGAGATGGTGCTAGAGGAGAAATCAGAGGAGTTGAAAACTTGGACTGCCCTGGAGTTCCAAACCTAAATGAAGTGTTGCTGGTAAAAGGTTTGACTACTAATCTCATAAGTATCAGTCAATTATGTGATCTAGGATTCAAGGTCAACTTCACCAAGTCTGAATGTCTTGTAACTAATGAAAAACAAGAAGTTGTAATGAGAGGAGTCAGATCAAAAGACAACTGTTACTTATGGGAGTCTGAGAACACTAACTACTCTTTTGTATGCTCTATAGCCAAAGAAGAAAAGAAAGTGAAACAGTGGCACCAAAAACTTGGTCATTTACATCTTAGAGGGATGAAAAAGATCATATCCATGGAGGCTGTCAAAGGAATTCCAAGGCTTCAAATTGATGAAGGGAGAGTCTGTGGTGAATGTCAGGTTGGAAAGCAAACTAGAGTGTCACATCCAAAGACAAGACATCTCACCACCTCTAAGGTGCTAGAACTTCTACATATGGATCTGATGGGTCCCATGCAGGTGGAAAGTCTTGGTGGAAAGAGATATGCCTATGTTGTTGTGGATGATTTTTCCAGATTCACCTGGATAAACTTCATTAGGGAAAATTCTGATGTATTTGATGTATTTAAGGAATTGTGCAAAAGAATTCAAAGAGAAAAGGAAGGATGCATTGTCAGAATCATAAGTGATCATGGTAAGGAATTTGAAAATAGTAAGTTTGATGAGTTCTGTTCCTCAGAAGGAATCAATCATGAGTTCTCTTCACCTATAACTCCTCAACAAAATGGAGTTGTGGAAAGGAAAAATAGGACTATACAGGAATCTTCCAGAGCAATGATACATGCCAAAAAGCTTCCTATTCATTTTTGGGTTGAAGCTATGAATACAGCCTGTTATGTCCATAACAGGGTCACCTTGAGAAATGGAACATCATCCACCCTTTATGAACTATGGAAAGGAAGAAAGCCTACAATGAAGTACTTCCATGTCTTTGGAAGCAAATACTATATTCTGACAGATCGTGAACAAAGGAGAAAGATGGACCCTAAAAGTGATGGAGGAATATTCCTAGGTACTCTATCAACAGCAGAGCATATAGGGTGTTCAATTCCTGGACCAAAGTTATGATGGAGTCTACAAATGTCATAATTGATGATCACCATGAGGAAACAAATGTCCCATATGATGTTGAGACATTCTTTGAGACTATATCACAAGTGTCTAAAAAGGATGATGTGCCTGATCCTACTCCATCAGAGTCTGAATCAAAGGAAGCCAACAAAGATCCTTCCATCAGAATTCAGAAAGATCATCCTAAGTGTGATCGGTGGATCTGGAACTGACTGTTTAACGCTGGTTCGCGAAATGTCGCGGAAGCAAGAGTCGCCACCGTCTTTTATTTTCTCCAACATGGACAGGACAAAAGCACAGAAAAATTCCTTAAAGAGATTGCTCTCGGTTCGGGAGGTAGATTATAGAAAGGGAAGGTGTTAGCACCCTTTCTATCCATGGTTATCCATGGGCTCTTAGATACTTGCTCACTTGTGTTTTCAAAAAATGGTTTGTTTGCTTTTCAACTGTGGGTTTTAAAAAGTTTCTTTGAAAATTCCAGTTCGACTCTTGTATCGGTCCTCAAGAGTGTTTGAAAAATTGTTTTGAAAGCTTTTTTGAAAGTGTCGGTGTGAAAAGAGTTTTGATTTATTTTTTTAGAGCAAGTATCTATGAGTCATCTACCTACCCTAAGGAATTAGGCTGTGTAAATGTCCTTAAGGTAGTGCCATCCCACCATTGAGAGGTAGGTAGCACCACCGTTGGAGGTGTTCGGGTCAATTCGAAGGTTCGGGACATGGTGATCACCAGAGCAATAGGAAGATACCTTAGAAGCTACCCTCATGCCAGGTTCCCGGATCATGAGGACTTACTAAGACATCCTCTACTCGACGATCACCTTTCGAGGCAAGGCAACAATGAGGCGTACCCTAGGGGTGGTGTGTGATTTGTGTGTCGTTTTCATTTATTTTGTCTTGTCATGTCATAGGTGATCTACGCGTTTGTTTTTATTTTTGTCATTCATTCTTGCATGCCATTATTAACAGTTAAAAAGATGCAGAAATTAAAAGTTCTAAACTATTACAAAGGCGCGGGTCCACATCGCCAAATTTAATCCAGGACCCGATTTGACAGAAAATAAAGAAGTAAAGTGCGAGAAATATAGATTTACACGGCTTTGGGAGAGTTACATAAATATTATAAGAAATAAAATGCGCGAATTGAATTGAAATTGAAAGCGAGGGCGTTGGACCCTTTTTAACGAAATTAAATTATGATTATTAAATTAATGAAACTAAAATGAAAAAAAAAGAAATTATTTTTTGAGGTTTTTTGTGTTTATGGTTTTTTATGTGAATTAAATGAAATTAATTAATTAATCCTAATTCTACAATTTTTAATTTATTAAGAAAAGTATGAAAATTATCTAAAATTAAACCTAATTAATTAATGCAATTTGATTTATAAAAATAAATAATTGATTATTAGTGATGAGAAAATAAAAGAAAAAAGTAATTAAAATAATTAAAACCTAATTCTACAAGTTTTTAATTTATTAAGAAAATATGTTAAAATTAAACCTAAATTTAAATCTAATTAATTAGTGAGACTTATTTACAAAAATATTAATTAAATAAATATATTTTGGTTTTTATGACTTTCCTGATTTTTGTACTATTTTATATTTTTATGAAAATATTAATTGGTTTAAAGAATTAAATTAGAAAAAACTAATTAAAACAAAAATAGAAAAATATGAGAAAAGAATAAGAAAGGCAAACCATGGGGGGTCTGTCCCCAAATTGGAGGTATGATTGTAGCATTTTAGGCCCATCTTTGGAGGCCTTCGTTGACTTTTCCTGGAAGCGTGTCACTTCTTTGACTCATGCCCATGGTATTCACCAGATCTAGGCCTTCAGATTGTCTCTATTGGCCAAGTGGCATGGTTGGATCAGGGGTTGTATGGTGGAACCCTGGAAGCGAACTGCACCTAAGCGCGATTAGAAAAATAATATGGAAAGGGATGGGGACCTGGGATTCGAACCCAGGTCCCAGGGATTACCAATACTATGCTTTGCCAACTGCTCCAACTACGCTTTTTGTTTATAATATAACTAACAATTAATATAAGAGAAAATAAGAGTTAGTGGATAGATTAGCGCGAAAATTCAAATACTCCAATCATGTCTTGACACTTCATCATCTTCTTCATCGTTTGCATTTTCCTGAAACATAAAAAAGGGTTAGCGGGGGTTTTAAACCCCCCCAAAACATGCAGTTTTCAATAATAGTGAATAGGCCATATGGCCACATAAATTAGGCGCGATGGGTGCTTTCAAATCGTCCAAGCTCCCTGATTTCAACCATGGTATTAAGATGCTCTAATTTTGCAGTATTCAGAAACGCCCAATTTCAAGTTTGAAGAACCCTAATAATCGTCCATGGTAGTTTCGCATATGAGTGATGAAAGCTTAATTAAACAATACAGTTAGCTTTAGAATCAATCAAGGAACATAAATCAAACATTAAAAATTACTAAAAACGCATGAATCATGATGCAAGCATATGAAAAAAATCTTGTACAGGGCACAATCGTTCTACCGTTTCTCTGAGTTAGGATGGATGGTTTTGATCTGAAAACCTTCCTTGAAGTCTCAGGAAGGTAATGGAATGATTATTTGGCCTTTAATCGCACTGGAAGATGGTTTTCAATATTTGAGTTTTCTTGAAAAAATGCAAACTTTGTTATGCTTTTCTGGCGCAACTTCGTGGTCATGAACATTAGGGTTGGCATTAGTATATATGTGTGAATGATTAGGGTTGGAAATTTGGTCCAAAGAATCAATGAATTGATGAGAAAATATTTGATTTTCATGCCATAAGTTTTCAATCTTTTTCATGCTATTTTGGTTCCAATCATGTCCAATCACATGGATTCTTTCTAAATCAGATCATGCACGAAATCTTGAGACTATTTCATGCACAAAAAGATTTAAAAACTTAGGTTTGGTATTTTTCATGTATTTTAATTAATTAAATGAATTATTAGCAATTAAAAATCCAAATAAATAAATAAAAATGATGAAAAACTTCCCTTTGGGCCAAATGGTCGTGCACATGCCTTGGATAATGATTCTTGGAAGAAAAAGAGGCCCATTAGCATTTTTAAGACATTTGAAGCAATGTTGACTTTTCAAAATATCCAAAAATTTCCCAACTTCCACAAGGCATATCTTGCTCAATTTTTAAGCTTTGCTCATGTTCTTGGACATTTTGGAAAGGTCTTTGAGTCCTCTAACCAATGTATTTGGTCCCATGTCATTTTGATTTACCAATATCAAGTTATGGCCTTTGACTTAAAGTCCCTTTTTGTTGACTTTTGAAAATGACCTATAATGTTGAAATTGATAACTTTTTGTGAGGGCATTTCTTGGACTTGAAGTGTGAAGAGGAGTTGTAGGAAATGTCTTTCT
The DNA here is from genome assembly GCA_948472305.1 of Vicia faba. Classification (NCBI taxonomy): domain Eukaryota; kingdom Viridiplantae; phylum Streptophyta; class Magnoliopsida; order Fabales; family Fabaceae; genus Vicia; species Vicia faba. Next base: position 1,299,349,658 of record OX451740.1, on the reverse strand, counting down.
CTTCAAACTGAGCTTTGGATGGGATTTTTCTGATAAACCATGTGGAATTTATGCCTTGGTCAAGTTACAATTGACTTTTTCAACTGTCCAAATATGGAAACTTTTGCATCTTGAGATTTTTTGAGCCAAGCTTTGAGAATCATGATCAAACATTGATCAAATGATGTCTGTGGCTTCAAAATGAGATGTTGACCAAAAATTTGAACTTTTGACTGTCAAATGACCATTTTACCCCTACAGTTGACTGTAGTGCAATTAGGGTTTTTTGACTGTGCAATTTTGTGCTGTAAGTCTTGAAACTTGGTATGAAGATGCTTGACCATATTTGTAGGCATGTGGGACTTGATTGAACCCTTGGAAACTTCATTTTCTTTGTCAGAACCAAAACCCTAGTTTTTGACTGTTAGGAGGCCCTTGAACTGTGCCACCCTTGGGGAGATTTTGAAGCTTGCTCTTTGCAATTCTTGAAGAATATGGGGGGGCAAATTTTGGGGTACAACACTAAGGAACTCATCATAGGAGATCCTGACAGTGGAGTCACTAAAAGATCTAGGGAAATCATCACAAACTCTTGTTTTGTGTCTAAGATTGAACCAAAAAACGTTAAAGAGGCTTTGACTGATGAATACTAGATTGGAGCAATGCAAGATGAATTGAACCAGTTCAAGCAACATGAAGTATATGAGTTAGTTCCTAGACCAGAAGGAACAAACATCATTGGAACAAAGTGGATCTACAAGAACAAGTCAGATGCTGAAGGAGTTGTCACCAGGAATAAGGCAAGGCTTGTTGCTCAAGGATACACTCAAGTTGAAGGGGTTGATTTTGATGAGACTATTTCTCCTGTAGCCGGACTGGAATCAATCAGACTTCTCTTGGGAGTTGCTTGTCTCTTTAAGTTCAAGTTGTTTAAGATGGATGTGAAGAGTGCCTTCCTAAATGGGTACTTAAATGAGGAAGTGTATGTGGAACAACCTAAAGGATTTGTGGATCCAAATTGTCCTGATCATGTCTACAAATTGAGGAAAGCATTATGTGGCCTGAAACAAGCTCCTAGAGCTTGGTATGAAAGGTTGACAAAGTTCCTCACTGACAAAGGATACAGGAAAAGAGGTTTGGATAAAACTATTTTTGTCAAGAATGAAGGAGGAAAGATAATGGTAGCTCAAATTTATGTTGATGACATAGTGTTTGGAGGAATGTCAGATAAAATGGTTAAACATTTTGCTAACCAGATGCAAGCTGAATTTGAAATGAGCCTCATGGGAGAATTGACCTACTTTCTTAGACTACAAGTCACACAGATGGAAGACTCAATTTTTCTGTCTCAAAGCAAGTATGCAAAGAATATTGTCAAGAAGTTTGGGATGGAGAATGCCAGTCATAAAAGGACTCCTGCACCTACTCATTTAAAGTTATCCAAAGACACAAGTGGAACAAATGTGGATCAAAGCTTGTACAGAAGCATGATAGGAAGTCTGCTATACCTAACAGCCAGCAGACCTGACATTGCCTTTGCAGTTGGAGTATGTGCAAGATACCAGGCTGAACCCAAAGTAAGTCACATCAACCAGGTGAAAAGAATTCTGAAGTATGTGAGTGGAATTTACAATTATGGCATGTTGTACTCTCATGGATGTGAACCAATTCTGTCTGGTTATTGTGATGCTGATTGGGCTGGTAGTGTTGATGATAGAAAGAGCACCTCTAGAGGATGCTTATTTTTTGGAAATAATCTTGTCTCTTAGTTCAGCAAGAAACAAAACTGTGTGTCTCTATCTACTGCTGAAGCTGAATACATAGCAGCTGGTAGCAGCTGTTCTCAAATGATCTGGATGAAACAGATGCTGACTGAGTATAATGTCACACAAGATGTCATGACATTGTACTGTGACAATTTGAGTACTATTAACATATCCAAGAATCCTATACAGCACAGCAGGACTAAGCATATTGACATTATACATCACTTCATCAGAGATCTTGTGGAGGAAAAGGTGATTAAGCTGGAACATGTTGCCACTGAACTACAACTGGCTGACATTTTTACCAAGGCACTTGATGCTAGTCAGTTTGAGAATTTAAGGGGCAAGCTGGGTATTTGCCAATATGAAGAGATGTAGCAATTAATTTTGCTTAATACAAGGATTGAAAGAGATATTTTAATCAAGTCTATTCTGATTGGGCTAATCATTTGTTTCCCTCTTTCTTTCCAAAAGTTTAAGAAGAGGAATAAACATACTTATATCTCCCTCTTCTCATTTTGCTGCATCACTCTCCATTCCCTCAAAATAAGATTTCACACACGCTGTCACTTGTTTTCTCAATCTCTCAAGATGTCTCAACAATCTGTGTCATCATCTTCATCAAAGGCAACTACATCTTCCTCATCCACTGACACCGAACCTAGGGCAATCGTAAACTGCATGGATGCTGATATTCTTGAGATAACTCCACTTCGTGAAATGGCAGTTGATCCTACTAAGGTCAAGAAGCTGCGAACCAGATATACAAGAAGATCACAAGCTTCTCCCTCTGGTAAATCTTCTTAACCATCATCCTCTGTTCCTCCAGAGATAGCTAATAGGGAAGGTTCTGCTTATGTGCATCAAGCTATTGCCAGACTAGTCACTAGGATTCTTAATGAGAATCACTCTGTTCCTGGTATATCTGTACCATTGAACCAAGAAACTGCTAGCCCTAATTTAGAAAGTGATCCCAATGTCACTCAGAATGTTGAGACACCTGATGACAACATTGAGAAATCTCCAGAGAAACCTGATGATCACCAGACCCCTACTAACAAGGCTGTTGAACCTCCTGTCATTGATGTTGATGAAGAATTTTCTGACAATGATTTAATTGCTAATATCAACCCTAGCATAGCTAGAAGGATGATGAGTAGAAAAGAAAAAGCAGAGTTCTGCCCAAAGCCCCTCCAAAGAGAAGGCTACTGAAGTTATTTATGAGAAAGCTAGGCCTGAGAACAAGGCTAGAGAAGAAGCTGAGAAGGATCAAAAAGCTGGAACTTCGAAAGGGAAGGGTAAGGTAAAAGCTAGGGTATCTGTTGGTAGCCTCTCAAAACCCTTGAGACAACCTATATCCAAGAAAAGAAAGGCTCCTGAACCCTCTGAATCTGATGAGGAATCAGACTTTGATTTTGATGTTGAGAGCAATGTTCCAGACATTCCTCTCAAGAAGAAACCCTCTTCTAGCAAACTGCCTAAGGTTCCTGAAGTTGCCATTGACAACATCTCCTTTCACCATCCAGAAAATGCAAGCAGGTGGAAGTATGTGTTTATGAAAAGGATTGCCTTAGAGAGGGAGCTGAACAAAAGTGCTATTGAGTGTAAGGAAGTCATGGATCTCATCAAGGCTGTTGGCCTGATGAAAACAGTGGTCAAGTTTTCCAACTGCTATGAGATTCTTGTCAAAGAATTCATAGTAAATTTGTCTGGTGGTTGTGCTGATGGAAAGTCAGCTGATTTTAAGAGTGTTTATGTGAGAGGAAGGAAGGTAAATTTCTCTCCTACTGTGATAAAAAAATACCTAGGAAGGCCTGATGATGCTCAACCTGAGCTTGAAGTTATTGACAACCAGGTTTGTCAAACCATCACTTCCAAGCAAGTCAAGCACTGGCCCTTGAAAGGGAAGCTAACTGCAAGCAAGCTGAGTATGAAGTTTGCCATACTGCACAAAATTGGTGCAGCTAACTGGGTTCCCACCAACCACAAATCCACCATTTCCACAGGTTTGGGAAGATTTATCTATGCTGTTGGAACCAGAACACACTTTGATTAGGGCAACTACATCTTTGATCAAACATTGAAACATGCTGAGAGCTGTGCTATTAAAGGCCCTATTGCTTTTCCCTCTCTCCTGTGCGGTATAATCATTGATCAGTATCCTGATATTCTGGTTGAGAAGGACTCTGTGTGGAAAAGAGCCCATGCACTTGGTTTTCACTATAAGTTGTTTCAGGGAACACATGTCCCTGACATTGTTATGACATCTGCTGAGACATCAAATGTCAAAGCTCATTCCAAAAAAGCTGATGTTATAGCTGTTCTAAAAGAAACCTGCAGAGAACTTGATGCAAGAAAAAGGACTCTTGAAGAGCTGATTACTAGTATGGAACAGGAGGAGAACAAAGAACAAATAAGGGAAGAAGGTGCTGATGAAGAATAACATGATGGTTCTGCAAGAAGCTCACCAGAAGATGCTGCTGAAAATTGTACCTCCTCAGGGGATGACAGTACCTGAAGGTCTGTGTTTGCTGAGTTATAAAGATTGTTGCTGGAACTTGCTGCTATTTGATACCTTCTCTCTGTTTCTGTGTATTTTGGATTTCTTTTTAATGACTGTATAACTTGAAGTTCTAGATTCTTTGGCCTCTTTATGGATAAAAAGGGGGAGAAGTAATTGTGGTAATTTTGGTAGAATTGGATATTAGATTAGCCGTTATTAAAAATTCTTCTGCATTCTAATCTCTGATTGTTTAGGGGTTTTAGCCAAAAATTTGCCAAAGGGGGAGTTTGTAAGTGTTTGTTTGTTGGCATTAATTTTTGGTAAAACCAGATTTGCGAATATCATGACTGATGTCATAACATTCTGGGATAAAGGTAAATTCTACAGAAGGAATGTTCTACAGGAACAACTCAGTATGAGTGAATATCATGATGATTAAGCTATGATCATATGTTCTGAATTCTACCAAAATCAGTGAGCAGGATACATGATGTCATAACCAATGTTAAGACATCCTGTACTGATCAAGTTGTTGTGCAGATTTATTGTGCCTGAGAATTTTCAGGAATCTGGTATGCTATTCTGAGTTGGAGTTTATTGACTAGATCAGATGCTCACGTGGATATTAGGTTAACCTTACTTAACCCTAATCTGTTATGATGAAAGTCCAAGACCAAGTCTTTAGGTTAACTTTAGTTAACCTTAGCTATTTACATGGAAGCCCTAAATGAAGAATAGTCTGCTTATATATTTCTCATGAAGCCTAATGGTGAGCAGCGCTTTTGACAGAAGATCAATAAGGCATTGTGTAGATAGTTTTAGTAACTACTGTGAGCCAAGCAATTATCAGTTTGATAAGTAAATTGGAGTAGGATTTGGTTGTAAGGGTTGTTTATCACTCAAAGCTTTGAAGCACGAGTGTTGTGTCTCTTGATTAAAGCTTTGAAGCAAAATCAAGCGTGTGTATTGAAGAATGTCTTCATAATCTTATTAATCAGTAGATTAGTATCACTGCTGTGATTGAGGGGGAGTGAGTAGGAACTCAGGTTTAAGTAGAACTTAGATTGAAGTTGCATTGGGTAGGTCTTAAGTGAAGGAGATAAACTGGTTGGTTTATTCCTAAATTAATACCTCTTATAGTGAATTTCCTCCCTGGCTTGGTAGCCCCCAGAGTAGGTGTTGTTATACACTGAACTGGGTTAACAATTGATTGTGTTCTTTACTGTCTTTTAAATTACTGTTTGGTGTGTGTACAATTTGTCAGATACGGTGTCATAACATTCACTGTGACATTAAGTATCTGTTGCCAGAATTTCAATATATATATATATATATATATATATATATATATATATATATATATATATATATATATATATATATATATATATATATATATATATATATATATATATATATATATATATATATATATATATATATATATATATATATATATATATAAGGTTTAAGTTTATAAAGGGGGATTTCACCTTATTAAGAACTAATAGGCCTTTCTAAATCAAAAAAGGCCCGTGTAAGATTTTGAAGCCCATTAAGTTTTCACTTACTAAATGAAGGGTGCATCTTAGGTTAGGGGGCTTAACATCTATTTTGCTAAGCCCATTGCGCTTTTTGAGTAAGGTTTTTGTTACATTTTTGGCCCAGTTTAAATTTTGAAGGGGAGGTTTCTTACCTTATTAAGAATTCTTGGGCCTTTCTAAATCAGAAAGGCCCGTGTAAAGTTGGTGGTCCATTTAGGTTCATTAAGGCATTTATAGTTGTGATTGGGATGTATTTTTAAAATCTAAAGGCCCGTGACAATTTGTTCTTAAGGGTCCATTAGCTTTGGTTGACCGAGTCAATTTACCATTTTTTATAATTGATTTTCTCTTTTAATTATTATCTTCTAATTATTATTATTAAAACTATTGTTATTATATTATAAACTTAATTAAGTCATAATCGTTTTGTTTTATTATCTGAAAACATTGGCTAAAAAGTCAAAATTGAAACCAAAGAGGCCTTCAAGTTGCTCGGTCAGTAGGTCTGCTTTTCATTAACAGGCCCAATCCAAACACACACTCTTCAAATCAGGAAAGAGAAACGCTTTGTTTCAAAGCTAAAACACGCACTGCTTAGATCAAGAATTCAACTCTTGGTCTTTCCATGCCTTCCAGCAAACCATGATTTTCCAACATTTTATCCTTCAGCTTGACTTCACGAAGCAATTTCCTCTTCTCTTGCTCAACAAAAGAGAGTTCTGTGTTCTGCACTTGCCTTTCCAGCTCCAACTTGAGGCTATCCGCTTTAACTTGCTTATATAATTCTATAGGCAAAAACTCGGGTACCTCTGAAATCGGTGCTTGAGGAAGTGATGGGTTGCCGATAACACTTGGTACTTATTGACTACCAACCATTGGATTAACAGTAGGTTGTGGATACATTGGATCTTCCCTCCTATAGGACTGTAGTGTTATCTTCACCCGATTTTGGATCCACTGCACGTAAGGATCAAGGGCTAGAGATCCTTTGTGACCAAAGAAAGCAGTCCCTTGTCGATGAACAAGATTCCAAGTTCCTCTTATCCATACCAATAAAACAGGATCTTCACCTTTTCCGAAATAAACAGTTTCCTCTACTTCACGATCAGTAGGCTTATCAGTCATAATGTACCCCAATTGATGTCGCGCTAGGATATGATTATAATTGATACAACCTTTAGTCCCCATGAGTGACACGTTAGGAAATGTTCAACAGTTCGTAATGATTTCTCTCATGCTTCTTATGTTGTTCTAGACAATGTCATAAGAAGTGAGAGCCATAATCCTTCGCGACCAGAAGAGAGTATCTGCAGAATCAACAAAAGGTCCTCTGGTAGTCATATACATCATAAACCATTTGTAAAGAAGGGGGATACAACAAACAACACACCCTTTCTTGCCATGTCGAGAGCGGATGGCATAATAGGTGTCATCCAGAATTGTCGGTACGGGATTTCCATTCATGAAGACACAAATAGTTGCGAAGTCCATAAAACCCTCCACATTGGGGAATATGACGGTACCATAGATCATGGTGGCCAACAAAGCATTGAACGTGACCCAATTTATATTTTCTGCAAATTCTTTAGCCTTGGATATCAAGAAAAACAAATGAAAACCTGGTGTATTACTCTTTTCGGTCTAATTATTCCTCACTTCGCTCAGGCCCAAATAAAGTGACCTAGAGATAGCGGAATAATCAGGAACTTCTGGTACACGGGAAAAAGGAATGCAACTAGTAATCTCAATATCCATAATGTAAGCATATTCTTCGAGCGTCAGAGCTAGTTGATAATCCAGGAATGTAAAGCAACGCAGTTGCGGATCATAAAATTAAAATTGCAACAACGAAACCATAGCCTACTTTTCATATCCGTCATTCAATAATGGTAATAAGTTCCCGTATTGATCTCGAAAAATCTTCTCATTAGGCCCGGTCACAAGACTCTCTCAATGGAGCCAAATCAAATTTCCACAAAAACTATAGCAAGATGTCTTCTTAAACAGCTTTTTCCTACATCTATGATGTTATCCATTCTTGATCAAAAGACGATCTTAGATTATCCTGGAAATGGTATGCACATGCAGGTTAGTATATAGTTTCATTTTTCTGACATTTCTTTTTTTATTTTTTTATTTTAAAAAAAGAAAGTAAACGTGCTATGATGTAAATGCAAGTGATCATGGGATTACTACTTCCATGATAGTGATTTCCGTTGTACTGTCTCTGCATAGTCTATTAGTACCAGGATCACCGGTTCGAAACATACACCAAAGAAGTATAGTCACCAACATTAATCAAGAGCTTAACCATTAGAACCAATAGTCATCATCTGTACCTGTAATAAAATATTCCCACCTCACTCACGGGTGAAGACTAGGTCAGGGTAAAGCAATGGTAAATCAAAATCACAAGTTCTCTTGAGAATACTATCATCATACACCTACATGAAAATGATGGTACCTCATTAAAACCTCATCTAAGCATGGAAGACACAGCCGTCTAAGGTAATCTTTATCCCCCATCAGTCGTGTTCCACTCTATTCCTAGTGTTCCTATTATTTGTCACTTGGCCTGGGTATTGGGCCTTTTACCTCTTGTAACACTCACCCAACATGGAAACAGATCCAACACAACAGATAACCAATGTGGAAAGTAATAAAATGCATGCACAGACATATGCAAGAAGTGTATATAAAGCTGTAAATAACTAGAAATAAATAAACACCCAAAGAAGTAAACAAACAAGAGCTAGGATCGACTTCGGGATGGACCAACAATAGGTCAATCCATCACCAGTGAAGTCGCCATCTGAAACAACCGGCCGAAAATCATCAAATAATGAAGTCGCCATCAAACGTATTTTATCCCACAGGAAGCGAAAGGTAAACATCGAGAAAACCTGAGAAGGGAAAAGTCACGATCTTGCGACCGAGAGATCGAGTAAGGGAGTCTGTTATGCGAGAGGAAGGTATTAGCACCCCACACGCCCGTAGTACTCTATGGTATCCACTCTTGTTGTCTATCTTATGGGTGTGTTTCAAATCTATATCTAAGCTATACAGGGAATGCATGCAAAAGAAAGGAGAAAAGAATGTAGGGAAAATAAAAGTTGTGCTCGTTCGGGCCCTACCCCAATGCCTACGTATCCCTTTTAAGGAATCAGGGAAGCCGTAGTTCGGCTTCAGAAGTTTTTGTTGATTTGTATTTTTTTTAATGAACAAATATTAATTTCGCCTTCTGCCGCAGCTCGACCTTTGGAGACTCACGCGTCAGTATAGAAGTGAATTAACATGTTCTTTATAAAAAGTTTGAAAGAAAAGCCCAAAGGCGCAAAAGAGTTTGCATTGATTGATTTCTTTTAACTTGAAAAAGGATTTGAAAATTGTTATATGTTTTAAGTTTTGCCAAGAAAATGATAGTTTTTGTTTAAAATGCCAGGATGCAAAAGAAAAGAAAACATCTAAGGGAGACTTACCTAGATCTATCCCTAATGTTATCATATAAAGATTGATCCTAAAGTTGAGTTTTGAAGGAAAATCTCGACCCTAAGTTGACATGCTTGAATAACAATCCTAATGTCTATCTCAACTCATCCTCTATAGATGAATCAAGAAGTCCTAAAGGAGTATAGCAAGGGCCTGTCACCTAAAACTATGTCTATCTCGAATCATCATCTATAGTTGAATCGAGAGCTCTTAAGGGAGCATGTCGAGGGTATATCATCTTAAAACATGCGTACAAAGATAAAATCAAGCAAGAAATCTAATAAGCTCAAGAAAGCACACACATAAAAATGGTAAGGAAAAGAATCAAAATACTTTAGCCAAGGGGAGCGTATCATCCAAGACAAACAAGCGAGAGTAGGATGAAAAAAGCAAAATGTGATGTCCAAAGCGACTGAACACCTAACCAAGATATAGAAGATCGAGGTAGACGCAGAAGGCAATATGAATAATCACGGAGTATCATCATCGGCCAAGGCGAACTCCTGACAAAATGTGGGGGTTCAATTGCGGAACCATTCCCCACTTGACGGCTCAATACACAAGAGCAGGGACAACTCCAAAGCTTCGTGGCGCGTCACGAGCTAAGGATGACACAGACGAAATTGTGGGGGTTGATTGCTAACCCTCCATGCTCTCCTCCTTTTGAGGACTTATCATCTGTACATATGATTAGGGCACAAAAGTAAACAAACGTGTAGAATACCTACTTCAAAGGTAGGATTTTAGACAAACACAATTAGTATACAGAAAGTGGTGCCTGCTACAGGACTTTAAACATATACTTTGAGCGCATGCTCTTTATTTCTTGTTTCCTACTTCACATGATTTCTAGAAAGCGATAAATGCCCCTATTATACAGGACCTCTAAAAAATTGGTAAATAAATGTAGCAAAGTGCGAAAGAGTAGAGAGGTAGTAGCGGCGACTACCAAAAGCGAGCAAATCGTCAAGAGCGAATGAAAGCAACGGAGAAGCAGGGAATATGCGTCGAGCAAACTTCACCAAGAAACAAACAAAGTCAGAAATGATATCCAATTAAAGTAAAAGTAAATGCATGATTAGAAATTCCTGTACAACGTATCACAAATATCGCATGTATCCGGACAACATATGAATTTCTCAGGATGATGAGAAATAAGGCGTGTCGCATCAGGAGCGAGCATAAACCGCATGCTTCGATCACATAACAACTTGTTATATTACGCGATCGAAAGCGTAAAACTATAATTTGCACAATGAACAAACGCGTCAAAAATGGAAAAGCGGTATGAAAATACTAATAAAAACTATAAAGAGAAAGTATTTATTATTATTATTATTATTATTATTATTATTATTATTATTATTATTATTATTATTATTATTATTATTATTTAGTTTTTATGTAGGGAGAATTCTAAGAAAAACTAGTGAATTAATTCCTAAAATTTAAAATCTATTATTTTTTATTGCTTTTATTATATCATGACAACAATATATATATATATATATATATATATATATATATATATATATATATATATATATATATATATATATATATATATATATATATATATATATATATATATATATATATATATATATATATATATATATATATATATATATATATATATATATATATATATATATATATATATATATATATATATATATATATATATATATATATATATATATATATATATATATATATAATTCTAAATGAAGACATGAGTTTAGGGGGGTAAAAAAACTGGAGTCAGGAGTGTAGAAATCAGGGCGCTAGGGTGAATCCAAGAAACTGTTTTTTTTTTTGTTGCATAACACAAGTTTCAAACAAATTTAAAGAAAAAAATCCCAAAATGTAGTGTTAGCCGGCCCGGTAAAAGGGGGTATGTTACTGAATTTTGGAAATGAGCTACCATAAGTGCAGTGACACTCAGGCCCACTAAATACAGGCTGTGAAAATCAATATTATTCAGCCCAACTTACTTATGCCTAAGTCCAAATGTCCCAACAAAAATCAACCCTCAATTTTCTGCTATTATTATCGTTACTGTGTCACTTTATGCTACGCATGTTTAATCAATCAACCACTTAATTAAAAAAATGATAAAAGAAATAGAAATAATGATAAAACAGATAACACATATCCAATTATGCACTACCCCATCACGTATTATGGAGCTATAATTCCAATCCCTATTGAGCCTCCATCTTCTCCGGCGAAGCTCCGCCACCGGAGACGACGTTCACATTCATGACGGTCAAGACCATGGACACTGTTTTGATCGAAATTTCACGTCGATATCAAATCTCAACCTTAAATATTTTAAAGCATGCTCTAACTATGTGAAATTCCCAACACATAGTTCAAATTGAAAACGACGAAGAATCAAGAACACGGTTAGGTTGCGTCTAACACCGAATGCTTGCGGATATGCAGGTTTTTTAGATGCGATAGATATTTCTACGTCATACTAAGTCTAACGTGTCAAGCGAAGGTCCCAGAGACTTACCTGATTCACAAAACATTCTTGATAGTAAACTCCGAGAAAATTCAATCCGCTACTAATTGATAAGGAACACCTGAATCTTCAGAATGAAGAACCAGTATTTGGATCGCTCACTTGATGATGACGGAGGGGGAGGAGCAATTCGGCCCTGCTTTCTTCGATGTGTGGAAGAACCAAGTGCGAGAGGCCCCTTGCTATGGAGAAGAAGAAGGGGAGGGTCTTCAATATCGCGCGTTCACTTCTTTGTATGAACTTCTTTGTATGAACGAGAGAACGAGAGCGTTCGAAGTTGCCAAGAGAGGGCATGCTGCAAGGTTCTCCCTCAAGAGAGAAAAAGGATTTTGTCACCTTCCAGAAAGAAAGTGAATGAAGTTCTGTTATATAGAGAGAGAGCATTTTATCATTCTTCAAAAGAGATGAGAGTGAGGGAGTTATTATATCCGGCTTCAAGAGAGAGAGAGATTGGATGCGGTGAAAGAGACTGAGGTGGTGATTGCCGATGAGAGAGCGTGAGTGCTCGCGGTGGCTACTGTGATGGAAAGAAAAAAAAAGAGCGAGTTTGTTACTGTGTGAGGTTTTTATGGTAGAGAGAGAATGTTGTGAGGTTGTTATCAAAGAAAAATAGAGAGAAAGTGAAGTTATTACGCAGCCATCCTGAGAGTGTTGGGAGCTCCTTCTTTTTGAGAGAGAATAGCAATTATGTTATGTGTAGAGAGAGATAATGAATCGATTATGGCCAAAGAGAGTAAGGATTATGTTCATCCATGCCACATGAATTATTGCACGGCCATGTAGTAATGAAAACATTATTCCCTGCATGATACTGTAACACAGTAATTCTTTTCCTCTAGAATTCCATCATTATGCATGGCCATGTAGCCGCCTTTACATTCGTATATCTTGAACTATAGCGTTCCTCGCGACACAATCTTAGCATCACTGAAAAGATGACACATCAAGGAGTATTTTTTATGTTTGCCTCGCGTCGAAATAGCGCTCGTAGCATGCCTTAAAATGGCCCTAAAGTCATAAAATCACGACTAAAATAAATACCGGTAATTCTGCTAACACCGACGATTATCCGTCAATGCTCTAACCTCCACTTTATGGATTAATAACTTGAAATATATAATTCTTCAAGATGAGATCTCAACATCAAAGTTGAACATGGAATTTCTATGAACAACTTTCATGTTGGAAGCTTCTTAAAATAACGCTCGAAACGTACTAAAAAATGATCGTGAAGTCGTGATATCAAAACTGGCTGTAGTGGCTAAAAATTCACCAAGTAGAAATGAACTCCATTATCATGATTTCAAAACCTCGTAACTTTCCTAATAATTATCCAAATGCTGCAAACTTGATACTATTGGAAAGAGGGCAGATGATAGAACAAGTTTATAGTCTATCCCTAATCCGAATACGGCCTCGATCATAGAGAAAAATTGTCATGAATGTACGCCTTGCAACTGCTAAACTAAATTTCAGGCCTGGCAAGGCAAGTCCTACGCGTGACACCGTGCATTTTGTCCATTTCGACCTTCCTAATTTGCGCCTCGATATCTCTCTCCATGATGCATAAAACAAAACGAAATTTAAACCAAAACTGAAGAGTACACAACACACTCCAACCTTTATGTTCAATATTTTTCAAAATGAGAACTAAATTCATGGGAAAAACCACTATGAACATGTGCACGCCATATGTTCGATAAAATACTGGCCTGGCTAGGCAAGTCTTGGCAGCATTTTTCCTTTCAAGTGCTCAAAACGTAAACGTCATAACTTTATCTACAAACCACCAAATGGGATCATTCTTGAATCAAAATTGGAGAGGAGATTCCGATCTTCAACTTTTATGTTCATAGATTTTTCATTTGAGTCTAAATGTGACCCTAAAAAAAGCCATGAAGTTTGCAACTTTTTAGAACATCTTTTGAAAATCACGAAGTGTTTAAAATACTAAAAATGCAAGAAACTCTAGATTCGGCCGATTCTTTTGAATCTCCTCAACAACTTATCAATTTTTCTCATATTTTGACTTTTGACAATAATCTTGACCAAAAATCCATCTAGTCAACCTTTGAATTTCGTTGACTTTTGCCCATACACACTTAAATCTCTTCTTATTCAATCGTATCTGATTCTTCTGATAAAAGTGTGGAGATCAGTAGACCGTATGCAAATACTTTTAATACAAATGGAGAATTGTGAGACCATTTTAAGCTTGAAAAATCAGTTAAATCATGTCATCGATCAAGAACACTAATTTCATTACAAAGATATGAGATGTTGACCATAACTCCAAACCCTAATCCAACTGGAATATCTTGAAGGAATCTTGTACTCATATATCTTGTAACTCAAGATAATGTTTATGATGGAAAGACTTCAGCTACTTGACCTTTGAAGATAGATCTTCTTCTCTTGGGCAGTATTCATTTATCCAGCCAAACTCTTGATACCATGTCGTCGAGTTAATGCAATGCAAATGGTGAAAATGATGGTGAAGCATAAGCCATTTTGTTTATAAGTGAGATGACGAATTTTAGGGTACAACAAAGATATTTTGTCGACCAAGACGTCAATATGGGGTAGTGGGAAATCACCTTTAGGGCTTGCCTATTAAAATATCTATAGTCTATACACATATGGACCTTTCCATCCTTCTTTGGTACGGGGACCACATTCGCCACCCATTGAAGATATGATGTCACAGCCACGAAACCCGCGTTGAATTGCTTCGTTACCTCAGATTTTATCTTTTCAGACATGTCAGGCCGCACACGGTGCACTTTTTGCTTGACTGGAGGACAATATTCCTTTATTGGTAGACGATGAACTACAATGTCATTATCAAGTCCCGACATATCTTCATATGACCAAGCAAACACCTCAAGATAGTCATGCAACATCTGGACCAATCTACTTTTGACACCGTCTTCCAAGTTGGCGCTAATCTTGACTTCCCTTTTGTCGGTCTCAGTACCTAGGTTAATTACTTAAACTATCTCTTCATGAGGTTGAATGGATTTCTCCTCTTGCATCAGAAGTCTGGCTAGTTCCCCTGGTATTTCATAATCTTTTTCGCCTTCGTCTTCGGCTTGCTTGATTGGATGTTCAGAGTCATAGTTGGCAATAGTAGAGTTGTTGACAATGAGATTCAGAGTGGATGGGGATCTACAAGTGTGTGTGTGTGTATGTGTGTGTGTGTGTGTGTGTGTGTGTGTGTGTGTGTGTGTGTGGAAATGAACAAACCCTTAATCAAATGGACCATGGTGCCCCGGGAAAGGCCCATGGCTTAAAGTCATTATTTGGAAATAAAATTACAGACAAAAGTTCTTGAATTGAAAAAACAGTAAATGGTAATTACTCCTCGTTGAAGGAAATGGGAATAAAATCCTTTCCACGCCAGTTGTCGAGTCCTTCATTGGAAATCAAGTAAATCCATTCGTCAAAGCCACGATCATCCTTAGAGTCTTCAATAGAACTCACTTCATGATTACCAATACGAAGAGGTGGTTTACCTATGCGATCACGTCTGACCTCCTTTTGAGCTTTGACAGTGAAACCCAAACCGAACTTGTCTACTTTGAATGGAATGTCAGGGATTTGTCCCCAAATTGTACTACTTCCATCTTCAATCACAGCACGGGCATCTTTGAGTGAAACCATCCTCGACACAACTTCATCAGCTTTCGGAATGTCAGAATAGATTTTGGTGGAGGTAACCATATGAGGGACCACTACGAAGGCTTGACAAGGAGTTTCTATGAACTCGTCGTCCATCTTGACATACTTAAACGAATTCAGGTGGCTAACCATGAATTATTCTTCACCATAAACAGTAACAATCTTTCCTTTGACTGGATATTTCAACTTTTGGTGAAAGGTGGACGTCACTGCTCCTGCCCCATGTATCCAAGGGCGTCCAAGTAAACAAGAGTAAGAGGGACGTATCTCCATCACGTAGAAAGTAGAATTGAAAACTTGTGAACCAACTTTAATAGGGAGATCCACTTCTCCAAGTACCATCCTCTTGGATCCATCAAATGCTCTCACAACTATGTCACTTGGCTTTAACACCAAATCATCGTAATCCAACCGATCTAAGGCACCTTTGTGTAAGACATTTAGAGAGGACCTTGTATCCACCAAGACATGGGCCAGGGTAGTTCCTTTGCATTCAATAGAGACATGCAACGCCTTGCTATGATTCCTTCCAACTGGTGTCAAATCAACATCAGAGAACCCCAATCCATTGTTGGCAGTCATACTCGCCACACAGTTTTCAAATTGATCGGTTGTGGTCTCTTGAGGAACATGTGCTTTCTTCAAAATTTTGATTAAATCTTGGGCATGAGCATCGAAACAAAGCAACAAAGATAGCACAGAGATTTTGGAGGGGGTTTGCCCCAATTTCTCTATTATCTTGAAATCACTCTTTTTTATAATCTTCAAGATTTCCTCCATTTATTGGGTGAAAGGTTCCTTAGAAGCAATGCCTTTGGCAAGCGCCTCTATCCCAACAGGCTCAATTACTTTCTCTTTACCCCTATTGTCAGTACTAGGCTTATCAATTGTAATGAGGACAGGTGTTGTTGTAGTAGTTGGAGGTGAAATGTTAGGAGAAATATTCTCCCTGTCCTTGTCACCTTTCCAGGACCAGTAATATTGATAATGTCATCATCCTTGTCTTCATTAATCCAAGAGTCTTGTTTAATCCCATGATAGTAAACTTCAGCACCATAATTCCAAGGGACTTCTTTGTCAGAGGAGTAAGGAATCGGCCCAGGAGCAGTAATTATCAAGGGAGCAATCATTGGTTCATTGGAAATCCTAATACAAACCTTTGAAGAGATCCTAAGAGGATTTTTAGAAATTGTTATGATGGAAATGTCTTCAGCTTTATCGGTCAAACTTTTGATGAATGGAGTTCTTTCAAACAAGATCTCATGACTATTTATCAGGCGTTGAACACCTTCTTTCAGCCATTTGCATCCATTAACTTGTTCTGCACATCAATTACAGTCTTTCAACCAGCCAGGGAAACCCCAGCTCTCAGCAGGTTCTCTTTAATAATGGTCAGTGGATTAGTCAAATCTTCAATGGCGGAAACAAAAGTAGTGTCTTCAATTGCATTGACACTTTTGCCATGATTTGGAATTGGTGTAGTTATAACATTCAGAGTTGTAGGTGAATCAAACTCAATAGTTTTGTTGTCAATAAGATCTTGAATCTTGTTTTTTAGAGCCCAACATTGATCAGTATCATGCCCAGGGCTATTGGAGTTATAGACGCATTTGGCGTTAAGATTGTATTTCGGAGATGAAAGATTGGGATTTGATGGTGGATCACGCAATGTTACCAAGTTGGCCTTCAACAGGTGTTGCAAGGCTTGGGACAGTGACATGTTAATCCTCGTGAACTGTCTTCTTGGAACCTCATACCTTTGATGGTTGGCTTGTTGTGGTTGTCTTTGAGCAGATGGAGGATTGGAGATTAAAACAGCATTAAAAGATGGACGGTGATCTTTCTTGGTATGGGCCCTTGACCCATATACAACATTGGCTTCTTTCTTGCTAGTAAAGGGCTTCTTTACATTGTTTGATGTAAAATCAGATGCCATGGGAATTTTTCCACCCTTGATACCACTCTCGACCCTTTCACCAGTCAGAATTAACTCAGTGAAACCGGACGATGAGCTCCCAATTAACAAGTTGAAAAATGGGCCAGTTAATGTTCCCATGAACATATCCACCAGCTCCCTATCCGTCATTGGTGGTTGTACTCTACCAGCAAGATCTCTCCATTTCTGCGTGTACTCTTTAAAACCTTCATTGGAACCCATTGTCATTCCTTGTAACTGAACTCTAGTCAGCCCCAAATCAGCATTGTACTGATATTTACGGTAGAAAGCGGTGGCCAGATCTTCCCAGGTATGATTGTTTGAACCCTCCAACTGATAAAACCATTCTAACTGAGTCCCATATAAACTATCTTGAAAGAAGTGTACCCAGAGCTTCTTGTCAGTGGTATGTGGTTGTATTTTACGGACGTAGGACCTCAAATGAAGCTTTGGGCATGAAACGCCATCGTACTTAGCAAAGATTAGTATTTTGAATTTGTGGGGGATAACAACCCCAGGTACTAATCCTAAATCACCAAAATCCAAGCCAGGTAAAGCTTGAATTTCCACAGCTTTCAACCTATCTTCCAGTTGCTTGTACTTATCCTCAGCCGGTGGATACTATTCATCAAAGTAATCTTCATCCTTAGAATCTTGATTGTTTGCAACCCCAGCATGGGTGCTTCTTGCATCTTCATTCTGATTCTCATCCTACTCAGAGGAGTCTTCTTCCACTTGAACATGTCGGACGGGGCCCTTGAATCTATTCTCGATGTTAATTACAACTTTATTCTTTGTCTTTTTCTTGGCAACCAGAAGTGACATCAGTTCTTGCTGTCCTTTGGCCAAATTGAGCAAGGTTTCTTGAAATTGATAATTTTGTGTCTGCAAGTCTTTCAGAGTCTTCTCGAGATCCATCTTAGTGAAATAAATAGTAGAAAGATGAGGCAAACTGTGTCGAAAACCTGCTTATGTCGTGATGCATGTAATGCGAATGCAAATGTTTTTCAAGGATTTAGGGAAATTTAAAATTTTCTAAACAAAGAGAAAATAACAAACATGAACTTCATTAATAAATATAGGAATTACAAATTCCTCTCGGGATTACAATGGAGGAAGCAAAAATAATACAAAATAAGCGCTCAAACTTCGCTCTTCATGAAGTTGTCTCGTAAGCTCCAAAACCTTCTTCTCGCTTGCGCAAAACTGGGTTTCAAAGGTGTCTCTCTTTCCTTTGATTTGAATCCATGATCTTTGCAATTCCTCGAGAGTAGTTGGCATGTTAGGATGAAGAAGAGTTTAAGGGGTGTCTCCCTCAGCAACAAGCTCCATAATCATAGGTAGGATAGCAGGGTAAGGCATCACGAGACATTGAGCACGAGTTCGTACCCACTTAAGGTAAGGATCAAGGGGGATGGAATTTTTATGCCCCAGTGTCTCACTATTCACTTTGTATACCATTATCCAAGCTCGTATAAACCTTTGATGATAGCCTTGGTCGTCGCCCTCGTAATCGAATACCAAACCTTGGATGAGCGCATCATAGGGACCATCTCTTCGTGCATATCCAAACTACTGTAATGCAAGAGAAGGGTTATAGGTGATACCTCCCCTAATTCTTAAGAGTGGGACATTATGGAATTCCCCATAACGGTCAATGATGGTAATATCCTCCAAAGATCGAGAATGCCAATGGATATCCGAGTGCGAGAGTGACATCATCCTTTGGTACCATGTCAAGCCTTGCTCATTCTTCAACATTGATCGACGTAGGTACGAAATAAAACACCTAGACAATAATGGAATTCAACACAAAAGAGTACCTATTTTCTTCATGGTGCGAGTGAGGAAACAATGTAGAATGTCTCCAAGTAAGGTAGGTACGGGATTACGAGAGAGAAAAACATTGACGACATTCACATCTATGAGTTGGTCCGGATTGGGAAATAGAGCCAAAACATAGATTAGAAGGGCCAAGACATCCTTAAAATCTTGAAAATCCATATTTTCCCAGAACAAACGAGCCTTCTCCAACAAAAAGTTGGCTAAGAAACCCTTAACTCTACTTCTTGTCTCATAATTTGTCACAATGTCAAATCTCTTCAAATGCAATAACTTTAGGCTTTGGAGTCTCCTCTAAACTGGTGAATGGTATTTGATCAAGCACGGGCACTCCTAACTATTGAGTGAATTCTTATAATGTAGGCACCAATTGGTAGTCGAGAAAGGTGAAGCAATGATGCATAGGATCAAAGAATTGGAAAAGCACACACATCATTTCTTCTTGGAAGTTTGAGGTAGCCAAGTTGAGAATTCAACCATATTTATTGGTAAAGGGAGAATCTCCAGGCACTCTTTATGCTAACTCTTGAAGTTGAGGATGCACTTTCACGAAGTTAACTCAGATGGTATTCCTACGAGTGGAAGTCCTGGCCTATAAAACTGAACAAAGATAAATTCCTAAATCCTTGAAATGGTTAGTGAGAATGCTTATGATGTTATGATGTTTATGATGTCATGAATATTAATCACAAACAAAGCACACAAAGACCTTAGGTTTAGGCTTGCATGGGTTTTATAGGTAAGTACCCTCTTGAAGTTTAGTTAGTTCAACCTGTCCTATAAAGTAATCAGGTTCTAGAGAATCTCAATATCATTGATCTTTCTTCATTGGGCATTGTCTCAGCATAATCAATATTTTCTTGCAGACGAAATATCCTAAAAGTCCGATCTCAATGAGTGTAGTATCGAGTATCAACCACTCTTCAGCTTTGCACCAAAGTCGGCTATCTCACTACTTCCAAATGGCCAAGTTGTTCAATTAAAGGTTCTACAGTCAATTAGTGCTTCATGACACTGCTCAGCGGCCCCATATTCTCCTTGATTCAACATAAGGGATATCGGTACCAACAAATGCGTCACACTAATGTAGCCATTGCTTCAACCATATCGGTCTACGACGTATAGTTTCCATAATCTATTTCTACTTACCTAATGATGTTGCCAGATCCGGGTAGAGGATTAAAGCAAACCCAAACAAGGACCCATAAATGTAAAGAAAACAAATCAAACAAAGAAAGTATTTAAAGGTGATCTAGATCTAAGGTAACCCCAATTTTAAGTCATTCCCCAGCAGAGTCGCCAGTTTTGTGATATAATGAGAGAACTGACTTGGGTGTTTTTCATTTTATCACAATTGTTGTGGATAGTAAGAGTCGCCACCGACTTTTCTTTTATCCAATAAAGGGAAGGGTGAAAAGAACATGAAAGACCTTTTGAGAATTTTCTTGAGTTAGGGGAGTATGTTATAAAAAGGGAAGGTGTTATCACCCTTTTCATCCGTAGTTATCTACGAGCTCTTAGTTGCTTGATCGCTTTGAAATTCTTTATTTAAAATGTGTTTGTGATTGTTTTTGAAAGTATTTTTGAAAATTTCATTTGTTTAGGCGATCTTAGTAATGATTCTCGTCTCTATAATAATGCATACAAAGTATTGAATTTTGAAAATATTTCATTTTGAAAGTGTTGGTGTGTTTGAAAGATGTTTTGTTTTAAATGTTTGTGAGCAAGAAATTACGAACGTTCTACCTACTCAAAAAATCTTAGTATTTTTCCTCCTTCTTTAGATATTCTATCTTGCCATTGATTGATAAGAAGCCTTATTATTGGATGTGTGATGTGTGGTATTCGTAAGTATATGAATAGCATCAGAGTAATATAAAAGATTATCGATCCCACAGAGACCAAAACATCAATCTATCAAATTCTATTGTCACTATGTTTATTTAAGGCTGA
This sequence comes from Vicia faba, assembly GCA_948472305.1. Taxonomy (NCBI): domain Eukaryota; kingdom Viridiplantae; phylum Streptophyta; class Magnoliopsida; order Fabales; family Fabaceae; genus Vicia; species Vicia faba. Next base: position 1,299,328,432 of record OX451740.1, on the reverse strand, counting down.
TTAAATCAGGGTTTTATAGCAGGCAGAGTAAATAAAATAAAAGATGTTAATTCAGATAAAAGCAATGGGTTCGAATACAAATCACAATAGTCAGATAATACTCTAATATGATTCTAATAGAACTACTTATGGGGCAATATTTCCTACTTTGAAAATAACTAATTTAATAGGAATTGTGGCTTTCGCGTATTCAGAACTGAATTTATTCTTTAAATAATGCCTTTTTATTGTTACGGATAAAAGGTGCGTATTGCGTTAAAGTAATAAACCTATTTTTAAGAAATATAGTTACTTGACTAAGTTGAAAAGTGATTTTGACTCAGAACTTCTAACCAAGAGATGATTAGACTTTTAAACCTATAAATGCGTCCGAAAAAGGTTTTGAAATCATTTCTTCTAAAAAGTTAAAGGTTCTTACTTAATTGAACAAAACGCTTTCACTCTCATTGAGAAATTAAGACTAACCAAGTTTATTAATGGTTGGACGACTTTCGATCTTACCCAACAGAAAATGAAGTGCAGAAAACTTGTGTTAACAACCAAAACAACCCCTAAAGTATTCTTACAGATGCAATGTTTAGACAATTACCTTAACCATGATCATTACATTCTAACCCTAAAGGAAATTAGCCAGACATGGAAATAAACTTATTAAAGCAATCATGTTTAAGCATGAAGTAAAAAGGTTAAAATATAAGTAAATGCGATGCGAGGAAATAAACAAAGTAAAGCAAGTGCGATGCGAGAAGATAAACAAAGTAAAGCAAGTGCGATAAATGCAGAATCTTAAATAAAAACCTGCTCCAAATAGAGGGCTTTAAAGCAATTTGACTGGAAGGTAAATTTGACTGAAATAAAGGAAACTTGAATTAAAATGGAGGAAAGATTTTAAAGTGCTCCAAAATTGATTACAGACTCAATGACTTGTGCGATAATTCTTTGATGTGAAGAGATTACCGCTTGCAATTGAACAATATATGGATTAAGCCAGTTTAACTAAGCTTGGATGAAGAAGAAGAACTGAAATCACTTTTATTTATAGGCCTAGGAGGATTTTGGAAATCACAAGAATGCCCTCCAACTTCTTTAGAGCGGGAAACTAAATTGCAAATGTGGCACTCGCCATGGGGTGTGGCGACCGCTGTGATATGGTGGCAGAATCGACTGTTATACTGGTTTTGCATTCGTGTTCATAAATGTTATGGTAAGCAAGATTCACCACCGATTTTTCTTTTATCCAACAAAGGAAAGGGTGAAAAGAATAGAGAAAGACCTTTCGAGAGTTTTCTGAGTAAGGGGGGTAGATCATGGAAAGGAAAGGTGTTAGCACCCTTTCCATCCGTAGCTTTCTACGTGCTCTTAGATGCTTAGCTCATTTGAAAGAATACCTTGTGCTTTTTGTGTGTTTTGAATAGTATTTTTTAAAGTTCCTTAGTGAGGAGATTCGCTTTATGATAACTCTTATATCAGTCCTCAAGATTGTTGATAAAGCGTTTTTGTAAATGTTTTTGTGTAGGTGTAACAAGTTTGTTTTGAGCATAACATCTAGGAACTATCTACTTTATTCGAAAGGATCGTTCTTTTCCTCTTTTCCTTTAGACAGTGCTATCCTACTATTAGTGAGTAGGTAGCCATAGTCGTTTGGATGTATGAGGAACATTCGAAGGGACGTTTATATAGTCACAAAGACAACTGTGCGAGAAACCTTAGTAACTACCCTAGGGTTTTAAGATCATTGTTTACCGAGGCAACATCGAGAGGGTCATCGAGGGACTTATGATCTTTTAAACTGGAGGGTAGCCACTAAAATCTCTCACGTTTCAAGAGTTGTGACTATTTTCCGAAGGCAACCGAAGTGGGAATACCTTGGAGGTGTATATGTGCAAGTGTGCTTGTTTCAATTATTTGTCTTTGAACTTAAGTTTGCTAATGTTTGATTTTATGTTCTTATCATTCAATCCTATTAACATACATCTAACAGTTAATATCTGTACAGGAATTTAAAATGTGGATATTAAAGCTACGCTATTACATGGCTTCGGGGAGGGGGATTAATTACATAGTCCAAAAATTTGGGGAGAAATAAAAAGAAAAATAAAGTCCTAATTATAGTCTATTACATCCAGTAGGCAGTTATAAAAATATGAAAATAAAGTAGAAATATCAAACGCGCGCGAAATGAAAAAGACGTCTGAAACCTAAGTGAAAGGAAATCTTTTTGTTTGTTTTTGTTTTCATATTAAGAAAATAGTTGAATTAAAAGTAATTAATCTAGATCTATATTTAAAGAAAAAGTTAATTATTAAAGAAAAAATGAAATTAAAGAAAAGAGATTAATCTTCTAAGCTTTTTTTTTTGTATTTTTTTTAATATGAAAAGAAAATGATTTAAAATCTTAAGTCTATTTAGTTTTTAATTAAAGAAAATGGTTTAAATAATTATTAATTAGTTTACAAAATTAATTTAATTGAAAAAAATGCTAACCTAGTATTTTGTGTTTATTTTTATTTTTAAGGTTGATTAAAGCTAAAATAAAATAATGAAAAGACAAAATAAGGGGGTCAGGCAGTAAATGAAAACAGGGTGCAATCTGCATAACACAGGTACGGATCGAATCAGAAGCCCAGGTTGCCCTTTCGATCCAGTGAAGAGGGTTGTCGAAGGTGTATGATGGATTTCCCGTTTGAGGCACTTGATTTGGATTAGATGGTGATGATATGATGGTACATGGCATGTACGTTTGAACTTGGAGTGTTGTGGAGTATCGAATCCTATAAACCTTCAGGAGAGGATTACAATCCTTTTGCTTGGACGGAGGAGGCCTGGAATGGTTGTTTCGATTTTGACAGTTTTGTGAAGATTTTGAGATTTTTGGTGTGAGATAGGCAATGTATGATCTCTCTACAAAAATGTTTATGTGGCAATGTTTTTCTTGTCTCTTTTCTTTTCGTTCTCTCGTCCGCCCCCTGACAATGTATCCTTAGGCCTGTATATATAGGGGTGTGAGGGGAGTGGATATGGAAAGGACAACCATCAACCAAGCTTTAAAGGCAAAACCAGACCAATTAAAATATTTCCATTTCTATGGATTCCTACCCTTTTGGGTTTTTGGGTGAATCTGGACATGCTTAACTCTTTTGAATGCCCTCAAGCCTTGATCTTTGATTGGCTTTAAGTGGCCCTTTTCGATGGCTATGGGCTTCATCCTCGTGGCTTCTTCGATTGAGCCCCTATTTGCTTTGTTCTTTGATTGGCTCTGAAACTACCAAACCAGCCCAATCGAAAAAACTTCATTCTGACCAGTCGAAACTTCTTTTGTCATGAATGAAATTGTGCATGAGGCTTGGGCTTGGCAGCATGTAATATTTTGGCCAGCAAGCATCTTGAACCAAACTCATCAAAAGGAAAAACAAGCTTGTTTCCAACAAATGTGTATCTTTCAAATAGACCAAATGTGTGTTCATAATGGCACCATTTGTGTGTCTTTCGAATAGCCCACATGTACTCTTTGTGTATTCTTTTAATGGTCCACCAATGTGTGTTCATAATGTAGCAATCATGTGCTAAAAGGTTCAAAGATGGAGTCAAAGAAAGCAGTTCCAAAGGGGGCCATTACCAGTCGAAACTTGCATGTAGATAGCCATTGCTTTGTGAATCAAAGGGAAGTTGAAGGGGTCTTTTACTGGTGAATCGAAGCAAACTTGTAGGGGGCCATATGCTCAAATGAAACTTGTGGACCAAAGCTTGCTTGAAGGGACCCAACGCTCAATTGAAGCTGGTGGACCAAAGCTTGATCGAAGGGGGCCAAATGCCCAATTGAAGCTTGTGAAACCAGGCTCGCTTGAAGGATTTTAGATGCCCAATCGAAGTACCTTGCTAATATGCCAATCGAAAAACACCTTGTTCAGGTGCCAATCAAAAGACACTTGACCATCTTCAAAAAATTTATATTTTCTTTAAGCAAGGGTTTGCAACCACCCATGTAAGATAAGATCTTGAAAAACATGAGAGGGTAAATTTTGGGGTACAACAGCCACCATGCTCCAAAAATGAAGAAGTAGTGAAGAACGTGGTAGTTGGCAGTTGGCTGAAGTTGGCCACCTCATGGCTGACCCTATGTCGGGCACCATGGTGGAAGCCACAAGTGCAAAAACTCCAAAATCTTGATTTTTAGCTCGCTTTTCTTCATTTCTTCAAGCAAGGCTTAGGAAAGACAAAAAAACTGAAAACAAAACAAAATGAAAACATAACACAAGAAAATAACAATAAAAACCTAATAAACATGTGTGAATCGAGTCAAATATGCAATGCGATTCAGTGTTATCAAATTCTCCCACACTTAGACCTTTGCTTGTCCTCAAGCAAAAACTCTGTATAGCTCAGCAAAGAGAAACATTATTATCAAAAAGTTTTGGAAAAAAAGGGCTTCTAAGTTTAAAGCAGGATGTAATGATAGGTACTAGCTAGGTGAACCAAGGGTATCGTGACAACACATTCGGCAAGAATACAGACAAAAACATCGATCCTATACAAACTAATCCGTTCAAAACCATCACACTTAGTCCTAATTTTCAAATCTTTTTCATTCAGGGGCAATCACATTAAGCCTGTTATCTCGCACATACTCATAGAAGAATGACCGGTTAGTGACTCTAATCTCAAGCACGGGGTTCTGGTACATAGGTTGGTAACCCCTCAAATGACCCAATTATGGTTGTGGGGGATCGAGTCGTAACCCGCCCTACCAAGTCCAGCACCAGAAACCTCTGAACCAACCAACAATGAGCAAAAATTATTTTCTTTTATTATTTTTTCAATTTCTCACAACCCTTTTTTAGGTTAAGTGACTTTGTGAGGGCCACCTATCCCGGAGTTGTAGCATATGAATCATGAAAGCACAACAAAAATAATTTGGATCACTCACTTATATTCATCGATCTTCTACGTAGAGCATGCTTAAGTCGGAGTTGACTGCTAGAATAAACTACTAAAGATGAAGGTTAAGGCCATAACATAAGGTTATTAGAATCGGTTCCTATAATTATGAAGCTTATTGTGTTGAAACGATACTGATTTTTCAAAAGGACTTCCCAAGTCATATACATCATATCTTAAACATGTCTTAAAGCCCAAAATTTTTCAAAGGATATTGTTTTCTTTTGTCAAAAAAAAAAATTGGTAGGGATAAGAAATGGGGAAAAAAAGAAATACACCACACAAATAACTCGACAAGCACATGAATTTTATTGAAAACAAACAAAGCAAGGAAAATAAACTGGAAAAAAAGAAATAAAGACTTAAAAATAAAGAAATGGAAAAGCAATAAAATCTCCTCCCACACTTAAATCGAACATTGTCCCCAATGTTTCAAAATAAAATATGGAAAGAGTAACCTGGATGTGTCTAGGGGAGGCCACTGGTGCCCTTGCCATCCTGCTGATGCCTAGGGTAACGAGACCAGCTGCGATGATGATTGTTCTGGGAAGAGGCTAGCTGCTCCACTCTGGCTGATAGAGCGGCCTGAGAACTCCGAACCTATCGAAGGTTCCCTAATAGGGAACCCTGAGTGGCCTCCATGAGTGAAAAGTACCTCTCAAAATAGTCTTGATGATGCTGCTTCTCAGTATTGATCGCAAGCTGAGATTACATGATATTCTGAAGACAATGATCAGTATGTTGCTGAGAAGTTTGCATGAAGCTCATGTTGTCAGTCAGCTGCTGTTGCAATGAGGTGAGCATGCCATCTTGCCTTTCCTCTTGAGCAAGATGCTCTCGCCACATCTCCTCAGTGATGTAAAATCCAGGGGCAGCACCTGCAGAATGATGTGAAGAAGATGGTGTAGTGTATGTTGATGAATCATGGTGGGGGGACATATTTGGAACGAGAGACTGGTCTCTCCGTTCATACTCCTCATCAGTCTCATGTTCGTCCCCAAGAGTAACATTGGGGAGCAATGGTCCCCTAATAGGCGGAGCGAACAAATCATAAGTCCAGTTTCTCTCAAGCAGCACACCAGTCCTCTGAGAGCAAGGTAAAGTGACACTGGAATAGCCACACCATGGATCCCCAGGTTAAAACCTCTCTCTTTCCTAACCTTTCATAATTTCATATCTTTCAAAAAATTTAAATTAATTATGCGGTTAGGTAGAGGTACCAAAGTGGCTAACTCAACGTCCAAGTTCAAAGCCCGAGCAATGGAGGTAATCAATCCTCTAAAAGAAATAGCGCCCCCCTTTCTCAAAGTGGAAGACATGTATGCAATCATAAATGGGACAACATTAATTTTTAAACCAATGAGACTTCCTTGAAAAAATAGAAGTTCTTTTGCATTGACCTTGTTTGGATTCTCTCGGGAAAAAATAGTACACGCCAATAAATAACGGAAAACACGAATGGTCGGGTTATAGATCATTGAGGCAAGAATACCATCAAAAGAGTAAATGGTGGAACTAGACAATCTAGCCTAAAAAGCAAATACCTCAATCGACCAATCAGAATCCAAAGGGGTCTCAAAGATAAAACCTTCCCCATGAGGCATGTCCAACAACTCTGCTAAAGCATTGATAGTGTACTCATATTCAACATTAAACATTCTAAATTTTACTGTAACGATCTTGCTAGCAGTGTTGGGACGAATAGTATAAATCATTGAACTTAAAAATTCTTTGGTCAACCTCTCATAGGTAGGTTCTCTCTTAGCAAAAATATCATGCAATCCTAAAGTTTCTAACATGTGGAAAACACTGATAAATTCCTAAAGTGTACAGACAGTCAGTATCGATATACCTTGTCGGAGCAATTTCTTGTGTCTGCAACTTCTCGAGAATTTTTCTCTGCCTCGACCCAGGTTTTCCATCACGAAGCAAAAATCCATTGAACTTCATTGTTGCCATTGTTGGTGAAAGAGGAAAAAATGGGTTTTTATGGAAAGAAGGTGAAAATGGTGGTTTATGGATTTTTAATGAGGGAAATGAAGTGGTGGAATAGGAAATGTTAGTGGGGTTGTGAATAAATGGGAAAGTTATGAACTTTAGTGGGTTTTGATGGAGGTTTTGGAGAGGAAAAAATGGAGTTTTTGGGGTTGGAAGATGAAAAATGGTGGTTTTGGTGGTTCTGCCCCGTAAAAGGTACATACCCCATGGTGGGCTCCATGAGGGTTATGGCAGGCGCCATGTGTGCAAAATCTGGATGGGCCAGATTTTGAATTTTTTTGCTCATGGGCCTTGTACTTCTCGCGGGGGGTATGGACAACATCTTTCATATGTTTTTCTTCATAATTTAAATCTTGGATGACATGGCTTGATAAAAATCAAAATGGAAATTCATAAAATAAAATAAAATACAACAAAATACAAAAATAAGAAGAAAAAAAAGTAAATAATGAAAAACATCAACACGGAAAATATTAATATATGTAGATATGCAATACGATTGTTAGAGATAGATTCATAAAAACGAAAACAAATCCAAGAAGAAATCAAATATAGATAACGATAAGTATGGAAATAAAAATAACGATAAAGCATATAAATAGCATCTGTGTCTCAGATGGGAGGAACACCGGCAGGGGGATCGTCATCAAGGTCAGAGCCTCTTGTGGCTTGTGGACTTCCTGCTATCTATCTGTGTAACCCAGCAATCTCCTGGTAAAGAAAGTAGGCCTCCATCACATGAGTCATATTAGAGACCTCATGCTGCAAGGTGAGGTCAGCAATCTCCTGTCGAAGTCGGGCCACCTCCATACGCAGCTCTGCTAGCTGCATATGCACATCCGGCTGCTGCAAAGAGAAATTATTAGAAAGCACAGTGAACCTAGGTGAAAGTGGTGCAGGGATGTACTCTGCCATAGGTGGCGATCGAGGTGCATCAATGGTCTCTCCCTGGCCTTCCAAAATGTAGGTCCAGTTAGCCAGATCATGTACGCTGGTCATCATAGGATCTGGCAAAGTGATGTAGTGTATTATCTCATTCTTGATCAGGAGCCTGAAAGAGTTTGAGCTGAAGGAGACCCGCCTCATCAATCCATTATCCAAGTAATACTTGATATCCAACAACGTGTATCCACAGTAAGGGGTCAAGTGACGTAACTTTATCTCAAGACCCAAAGCAATAACAATGTGCGTCACTGTCCCTCCCACATGTATGATACTCTCAAGGAAGGGAAATGGTGTGCAGATTCCATATCAAGAAGTTACTGCAGGAAACTGGACGTGACTAATTAGCAAAAAATAAGAAGAATACCTCCTCATCACCTACATAGTGGTAAGCATCACTCCTTCCTAAGAAGGTATGGGCCAGAATAATCTGAAAATAGCGGAGGGCCGGATTTTGGATGACGTTTGACATCATGTGGTCAGGATCATGGCTACTCCCAGCAGTGATGTCATCCCAAAACCTCTTCACGTCTCTAGTCATGAAGTAACCCAAGGGTAACTCTAGAATAACATCAGGATAAGTAAGGAAACCTAAAATATCATTGAACTTGTTGTACCCCAAAATTTTCCCTCCCATATTTCTCAAGACATGTCAAGAATAATCTCCAAATGACTCAAGATTGCTCAAGAGTTGGACAGTCAAATCACCTCCTAAGGCAGTCAAGTCAAAATTAGGGTTTTATGTTGCATCAGGGTCCTTACATCCAAATGACCTCAAGTGCTCCCCAATTTCCTAATATGTTCTCAAGTTCATCCATGTCAAAATTCAAGCCTTGCAGAGGAAGTTTGGTCAGTCAATTGCTCAAGAGGTCCAAAAATCGACAGTGCTAGGACAAAAGTCAACTGTGACCTACAAATAGTCAAACCTCAAGATTTCATGTCAACATTTTCATTTTGAAGGATAATTCATCATTTTATCAATGTTTGATCATGATTCATCAAGGATTGCTCAAGATTCATCAAGATTCAAAAGTTGCTAAATTAGGGTTTTGTAGGAAAACTCAACACAACTTTGACCAAGCATAACTTTCTCATACTTTATGAGAAATGAAGCATCCAAAGCTCATTTTGAATAGGATTTAATTTCCTACAATCCATCTTCACACCCCAATATCAAGAAATGCACTCACAAAAAGTTACAAATTTGGACATTATAGGTCATTTTTGAAAGTCAACAAAAACACATTTTATTCCAAAGCTTATAACTTGAGCATGGAATATCAAAATGAGATTATACCAAAAGGGTTAGTTAGAGGACATCTCAAGGTTTCTAAAAAGTCCAAGAACACCTCCAAAAGTTCAAAATTTAAGAAGTTATGCATTGTTGAAGTTGGGCATTTTTCCAAAATTGCCAAAAGTCAACTATCCCCAAAACTTTAAATTTTTCCAAAAGGGCCCACTTGATTTGATTTTGTCACACCACACACGTGTCCTATCTTCAATTTCATGATCAATTATTAATTTTTCTATTTTATATGATTTTTATTCATTTAATTCATTTTTAATCAATTTAAATCAAAATAAAATCCAAATCTTAATAGCTTGATATCCTTTTGATCATTACAACTTTGAATTAACATGATACACCCAATCAAATTCGTATCAAGCCTTATTATGCACAAAATATTTGATTTGAGACATTTTTGGAAGTTTGTTAATGGAAGATCATATCAAATCTTGATTCATCAATTCCCATGGATTCAAGCCCAAGTTTTTAACCTAATTGCTTCTAATATACATGTACAAGGCAAAGGCATAAAGGACACGACCTGAGACTTCCCAAAATCAAGAAACAAAACTTGGAAAAAAGCTTGAAAAACTTGAAACGAAAATCACACTTAGAGGTCGATTCAATCCAAAATCTCAACGTGGTGTTCTTGTTGGTAATCCACTGAAGCTATAACAATCAGAACCAAGCCCTCTCATCGCCTGAAACGCCCTGTAAGTCGTCATGAACATAGCTCTGAACATGAAATTGTGAATCCATGTTCTTACATCTTTTTTGCCAATTTTTTTGTATAATCATGCTTGCCATTCAATTCCTGAACTTTCTGTATCATTTAATTTCGTTTTCATGGCCTTTAACGTAATACCCGAACCTAGGGTTTCCATTCCTTGTTTTAGGCATTTTTTATACAGGCAAAATCAAGACAAAAAATGGACATGGTCGTGTTCAGGGAAGAGAGACGAACACAATGATGGTCTCCATTTGCATTTATATGGCCTATAACTCATGATTAGGATGGCCCTAGGGATTTAGCTGCGAATGAAAATCCGCAGGTAAATAACCAGATTTCGTTGAAGAAGATGGAGACGTGTCTCTTCTTCACTGGTTCTTTCAAAATCTCGCGCTTTTTTTAATTTTATCATGATATTTATTTACTTTTTATATATTATATTTGATTCCTAATCTTATAACAAAAGCGTGCATTAGCTCAGTTGGTAAAGGCGTTGTTGCAAAGTCCTTTGGGACCTGGGTTCAAATCCCAGGTCCCCCCTATATTTGTTGCATTTTATTCACAGATGTTCCAGTGCAAATGCCAACATGTGGACTACCATGGACTTCAGATCTCCAGATGCCAGATGGCCTCCAGGCCAAATCTGGTGGTTAGGAATGAGGGTCTACCATAAGGCTTGGTCAATGCGTATGTGTGAGATCCTGGAAAGTCAAACAAGGCTGGTTTGTGTTGGGCCAAAGAATTGCTGAACAAACCTCCATCTGGGCCCAGCACCCCCTATTTGGTTAATTCTTTTTTTTTTAATTTCATTTTATTATTTTGTTTTATTTAATTATCATTATTATTTAAATTAACCAATTAATATTTTTTAATAAAATCAGAAAAAACACAAAAAATATTATTTTTATTTTATTAAAATTAATATCATCATTATATTTTTGTAAATAAATATTAATCAATTAATGTGGTTTTTAATTAGGTACAATTTTAACATTTTTTGTAATAAATTAAAATTAATTTAGAATATTAGGTTTTAACAATTTTAATCAGTTTTACTTTATTTCCTTAAAGATAAAAAAACCAAAAAATATTTTCATTAGTTAATTAATTAATTATTAAACTTAGATTTAATTTCATTTAATTCAAAAAACAACAAAAACATGCTTTCTTTCAAAAAGGGTCAAAACCCTACAAAATGCGTCGATTTAATTTTCTCGCACGCGATCCATATTTCCAATATTGTAATTGCTCCCGGTATGTAATAGCTTTTGAATAGGACTTTAATTATTTTACCGCTTTTATTTACTTTCCGCAATTTAAATTAAAGGGTTTGTTTTTGGCGATGTAAATACCGGACGCCTTGTAATAGTTTAGATTTAGTTTCCGCAAATTTAAATTTCGCAACTATACACTGTTAGATGTTTGATAATAGGGAATGCATGACAAGATCCAATGTATGAACTTAAAATCAACATAGATAACCCATGACATGTACAAAGATAAATAACAAAAAAACAATACACTCGCACATGCGCACTCTTAGGGTACACCTCACTTGGTTGCCTTCGAACGTGGTCATTGAGTATAGGATGTTTTAGAGGTCGTCCTCTTGTCCCAAGATCATAAGTTGCCTCGAAACGGTTGCCTCGGATAAAATGATCTAAGACATTAGGGTTACCGCTAAGGCATCCTAACATTGCTTTAGTGACCACACGTCCCTTTATCGAATTGACCCGAAAACTCCAACGACGATGCTACCTACTCCTCAATAGTGGGATAGCGTTGTCTAATGGACATTTGCACAGTTTAATTCCCTTTTCGAGTAGGTAGATGGTTCTTAAGTACTTGCTCCTTTAAAAAAAAACAAAATAAAACTTTTCGCACTTACACTCCTTTCAAACAAAATCTTCTTTCAAACCCACAAACACAAAGAAAAGCAAATTTTGAAAACACAATGAGCAAGTACCTAAGAGCCCGTGGATAACCACGGATAGAAAGGGTGCTAACACCTTCCCTTTCTATAATCTACCTCCCGGACCCGAGAAACATCTCAAAAAAGGAATTTTTCTGTGCTTTTTTCCTTTCCTTGTTGGATAAAATAAAAGACGGTGGCGACTCTTGCTCACCGCAACATTTTGCAAAAACAAACGCAAAACGCAAACCAGCATTCCAAAACAGTCAGTTCTATCCTACCGATCACAGAACTGGAGACTCTGCTGGGGATGAATATTTATAAGTGAGGTGTACCTTAGGATTAGATCATTGTGTTTTCAATTGTATGCTTTATATGATTTATCTTTGTGGGCTTGTATCAGAGTTCTATAGATCCTAACCCGGATCTGGGGATACCCTTTAGGTAAGTAGCAATAAACTGTGAGGGAACTGTCCGGCGTAGACCAACACGGTTGAAGCAGTAGCTACATTGGTGTGGCACTTTAGTCTGTACCGATATCCCTTGTGTTGGAACGAGGAGAATATGGGTCTTCTAAGGGGTCATTAAGCACCAACTAACCTTAGAACCTTAAATTGACCAACTTGGCCATAGAACAGTAGCAGTATGCTACACTCATTGAGAATAAACTCTCGCGATGATTCCGACCGCAAGAAAAGGTTGCTAAACTTGAATTATGACCGATTGAGGGTAGTCATTGATATTGAGATCCTATAGAACCCGATTACTATTTTTAGGACAGGTTTAAACCAACTGAACTGAAAGAGGGTAGTACCTAAGCTCCATGCCAGCCTGAAATCTAAGGGCTCTTCAGTGTGACTTGCGTGCCTTTACCATGTTTGCTTTTGTGGATACTTGTGGTGTGCTTACTATCATGACATCATGACATCATAACATTGCATACATCTTGCATAAGGACTAACCTATTTCAAAGACAAGAGGGATTCATCTTTATTCTGTTTTGTAGGTCATCATGATGCCCATGCGTAAGAATACCATCCGGATCAACTTTGTCCAAGTCCCTAACTTGCTTAAAGAGTTGGTTGCCAAGATGCCTGACACTACTTCCTTCATCAGGAGGCATGGTTCTCTTCTCAGTTTGGTCACCTCCAAATTGGACGAGCAGATGATGAGTGTCCTGGTCCAATTCTATGATCCACTGTACCATTGTTTTACTTTTCAAGACTATCAGCTGGTTCCCACCCTAGAAGAGTTCTGTGAGCTGCTCGGTATCTCTGTTCTGGAGCAGACCCCATTTACTGGTTGGGAGACGACCCTTAGGCTCAGAGAGATTGCTGCAGCCCTTCATTTGACCAAAGAGGAGGTAATGGCTAATTGGGAGACTAGAAGTGGAGCTAAGGGTTTTCTGACTAAGTTCTTGGTTGGTAAGGCTAACTATTTCTGGGATAATCTAGACTTCAAGGCCTTCGAGGATATTCTGGCTCTTTTGATATATGGCTTGGTTTTATTTCCGAATCCTGACACTTTTGTTGATGTGAATGCGATAAAGATCTTCATCTCTCAGAACCCTGTACCCACTCTCTTGGGTGACATTCTTCATTAGCTCTATGCTCGTACTGCCCGAAAGCGGGGAACCTTGATGTGTTGTGCTCCTTTATTGTCGAGGTGGTTTATTTCGCACCTCCCCAAGTCAGTGCTGAAGAACAAATAAGGAATGGGCTGGGCTTATAGGGTGATGTCTCTTTCTCATAATGACATTATCTGGACTCTCAAGGGTATGGATGAGGTGACTATCATTGATCGCTGTGGAGAGTATCCTAATGTTCCATTGATAGGAACCCATGGAGGAATTTCTTACAACCCGTGCTTAGCTCTCCGTCAGTTTGGAAGAGCCAGAAGAGAAGGACCTCATGAGATGCTAATGCCTCATATCATCTTTGATTTTCAAGGGGATAGCGACGAGCAGCATCGCAGATTCATAAGGGCTTGGGATAGAGTTCATCAATCTGATCCACATGAGATGGGCCCAAAGACTTCTCTGCTAATGGAGCCATATCTCAGACGGGTCTGCATCCGTGCCCAAAAGCTAGGTATGCCATATGAAGCTGTCCGACGTGTCACTCTTGAAGTTGCTAATGAAGAAGGGGTTCTTCCAACCATTCTCCATCCTTATATGCCCACTGACATTGGGGCACTGAAGAGATCTTGGATGCAACTACGGGAAGAACGGGATTCTTACCGAGAGAAGTTCAAAGAGCAGGAGCAGAAGATTCAGAGGTTGACTAGACAGTTAGAGAATGAGCGGATTCTCAACGATTATGTCCGCACTGATAAGAAGAGACCATGGGAGCATTGATGGACCTTTGATGATTTCCTTTCCAGTTTTTGTTTACTTTTCAGTATTTCCATTCTTGTAACGCCTTAAGGGCAATTTGTTGAACAATTTGAATTACCAAGTTTATCTAATAAAGTGTGTTTCCTTTCTTGTTTACAAATTTGAATCTCCATATTGTCTTTGAAATCATAATCATACACATTTCATCCCATGCACTTCATAAACAGGTACCCTTTACAGGTCTCTTATCTTCTTCGCTGTTTATTTCAGCAATCATCATGTCTGCTGAACCTACAACTGAGCAAGCTATCAAGGCTCTCCAAGCCCAGAATGCCCAATTTCAAGAGTTGTTCATGAGCCTAGCTAAGGGTCAGGAGGACCTGAAGACCTTGATTTTGAAAGAGAAGAAGAAGAAGAAGAAGAGGACCATCCTATTTAACACAGGGCACAGGTTTGGCAACAGGCTACATAATAAAGTTGATCTGACCACCTCATATGGAGGGAAAGGTAGTCAAGAGGAAAGGAGGGTTGCTAGCCCTGTAGTCTCCGACAATGAGACGGACTACGATGAAGAACAGTATCCTCCTGCTGAGGATAGATACAAGCAATTGGAAGACCGGTTGAATGCTATGGAAGTTCAGAAGGTGCCTGGTCTGGACTTCGGTGATCTAGGTCTATCATCTGGGGTAGTGATTCCCCACAAATTCAAGGCACCAGCCTTTTCTAAGTATGACGGAGTTTTTTGTCCAAAGCTGCACCTCCAGTCATATGTGAGGAAGATTCAGCTGTATACCGCTGATAAAAACCTATGGATCCATTTCTTTCAAGACAGTCTCTCAGGGACTCAGCTTGAGTGGTTCTATCAGTTAGACGGAGCCAGTATCCGCAGCTGGGAAGATTTGGCTACTACATTCTACAGGCAATATCAGTACAACTCCGACCTCGCTCCTACGCGTACCTAACTCCAGGGTATGTCAATGGGAACAGGTGAAGGATTCAAAGATTATGCTCAGGAGTGGAGGGATCTCACTGGTAGAGTACAACCACCCTTGGCTGATCGGGAGCTTGTGGACATGTTTCTGGGGACCCTGTCTGGTCCATTTTTCAACCATCTAATTGGAAGCTCTTCATCTGGGTTTACATAGCTTATTTTGACCGGTGAGAGGATTGAAGCTGGTACTAAGGCTGGGAAGATACAGAAGGGTGCCTCATCGAACGCTGAGAAGAAGCCATTTAAGAAAGAATCTAGTGCTGTCTATAGTTCAAGAAACCAGAATAGACCTGAACACCGTCAAGTTGTGAATGCGGTTGTTATTTCAAAACCTGCTGGTGCTCCTCAACACAACAACCAACAAAAGGATGAGAGACCTCGAAGGCAATTCACCCGTCTCAGCATGACCTTATCTCAGATTCTGCCACAGTTGCTGAAGACTAATCTGGTGGTTCTAAAGGAAGCCCCGAAGAATCCAAATACCACATCGCCGAGGTATAACCCTAATGCCCGCTACGCTTTTCACTCTGATAGCCCGGGGAATAATACAGATGATTGTTGGGTTTTGAAGAACAAGGTACAAGACTTAATTGACGCGAAGGAGATTGAGTTTGAGGCGCACGAGAGGCCTAATGTTGTGACTGCTCCTATGCCCAAGCATGGAGTAAATGCTCTAGAAGAAGACTTGTTTGTGGTTTCTGTGGATGATATTGTTACCCCTTTGATGACTGTAAAGAATAACCTTTTGCTAGCCGGTTTATTTCCGGGCTGTGATGAAAGTTGCCATATGTGTTCTGTTTTACCTACCGGTTGCCCATTCTTGAAGTCAGGTATCCAAAACTTGATGGATAGTAAATAGATCCTATTTGAGAAGACTGTTGTTCCCTCAGTTAATTCTGAAGAAGTCGCCATCATTACCATTTTTGACAATTCTTCCAAGGCTCCCTCGAGGAAGCCTGTTTGAATTACATCTGTTCCGAAAATCGCACCTGTAATCATCACTGTTCCGGGCCCATCCCCTACACCTCTGATAAAGCTGTCCCTTGGCACTATAGAGCTGATGTTTATTTTCATGGAGTTGAGCAAGAGTTGGATGCTGATACTGGCGTCAGCAATATTACTGGACCTGCTAAAGTCACCCGCAACGGAAGACTTTTCTCACCTGATATTGCTCCACCAACTGTCCGAAGACCTGTTGTTATTACACCTGCCAGTGTACCTGCCATTCCTATTCAAGTTCCTATTCTTACCCCTGTCGCCGAGTCATCTGACGCTCGGGGCAAAGGGATGACCACTGACGTGCCTACCCAGACGGAGGCACCGAAGACAATTACTGTTGGAGCTTCTAAGCAAGAGATGGAAGAGATCCTGAAGATTATTAAAAAGAGTGACTACAATGTAGTTGAACAATTGGGGAAAACCCCGTCTAAGATTTCTATGTTGTCACTATTGCTGTGCTCAGAGGCCCATGTCAAGGCTCTGATTACCTTTTTGAAATCTGCCCACGTGCCACAAGAGACATCAACTGATCAGTTTACAGATTGTGTGGCTAATTTGACTGTTGATAATGGGTTGGGTTTCTCGGACTCCGACTTGACTGCCAAAGGGAATAATCGCAACGATGCCCTGCATGTTTCCATTGAATGCAGGGGCACTACTCTTGCACATGTATTGGTGGATACTGGTTCCTCATTGAACGTATAGCCTAAAAAATCTCTAGACCGGTTGGATTGTGAAGGGTTGGAGATGAAACCAAGTAACATTGTTGTCAGGGCCTTTGATGGGTCTAAGAGGATGGTGCACATTGAAGTTGATATTCCAATTAAAGTTGGTTCTCAGGTCTTCAATTCTACATTCTATGTGATGGACATTCGGCCATCTTATTCTTGTTTGCTGGGTCGTCCATGGATCCACAAAGCTGGGGCCGTAACCTCAACGCTCCACCAGAAGTTGAAGTATCCGGTCAAAGGGAATATTGTGACAGTACAAGGGGAGGAAGAGTACATGGTCAACCACCTCAACTCGTTCCGATATGTAGAAATGGATGGGGAGTTCATTGAAACCCCATTTCAGCACTTTGAAGAGGTTCCCCAGACATTGGCATCAACTGAGACTGTGGTTGAAGATTCTCCTATGAAGATGGCTTCCTTAAAAGATGCTCGGGCTGTTATTGAGAAGGGTGAGTGTGCAAATTGGGGCCGACTCCCTGATTTTACACAGAAGACTAACAAGTTTGGTTTGGGTTTCATTGCAGAAGCTCAAAGGGCTGTTCGGAATGCAAGGATCGGAAGACCTCCTATGTTCATCAGCAACTCGAGAGTGAATGCCATTGAAGATGATGTAGAAGAGTCTGAATTCGATAGCTGGATCTATCCTACTATCGACGGTGGACCAAGGAACTGGACAGCAAAGGACTTCATCCCTATTACTTTTGTTACCCAGTAATAAAACTTTTTGTTTTGAATTTGTAATAGACAATGTTTCAAACTTTATGGCCCGATGTCTTACCCAGGCCATCGTGGCTTCATTTGTGAGGGCTTTTGTGTGTCATTTTCATATATCATTAATAAAAAACATTGGACGTTCTTGCATTTCAAATTTTGCGCTCCTTGTCTTTCTTTATTATATATTGCGAAACAACTATTTACACACACTCACATATACATGTCTCCATCCACTCTGGATCTCACTGGTAACGACTCTGCTACTGCCAGTTATAACTTCGAAAATCCGATCAAATTAGCCGAAGACGAAGGTGAAGATGATTGCGAAGTGCCTGGTGAACTTGCAAGATTGTTACTCCAAGAAGAGAGGGTCATTCAGCCGCACGAAGAGCCGGTGGAATCAGTAAATCTGGGTACTGAGACAGACAAGAAGGAGGTCAAGATTGGTGAAAATATGGAAGCTAATGTGGAACAACAGTTGATTCAGATGCTACATGACTACGTTGAGATCTTTGTTTGGTCTTACGATGATATGCTTGGTTTGGATACTGATATTGTGGTTCATCACCTGCCTACCAAGGAAGACTGTCCTCCCGTAAAACAGAAGGTCCGCCGAATGCACCCAGAAATGTAAGAGAAAATCAAGGCTAAAGTTATGAAACAATTTGACGCCGGTTTTCTAGCAGTGACTTATTACCCTCAGTGGGTCGCCAACGTGGTTCCTATGCCAAAGAAGGATGGGAAGGTTCGAATGTGTGTTGACTACAGGGATTTGAATAGGGCAAGCCCCAAGGATGATTTCCCTCTACCTCATATTAACGTTCTGGTTGACAATACTGCTCAGTACAAGGTATTCTCCTTTATGGATGGTTTCTCCGGTTATAATCAGATCAAGATGGCTCCCGAAGACATGGAGAAGATGACCTTTGTTACTCAGTGGGGTACCTTTTGCTACAAGGTCATGCCTTTTGGGTTGAAGAATGCTGGGGAAACATATCAGCGTGCCATGGTTGCTTTGTTACATGACATGATCCATCATGAGATTGAAGTATACGTCGATGATATGATTGCAAGGTCCCAAACTGAGGAGGAACATCTTGATCATCTGCAGAAGCTGTTTGACAGGCTGAAGTTGTATAAGCTGAGGTTAAACCCGAACAAGTGCACCTTCGGGGTGAGATATGGTAAGCTACTGGGTTTCATTGTGAGCGACAAAGGTATTCAAGTGGACCCTGCCAAGGTAAAATCCATACAAGAGATGCCAGCTCCCAGAACAGAGAAAGAAGTCAGAGGTTTCCTGGGACGACTGAATTACATTGCCCGATTCATCTCGCACCTAACTGCTACTTGTGAACCAATCTTCAAGTTACTGAAGAAAGATCAAGTGGTACGTTGGAACGATGAATTCCAGGCTGCTTTTGAAAGAATCAAAGAGTATCTCCAAGAGCCTCTTATTCTGATGCCACCAGTTGAAGGGAGACCTCTGATCTTATACTTGACAGTACTCGATAACTCAATGGGGTGTGTGCTGGGGCAGCATGACGAGTCTGGACGAAAAGAGCATGCTATTTATTACCTTAGCAAAAAGTTTACCGACTGTGAGACCCGATACTCACTGCTCGAGAAAACTTGTTGCGCTTTGGCATGGGCTGCTCGCCGACTAAGACAGTATATGCTGACTCACACTACTTTGTTGATATCAAAGATGGATCCAATCAAGTATATCTTCGAGAAGCCTGCCTTGTCCGGAAGAATAACAAGATGGCAGATGATCTTGACTGAGTATGACATCCAGTACACGACTCAAAAAGCAATCAAGGGAAGTGTATTGGCAGACCATTTGGCACATCAGGCAGTGGATGATTACCAGTCTATGAACTTTGGATTCCCGGATGATAATATCATGTTGATAACTGACTGTGAGACACCTGGACCGGATGAAGGACCTGAGGAAGGATCCCAATGGTCTATGTACTTTGATGGAGCTTCGAACGCCTTGGGTAATGGCATTGGCTCCGTGATCATATCTCATAAAGGCTCTCATACTCCGTTTACCGCCCGACCATGTTTCAACTGCACCAACAATATGGCGGAGTATGAAGCGTGCATCATGGGTCTTCGAGCAGCAATTGACCTAAGGATTAAGTTTCTAAGTGTCTTCGGAGATTCTGCTCTCGTGATCAGTCAGATCATAGGCGAGTGGGATACGAAACACCCAAACCTTATTCCTTACAAGGAGTATGTATTGACATTGCTTCCCCATTTTGAGGAGATAACCTTTGAACACTTCCCTAGAGAGGAGAATCAGTTGGCGGACGCGCTGGCTACGATGTCTTCTATGTTCAAAGTCAATTGGGACAATGAAGCTCCCCGGATTATCACTGAGAAATTGGATGAACCTGCACATTACTGTGATCTTAAGGATGGAGAGGTAACAGAGAAGCCCTGGTATCATGAAGTAAAAAGGTATCTTGAGACTCAGGAGTACCCCGGGGGTGCATCTGTTAATGATAAGAAGTTTTTGAGGAGGTTTGCGGCGAAGTTCTTCATCAGCAATGACATCCTTTACAAGCGTAACCATGATTCAACCTTACTGTGTTGTGTGGATAAGAATGAAGCAGAAAGAATCATGATAGAGTTACATAAAGGTACATTCAGAACTCATTCCAGTGGACATACTATGGCAAAGAAAATCCTACGGGCAGGATACTATTGGTCCACAATGGAAGTCGACTATTATCAACATTCTCGGACATGTCACAAATGCCAAGTCTACGCTGATAAGGTGCACATACCTCCAGTTCCTCTGAACGTCTTGACGGCACCTTGGCCTTTTGCAATGTGGGGAATTGATATGATCGGCGAGATCAGACCTACGGCATCCAACGGACATCGTTTCATCCTGGTAGGAATTGATTACTTTACGAAATAGGTTGAAGCAACTTCCTTTGCTACTGTAACCAAGAACGTCGTGGCACGATTTATTCGGCACAATCTGATCTGTCGATACGGTGTACCTGAGAGGATCATTACGGAAAATGGTACCAATCTTAACAACAAGATGATCACTGAGCTCTGCAAGCAGTTCAAGATACATCATCACAACTCTTCTCCCTACCGGCCGAAGATGAATGGGGTTGTAGAAGCGGCTAATAAGAATATTAAGAAGATTGTGTAGAAGATGACAGTGACATACATAGATTGGCACGAGATGTTACCATTCGCTCTTCATGGGTACCGTACCTCAACACGGACGTCAACAGGGGAAACACCCTATTCCTTGGTTTATGGCATGGAGGCAGTCTTGCCTATTGAAGTTCAGATACCCTTTCTCCAAATCATGAAGGATGCAGGTTTGAGTGAAGATGACTGGATCCAGACCCGGCTTGATCAGCTAAACCTAATCAACAAAAAGAGACTTACTGCTATTTGTCATGGTCAGACGTACCAAAAACGTATGATCAAGGCATTTAACAAGAAAGTCAGACGACAAGAGTATCAAGTTGGGGATCTGGTAATCAAGCACATTATCCTACCTCAAGGTGATCCCAGGGGCAAATGGACCCCTACTTATGAAGGTCCATTCGTGGTTAAGAATATTTTCTCAGGCAGAACTATGATTCTAACCACCATGGATGGTGACGACCTTCCTCACCCTATCAATGTAGACATAGTGAAAAGATACTACGCATAATCAAAGACCCGCTAGGTTGATTGGCCTAGGCAAAAATAAGGGCTTCCCGGTGAACCAAAAGGGTTCGGGCAAAAATAAGGGATGAAAATGGAAAAAATTTGTACACCTGGCAAGTCGAAAACCTGAAAAGGCGGCTTGCGCAAAATAGGGTATCCCGGTGGACTGAAAACCCGAAAGGGCGGTCCAGGCAAAAATTAGGGATTAAAGCGTAACAATATGTCTCATTGGATCACCTTGCATCCAGACTTCGGTATCAACTATCAAGCTCGGACGGCACTAGTCAATCTGATTCATCTTCAACCAGTAGCAAAGTGATGAGATGCTCGAGGATATAAAGGCGATAGCAGAGTTGGAACCCAGTGGGATTATTCACATAGCTGTTTTGTTTTCTTTTCACAAATTGTGTAAATTCTGTTCGGCAGAGTTCTCTTACTAGGACGTCAGCCTCTTGTACAAAAGCGCCTATTTACAGGCCAAACTTCAAATTCAATACAAATTCATTTTCAGACAAATTTCAAACTATTTTTCCTTTATCTGTTTTGTTTTGCAAAGAATGTCCAATGTTCATTTTTGATATATGCATTTGACATTAATTGCTGCTCATAAATGAATTACTGGTAATATCAAAAGCAGGGGGAATAAGAATTGTCTGAACTGTACAGTTGCTCTATCCACCAGGTACCAGATAAGTTAAGCTGAAGAATATGGCTAAGATACCTTCACTCCCTGCAGAGTAAGACAATAATGATAGCTCTCTCAACTGAGACTTGCAACCATGAACGAATCAGTAATACTCTCCCCAAGCAGAGTTAGTCTACCATCAGCCCTAAAAAGGCTGGGTATCCCCAGAAGGTCTTAATATTCCCCAGCGGAGTATTAAAATATTCTCCAGCAAGTATCAGAGTATCCCCGACAGTCTTAATATTCCTCAATGGAGTATAAGAAGGTTCCCCGGCAGAATACAAGATACCCCAGTGGAGTCAATTTTCCCAGCAAGGTCTGAAAAAGCTTCCCCAACGGAGTTGAATCATCATCCCCAGTAGACTCTGGAAGTTTATCCCCAGCGGAGTACAAAATAAGTCTCCTCATCCAAATTCAGAGGTTATCCCCCACAAGAGTCTAACAGGGTTATCCCTAGCAAGTCACAACTGAAAGATCATCCCCAGCGAAGTTCTTTCTTTCCCCGAACAAAAGTTCAATCCTCAACATATTCAATATCACCAGCAACGATAATCCATCCCCAGCGGAGCTCATCATTGAAATCCCCAACAGAGCTTATCAACGAAACCCCCAGCGAGTTTATCATTAAAATCCTCAGCAGAACATCTCTCCCCCACAGAGTAATTCCCCACAGAGTAATCTCTTCATCAGTTTATTCCCCAACAGAGTTCTTTTCTCCTGCAGGCTTATTCTCACAATCATCTTCGTTCATAATCCCCAGCAGAAACGAAGAACTCAACTCTATTCTCCAGCAGCTCCGGGATTTATTTTCCCCAGTTAAAACATCACATTTTCATACATCATGATACATGCATATACACATCATACCATACAATCTCATTTATGTTGAGAACATCATTTCTTGATCCATCTCATGCATTGCATATGACTGACCTTTACCTTTCAGGAAAGATGCAGTTAAGTTCTCAGCTTAGTCGAAGACCTGACCAGTTCTTAAATCTCAATTGAATTATCCTCGGTTAAATTTCAGATAAGGTTCTCAATCTCGATAGTTTCCCTACGTCATAGTGTGGACGAGTGCTATAACCTCAACGGTATACTACGTTGAGCACTAGTCAGTTCCTAGATCTTGATGTTTCCCTACGTCATAGTGTGGACGAGTGCTATAACCTCAACGGTATACTACGTTGAGCACTAGTCAGTTCCTAGATCTTGATGTTTCCCTATGTCATAGTATGGACGAGTGCTATAACCTCAACGGTATACTACGTTGAGCACTAGTCAGTTCCTAGATCTTGATGTTTTCCTCTGTCATAGTGTGGACAAGTTCTCTAACCTCAACGGTATACTACGTTGAGCACCAGACAATTCCTAGATCTTGATGAAGATGTTTCCCTACGTCATAGTGTGGACGAGTGCTATAACCTCAACGGTATACTACGTTGAGCACTAGCCAGTTCCAAGATCTTGATGTTTCCCTATGTCATAGTGTGGACGAGTGCTATAACCTCAACGGTATACTACGTTGAGCACTAGTCAGTTCCTAGATCTTGATGTTTTCCTCCGTCATAGTGTGGACAAGTTCTCTAACCTCAACGGTATACTACGTTGAGCACCAGACAGTTCCTAGATCTTGATGAAGATGTTTTCCTACGTCATAGTGTGGACGAGTTCTCTAACCTCAACGATATACTATGTTGAAGACCATACATTTCCTAGATCTTGATGAAGATGTTTCCCTGTGTAATAGTGTGTACAAGTGCTATAACCTCAACGGTATACTATGTTGAGCACTAGTCAGTTCCTAGATCTTGATGTTTTCCTTCGTCGTAGTATGGACGAGTTCTCTAATTTCAACGGTATACTACGTTGAAGACCAGACAGTTCCTAGATCTTGATGAAGATGTTTCCCCCCAACTGAATTATGGACAGGTTCTTAAGACTCATCCGAGGCATTCTCTCAGTTGAAGTACAGGCAAGTTCCTAAATCTCAACAAAAGTTAGACTTCCCCAGCGGAATCTTCTACAACAACAGGTATGCAAGTTCTCGCTAAGGAATCTCTTATGCGATCGACACTACTGAAGATAGAATCTGTAAGCCCTTCCTCCTACCAACAATCTCCAAATGGCATCTGTAAGCCCATTCCCGACATCACAATGCTGATACTACACCATGCGAGTACAAATTTCTGGGCACTCTAGTGTTCAATTATCTTCCACCTTCGGATCACGAAAGGCTCGAAAGCCAATATATATCCTCAGGTTTAAGAAAATTGAACAGGGGAAATTGTTGTACCCTAAAATTTGCCCTCCCATATTTCTCAAGACATGTCAAGAATAATCTCCAAATGACTCAGATTGCTCAAGAGTTGGACAATCAAATCACCTCCTAAGGCAGTCAAGTCAAAATTAAGGTTTTGTGTTGCATCAGGGTCCTTACATCCAAATGACCTCAAGTGCTCCCCAATGTCCTAATATGTTCTCAAGTTCATCCATGTCAAAATTCAAGCCTTGCAGAGGAAGTTTGGTAAGTCAATTGCTCAAGAGGTCCAAAAATCGACTATGCTAGGACAAAAGTGAACTGTGACCTACAAATAGTCAAACCTAAAGATTTTGTGTCAAAATTATCATTTTTAAGGATAATTCATCATTTGATCAAGGGTTGATCATGATTCATCAAGGATTGCTCAAGATTCATCAAGATTCAAAAGTTGCTAAATTAGGGTTTTGTAGAAAAAGTCAACTCAACTTTGACCAAGCATAACTTTCTCATACGTTATGAGAAATGACCCATCCAAAGCTCATTTTGAAGAGGATGTAATTTCCTACAATCCATATTCACACCCCAAGATCAAGAAATGCACTCACAAAAAGTTACAAATTTGGACATTATAGGTCATTTTTGAAAGTCAACAAAAACACCTTTTTTTCAAAGCTTATAACTTGAGCATGGAATATCAAAATTCGATTAGACCAAAAGGGTTGGTTAGAGGACATAACAAGGATTCTAAAAAGTCCAAGAACACCTCCAAAAGTTCAAAATTGAAGAAGTTATGCATTGTTGAAGTTGGGAATTTTTCCAAAATTGCCAAAAGTCAACTATCCCCAAAACATCAAATTTTGCCAAAATGGCCCACTTTTTTCCACTTGATTTGATTTTGTCACGCCACACACGTGTCCTATCTTCAATTTCATGACCAATTATTAATTTTTCTATTTTATTTTATTTTTATTGATTTAATTCATTTTTAATCAATTTAAATCAAAATAAAATCCAAATCTTAATAGCTTGATATCCTTTTGATCATTACAACTTTGAATTAACATGATACACCCAATCAAATTCGTATCAAGCCTTATTATGCACAAAATATTTGATTTGAGACATTTTTGGAAGTTTGTTAATGGAAGATCATATCAAATCTTGATTCATCAATTCCCATGGATTCAAGCCCAAGTTTTTAACCTAATTGCTTCTAATATACATGTACAAGGCAAATGCATAAAGGACACGACCTGAGACTTCCCAAAATCAAGAAACAAAACTTGGAAAAAAGCTTGAAAAACTTGAAACGAAAATCACACTTAGAGGTCGATTCAATCCAAAATCTCAACGTGGTGTTCTTGTTGTCAATACACTGAAGTTATAGCAATCAGAACCAAGCCCTCTCATCGCCTAAAACGCCATGTAAGTCGTCCTGAACATAGCTCTGAACATGAAATCGTGAATCCATGTTCTTGCATCTTTTTGCCAAATTTTTTGTATAATCATGCTTGCCATTCAATTCCTGAACTTTCTGTATCATTTAATTTCGTTTTCATGGCCTTTAACGTAATACCCGAACCTAGGGTTTCCATTCCTTGTTTTTAGGCATGTTTTATACAGGAAAAATCAAGACAAACCATGGACATGGTCGTGTTCAGGGAAGAGAGATGAACACATTGATGGTCTCCATTTGCATTTATATGGCCTATAACTCATGATTAGGATGGCCCTAGGGATAGGGATGTCAGTTTGGACCTGTTAATGGGGATCCCCGCGGGGAACGCCCCGTTCGGGGCCCCAAAGATGGGGAATTTCCCCCCGTGGGGGCGGGGATGGGGAGAAAAATTCCCCCGAGAGCATTTCGGGGATGGGGACGGGGAATACACCCCCCGCCCCGCCTATTATTTTAATAGAGATATGTTGACTTTTGCTTTTAGTTGACTTATTATGAAGTATTTTTTAGCTTTTCAAGCATACTCATGATGCTAAATTTTCTAATTATCCCTTATTAGTTTTGATGAAGTATAGTTTTTTAAGCATAATTATGTTGTTGAATTTTTTTAGTTGTTTAGGCATATTGTTACTTTAAAAAGTATTATAGTTCATTTTGTTGAATTTTATAGCATTTTATAGAAATTTATAAAAAAAATATTATTATTTTGTGTTCCATTAGTATTTTTAATAAAAAATAATAAATGTCAAATACTAGTATTTTTTAATAACATAATAAATATGTGAATTCTTTGTGCTTTTTATTTTTATAGAAAATATAAACATTTTAAAAAAATAAAATATTAATGAATAAATGTAGGATCTATGGGGATCCCCGCGGGGAACGGGGATCCGCGGGGAACGGGGATGGGGATAGAAATTCCCCCGTGACGGAGATCGGGGACGGGGACGGGGAATGAATTTGATGGCGGGGAAAAAGATGGGGAAGTGTCTCCCCGGCCCCGCCCCGCCCCATTGACATCCCTACTAGGGATTTAGCTGCGGATGAAAATCCACAGGTAAATAACCAGGTTTCGTTGAAGAAGATGGAGACGTGTCTCTTCTTCAATGGTTCTTTCAAAATCTCGCGCTTTTTTTTTATTTCATTCTGACATTTATTTACTTTTTATATATTATATTTGATTCCTAATCTTATAACAAAAGCGTGCATTAGCTCAGTTGGTAAAGGCGTTGTTGCAAAGTCCTTTGGGACCTGGGTTCGAATCCCATGTCCCCCTATATTTGTTGCATTTTATTCACAACTGTTCCAGTGCAAATGCCAACATGTGGACTACCATGGACTTCAGATCTCCAGATGCCAGATGGCCTCCAGGCCAGATCTGGTGGTTAGGAATGAGGGTCTACCATAAGGCTTGGTCAATGCGTATGTGTGAGATCCTGGAAAGTCAAACAAGGCTGGTTTGTATTGGGCCAAATAATTTCTGAACAAACCTCCATCTGGGCCTAGCACCCCCCTATTTGTTTTTTTTTTGTTTTTTTTTAATTTCATTTTATTATTTTGTTTTGTTTAATTATCATTATTATTTAAATTAACCAATTAATATTTTTTAATAAAATCAGAAAAACACAAAAAATATTATTTTTATTTTACTAAAATTTATATCATCATTGTATTTTTGTAAATAAATATTAATCAATTAATGTAGTTTTTAATTAGGTACAATTTTAACATTTTTCATAATAAATTAAAATTAATTTAGAATATTAGGTTTTAACAATTTTAATCAGTTTTACTTTATTTCCTTAAATATAAAAAAACCAAAAAATATTTTCATTAGTTAATTAATTAATTATTAAACTTAGATTTAATTTCATTTAATTCAAAAAACAACAAAAACATGCTTTCTTTCAAAAAGGGTCAAAACCCTAAAAAATACGCCGATTTAATTTTCTCACACGCGATCCATATTTCCAATATTATAATTGCTCCCGATATGAAATAGCTTTTGAATAGGACTTTAATTATTTTACCGCTTTTATTTACTTTCCGCAATTTAAATTAAAGGGTTTGTTTTTGGCGATGTAAATACCCGACGCCTTGTAATAGTTTAGATTTAATTTCCGCAAATTTAAATTCCGCAACTATACACTGTTAGATGTTTGATAATAGGGAATGCATGACAAGATCCAATGTATGAACTTAAAATCAACATAGATAACCCATGATATGTACAAAGATAAATAACTGAAAAACAATACACTCGCACATGCGCACTCTTAGGGTACACCTCATTTGGTTGCCTTCGAACGTGGTCATTGAGTATAGGAAGTTTTAGAGGAAGTCCTCTTGTCCCAAGATCATAAGTTGCCTCGAAACGGTTTCCTCGGATAAAATGATCTAAGACATTAGGGTTACTGCTAAGGCGTCCTAACATTGCTTTAGTGACCACACGTCCCTTAATCGAATTGACCCGAAAACTCCAACGACGATTCTACCTACTCCTCAATAGTGGGATAGCATTGTCTAATGGACATTTGCACAGTTTAATTCCCTTTTCGAGTAGGTAGATGGTTCTTAATTACTTGCTCCTTTTAAAAAAAACAAAACAAAACTTTTCGCACTTACACTCCTTTCAAACAAAAACTTCTTTCAAACCCACAAACACAAAGAAAAGCAAATTTTGAAAACACAATGAGCAAGTACCTAAGAGCCCGTGGATAACCACGGATAGAAAGGGTGCTAACACCTTCCCTTTCTATAATCTACCTCCCGGAACCGAGAAACATCTCAAAAAAGGAATTTTTCTATGCTTTTTTCCTTTCCTTGTTGGATAAAATAAAAGATGATGGCGACTCTTGATCACTGCGACATTTTGCTAAAACAAATGCAAAACACAAACCAGCATTCCAAAACAGTCAGTTCTATCCCACCGATCACAGAACTCCTTGTGGTGGAAAGTATACTATGTCCCGAATAATCTGAAACTGATTTGGCCATATGGATCAACATATGGATCATAGTCCAATGAGCTGAGGAACTCTAAAGTGAGGTTTAGGTAAGTCTCATTCTTACTGTCAGTATACTCCTCTCAGTTGAGTTGGTGGCATAGGAATCTGACACTAGGCTCCAAGCCTAAGACTTCCAAGAAACCTTAGTCTGGATACAGGGTAGGAGCCATCGGGCGAAGGGACAAGGCCTCATAACGCCGTTTCTGAATCTCATTTCTGAAGTTGATGTGCATGTCGTCAAAAGGAGGCGTCCTTAAAAGGTATGGTTAGACGAGAATGTTGTCCTGAAAAATACAAACATTAAAACTGTTAGTCGAAAAATAGGGAAACATAAGGTGATAAAAATATAAAATAAATAAATGCAAGTAAAGAAAAAGGAAAGAAAATAAAACCCAGGGGTTGCCTTTCATGTAGCGCTTGTTTAACGTTATTAGCTCGACGAAATAAACTTCATATCTCAGAAATGGGTACTAGAGGGTCGATCAACGTGTGGTTGGAGTAGTCAATGGGAATGCCACCTCCTTTATAAAGCTTGAGTCTTTGTCCATTTACTATGAATGGATTGCAAGAGCTCTTTCTGATTTCCACGACACCTGACTTTAAGATCTTAGAAACCTCATAAGGGCCAGTCCATCTGGAGCATAGCTTACCTGGAAAAAGTCTTAACCTGTAGTTAAAAAGGAGAACAAGATCGCCTATGTTGAATTCCTTTTTATAATCCTCTTGTCATGCCATGCCTTAGTTATTTCTTTGTATATTATAGCACCTTCATATGCATTTTGGTGGAGTTCTTCTAGTTTATGAATGTCAAGGATTATTTTCTCACCAGCAGCCAAATAATCCAGATTTAAGGTTTTGATGGCCCAACAGGCTTTGTATTCTAACTTAAAGGTTAAATGACATGACTTTCCATAGACCAATTGATAGGGGAGTTCCAATAGGGGTTTTATAAGCTGTCCTATAGGCCCACAATGCTTCCTGTAGCTTTTGAGACCAATCTTTTCTAGATATTGAAACAGTTTTCTCTAGGATTCGTTTAATCTCCATATTAGATACTTCCACTTGTCCATTGGTTTGCGGATGGTAAGTGTGATCGGTGGAAATAGAACTGACTGTTTTTAATGCTGGTTCGCGAAATGTCGCGGTAAGCAAGAGTCGCCACCGTCTTTTATTTTCTCCAACAAGGAAAGGACAAAAGCACAGCAAAATTCCTTTTCGAGATGTTTCTCGGTTCGGGAGGTAGATTATAGAAAGGGAAGGTGTTAGCACCCTTTCTATCCGTGGTTATCCACGGGCTCTTAGGTACTTGCTCACTATGTTTTCAAAAATGTTTGCTTTTCTTGTGTTTGTGGGTTTTGAAAAAGTTTGTTTGAAAACTTCTAGGTTACTCTTGTATCAGTCCTCAAGAGTGTATGAAGTGTTTGTTTGAAAACTTTTGTTTGAAAAGTGTGAGTGCGAAAAGTATTTTTGTTTTTTGAAAGAGCAAGTACCCAGGAGAAATCTACCTACTCAAAAGAAAATAAGCTGTGTAAATGTCCTTTAGACAGTACTATCCCACTATTGAGAAGTAGGTAGCACCGTCGTTGGAGTTATTCGGGTCAATTCGATTATAGGGACATGTGGTCACCAAAGCAATAGTAGGACGCCTTAGCGGTAACCCTAATGTCCTAGATCCTTTTCATCCGAGGCAACCGTTCTGAGGCAACTTGGATCTTTAGACAAGAGGACGACCTCTAAAACACCCTATACTCAATGACCACCTCGAGGTAACCAAGTGAGGCGTACCCTAGGAGTGGCATGTGTGAGTGTGTCAGGTTTCATATTAAGTTATCTTTGCACATGTATTGCGGTGAGCTATGAGTTGATTTTAATTTTCAGGCAAGTCTTGTCATGCATATTTAACAGTTAATAATTGTGCGGAAAATAAATTGCGGAAAGTGAATCTACGCTATTACAAGGCGTCGGGTATTTACATCGCCAAAAACATAACCCTTGAAAAGATAAATTGCGGGAAATTAAAAGAAAGCAATAAAAGTCCTAATTACGCTATTACATCCTCGGAGCAATTACATAAATATGATCAAAAAATAATATGCACGAAAATAGAAATTGAATCAGAAAAGTCTTTAGGGTTTTGACCCTTTTTTGAGAAAAGAATGAATTTTGGTCCTTTTTTGCATTTAATTAAACCTAATTCTAATTAATTAAATAAAAGAAATGTTTTTTTTTAAGTTTTAATGAAAATAAAAGAAAATAAAATAAAGTCAAAAGTTAGTAAAAAAACCCTAATTCTAATTTATTTTATTTATTATGAAAAAGTCAAAACTAAACCTAATTAAACTAAATTACTTTGTTAGTATTTATTTACAAAAAATAAAGTGAAATTAATAAATAATAATAATAATATTTACATTTTTAGTTTTCTGAATTTTATTATAAAAATAATTAATTTGTTAATTAAATACTAATAATAATAATAATTAATGAAAAGATTAAATGGAAATTAAAAAAAGAAAGGAATAAAGAAACCAGGGGGGTGATGGCCCAAATATGGAGGTTTGTTAGCAATCTTCAAGCCCAATAACCATCCCAATCCATTGACTTTTGAGATCCTCCAGAGCGCTTGTTGACTGGGAGCATGGTGCTCCTTCTCCCGTGGCCACAAGATTCAAGCTAGGAGACACATGGCATGCTGACGTTTGAAGCGCATGGTAGACTCTTTTGGGCAACCTGTATGTGAACATATTAAACAAAATAATATAAGGGTTTTGGGGTGGACCTGGGAATCGAACCCAGGTCCCAATGGTTACCAGCCAGCGCAACAACCACTACACCATGTGCCTGCATTTGTTATTATGATAATGAACAATTATAATATATAAAAATCAACGCATATGCTGTAAAACAAAACACGCGCGCCTTTTTATTTGAATGAACCAATGATATATCAACAGCACATCATCTTCTTCCTTCGCCTGCAAAAAAAAACAAATAGATAGCGGGGGTTTTTAACCCCCACAAAGCATGATGACGAAAAATAGCGAATAGCCCTATGTGATCGGTGGATCTGAAACTGACTGTTTAACGCTGGTTCGCGAAATGTCGCGGAAGCAAGAGTCGCCACCGTCTTTTATTTTCTCCAAATAGAAAGGACAAAAGCATAGAAAAATTCCTTATAGAGATAGTTTCTCGGTTCGGGAGGTAGATTTATAGAAAGGGAAGGTGTTAGCACCCTTTCTATCCATGGTTATCCATGGGCTCTTAGATACTTGCTCATTTGTGTTTTCAAAATAGTTTGTTTGCTTTTCAACTGTGAGTGGTTTTTTTTAAAAAAAAAGTTTTGTTTGAAAAATTTCTAAGTACCTCTTGTATCTGTCCTCAAGAGTGTATGAAAAATTTGTTTGAAAACTTTTAGAAAGTGTAGGTGTGAAAAGTATTTTGTTTGTTTTTGAAAAGAGCAAGTATCTACGAGAATCTACCTACCCTAAGGAATTCGTCTGTGTAAATGTCCTTAAAGTAGTGCCATCCCACCATTGAGAGGTAGGTAGCACCACCGTTGGAGGTGTTCGGGTCAATTCGAAGGTTCGGGACATGGTGATCACCAGAGCAATAGGAAGACACCTTAGAAGCTACCCTCATGCCAGGTTCCCGGATCATGAGGACTTACTAAGACATCCTCTACTCGACGATCACCTTTCGAGGCAAGGCAACAGTGAGGCGTACCCTAGGGGTGGTGTGTGATTTGTGTGTCAGATTCAGTTATTTTATCTTGTCATGTATTGGTGATCTACGCTTTGATTTTATTTTTGGGCATTCATTCTTTCATGTGATTTGTTTAACAGTTAAAAGATGCGGAAATTCAAAGTGCGGAAAAGGTAAAGGTCCTACGCTATTACAAAGGCGCGGGTCTACATCGCCAAATTAATACAAAACCCGATTTAAAGTAAAATGCAGAAAGTAAAAGCCTAATTAACTATTACAGGGCTTCGGGGCAAATACATCATATTTACAAATAGAAATAATATAAACGCGCGAAAAGAAAATATAATTGAATGCGAGGGTATTGGACCCTTTAAAGGAATTAAAATGAAATTATTAAATTGATTAAATTAAATAAAAAGAAAGAACTTGTTTTTTTTCATGTTTTTGGGGTTTATGGCATTAAAGAAAATTAAGTTGGAATTAAAAGTCAAATAATTCTAATTCTAATTGTTTTTTAATTTATTAAAGAAAATGCATTAAAGTTAGAACCTAGAATTAAAACTAATTTGATTATAAAATTTATTTACAAAATTAATGGTTAATGATACTTATAATAAAAATATTTAATAAAAAGAAAGTGCTAAAGGTCTATTTTTTATTATTTTTGGTTATTGAGAAAAAGAATTAAATTAACAACCTAAAATTAAAAACTAAATTAATTATGGGATTTATTTACAAAAGGAGTTATTGATGAATTAAATTAAAATGAAACATATTTTTATTCTTTTATGATTTTATGATTTTTTTGGTTTTTTTATATTATGAAAATGAATTAATTAGAAATAATAAAAACTAAATAAATAAAAAAAATGGAAAGAAAAGAAATAAAAATGCAAACTATGGGGGGGGGGGGGGTGTAGACCCCAAATGAGGAGGTGAATTTGATGAACTCTGGCCCAACAGAAGGAGCCCTTTTGCTGACTTTTTGGATCACATGTGGAGCGTTGACTGGAGCATTCCATGGACCTCCCATTCTGATCTTCAGATGCTTCTTTCAAGACACTTGGCAAGCCTTTGTATTGGGTGTATGGTGAACCCTTGGAATGTGCACTGCGTTGGAACAAGTTAAACAAAATAATAGAAGTGAAATGGGGGGACCTGGGATTCGAACCCAGGTCCCAGTACTTACCAACCAATGCCTTAACCAACTGATCCACCAACGCGCCTTGTATATAATATGAGAAACAAATAATATAAAATAAAATGGTCGTTAGTGTTATAAAATAAAAAAAAAAGCGCGCTGGATTCAAACCAACCACTCACAACGTGACACACAGTCGTCTTCCCCAATGTACCTGTAATGAAAATGAAATAGAGGGGGTTTTAAACCCCCCCAAAATGCAAGCTTTTTGAGAATAGCGAATAGGCCATGGTGGAAAAGAAATAGGGCGCGATGGTTCAAATCCACTCAGTGGAAGGTCCTGATTTTAATGGTGGCAATCTTAGGTTCCAATTGTTCCTGGTATGCAAAGCCCTAATTTGAAATTCCATGAACCCTAGTTTTTGTTCATGGTAGAATCGGATTCAGACACCTATAATCCAATTGGATGGCACCAAAAGCTTCAGAGAACCTTTGTTAGTACAAATCAAGCAATAAAAGTCAATGAAAATGGATGAATCGTGCTATGCATTTCTGAAAAAAATACAAACCGTGTAGCTTTGTGGGACTGATTCCTTGCATGTTTGAGTGTGGTTTTAATCGCTGGAGCTTCCTTGGGAACTCAGGAAGATGTTTGGATCAAAATGGAGGCTCAACAAATGCTCCAAGGCAGTTTTCAGTTTTCAAAAATGTGGCAAAAAATGTGAGTTTTCTTATGTCCTTTGGGCGCAGCTTAGGTCTCAATTTTGTTTTGTGTCACTTGTATATACATTAGGCAATGTGTATGAAGAGGAATTATGGCCTCATAATGCAAAACATTCAATTTCAAGATCCTCCATAAACCTCCATAACCAAACTTCCTTTTTTGAATCATTTTTGAATTCTTGCTCTATTTGGCCCCTTGCACGAATTTGGCATATGCTTAAAGGTGATTCAAGATCCATCAAAGTCAGATATCTTCCTTAATTGGCCTTTTTAATTTTCTTTTGATTTTAAAAGATTTAAAATTAATTAAATCCAATAAAATCAATAAAAAATAAAAATCAATTAAAAAAATGGAAGTAAAAGGTGGGACACGTGGGAAGCATGGCTAAGCTAATTCAAGTGGAAAAAATGGGGCCCCTTTGTCAAAAAATGAAATTTCAAGGATAAATGATTTTGGCCATTCCACAAAAATTTCCCAACTTCTCCAATGCATATCTTGCTCAATTTTTAAGCTTTGATCATGTTCTTGGACATTTTGGAAAGGTCTTGAAGTCCTCTAACCAATGTCTTTGGTCCCATGTCATTTTGATTTACCAATCTCAAGTTATGGTCTTTGACTTAAAGTCCCTTTTTGTTGACTTTTGAAAATGACCTATAATGTTGAAATTGATAACTTTTTGTGAGAGCATTTCTTGGACTTGGAGTGTGAAGATGAGTTGTAGGAAATGTCTTCCCCTTCAAAATGAGCATTGTATGGGATTTTTATGATAATCAATGTGAAAGTTATGCCCTAGTCAATTTACAGTTGACTTTTTCAGCTGTCCAAATAAGGAAACTTTTGCATCTTGATGATTTTTGAGCCTAGCTTTGAGAATCATGATCAAGTATTGATCAAATGATGTTTGTGGCTTCAAAATAAGATGTTGACCAAAATTTTTGACTTTTGACTGCCCAAATGACCATTTTGCCCCTACAGTTGACTGTTGAGCAATTAGGGTTTTTGACTGTGCAACTTGACCTTGTGAGCCTTGAAACTTGGCATGTAGATACTTGACAATGTATATGAGCATGTGTGACTTGATTGAGCCCTTGGAAACCTCAACTTCCTTGCAGGATCCAAAACCCTAGTTTGACTGGCCTTAGGAGAGTGGTTGACTGTGTGGCCCTTGAGTAGACCTTGAAGCATTTGAAGAGGATGTTTGGCAAAACATTGAAGATTATGGGAGGGCAAATTTTGGGGTACAACAGTTGCCCCTGTTCAATCTTCTTAGACCTGAGGATGCAGATTGGCTGACGTGCCTTTCGTAATCCGAAGGTGGAAGATGATTGAACACTAGAGTGCCCAGAAATTTGCGCTCACATAGTAGCAGTGTGATGGTGGAATGGGCTTATAGATGCCATTTGGAGATTGATGGATATGATGATGGGCTTATAGATGCCATCTGGGTGTCGATCGCGTAAGAGATTCCTTAGCGAGAACTTGCGTACCTGCAAAAGAAAAAAAAAACGATTACCTGACATGTTACAGGAGCTGGTCTTCAGATGCTTGGTATAGATGTGTCCTGACTGGTTACAGGAGCTGGATCTGGATCTTCAAATGGTGATGAATGAACCAGGGGTGGTTACTACCTCAACAGGAACGGTGAGAGAACCTTGGGCGACTTCAACTTCAACATCAATTATTGAGAGAATCTTGGTGGGAATTACCATCTCCGCGGTATCGGGGAGAGAACCATAGGTGATTACAATCTCAATAGCAATCATTGAGAAAACCTGGAATGGAATTATCATCTCCGCAGGATCGAGGAGAGAACCATAGGCAATTACAGTCTCAATAGCAATCATTGAGAAAACCTGGAATGGAATTATCATCTCCGCGGGATCGGGGAGAGAACCAGAGGTAATTACAGTCTCAATAGCAATCATTGAGAAAACCTGGAATGGAATTATCATCTCCGCAGGATCGGGGAGAGAACCATAGGCAATTACAATCTCAATAGCAAACATTGAGAAAAACCTGGAATGGAATTATCGTCTCCGCAGGATCGGGGAGAGAACCATAGGCAATTACAATCTCAATAGCAAACATTGAGAAAAACCTGGAATGGAATTATCGTCTCCGCAGGATCGGGGAGAGAAACATAGGTGATTACAATCTCAATAGCAAACATTGAGAAAAACCTGGAATGGAATTATCGTCTCCGCAGGATCGGGGAGAGAACCATAGGTGATTACAATCTCAATAGCAATCATTGAGAAAAACCTTTGATGACTTCTACTGAGTCTTCATCAGAAAAATCTGTTTGGGGTCGATTTAGCTGGACTAGAGAAGGCCTTGGACTGGATAAGAAATCTTTGGAGTCGATTAACTGAACCGGTCTAGGTCTTGGAATGTATTCAACTGGGTCTTTATCAGAAAAATCTGTTTGGGGTCGATTTAGCTGGACTAGAGAAGGCCTTGGATTGGATAAGAAATCTTTGGAGTCGATTAACTGAACCGGTCTAGGTCTTGGAATGTCTTCAACTGGGTCTTTATCAGAGAAATCTGTTTGGGGTCGATTTAGCTGGACCAGAGAAGGCCTTTGACTGGATAATAACCAGAGAAATCTTTGGAGTCGATTTCACTGAACTAGATAAGGTCTTAGAGTCTTGAAATATGATTGAGAATTTAGCTGAATCTTTCCTGAAAGGTAAAGGTCAGTCATATGCAATGCATGATATGGACCAAGCAATGATGTTCTCAACATAAATGAGATTTGTAAGATATGATGCGTCTATGCATGCTATAATGATGTATGTGATGTTTAGGAATGTATGCTTTCGTCTAGGAAAGTAAATCCTTGACGGGCGCCGGG
The DNA here is from genome assembly GCA_948472305.1 of Vicia faba. Lineage (NCBI taxonomy): Eukaryota > Viridiplantae > Streptophyta > Magnoliopsida > Fabales > Fabaceae > Vicia > Vicia faba. The sequence continues at coordinate 1,299,291,334 of OX451740.1, read as the reverse complement.
AAGTCATATCCTGGGCTGATGTTGAAGAATAGATTTCACTTCCGCTGGGGATGATAGCTGCAAGAATATCGGTAGGAGAAGATAACTCCGTTGGGGAATAAACTTGGCGAATGGAATAACTCTTCGGGGGGAAAAGTACCCTGACGATCTTGCTGGGAAGCGATACTCTGTGGGGAGAGAGATACTTTGTTGAGTGTTGATAATACCTTGCTGGGGATACTCTTGTTGCGTTGGAAGTGTTAATGGACTTCGCTGGGGATAAGAAAGAACTGTGTTGACGACGACCTTTCCGTGGCTTTTGGCTGAGGATAACCCAGTTATATCCTGGTAAGGAAATAACTCTTAGAATAAAGCCGGGCGACGCGTTCGTGCTTTGCGAGGGATGAGCTTCCAGAATCTACTGGGGATAAGCTTACTGCTTGGGGAGATGGATTCCAACTTTCCTGGGGAAACTGGATTGGACTCTCCTGGGGAAGTCTTGAATTGTATTGGAAGTAACTTCCACTGAATGTCTGGTAAACCGTCGGGGAACAATATTAGATCAAGATTGCCGGGGATGCTTGTTAAGAATGTATGTATATTGCTGCCGGGGAATGTTGAGATCTACTGGCGGAAACCCAACTTCCTTAAGGTTTGATAACTTTGTTTGGGGAGAGTGCATTGATTTGCTGACTCACTCTCTGGGGAAGTAAGATATACTGGTTGTGTTCTTCAACCGAACCTACCTTGATACCTTGGAGGACAGAACAATTAGATTGCTTAGACAATTCTTTATTGCCCCTGTTTCTAATGTTACCTGTAATTAATCCTTTGTTTCGTATGCAAATATTTATGAGTAAGCAAATTATTGTCAATGCGTATATCACAAATTGAACCTTGGACGTTCTTCGCAAAACAAAACAGAAAAGGAAAAAACAAAAGGCAATTTGTCTGAAAAGCAATTTTGTATTGATTTTGAATTTTGCCTGTAAAATAGGCGTTTATGTACAAGAGGCTGACGTCCCAGTAAGAGGACGCCGCCGAACAAAAGAATTTATACAAGTTTGTACAAGAGAAAATAAAACAGCTGTGTGAAATGAATGATCCACTGGGTTTCAACTCTGCTATTGCCTTTATATCTTCGAGCGTCTCATCACTTGATGACCTAGTTGAAGATGAAGCTGATTGACCAGTGCTGTCTGAACTTGATGTTGATACCGGATTCTGGATACAAAGTGATCCAATGAGACATAGTATTACGCTTTATCCCTAACTTTTGCCTGGACCGCCCTTTCGGGTTTTCAGTCCACCGGGATACCCATTTTTTCCCAAGCCGCCTTTTCAGGTTTTCGACTTGCCGGGTGTACAGATTTTTTCATTTCATCCCTTCATTTTGCCCGAACCCTTTTGGTTCGCCGGGAAGCCCTAATTTTTGCCTAGGCATGTCAGCCTAGCGGGTCTTTTTTCATGCGTAGTATCTTTTTACTATGTCTGCATTGGCGGGGTGAGGAAGGTCGTCACCATCCATGGTGGTTAGAATCATGGCTCCTCCTGAGAACACATGTTTAACCACAAATGGCCCTTCGTACGTAGGGGTCCATTTGCCCCTTGGATCACTCTGAGGAAGGATGATTCGCTTGATTACCAGATCCCCAACTTGATATTCCTGTGGTCTGACCTTTTTGTTAAATGCCCTGATCATCCGTTTCTGATATGTCTGACCATGACAGATAGCAGCAAGTCTCTTTTCATCAATAAGGTTGAGCTGATCAAGTCGTGTCTGGATCCAATCATCCTCATTCAGATTTGCATCCTTCATTATCCGGAGAGAGGGTATTTGCACTTCGATTGGTAAGACTGCCTCCATACCATAAACCAGGGAGAAAGGAGTTGCCCCCGTTGACGTCCTAGCTGAGGTACGGTACCCATGTAGAGCGAACGATAACATCTCGTGCCAATCTTTATAAGTCACTGTCATCTTCTGCACGATTTTCTTGATATTTTTATTTGCTGCTTCTACAGCCCCATTCATCTTCGGTCTGTAAGGAGAAGAATTGTGGTGCTGTATTTTGAACTGCTCGCAGAGCTCAGTGATCATCTTGTTATTCAGATTGGTACCGTTATCTGTAATAATTCTCTCTGGGACGCCGTATCGACAGATCAGATTATGCCGAATGAACCGTGCCACGACATTCTTGGTTACTGTAGCGTAGGAAGCTGCTTCAACCCACTTTGTAAAGTAATCGATCGCTACAAGGATGAAGCGATGCCCGTTATATGCCGTAGGTCTGATCTCACCGATCATATCAATGCCCCACATTGCAAAAGGCCAAGGTGCAGTCAGGACATTCAGAGGAACTGGAGGAACGTGCACCTTGTCTGCATAGATCTGGCACTTATGACATGTCCGAGAATGTTGGTAGCAGTCGGCTTCCATTGTGGACCAAAAATATCCTGCCCGAAGGATCTTCTTTGCCATGGTGTGTCCACTGGAATGTGTTCCGAAGGTACCTTCGTGCAGCTCTGCCATGATTCCTTCTGCTTCAGTCTTATCCACACACCGCAGTAAGGTCGAATCATGGTTTCGTTTGTACAGAATGCCATTGCTGAGGAAGAACTTCGCTGCGAACCTTCTCAGAAACTTCTTGTCGTTGACAGATGCACCTTCAGGATACTCTTGATCTTCCAAGTACCTCTTTACCTCATAATACCAGGGTTTTTCAGTCACTACCTCAGCCTCAAGATCACAACAGTATGCAGGTTCGTCCAGTTTCCAGATGATGACCCGGGGAGCCTCATTGTCCCACTTGACTTTGAACATAGAAGACATCGTAGCTAACGCGTCCGCTAACTGATTCTCCTCTCTCGGGAAATGTTCAAAGGTTATCTCTGTGAAGTGGGGGATCATTGTCAACACACATTCTTTGTAAGGAATAAGATTCGGATGTTTCGTATCCCACTCGCCTTTGATCTGGTTGATCACGAGAGCGGAATCTCCGAAGACACTCAGAAACTTGATCCTTAAGTCAATTGCAGCTTTGAGTCCCATGATGCACGCCTCATACTCCGCCATGTTGTTGGTGCAGTTGAAACATAGCCGGGCAGTGAGTGGAGTATGAGTGCCTTGAGGGGATATGATCACATCGCCGATACCATTACCCAAAGCATTGGAGGCTCCGTCAAAGTGCATAGACCATCGGGATCCTTCCTCAGGTCCTTCATCTGGTCCAGGTACTTCACAATCAGTTACTATCATGATGCTTTCATCTGGAAACTCGAAGTTTATTGACTGATAGTCATCTACGGCCTGATGTGCCAAGTGGTCTGCCAATACACTTCCCTTGATGGCTTTCTGGGTTGTGTATTGAATGTCGTATTCCGTCAAGATCATTTGCCATCTTGCAATTCTCCCAGACAGAGCAGGCTTTTCGAATATGTACTTTATAGGATCCATCTTTGAGATCAACAAGGTAGTGTGAGTCAGCATATACTGTCTCAGCCGGCGAGCAGCCCATACCAAAGCGCAGCAAGTTTTCTCAAGCAGTGAGTATCGGGTCTCACAGTCGGTAAACTTTTTGCTAAGGTAATAAATGGCATGCTCTTTTCGGCCAGACTCGTCATGCTGCCCCAGTACACACCCCATTGAGTTATCAAGTACTGTCAGGTAAAGTATCAGAGGTCTCCCTTCAACCGGTGGCATAAGGATGGGTGGTTCTTGGAGATACTCTTTGATTCTGTCAAAAGCAGCCTGACATTCATCATTCCAGCGTACTACCTGATCTTTCCTCAGCAGCTTGAAGATTGGCTCACAGGTAGCAGTTAGGTGTGAGATGAACCGAGCAATGTAATTCAGGCGTCCTAAAAAACCTCTGACCTCTTTCTCTGTCTTAGGAACTGGCATCTCTTGAATAGCTTTAACCATGGAAGGGTCCACTTGAATACCCTTATCACTTACAATGAAGCCTAGCAACTTCCCAGATCTTACCCCGAAGGTGCACTTGTTCGGGTTCAACCTCAGCTTGTACAGTTTCAGACGGTCAAACAATTTCTGCAGATGATCAAGGTGTTCTTCCTCAGTCTGGGACCTTGCGATCATGTCGTCAACATACACTTCTATCTCATGATGGATCATATCATGAAATAAAGCAACCATGACACGTTGGTAGGTTTCCCCAGCGTTCTTTAGTCCAAAAGGCATGACCTTGTAGCAGAAGGTGCCCCACTGAGTAACAAATGTAGTCTTTTCCATGTCTTCAGGAGCCATCTTGATCTGATTATAGCCTGAAAAACCATCCATGAAAGAGAACACCTTATGCTGAGCTGTATTATCAACAAGGACATCAATGTGAGGTAGAGGGAAGTCGTCTTTGGGGCTGGCCCTGTTCAGATCCCTGTAGTCGACACACATTCTGACCTTACCGTCTTTCTTTGGTACCGACACCACATTAGCAACCCACTGAGGTAAGAAGTCACTGCAAGAAAACCGGCGTCAAACTTTTTCATAACCTCGGCTTTGATCTTCTCGGACATCTCTGGACGCATACGGCGGACCTTTTGCTTAACCGGAGGGCAGTCTTCCTTGGTAGGCAAATGATGGACTACAATGTCGGTATCCAACCCGGACATGTCTTCGTAGGACCAGGCAAAGATCTCCACATAATCCTGTAACATCTGGGTCAACCGTTGCTTCACGCTGAGCTCTAGGTTGGCGCCAATCTTGACTTCCTTACGGTCGGTCTCAGTACCCAGATTTATTGTCTCCACTGGCTCTTCATGTGGTTGAATTGCCCTCTCTTCTTGTTGTAACAGTCTTGCAAGTTCGCCAGGCACTTCGCAATCATCTTCACCTTCGTCTTCAGCTAAGTTGATCGGATTTTCGAAGTCATAACTGGCAGTAGCAGAGTCGTTACCCGTGAGATCCAGAGTGGATTGAAACCTGTATGAGTGAATATATGTGTAAATACAACTATTTTGAAATATATGTAAAGGAAAGAAAGACAGAAAGGGAGCATAAGATTTGCAATGCGAGAAAACGTCCAAGATTTTCATTTATGATATATGAAATGACAATTTATATGCCCTCACAAATGAAACCACGGTGCCTCGGGTAAGACACCGGGCCATAGAGTTTATTTATTGTTTATTACAAATGCCAAAAACATAGGAATTCATTACTTAGTAACAAGAGAAACAGGTAGGTTGTCCTTTGCACTCCAATTGCTAGGTCCACTGTCGGTTGCCGGGTAAATCCAGCTATCAAACTCAGCTTCATCCACTTCATCCTCGTCCCCAATAGCATTCACTCCATGAGCAGGCAGGGGAGCTATCACTACGTTAGGCTTCTCAGATGCCTCAAACTGTACCTCCTTGGCGTCAATAAGGTCCCGCAGCTTGTTCCTTAATGCCCAACAGTCATCAGTGGAATGCCCCGGGCTATCAGAGTGATAAGCACAACGAGCATTTGGGTTGTACTTAGGAGATGTAGTATTTGCAAACTTCGGAGCCTCTCTGACAGTTACTAAGTTGGTTGAGAGCAACTGTGGTAAGATCTGCGACAAGGTCATGCTCAAGCGGGTAAACTCTCTCCGGGGTCTTTCAGCCCTTTGAGGATTGGTTGGCCGAGGTGCGGCAGCAGGCTTGGCAATCATTACCGCACTGACAGATTGGTGGCGCTCAGATTTCTCTGGTCTCCGGGAGCCATATACAGCACTAGCCTCCTTTTTGAAGGGTTTCTTTTCAGCATTGGAGGAGGCAACCTTCTGTATCTTCCCCGATTTTATACCGGCCTCGATCCTTTCACCAGTCAGGATCAGATCAGTAAACCCAGCAGAGGAATTACCAATGAGATGATTGAAAAATGGACCAGATAGGGTCCCCAAAAACATATCCACCAGCTCCCGGTCCGTCAATGGTGGCTGCACCCTGCCAGCCAGATCTCTCCATTTCTGTGCGCACTCCTTAAAACCTTCACCCGACCCTAGCGACATACCCTGGAGTTGGGTACGCGTAGGAGCGAGGTCGGAATTATATTGATACTGCTTGTAAAAAGCAGTGGCCATATCCTCCCAGTTGTAGCGATAAAAAATGTAGCGGGGTAAATCGGAGATCGAATTATTGATTAATTCGTCTCACAAAAGCAAGAGTCGCCACCGCGCTTTATTGTTTCCAAAGGAAAAGGGAAAAGAGCGAAATAAAACCCTAAATATGCAATGTAAATAATAAAAATACAAAGCGTTTTTTGAAAAGAGATCTTATGGTTCGGGGGTTGGTTATACAATGGGAAGGTACTAGCACCCAATGCATCTATAGTACTCTATAGGAACCTTTTGAAATATCTGTTTTATTTAAAATTGATTGCTTGATTGAAAACAAATTGTTTTGGCCGAAACGGGATACAGACGGGTTTTGAAGATACGACGACCTAATGTTGAAGTTTTTGCTTAAAGGGGCGTAAATTTTGAAAAGGTTGAATATTTGAGGAAAAATTACCCTAAGTTTTAATGAAATGCGAAAGTTCGCGCAGTTAGACTTGAGGACATGAAGTCAACAAATTTACTGTTTTTCCTTTGGATTTAAACATAAACAGAATAAACAAATAAATATGGAATGAATACACAGGAAAAATATGCGAATAATGATTAAATAACGATAATCTAAATGATAGAATAAATGATGCGAATAATGTGTTTTTATGATTTTTTTTGTTTAATGTTAACGGGAAGAAAGTATTTTTAATTTTTACGCATTTTGATAGGGATAAAAAGCAAGAGAATTATTTAACGAGGACATAATGTTTTTTTTAGTTTTAAGTCATTAAGTTTTTTGATATATTTTGATATTAATATTAATAAAGCAAGAAAATGAATTAATAAAATATTTTTAAGTTTTTTCTATTTTATGTGTTTTAGAGTTTTTGTTTAATAACGATGTAAGAGGAGAATTAATTAGAACAAATAAAATGTCTACATTCTTAAATTCTATATTTTTTATGTATAAAAAATACTTATTTAAAAGATTAAGGGGTTCTAAATTAAATTAAAAGTTAATAATTTACCTTAATGAAATAAAATTAAAACTCTTAAATTAAATCCAAAATTAAACTAAGGGGTCAAATTAATTAATAAAAAAACATAGTTAGACATATCTTTTGTTTTTTTTTATTATACTTATCAATTAATTAACATAAATAATAATTCTAAAAAAAGATTAGAGAGAATAAAAAGAAAGTAAAAAAAAAGTGTGTCAAAATAAAAACAAGCAAGAAAGGTATATGGGCTAGATGGTTTGAAGGCCCATGCAGAATCCAAAGTGGGGGGTGGAGGAACAAAAACGCGTGGACTTAAGCTGGAGAAATGGGGTGAGGCCCATATGTTTTACAAAATGTATTAGGGTTAATTGTTTTATCAATTGGGATTAGGGTTCTGCTAGGCAGAACGGCGCATCTCTCTTCTCTTTGTCATCTTCTTCGCGTCTTCTTCTCCACACTTGCCTCTGAGTTTCGCTATCTCTTCTTGCCATGGCCACCCACTCCAAACTCCTCTTCCCTCCAGCTGAACGAAAAGATGGACGGCTACGGATTCGGTAAAAAAAAAAAGCTTCTGATTCGTTAACGCTTAGTTCGTTTTTGCATGTTGATTCCGATTACATGATTCTTACTCTGTTTGATTCTTATTGTTGATTCTTATTGTTTGATTGAGGTACCATAGAAGTAAAAGGGAGAGGGAATCGTTACCTAGGCGGAGACGGAGGAGGAGGTCGGGAGCGAAGGAGGCCAGGCGGCGAGGAGAGGAGAAGCGTGAGCCCGCTTTAGTGACCGGTATTTACGTGATTTTCTTCTTCTTCTTGTTGATACTGTACTGTGATCCTTCTCTTCCTCGTTTGCCTCGGTACTGTATTTTTGATGTTGGCCTATGATAATATTTTTTTTTTGAGGCTTTACTGTAGCTTGGGTTTGGAAGTTGGTTTAGGTCCTATACAGGTTTTACTGGTTTTTTGCCTCTTGGTTGCACGCCGGTTGTTATGGTGTTTATGCTATGCTATTGGTTTGGACAGTAGGCATTTTTTTGTGGTATTGGCTTAATAGCTCAATCAAGTTAATGGTTTAGAAACTATTGTTTTTTTAGGCCATGGTGAATGATGGTTTGAAAGTTGGTTTAGTAGGTTATGCTGTGGTTACTGGTTTTGTTGGTTGGACAGTAGAAAGGGTGGTGATGTTGGCTTGAGGGTTTAAAACAGTTTTGCAAGGTTTAGGCCATAGATGTTGAAAATGGTTTTTTTGACAGTAGGGGAATGATTATGCCGGTTCTGTGAGCTTTTGTGTGTTTTTCTTGATAACTCTTTTTTTCTAAGTTTTTGAAGGTTTGGATATATGATTCTCATGTGTGATTTCTTTGGTTATGTTATAACAGTTTCCTTTCCCCCCTTGTTTACGTTACAGGCTGGAGGTTTTGAAATACTTTCCCTCTTCCTGGGCATTCTGCACTAGACTGCCATCTCCAATTTGTTTCTATTCTTCTTTTATGTTTTTATTTCTACTGGATATATTTTACAGTTTGTCTTGTATCTCTTTTCTTGCCTATGCCAAGCCTGTAAAACCCACACTTCTCCCTCTCTTTTTTTCTCTCAGTACAGCTTTGACAAAAATATGATAGGCTGTACTTTTCTGAAATTGCAAATGGCCAGAAAATGATGAAAATAAGGAATGTCAACATTGCTTGCATATGTTGTTAAACTGCATGTTTTTGACTTCTAATGCAAAAGTAGCTTGTTTTGTTTTTTACTATGTGGGCATAGGTTTACGTTGGCATTTGCTTGCATATGTTGAGATCATGCAGGGACTTTGTATGCTGTATGTTTTTTTGAAATATGCATTTGGATTTCGAAAAATGCAGTTAATTTAAAAACATGCAATTTTTGGACAAAAATAAACTTGTGCATTCATTTAAAAATTCCTTTCTTTTTTGTGAACCGGGAGAAATCCCGTGATTTGCAAAAAAGAGTAACTGATTCCGGCCATTTCTTTTAATGATGAACCTTAAATAATTTCGCTTTTAATTATTTGTTCGAATTCTAATTTCTTTTAATTTTTGTAGGTAACATCAAGTGAGCAGACAAGAAACGTATTGGATCAGAAGACTTAGAATTAGGAATATTAGATTAGTTTTTTATTTCATTTTAGCTTTGTAAATTTATTATTGTAATTTTGTTGTAATAGATACAATATTTACATAATAATTGTACAATTAGAAAAAAATGAATAAAAAATCCAATATTCGCCAATTAATTTCTTCTTTCTCTCTAATTATTTATTTTATCGTTTACAATTCTTTAATCGTATAATAATTGAAAACGGATTTCAACTACCTACATTCAGAATAATAAACAGATAAATAAATAATTATCATTGATCAATTAATAGCCTCAATTATTTAATTCATCATCCATAACTTTCTAAATTATAATAATTAAAATAGAGTTTCAATTATTTAACTTAGAATGACAAATGATTAAATAATCGTTATTGACCAATAAACTTTTCCGAATATTTATTATATTATTCATAAACCTTTAAATTATGTAATAACTGAGAATGGATTCCAGTTATTTAAACTTAAGATAATGAGTAATAAATAAATACTGTCTGCACAATTAATGCGCCTCTCCTCTAATGTTTATTTTATTATCTATACATCTTTAAACTACATAATAATCGAAAACGAATTTCAATTATTTATATTTAAGATAATAAATAATTAATAAACATTATTTTAGCACGAATCGATTAAATGATTTAGTGTTCAACATAAATAGCTCTCGGCCTAAAAAAGTCATGAATTTTAAAATCGATGGATCAAAACACTTGTAATGTAATGATGCAGGTAGGAGACGATATCTTAGGTCAAAATTTGGGGTACAACAGCTGCCCCTATTTAAGTTTCTTCTATCCGGAGATATGAAGATTGAAATCTTCGTTTCGACGAGATTGAAGGTACTTAAATACATAACTACGCAAATTTTGTCCTAAGATGCCGTCGTCATGTTTGATATGAATGCAGCGATCGAACTCACAAAGAAAGATATTGTGTGAAACAAGACAATGTTGGGGGAATCGAACACCAACAAAACACAGCGGCATGGATTATACATTACTGGGGAAACAAGCTATCGACTTCAAATGACAGACTCCTGACAGCGAATAAAATCGAGGGAATACGACCTCTAACCCTAACAAAGAGAGCATCTTGCATAGGCCATAACAGATCATTGATCCAAAACAGTGAGTTCGCAACTCAAGGTCGATGGTAGACAGAGAGTATCAAATTGCTGATAACTGATTACCGACTTCTGGAGGTATAGATTCGTAACAGACTTCTCTGCTAGATTTTCAGAGATATACTCATTAATGCTGAAGTAATAAGATTGTAGATACGAAAGTCGTTCAAATAAAGAAAACTGCCACTTGTTGTTGTCCAGAGAAAATACCGATAACATACAAGCTGCTCAAATAAGGAAGCTGCCGCTTGTTGTTGTCCAAAGAAAATACCGATAACATACAAGCTGCTCAAATAAAGAGGCTGCCGCTTGTTGTTGTCCAAAGAAAATACCGATAACATACAAGCTGCTCAAATAAAGAGGCTGCCGCTTGTTGTATTCCAGAAAAGTAGTAACGTACTGGTAACTCATGAAGAGTTTGCTGCTTGTCGCTTTCAGAAAAATAAAAATGACGCACTAGTAGCTCGTGAAGAACTGCTGCTCGGCGCTTTCAAAAAGTAAATAACGCACTAGTAGCTCATGAAGAACTGCTGCTCGACGCTTTCAAAAAGTAAATGACGCACTAGTAGCTCATGAAGAACTGCTGCTCGGCGCTTTCAACAAGTAACGTACAAGTTGCTCATGAAGAGCTGCCGCTTGTCGTTTTCCAACGGTGTCTATAACGTACAAGTTGCTCAGGAAGAGCTGCCGCTTGTCGTTTTCCAAAAACAAACAGAAGGAAATTGCGATGATACTGGCAGAGAATAAAATCCTCGTCAAAGAGAACCCTGAATCAATCCTTCCCGAGGAGATCATATACTTTAACGTGCAAAATAAATGCACCAACTGTCTGGGTCGCGATTTCACTGGGGAAAATCAAAGAGATAGCCTATGCAAGAGGCAGCAACTTCATCCAGGGATAACCTAGAAAGAAAACAGTCAAACAAGACTCCACCCGATGAGAAAGTAACTCAATTGGGGAATTCATCTTATTCAGAAATGGGCAAGGTAGGCTAAACCAAAAATCATCCATGAGGATTAGCTCAGTTGGGGAATTTAGAAAGGAAGCACGTTTTCTGCCTAAGCTAACTTTCTACCTGGAAAGAACATATGTACGTTTATTTGAATAAACAAAGTACGACCCAAAATCAACGGCAAATGTGGATATGCATGCTGATATGAGTGTAAATGAGTAAATGAATGTTATGCTGACAAAACAGACAGATGGAATATCTTGAAGATAATAAGATGTCACAACATAATAGATACTTGGCCCATCTTGAAAAGACGGAAGATAAATGGAACTGGAGACACGAAGCAACGTCGGAGAGTATCACGCTGCAAGGCTCAAGTCTTCTGAGGAGAAAAACATCCAAATCCAATATTCTAACACCAATAAACCACGGTATGAGACAAAGCGTACCAAACTTCAGAAATCGCCCAAATAGAGATAGCCAAAACAATGCTTAACTGGGACAGCTGGGGAGTCACCAAACTTAGTACCCCGAGAAACACAAGCTTAACACAACCAACCCCTCATGACGATTTCAAAACGAAACATGCTCATCATGCAAGGATAAACTACTGTACTGCTTTGCGTTTCATGGCTTGACCATCCTTGGAACAACTGTTAATATTCCTTTCGTTATCCACGACACAATTTTTTTAAAATAAGAACATTTTAAGTAAATTTGTTTCAAGTATTTCCATAAAAATTAAAATTTTGCCTACAAAAGGTAAATGCTCAACTTTCATTAATAAGATGGTAGTTCGCTAACAATGCGACCCCAACGGTTTACAAAAGCTTGGGGAAATAGTACATGAAATAAAAGGTCATACAAAAACAATGATCACTATTCTCCCTAACAACTTTGAATTCCAGAATGTGCTCAGATGCCAAGACTGATTTGACCAGAAATTTGCCTAAGCGAAATACTTCTTGACTGCATCGGCGTTCATGGGACGCGGAAGATCTTCACCGTCCATATTGGTGAGAATCATGGCACCTCCAGAGAAAACTTTCTTAACAACATACGGTCCTTCATAATTCGGAGCCCACTTGCCCCTAGAATCAGGTTGGAAAGATAATATCTTCTTGAGCATAAGGTCACCTTCTCTGAACTCGCGCGGTCGAACCTTCTTATCAAAAGCCTTCTTCATCCTCTGCTGATACAACTGACCGTGACACAACGCTGTCAATCTCTTCTCTTCAATTAAATTCAACTGATCATATCTACTTTGACACCATTCAGCCTCAGAAAGTTTAGCTTCCATCAACACTCTCAGAGACGGAATCTCAACCTCCACGGGGAGTACTGCTTCCATACCGTAAACTAGGGAAAATGGGGTCACGCCCGTTGAAGTTCGAACTGAAGTACGGTACCCGTGTAAAGCAAACGGAAGCATTTCATGCCAATCCTTATAAGTTACCACCATCTTCTGGACAATCTTCTTGATATTCTTGTTAGCAGCTTCAACAGCCCCATTCATCTTCGGTCTGTAAGGAGAAGAATTATGATGTTCGATCTTGAACTCTTCACAAAGCTCTCTCATCATCTTGTTATTCAAATTCGAACCATTATCAGTGATGATCTTGCTCGGGATACCGTATTGACAAATGATCTGATTCTTGATAAATCTGACTACCACCTGTCTGGTTACATTAGCATAAGATGCTGCTTCCACCCATTTAGTAAAATAATCAATCGCTACCAAGATGAAACGATGACCATTTGAAGCTTTGGGTTCAATCATTCCAATCATGTCAATGCCCCACATAGAGAAAGGCCAAGGTGAAGATATGACATTGAGGAGAGTCGGCGGCACGTGCATCTTGTCCGCATAAATCTGGCATTTATGACATTTCTTCACATACTTGCAGCAATCAGATTCCATTGTCATCCAGTAATAACCAGCTCTTAACATCTTCCTAGCCATCGCATGTCCATTGGCATGAGTGCCAAAGGATCCTTCGTGCACTTCTTGCATCAGCATGTCTGCTTCACGCCTGTCTACACATCTGAGCAAGACCATGTCATAATTCCTCTTATACAAAACTTCTTCATTGAGAAAGAAACTGCTTGCTAATCTTCTCAACGTCTTCCTATCTTTATTGGATGCCCCAGGCGGGTACTCTTGAGTTTGAAGAACGCGTTTAATGTCATAGAACCACGGTTTGTCATCGGTGACCTCTTCCACTGAAAACACATGAGCAGGTCTATCGAGGCGCATAACTCGGATTGTAGGCATGTCGTTCCAATCATTAACTTGAAACATTGAAGACAAAGTAGCTAAAGCATCAGCCATTTGATTCTCGTCTCTAGGGATATGATGTAATTCCACCTTGTTAAAGAAAGTTAACAACCTTCTAGCGTAGTCTCTGTAAGGGATCAAACCAGGATGACGGGTCTCCCATTCTCCTTTGATTTGATTAATCACCAATGCCGAATCTCCGTAAATATCAAGAATTTTAATCCTTAGGTCTACTGCTTCTTCGAGACCCATAATACATGCTTCATATTCCGCCATGTTGTTCGTGCAGTCAAACTTCAATCTCGCCGTGAATGGGATATGAGTGCCTCGGGGAGTGACGATGATTTCCCCAATTCCATTTCCATAGGAATTCACAGCTCCGTCAAAAATCAAACCCCAACGGGATTCAGGATCAGGTCCTTCTTCAGGTAACGGCTCTTCACAATCTTTAGCTTTTAAGTACATAACATCTTCATCCGGGAAATCAAACTTGATGGATTGATAATCTTCAATTGGTTGGTGAGCCAAATGATCGGCTAAAATACTTCCTTTGATTGCTTTCTGAGTGTGATACTCAATGTCATATTCAGATAACAACATCTGCCAACGGGCTATTCTTCCAGATAAGGCGGGCTTCTCAAAGATATACTTGATCGGGTCCATTTTGGAGATCAACCAAGTAGTGTGATTAATCATATACTGGCGCAGACGGCGAGCAGCCCAGGCTAAAGCACAACAGGTTTTCTCAAGCAACGAGTATCGAGACTCACAGTCTGTGAATTTCTTACTCAAATAATATACAGCATGTTCCTTTCTTCCAGTATCGTCTTGTTGGCCAAGCACACATCCCATGGAGTCTTCCAATATAGTCAGGTACATAATCAAAGGTCTTCCTTCCACCGGAGGAATCAAAATGGGAGGTTCAAGCAAATATTCTTTGATACTATCAAAAGCTCTCTGACAATCTTCTGTCCACACACATCCTTGGTTCTTCCGGAGAAGCTTAAAAATCGGCCCACAAGTAGTAGTCATATGAGATATAAATCTAGAAATGTAGTTCAGTCTCCCAAGGAATCCTCTTACTTGTTTTTCTGTCTTGGGTGCGGGCATTTCCCGAATAGCTTTGACTTTATCAGGATCTACCTCAATACCTTTCTGACTGACAATGAAACCTAGAAGTCTTCCAGAACGAACACCAAAAGTGCACTTGTTGGGATTCAGACGGAGTTTGTACTTTCTCAAACGCTGGAATAACTTCAACAAATGTTCCAAATGATCCTCCTCCGTTTGTGATTTGGCAATTATGTCATCCACATACACTTCGATCTCCTTATGCATCATGTCATGGAACAAAGCAGTCATGGCCCTTTGGTATGTTGCACCAGCATTCCTCAAACCAAACGGCATAACCCGATAACAAAATGTTCCCCACGGTGTAATGAAAGCTGTCTTCTCCATATCTTCCGGCGCCATCTTGATTTGATTGTAACCAGAGAAACCATCCATGAAAGAAAAGACTTTGAACTTGGCGGTACTGTCGACCAATACGTCGATATGAGGTAATGGGAAGTCATCCTTCGGACTAGCTCTATTCAGATCTCTGTAGCCTACACACATCCGAACCTTGCCATCTTTCTTTGCAACAGGCACTATGTTGGCTAACCACTGAGGATAGACCGACGTAACAAGGAAACCTGCGTTGATCTGTTTTTGAACCTCCTCCTTAATCTTGTCAGCCATGTCGGGACGAGTCCTTCTCAATTTCTGCTTGATCGGTGGACACTCAGGTCTCAACGATAAACGATGCTCCACAATGTTATTGTCCAACCCTGGCATATCTTGGTAGGACCAAGCAAACACGTCAACATACTCTCTGAGAAGCTCCAACATTTTCTCCTTAACTTCCGGGATAAGCAAAGCTCCGACTTTGACTTCCTTTCTATCTTCTTCATCACCCAAGTTGACCAACTCTACAGGTTCTTCAAATGGTTGAATGACCTTCTCATCATGCTCAAGCAAACGGGAAATCTCAACAGGAACCTCTTCATCATCCTCTTTTTCGGCTCTGAATACAGGGAATTCAAAGTTGGGAGAGGGCATAGGATCATTGTTTTCGATGGTTAAGTCATGGACTAATCTGCACATATGATTATGCTTTATTTTAGAAATCGATTTTTGCAAATAAAACAAAAGGTTATTAATTAATTTTCATTGCTATTTCCCAGAAAAAGTGAAAAATAAAACAGCAGTGGACAAAATAACATTTTTATTCATTAAAGGGAAATACTTGAAACAAAGAGCCCAGACATTTCTCTTTTGCCTTGGGCAGAGCAAAATGAATTATTTTCATCATAGCCCGACACAAAATACTTTTCGCCTTGGGCAGAGCAATTTTTTCAAAAAACATTACTCAGAAATGTGCATCACAACAGGAACATCAACAGTAATCCAGTTCTGGCAAACCACTCCATGCGTTACAAAATCCAGTTTTAGAAAACATGTGAAGTGGAATGTTGGATGATGCATGATATGCAAAAGAGAGTTTTTATTTGATCTTCACGGAACTCAAGATATTAAGTTGTAAACATCAAAGTGTGAAGATAGAAGATGAACTTTAAATTGGCTCCAAACATTGATCAAGTTATCATCAAGATCAATCATCCATTTTGGTGGATTAGGGTTTTCGCCCTATCAACACCCAAGATCCATTGAGCTTGACGAAACTTGTGATGTTTACAGAGAAAGACCCCCCAAATTCCTTCAAAGTCAAGTGAAAAGGGTTTTATGGATGCATGAATGCATGAATGAATGACAATGCAACAGTCACACACAAGTTTGCAAACATGGGGTTTAAAGGTTCAACGTTCAGCATGGAGTCGAGGGTAAAGCCCACCCAAAGGTATGTACTAACGTTTTAATCACACCTATAAGACAAGGTTCTAAGAGTTCCCAGAGTCTACATTCCTCCCTCAGATATTACCAACGTCTTGATTACTCAATAATTAGCAATATTCTCAAGAGAAACTCGTCCGAGCGTAGCATCGCGTAACAACTACTTCCGAATTACTCTGTTATGGTCTCCGCGCTACACCTAAAAAGGCCAAGATGGGTTGGGGTTCTACGGTCCTCAACTTCTCGGGCTCCTAGGTCGAAAATAATAATGTCTTCCCGATTACTCGGTAAACAAATATTAAGTTCAAGAGGGCCTTCCATTGAGTGGGGGATCTCATGCCTCCTTCTTCGGGATTACTCCCTCAAAGTTAACATGACTATACCGCCCGTCCTATTCCTTAAGTGTTACTTAATCTGGGTATAGGATTCGTCCTTTGCAAAGAAAACCCAAACACCCCAATTTAAACATATAATCAAGCAAATCAAATAATAGGAAACAGATAAAACAAATTAGGCTTAACCCACTTAGGGATGGACCAACAAGAGGTCAATCTATCCCCAGCAGAGTCGCCAATTCTGTAGCGATAAAAAATGTAGCGGGGTAAATCGGAGATCGAATTATTGATTAATTCGTCTCACAAAAGCAAGAGTCGCCACCGCGCTTTATTGTTTCCAAAGGAAAAGGGAAAAGAGCGAAATAAAACCCTAAATATGCAATGTAAATAATAAAAATACAAAGCGTTTTTTGAAAAGAGATCTTAGGGTTCGGGGGTTGGTTATACAATGGGAAGGTACTAGCACCCAATGCATCTATAGTACTCTATAGGAACCTTTTGAAATATATGTTTTATTTAAAATTGATTGCTTGATTGAAAACAAATTGTTTTGGCCGAAACGGGATACGGACGGGTTTTTGAAGATACGACGACCTAATGTCGAAGTTTTTGCTTAAAGGGGCGTAAATTTTGAAAAGGTTGAATATTTGAGGAAAAATTACCCTAAGTTTTAATGAAATGCGAAAGTTCGCGCAGTTAGACTTGAGGACATGAAGTCAACAAATTTACTGTTTTTCCTTTGGATTTAAACATAAACAGAATAAACAAATAAATATGGAATGAATACACAGGCAAAATATGCGAATAATGATTAAATAACGATAATCTAAATGATAGAATAAATGATGCGAATAATGTGTTTTTATGATTTTTTTTGTTTAATGTTAACGGGAAGAAAGTATTTTTAATTTTTACGCATTTTGATAGGGATAAAAAGCAAGAGAATTATTTAACGAGGACATAATGTTTTTTTTAGTTTTAAGTCATTAAGTTTTTTGATATATTTTGATATTAATATTAATAAAGCAAGAAAATGAATTAATAAAATATTTTTAAGTTTTTTCTATTTTATGTGTTTTAGAGTTTTTGTTTAATAACGATGTAAGAGGAGAATTAATTAGAACAAATAAAATGTCTACATTCTTAAATTCTATATTTTTTATGTATAAAAAATACTTATTTAAAAGATTAAGGGGTTCTAAATTAAATTAAAAGTTAATAATTTACCTTAATGAAATAAAATTAAAACTCTTAAATTAAATCCAAAATTAAACTAAGGGGTCAAATTAATTAATAAAAAAACATAGTTAGACATATCTTTTGTTTTTTTTTATTATACTTATCAATTAATTAACATAAATAATAATTCTAAAAAAAGATTAGAGAGAATAAAAAGAAAGTAAAAAAAAAGTGTGTCAAAATAAAAACAAGCAAGAAAGGTATATGGGCTAGATGGTTTGAAGGCCCATGCAGAATCCAAAGTGGGGGGTGCAGGAACAAAAACGCATGGACTTAAGCTGGAGAAATGGGGTGAGGCCCATATGTTTTACAAAATGTATTAGGGTTAATTGTTTTATCAATTGGGATTAGGGTTCTGCTAGGCAGAACGACGCATCTCTCTTCTCTTTGTCATCTTCTTCGCGTCTTCTTCTCCACACTTGCCTCTGAGTTTCGCTATCTCTTCTTGCCATGGCCACCCACTCCAAACTCCTCTTCCCTCCAGCTGAACGAAAAGATGGACGGCTACGGATTCGGTAAAAAAAAAAGCTTCTGATTCGTTAACGCTTAGTTCGTTTTTGCATGTTGATTCCGATTACATGATTCTTACTCTGTTTGATTCTTATTGTTGATTCTTATTGTTTGATTGAGGTACCATAGAAGTAAAAGGGAGAGGGAATCGTTACCTAGGCGGAGACGGAGGAGGAGGTCGGGAGCGAAGGAGGCCAGGCGGCGAGGAGAGGAGAAGCGTGAGCCCGCTTCGGTGACCGGTATTTACGTGATTTTCTTCTTCTTCTTGTTGATACTGTACTGTGATCCTTCTCTTCCTCGTTTGCCTCGGTACTGTATTTTTGATGTTGGCCTATGATAATATTTTTTTTTTGAGGCTTTACTGTAGCTTGGGTTTGGAAGTTGGTTTAGGTCCTATACAGGTTTTACTGGTTTTTTGCCTCTTGGTTGCACGCCGGTTGTTATGGTGTTTATGCTATGCTATTGGTTTGGACAGTAGGCATTTTTTTGTGGTATTGGCTTAATAGCTCAATCAAGTTAATGGTTTAGAAACTATTGTTTTTTTAGGCCATGGTGAATGATGGTTTGAAAGTTGGTTTAGTAGGTTATGCTGTGGTTACTGGTTTTGTTGGTTGGACAGTAGAAAGGGTGGTGATGTTGGCTTGAGGGTTTAAAACAGTTTTGCAAGGTTTAGGCCATAGATGTTGAAAATGGTTTTTTTGACAGTAGGGGAATGATTATGCCGGTTCTGTGAGCTTTTGTGTGTTTTTCTTGATAACTCTTTTTTTCTAAGTTTTTGAAGGTTTGGATATATGATTCTCATGTGTGATTTCTTTGGTTATGTTATAACAGTTTCCTTTCCCCCCTTGTTTACGTTACAGGCTGGAGGTTTTGAAATACTTTCCCTCTTCCTGGGCATTCTGCACTAGACTGCCATCTCCAATTTATTTCTATTCTTCTTTTATGTTTTTATTTCTACTGGCTATATTTTACAGTTTGTCTTGTATCTCTTTTCTTGCCTATGCCAAGCCTGTAAAACCCACACTTCTCCCTCTCTTTTTTTCTCTCAGTACAGCTTTGACAAAAATATGATAGGCTGTACTTTTCTGAAATTGCAAATGGCCAGAAAATGATGAAAATAAGGAATGTCAACATTGCTTGCATATGTTGTTAAACTGCATGTTTTTGACTTCTAATGCAAAAGTAGCTTGTTTTGTTTTTTACTATGTGGGCATAGGTTTACGTTGGCATTTGCTTGCATATGTTGAGATCATGCAGGGACTTTGTATGCTGTATGTTTTTTTGAAATATGCATTTGGATTTCGAAAAATGCAGTTAATTTAAAAACATGCAATTTTTGGACAAAAATAAACTTGTGCATTCATTTAAAAATTCCTTTCTTTTTTGTGAACCGGGAGAAATCCCGTGATTTGCAAAAAAGAGTAACTGATTCCGGCCATTGCTTTTAATGATGAACCTTAAATAATTTTGCTTTTAATTATTTGTTCGAATTCTAATTTCTTTTAATTTTTGTAGGTAACATCAAGTGAGCAGACAAGAAACGCATTGGATCAGAAGACTTAGAATTAGGAATATTAGATTAGTTTTTTATTTCATTTTAGCTTTGTAAATTTATTATTGTAATTTTGTTGTAATAGATACAATATTTACATAATAATTGTACAATTAGAAAAAAATGAATAAAAAATCCAATATTCGCCAATTAATTTCTTCTTTCTCTCTAATTATTTATTTTATCGTTTACAATTCTTTAATCGTATAATAA
Organism: Vicia faba; assembly: GCA_948472305.1. Lineage (NCBI taxonomy): Eukaryota > Viridiplantae > Streptophyta > Magnoliopsida > Fabales > Fabaceae > Vicia > Vicia faba. The sequence goes on along the minus strand of OX451740.1, from coordinate 1,299,271,111 downwards.
TTGAAAACGGATTTCAACTACCTACATTCAGAATAATAAACAGATAAATAAATAATTATCATTGATCAATTAATAGCCTCAATTATTTAATTCGTCATCCATAACTTTCTAAATTATAATAATTAAAATAGAGTTTCAATTATTTAACTTAGAATGACAAATGATTAAATAATCGTTATTGACCAATAAACTTTTCCGAATATTTATTATATTATTCATAAACCTTTAAATTATGTAATAACTGAGAATGGATTCCAGTTATTTAAACTTAAGATAGTGAGTAATAAATAAATACTGTCTGCACAATTAATGCGCCTCTCCTCTAATGTTTATTTTATTATCTATACATCTTTAAATTACATAATAATCGAAAACGAATTTCAATTATTTATATTTAAGATAATAAATAATTAATAAACATTATTTTAGCACGAATCGATTAAATGATTTAGTGTTCAACATAAATAGCTCTCGGCCTTAAAAAGTCATGAATTTTAAAATCGATGGATCAAAACACTTGTAATGTAATGATGCAGGTAGGAGACGATATCTTAGGTCAAAATTTGGGGTACAACACCAGTTACGAATGTTGGTTCCATCCAACTGATAGAACCATTCGAGGTGAGTCCCTGAAAGACTCTCCTGGAAGAAGTGGATCCATAAGTTCCTGTCTGCTGTGTAAGGATGGATCTTCCTTACATAAGAACGGAGGTGCATCTTGGGACAGGAAGCCCCGTCATACTTCACAAAGGCAGGTGCCTTGAACTTGTGTGGAATCACCACCCCAGTAGATAACCCCAAGTCTCCGAAATCCAGTCCAGGCACACGCTGAATTTCCATAGCTTTTAATCTGTCCTCCAGCTGCTTGTACCGGTCTTCAGCAGGAGGGTACTGTTCGTCGTTGAAGTTTGTTTCAGTATCAGAGACCACGGGAGTAGGGACCTCCCTTTCTTGGTGACTACCTTCCCCCACAGATGGAGTAGTCCTCTCAGCCTCATTTTGCAAGGTGTTCCCGAGTCTGCGCCCAGTGTTAAATAGCACAGTCCTCTTCTTCTTCTTATTCTTCTTCAGAAGCATAGCCTTCAGCGCTTTTTGACCTTGAGCCAAACCCATGATCAGCTCCTGAAATTGGGCGTTCTGCGCCTGAAGGGCCTTGATAGATGTCTCGGTTGATGATTTAGGGTTCATGATGCTGAAATAAACAGCGAAGAACAATCAGCAACCTGAAAAGAAGAGTACCTGTGATGCATATGATGAATGGAATGCGTATGATTTATGTTTTCAAAGACAATCGGGAATCAACTTTGTAAACAAAAGGGAACACACTTCATTAGATTCAACTTTGAAACTAAAATTATTCAACAGGTTGCCCTTAGGCATTACATGAAAGGAAATACTGAAAAGGGAAGTAAAACTGTAAAAGAACATCCAGAACTCCTTATTGATCCCATGGTCTCCTCTTCTCAGTACGGATGTAGGCATTCAGAGCTCACTCATTCTCCAACTGCTTTGTCAGCTTCTGGATCTTCAATTCCTGCTCGTTGAACTTTTCCCGGTAAGAATCCCGTTCTTCTCGCAGTTGCGACCAAGACCTCTTTAATGTCTCATAATCAGTGGGTATCTGGGGAGGCAGGACAGTTGGAGGAACACCATCTTTGTCAGGACACTCAAGAATGACGGGTCTGACAGCTTCATATGGCATGCCTAACTTCTGAGCTCGGATGCGAACCCATTTGTAATAGGCTTCCATAGGTAAAGAAGTCTTTGGTCCCAACTCTTGTGGGTCAGCTTTATGAACTTTGTCCCAAGCCTTGATGAACCTACGACGCAACTCGTCACTATCCACCTGAAACTCAAAATTGATGTGAGGCACCAACATTTCATGAGGCCCTGCTCTTCTTGCTCTTCCAAACTGACGGAGTGCCAGACATGGATTATAAGAGATTCTTCCTTGGGTACCAATCAGAGGAACATTAGGGTATTCCCCGCATCGATCAATAATAGCTATCTCATCCAAACCTCTGTAAGTCCAAATGATGTCTTTATCAGTGAGGGACATTAACCTGTGAGCCCAACCCCTTCCTTCTTGGTTCTTCAGTACGAACTTGGGGAGGTGCGCAATAAACCACCTCACCAACAAAGGGATACAACACCATAGGGTTCCTCGTCTTCGGGTAGTACGAGCATGAAGTTGTTGCAAGATGTCACCCAAGAGAGTGGGCACCGGATTCTGAGACATAAAGATCCTTATGGCAGGGACACTGATGAAGTTGTCAGGATTAGGAAACAAGACTAACCCATAGATTAGGAGAGCCAAGATGTCTTCATATGCCCTAAAGTCCAGGTCATTCCAGAAACTGTTAGCTTTACCAATCAGAAACTTGGCCAAGAAACCCTTAACTCCGCTTCTAGTCACCCAGTTGTCCATTACCTCTTGATGTGTCAGGGGAAGAGCTGCGGCCACATCCTCAAGCCTGAGGGTCTTTTCCCAACCAGTAAAGGGAGTCTGATCCAAGATGGGGATACCAAGCAAATCAGAGAACTCTTCCAGGGTAGGGACCAGCTGGAAGTCTTGAAAGGTGAAGCACTGGTACAGAGGGTCATAGAACTGGGTCAGAACACTCATCAACTGTTGATCCCGCTTTGCAGTGACTAAACTGAGAAGAGAACCATGCCTCTGAATGAAGGAAGTGGTATTTGGAATTCTGCTAACCAACTCATCAAGCAACTCAGGTGAATGAACAAAGTTGAACCGGATAGTATTCCTTCGCACAGGCATCATGATGTCCTACAAAACAGAGCAAAGGTGAAACCCTCTAGTCTTTGAAATGGTCAGTCCTTATGCAGGATGCATGCAATGCTCATGATGTTATGATGCTATGATAAAGCACACCACAAATAGATACAAAGGCAAACATGGTAAGGCACACAAGTCACACAAAGCAAACCCTTAAAGTTTAGGCCAGCATGAGGTCTAGGTATTACCCTCTTTCAGTTTGTTGGTTCATACCTGTCCTATCAAAGTAACCGGGTTCTTAGAGGATCCCAATATCATTGACTACCCTCAATCGGTCATAACTCCAGCATCACAATCTTTTCTTGCGGCCAGAACCATCACGAGAGTTTAGCCTCAATGGGCGTAGCATACTGTTACTGTTCTAATGGCCAAGTTGTGTCAATTAAGGTTCTAAGGTTGTTGGTGCTTAATGACTCCTCAGAAGACCCATATTCTCCTCGTTGCAACACAAGGGATATCGGTACAGACCAAGGTGCCACACCAACGTAGCCACTGCTTCACCCGTGTCGGTCTATGCCGGACAGGTCCCTCACAGCTTATGCTACCTAAACAGGGTATCCCCAGATCCGGGTTAGGATCTATGTAACTCCCATGCAACCCACAAATTTAAAGCAGACAAATCAATACAATTGAAAACACAGCTATGAACTAACCCTAAGGTACACCTCACTTTAAGTTTAAGTCCCCAGCAGAGTCGCCAGTTCTGTGATCGGTGGATCTGGAACTGACTGTTTAACGCTGGTTCGCGAAATGTCGCGGAAGCAAGAGTCGCCACCGTCTTTTATTTTCTCCAAATGGAAAGGACAAAAGCACAGAAAAATTCCTTATAGAGATAGTTTCTCGGTTCGGGAGGTAGATTTATAGAAAGGGAAGGTGTTAGCACCCTTTCTATCCAAGGTTATCCATGGGATCTTAGATACTTGCTCATTTGTGTTTTCAAAATGGTTTGTTTGCTTTTCAACTGTGAGTGGTTTTTTTAAAAAAAAAAGTTTTGTTTGAAAAATTTCTAAGTACCTCTTGTATCTGTCCTCAAGAGTGTATGAAAAATTTGTTTGAAAACTTTTAGAAAGTGTAGGTGTGAAAAGTATTTTGTTTGTTTTTGAAAAGAGCAAGTATCTACGAGAATCTACCTACCCTAAGGAATTCGTCTGTGTAAATGTCCTTAAAGTAGTGCCATCCCACCATTGAGAGGTACGTAGCACCACCGTTGGATGTGTTCGGGTCAATTCGAAGGTTCGGGACATGGTGATCACCAGAGCAATAGGAAGACACCTTAGAAGCTACCCTCATGCCAGGTTCCCGGATCATGAGGACTTACTAAGACATCCTCTACTCGACGATCACCTTTCGAGGCAAGGCAACAGTGAGGCGTACCCTAGGGGTGGTGTGTGATTTGTGTGTCAGATTCAGTTATTTTATCTTGTCATGTATTGGTGATCTACGCTTTGATTTTATTTTTGGGCATTCATTCTTTCATGTGATTTGTTTAACAGTTAAAAGATGCGGGAATTCAAAGTGCGGAAAAGGTAAAGGTCCTACGCTATTACAAAGGCGCGGGTCTATATCGCCAAATTAATACAAAACCCGATTTAAAGTAAAATGCAGAAAGTAAAAGCCTAATTAACTATTACAGGGCTTCGGGGCAAATACATCATATTTACAAATAGAAATAATATAAACGCGCGAAAAGAAAATATAATTGAATGCGAGGGTATTGGACCCTTTAAAGGAATTAAAATGAAATTATTAAATTGATTAAATTAAATAAAAAGAAAGAACTTGTTTTTTTTCATGTTTTTGGGGTTTATGGCATTAAAGAAAATTAAGTTGGAATTAAAAGTCAAATAATTCTAATTCTAATTGTTTTTTAATTTATTAAAGAAAATGCATTAAAGTTAGAACCTAGAATTAAAACTAATTTGATTATAAAATTTATTTACAAAATTAATGGTTAATGATACTTATAATAAAAATATTTAATAAAAAGAAAGTGCTAAAGGTCTATTTTTTATTATTTTTGGTTATTGAGAAAAAGAATTAAATTAACAACCTAAAATTAAAAACTAAATTAATTATGGGATTTATTTACAAAAGGAGTTATTGATGAATTAAATTAAAATGAAACATATTTTTATTCTTTTATGATTTTCTGATTTTTTTGGTTTTTTTATATTATGAAAATGAATTAATTAGAAATAATAAAAACTAAATAAATAAAAAAAAAATGGAAAGAAAAGAAATAAAAATGCAAACTATGGGGGGGTGTAGACCCCAAATGAGGAGGTGAATTTGATGAACTCTGGCCCAACAGAAGGAGCCCTTTTGCTGACTTTTTGGATCACATGTGGAGCGTTGACTGGAGCATTCCATGGACCTCCCATTCTGATCTTCAGATGCTTCTTTCAAGACACTTGGCAAGCCTTTGTATTGGGTGTATGGTGAACCCTTGGAATGTGCACTGCGTTGGAACAAGTTAAACAAAATAATCGAAGTGAAATGGGGGGACCTGGGATTCGAACCCAGGTCCCAGTACTTACCAACCAATGCCTTAACCAACTGATCCACCAACGCGCCTTGTATATAATATGAGAAATAAATAATATAAAATAAAATGGTCGTTAGTGTTATAAAATAAAAAAAAAGCGCGCTGGATTCAAACCAACCACTCACAGCGTGACACACAGTCGTCTTCCCCAATGTACCTGTAATGAAAATGAAATAGCGGGGGTTTTAAACCCCCCCAAAATGCAAGCTTTTTGAGAATAGCGAATAGGCCATGGTGGAAAAGAAATAGGGCGCGATGGTTCAAATCCACTCAGTGGAAGGTCCTGATTTTAATGGTGGCAATCTTAGGTTCCAATTGTTCCTGGTATGCAAAGCCCTAATTTGAAATTCCATGAACCCTAGTTTTTGTTCATGGTAGAATCGGATTCAGACACCTATAATCCAATTGGATGGCACCAAAAGCTTCAGAGAACCTTTGTTAGTACAAATCAAGCAATAAAAGTCAATGAAAATGGATGAATCGTGCTATGCATTTCTGAAAAAAATACAAACCGTGTAGCTTTGTGGGACTGATTCCTTGCACGTTTGAGTGTGGTTTTGATCGCTGGAGCTTCCTTGGGAACTCAGGAAGATGTTTGGATCAAAATGGAGGCTCAACAAATGCTCCAAGGCAGTTTTCAGTTTTCAAAAATGTGGCAAAAAATGTGAGTTTTCTTATGTCCTTTGGGCGCAGCTTAGGTCTCAATTTTGTTTTGTGTCACTTGTATATACATTAGGCAATGTGTATGAAGAGGAATTATGGCCTCATAATGCAAAACATTCAATTTCAAGATCCTCCATAAACCTCCATAACCAAACTTCCTTTTTTGAATCATTTTTGAATTCTTGCTCTATTTGGCCCCTTGCACGAATTTGGCATATGCTTAAAGGTGATTCAAGATCCATCAAAGTCAGATATCTTCCTTAATTGGCCTTTTTAATTTTCTTTTGATTTTAAAAGATTTAAAATTAATTAACTCCAATAAAATCAATAAAAAATAAAAATCAATTAAAAAAAATGGAAGTAAAAGGTGGGACACGTGGGAAGCATGGCTAAGCTAATTCAAGTGGAAAAAATGGGGCCCCTTTGTCAAAAAATGAAATTTCAAGGATAAATGATTTTGGCCATTCCACAAAAATTTCCCAACTTCTCCAATGCATATCTTGCTCAATTTTTAAGCTTTGATCATGTTCTTGGACATTTTGGAAAGGTCTTGAAGTCCTCTAACCAATGGCTTTGGTCCCATGTCATTTTGATTTACCAATCTCAAGTTATGGTCTTTGACTTAAAGTCCCTTTTTGTTGACTTTTGAAAATGACCTATAATGTTGAAATTGATAACTTTTTGTGAGAGCATTTCTTGGACTTGGAGTGTGAAGATGAGTTGTAGGAAATGTCTTCCCCTTCAAAATGAGCATTGGATGGGATTTTTCTGATAATCCATGTGAAAGTTATGCCCTGGTCAATTTACAATTGACTTTTTCAACTGTCCAAATAAGGAAACTTTTGCATCTTGATGATTTTTGAGCCTAGCTTTGAGAATCATGATCAAGTATTGATCAAATGATGTTTGTGGCTTCAAAATAAGATGTTGACCAAAATTTTTGACTTTTGACTGCCCAAATGACCATTTTGCCCCTATAGTTGACTGTTGAGCAATTAGGGTTTTTGACTGTGCAACTTGACCTTGTGAGCCTTGAAACTTGGCATGTAGATACTTGACAATGTATATGAGCATGTGTGACTTTATTGAGCCCTTGGAAACCTCTACTTCCTTGCAGGATCCAAAACCCTAGTTTGACTGGCCTTAGGAGAGTGGTTGACTGTGTGGCCCTTGAGTAGACCTTGAAGCATTTGAAGAGGATGTTTGGCAAAACATTGAAGATTATGGGAGGGCAAATTTTGGGGTACAACACCCTACAGGCTATATAAATATTTCATGATGGTAGCTTCGTGTTCGTCTGGCTTTGACGATTCCAACCATATGCATTAGGGGTCTCAATTTTTCCTATATTGTAAAGCCCCAATTTGAGAGCTCAAAAACCCTAGAATTCATCAATGGTGTTTTTCAATTCTGTGCATTATAATCCAATTAAACTATACCATCAGCTTCGTATGAGTTCAAGCAATGCAAAACAAACATAAAATCATATTAATGATGCATGAAATAAGCAATTCGATTCTTGAAAAAAAACGCAAACCGTTTAACTGTTCTTTATGATTCTTATAGCTTTAAGGCTTGGTTTTGATTGCAATACGTTTCTGGGAACCCCTGCAATAGATTAGAATCAATAAAAGCCTTTGAATCACGTTAGAATGTGGAAATCAGTTTTCAAGTTTCTTGAATTTTTTTCAATGTGCTTATGGCTTTGTTTGCAGCAATTTCACGTGTGCATGATTAGGGTTAGGTTGTGTATTTATAGAGGACTGAATTTAGGTTAAATCCTTGAGCAAAGATCCATTGAATAATGATTTGAATATTTGATTGAAAATCAAATATTTTTGAATCTTTTTGATTGAAGAAACTTGCTAAATTTGGAGATTCTTGTCCCTTTGATTTGCACACAAATTTCCAGCATATATTGACCACTTTTGCTTCACAAAAAGATTGAAAAATCAAATCTTTGTATTTCCTACAATTTAAATTAATTAAATGAATTAAAATTGATTAAAAATCCAAATAATTAATAAAAATAAGAAAAATAAGTTCAAATAAGCTTGATGGGTCGTGCATAGGCCTTGGATAAAGTTTCAAGAAGAAATTTGAGGCCCATTAGCAAAAACAAGGTGTTTTGAGCAAAGTTGACTTTTGCAAATTCATGAAAATTTCCCAACTTCTCCAATGCATATCTTGCTCAATTTTGATCATATGAATATGTTCTTGGACATTTTGGAAAGGTCTTGAAGTCCTCTAACCAATGCCTTTGGTCCCATGTCATTTGGATTTACCAATATCAAGTTATGGTCTTTGACTTAAAGTTCATTTTTGTTGACTTTTGAATTTGACCTATAATGTAGAAATTGATAACTTTTTGTGAGAGCATTTCTTGGACTTGGAGTGTGAAGATGAGTTGTAGGAAATGTCATCCCCTTCAGAATGAGCATTGGATGGGATTTTTCTGATGAACCATGAAAAAGTTATGCCCTGGTCAATATGTAGTTGACTTTTCTACTGTCCAAAAATAATAACTTTTGCATCTTTGATGATTTTTGAGCCATTCTTGTGGAATCATGATCAAGACTTGATCAAATGATGATTGTGGACTCAAAATAAGATGTTGACCAAAAATTTCTGACTTTTGACTGTAAAATGACCATTTTGCCCTTGTAGTTGACTGTGGATCAAATAGGGCTTTTGACTGTGCAATTTGGCACTGTGAGTCTTGAAACTTGACATGTAGATGCTTGAGGATGTATGTAGGCCTATGAGACTTGATTGAGCCATTGAAAACCTAAAATTCCTTGAAAGAACCAAAACCCTAATTTCAGTTGACTTAGGAGGTATTTGGACTGTGCAATCCTTGAGTAAACTTGAACCATTTGAAGATGATTCTTGACAAATATTGAAGAATATGGGAGGGAAAATTTTGGGGTACAACAGTTGCCCCTGTTCAATCTTCTTAAACCTGAGGATGTAGATTGGCTTGCGTGCCTTTCGTGATCCGAAGGTGGAAGATGATTGAACACTAAAGTGCCTAGAAATTTGCACTCGCATGGCATAGTATCAGCAATATGATGTCGGGAATGGGCTTACCGTTGCCATTTGGAGAGATGATGGATAGAGAAATGGGCTTATAGATGCCATCTGGAGGTATGAAAAAATCTTGTCGGGGATGGGCTTAAAGATGCCATCTGGGAATGTAATGGATAGTTGTGGAGATGGGCTTAAAGATGCCATCCAAGAGTGATTATTGAATTGTTTGAGCTGGTCGAGTAGATAGCTGTCCTGTCTGGTTTCAGGTATTAATCTACAATTAGTCGCTCACAGATATTTCCTGGCTAGTTACAGGTGTTGATCTGGAATTTGAGAAAGGTTGGTCGATGAGATAGTTTTCCTGGCTGGTTTCAGGTATTAATCTCTAATCTGAGAAATAAAGACGACTTCCTGGCTTGCTACAGGTATTGATCTTCAATCTCTTCATGTAGATAACTTTCCTGTCTGATTTCAGGTATAGATATCCAATTAGTCGTCCACATATATGCCCTGGCTAGATACAGGTATCGAATCTGGAACTTCAAAAGGTTGATGGGTTGTCTCTACTGACAGGTTATCTCAGAAAAATCTTTAGGAATCGATTTAACTGAACCAGGGGAGGTTTTGTCTTCTTTGACGAGTTGTCTCTTTTAACGGGTTGTCTTTATGGACGGGTTGTCTTTATTGACGGGTTGTCTTTATTGACAGGTTGTCTTCATTGACGGGTTGTCTTCATTGACTGGTTGTCTTTATTGACGGGTTGTCTTCATTGACGGGCTGTCTTCCTTGACGGGCTGTCTTCATTGACGGGCTGTCTTCATTGACAAGTTATCTTCATTGACAGGTTGTCTTCCTTGACGGGATGTCTTCCTTGACGGGCTGTCTTCATTGACGGGTTGTCTTCATTGATAGGTTGTCTTCATTGACAGGTTGTCTTCATTGACATGTTGTTTTTTTTTACTGAATTTGTCTCTATTGACTGAATTTAGAGTTTAACTACATCTTTCCTGAAAGGTAAAGGTCAGTCATATGCAATGCATGATATGGATCAAGCAATGATGTTCTCAACATAAATGAGATTATATGATATGATGCGTATATGCATGTATCATGATGTATGACAATGTGATGTTTATGAATGTATCTTCGTCTGGGAAAATAAATCCTTGACAAATGCCGGGAAGTTCGTTGAATCCTGGGCTGATGTTGAAGAGTAGAGTCCTTCGTTTATGTTGGGGATGATGAACGAAGATGATTGCAAGAATAAACCTGTAGGAGAAGATGACTCTGTTGGGGAATAAACCTGGTGAAGAGATTACTCTGCGAGGAATTACTCTGTGGGAATAGATGCTTCGCTGAGATTTTAATGATAACTCCGCTGGGGACTCCGTTGTTATGCTCTGTTGGGGAATTTTGATGAACTCCGCTGGGGGATAGAAAGAACTTCGCTGGGGACGATCTTTCAGTTGCAATTTGCTGAGGATAACCCCGTTAAACTCTGGTGGGGAATAACCTTCTGAATATGGCTGGGGAGAGATGTATTTTCACTCTGCAGGGGGTAAGCTTCCAGAATCTACTAGGGAGGATGATTCGACTCTCCTGGGGAAACTTTTGGACTGTACTGGGGAAAGGGCTCCACTGTGGTGTCTGTATTCCGCCGGGGAACAATCTTATATTTCGGTCGAGGAATATTGAGACTGCCGGGGATGCTTGCTGAGGAATGTCTGTATACTCTGCTGAGGAATATTAAGATCTTCTAGGGATACCCAACTTTTTCAGGACTGATGGTAGACTAACTCTGCCTGGGGGAAGAGTATTGCTGATTTGCTGGGGATACTGTGCCTTTTTAGGGCTGATGGGAGACCAACTCTTCTTGGCGGGAGTGTTGCTGATTCTGGTCTTACTCTGCGGGGAGTGAAGGTATCTCTGTCATACTCTTCAACTGAATCTACCTTGTACCTGGAGGACATAGTAGCTTGTACATTTCGGACAATTATTATTGCCCCAGTTTCTGCGGGAGAAGAAGGCTTATGAGGTGCTTGATAACCGCCGATTGACAAATCTTCTTCTGGTAGGCAAGTGACGAGATGACAGGACATAGTCGTACGCTTTTGATCCCTAATTTTTGCCTAGACCGCCCTTTCGGGTTTTCAGTCCACCGGGATACCCATTTTTGCCCAAGCCGCCTTTTCAGGTTTTCGACTTGCCGGGTGTACAGATTTTTTCATTTTTCATCCCTTATTTTTGCCCGAACCCTTTTGGTTCGCTGGGAGGCCCTTATTTTTGCCTAGGCCAGTCGACCTAGCGGGTCTTTGATTATGCGCAGTATTTTCTGACTATGTCCACATTCTCAGAGTGCCAGGAGTTGTCAGTAGTGTTGTGTTATCATATTACCAGAAGATGTTTGATCGTACCAGATTTGTCGCTGAGATTCATGCCCAATGCCCCAAGTGACTCAGGCGGAGATTTTCCCCTGGCTATTTGGCATTTGAGAGATTCCTTGAATCTTGACTTGACTGCCCCAGATGATGGACAATGCTCATGGCTGCCCCTTGATTGGAAACGCTTTTGTTCACTAGATATTCTTCGTGCGAATTTCTCTGCTGCTCGAACAAATAGTCATATGCAAACAATGTTATTTTAAGAATGAAAAGCTTATGTCTGTCTTGAAGTTTTGAAAATGCATTTTCAGTAAAACAAGTGAATTTTTGTAAAAATGTGATGTCAACTCAGTATTTTACAGCAAGCCTTACAGGAGTCAGGATACCTTTTGTAACAGTATGCTTTCGAACTAACCCATGCTTCAGCTAGGACTTTTAAGGGTTATAACGTGGCCTCGTTCACGGTTTAAGAAACAAATGATAAAGGCTCAAATTTAATTTGTACCCACCCGCTCTTCGTGATGTTCTTCAATCCTAAACTCAGTTAATCGTGCATTAGATCTTGTTTGAGTCTTTGCTCTGATATTCCAGTGATGGTCCGGATACTGAAAATTTATTTTGAACAGGCAGTCATTTTATTGAGGGTTTGTAGGACCTCTTTCTTTTTTGATTTTCGTTATCCTTGTTTTTTTTTGCCTGAACTGTTTCTTTGTGATTACAGTCAGCGGGATGCCACAGTTTTTGTAAGTCTCCTTCATAGGTTTTGACTTATTGGGCTTTTGTTTTTGAAAGACAACGACTGCCTGTCTTGACGATTATAGGGAACCATCACCGTCATTTGTTTCGGAAGGATTTCTTTGATGCCATTCCTTGTGCACCTGGATCAACTGAGAGAACTACCCTGCCCCAGGTTATAATTAAGGGTTTTAATTTTTGCAAAAATAAAAAATCCAACTTCTTTGGCTCAAAGGGGGTAACGAGGGGTTATCTTCCTTATAACTCCACTGTTTAGGATTTGAAACAATGCCCGTACCTCATCAGCGGGGTCTGTTCAAAAGCATACTGTAAAGATCATGGTATCATTTTCGTCATCCTCCCTCTAAAGGTTTAGAGTTTTTTTTCGAGAGTTTGAACATCACAAAAAAAATGAAAGCAATTTGAATACGAATGGATTGATTCAAAATAGACATATGCGATGCATTAATGAAATAAAAGAGTTTGACATGATAATTGTTTGAATAAGCAAAGAAAAAATACCATATCAGAATTCAAATGAACAAAAGTCTCTCAATCCTAGCCATGTTTTGGCAAGGGAGCAGTGATCACATTGGGAGCCTCGGGCGCTTCGAACTCGGCCTCCTTTGCATCGATTAGGTCCTGAACCTTGTTCCTCAAAGTCCAACAATCATTTGTAGCATGCCCCGGGCTGTCAGAATGATAAGCGCAGCGGGCGTTGGGGTTATACCTTGAAGGTGTAGTGTTCGGATTCTTAGGAGGGTCCCTTAGAGTTACCAAATTGGTCTTCAGCAACTGTGGCAATATCTGGGATAAGGTCATGCTGAGGGGAGTGAATTGCCTTCTAGGTCTCTCTTCCCTTTGTTGGTTGCGATGTTGAGGAGCACTGGCCGGTTTTGAAATAACTACCGCGTTGACATCTTGGCGGTGTTCGGACCTATTCTGTCTTCTTGAACCATAGACAGCACTGGATTCTTTCTTGAATGGTTTTTTCTCAGTGTTCGAGGAGTCACCCTTCTGTATTTTCCCAGACTTGATACCAACTTCTATTCTCTCACCAGTCAAGATAAGGTCTGTAAACCCAGTAGAAGAATTCCCAATCAGATGGTTGAAGAACGAACCAGACAGGGTCCCCAGAAGCATATCAACAAGTTCACGGTCAGTTAAAGGTGGCTGCACCCTTCCAGCGAGGTCTCTCCACTTTTGAGCGTACTCCTTAAATCCTTCACCCGTCCCTAGTGACATACCCTGGAGTTGGGTACGCGTAGGAGCGAGGTCGGAATTATACTGATACTGCTTATAGAACGCAGTAGCCAAATCCTCCCAGTTACGAATACTGGCTCCATCCAGCTGATAGAACCATTCGAGTTGAGTCCCTGAAAGACTATCCTGGAAGAAATGGATCCACAAATTCTTGTCAGCTGTATACGGTTGGATCTTCCTCACATACGATCAGAGGTGCAACTTAGGACAGGAAGCTCCGTCGTATTTTGCAAAGGCAGGTGCCTTGAACTTATGTGGGATCACCACCCCAGAGGATAAGCCTAGGTCTCCAAAGTCCAACCCGGGCACATGTTGAATCTTCATAGCACTTAAGCGGTCCTCCAGCTGTTTGTACTTATCCTCAGTAGGAGGATACTGTTCTTCATCATAATCCGTCTCGTTGTCGGAGACTACGGGACTAGGAACCCCTCTCTCTTGTGGGCTGTCTTTCCCTACAGATGGGGTAGTCAGCTCAACCTCATTCTACAGTGCATTCCCATATCTGCGTCCGGTATTGAACAAGACAGTCCTCTTCTTCTTCTTCTTCATAAGCAGGGTCTTCAACTCCTGTTGACCCTGGGCTAGGCTCATAACCATCTCTTGAAACTGGGCGTTCTGGGCCTGGAGGGCCTTGATAGCTTGTTCAGTAGTAGGTTCAGAAGTCATGATGATTGCTGAAAGAAACAGCGAAGAAGATAAGTGACCTGTAAAAAAGGATACCTGTTATGCATATGATGAATGGAATGCGTATGATTTATGTTTTCAAAGACAATCGGGATTCAACTTTGTAGACAAAAAGGAAACAAACTTTATTAGATTCAACTTTGGAATTTAAATTGTTCAACAAATTGCCCTTAGGCGTTACAAGAATGAAAATATTGAAAAGTAAATAGAAGCTGTAAAAGAAACATCAGTGCTCCTATGGCCTCCTCTTCTCTGTGCGGATATAGTCATTCAGGGTCCGTTCATTCTCCAATTGCTTAGTCAGCTTATGGATTTTCCATTCCTGTTCATTGAACCTTTCCCGATAAGAATCCCGTTCTTCCTGCAGTTGCGCCCAAGACCTCTTTAGTGTATCTACATCAGTGGGAATCTGAGGAGGGAGAACAGTTGGAGGAACCCCGTCTCTATCAGGAAATTCAAGAGTAATAGGTCTGACAGCTTCGTATGGCATGCCTAACTTCTGAGCACGGATGCGGACCCATCTGAAGTAGGATTCCATTGGTAGAGAAGTCTTCGGTCCCAACTCATGTGGGTCAGCTTTGTGAATTCTATCCCAAGCTCGGATGAATCTACGACGTAACTCGTCACTATCTACGTGAAATTCAAAACTGATGTGAGGTACCAACATCTCATGAGGCTCGGCTCTTCTGGCTCTTCCAAACTGACGGAGAGCTAAACATGGGTTATAAGATATTCCTCCCTGGGTACCGATCAAAGGAACATTAGGATACTCTCCGCAACGGTCAATAACAGCCACCTCATCTAAACCTGTGAAAGTCCAAATGATGTCATTATCAGTGAGAGACATTATCCTATGAGTCCAGCCTCTTCCTTCTTTGTTCTTCAGCACGAACTTAGGGAGGTGTGAAATAAACCACCTCACCAACAAAGGAGCACAACACCACAGAGTTCCCCATCTTCGGGCAGTACGAGCATAGAGTTGTTGCAGGATATCACCCAAGAGAGTGGATACAGGGTTCCGAGACATGAAGATCCTTATGGCGTTGACATTAACAAAGGTATCAGGATTTGGAAACAATACTAGACCATATATTAGGAGAGCCAGGATGTCTTCGTACGCCCTGAAGTCTAAGTCATTCCAGAAACTATTAGCTTTGCCAATCAGAAACTTAGCCAAAAAGCCCTTAACTCCACTTCTAGTCTCCCAGTTAGCCATTACCTCTTCTCTGGTCAAAGGAAGGGCTGCAACAATCTCCTCAAGCCTAAGAGTCTTTTTCCAACCAGTGAATGGAGTCTGTTCCAAAACAGGGATACCAAGCAAATCAATGAATTCTTCCAGGGTAGGGACCAGCTGGAAGTCTTGAAAGGTGAAGCAATGGTATAGTGGATCATAAAACTGGGTCAAGACACTCATCAATTGTTGATCCCACTTTGAAGTGACTAAACCGAGAAGGGAACCATGCCTCTTGATGAAGGAAGTAGTATTTGGAATTCTGTCAACCAATTCTTTAAGCAAATCAGGTGGGTGAACAAAGTTGAGCCGAATAGTATTCCTTCGCATAGGCATCATGATGTCCTACAAAACAAAGCAAAGATGAAACCCTTTTGTCTTTGAAATGGGTTAGTCCTTATGCAGGATGCATGAAATGTTATGATGGTATGATGTTATGATAAGGCACACCACAAGTATTCACAAAAGGCAAACATGGTAAAGGCATACAAGTCACACAAGAGAGCCCTTAGATTTCAGGCCAGCATGAAGTTTAGGTACTACCCTCTTTCCATTTCAGTTGGTTAGGACCTGTCCTAGAAAATAGTAACCGGGTTCTAGAGGATCTCAATATCACTGACTACCCTCAATCGGTCATAACTCCAGCTTCACAACCTTTTCTTGCGGCCAGAACCATCGCGAGAGTTTAGCCTCAATGAGTGTAGCATACTGCTACTGTTCTATGGCCAAGTTGGGTCAATTTAAGGTTCTAAGGTCGGTTGGTGCTTAATGACTCCTCAGAAGACCCATATTCTCCTCGTTCCAACACAAGGGATATCGGTACAGACCAAGGTGTCACACCAACGTAGCTACTGCTTCACCCGTGTCGGTCTATGCCGGACAGGTCCCTCACAGTTTATAGCTACCTAAAGGGTATTCCCCAGATCCGGGTTAGGATCCTTGAAACTCTGATGCAAGCCCACAATATTAAAGCAAACAAGGCATACAATTGAAAATATGAGTATTCTAGTCCTAAGGTACACCTCACTTATTATGTCCCCAGCAGAGTCGCCAGTTCTGTGATCGGTGGAAATATAACTGACTATTTTTAATGCTGGTTCGTGAAATGTCGCGGTAAGCAAGAGTCGCCACCGTCTTTTATTTTCTCCAACAAGGAAAGGACAAAAGCACAGCAAAATTCCTTTTCGAGATGTTTCTCGGTTCGGGAGGTAGATTATAGAAAGGGAAGGTGTTAACACCCTTTCTATCTGTGGTTATTCACGGGCTCTTAGGTACTTGCTCACTATGTTTTCAAAAATGTTTGCTTTTCTTGTGTTTGTGGGTTTTGAAAAAGTTTGTTTGAAAACTTCTAAGTAACTCTTGTATCAGTCCTCAAGAGTGTATGAAGTGTTTGTTTGAAAACTTTTGTTTGAAAAGTATGAGTGCGAAAAGTATTTTTGTTTTTTGAAAGAGCAAGTACCCAGGAGAAATCTACCTACTCAAAAGAAAATAAGCTGTGTAAATGTCCTTTAGACAGTACTATCCCACTATTGAGAAGTAGGTAGCACCGTCGTTGGAGTTATTCGGGTCAATTCGATTATAGGGACATGTGGTCACCAAAGCAATAGTAGGACGCCTTAGCGGTAACCCTAATGTCCTAGATCCTTTTTATCCAAGGCAACCGTTTCGAGGCAACTTGGATCTTTAGACAAGAGGACGACCTCTAAAACACCCTATACTCAATGACCACCTCGAGGCAACCAAGTGAGGCGTACCCTAGGAGTGGCATGTGCGAGTGTGTCAGGTTTCATATTAAGTTATCTTTGCACATGTATTGCGGTGAGCTACGAGTTGATTTTAATTTTCAGGCAAGTCTTGTCATGCATATTTAACAATTAATAATTGTGCGGAAAATAAATTGCGAAAAGTGAATCTACGCTATTACAAGGCGTCAGGTATTTACATCGCCAAAAACATAACCCTTGAAAAGATAAATTGCGTGAAATTAAAAGAAAGCAATAAAAGTCCTAATTACGCTATTACATCCTCGGAGCAATTACATAAATATGATCAAAAAATAATATGCGCGAAAATAGAAATTGAATCAGAAAAGTCTTTAGGGTTTTGACCCTTTTTTGAGAAAATAATGAATTTTGGTCCTTTTTTGCATTTAATTAAACCTAATTCTAATTAATTAAATAAAATAAATGTTTTTTTTAAGTTTTAATGAAAATAAAAGAAAATAAAATAAAGTCAAAAGTTAGTAAAAAAACCCTAATTCTAATTTATTTTATTTATTATGAAAAAGTCAAAACTAAACCTAATTAAACTAAATTACTTTGTTAGTATTTATTTACAAAAAATAAATTGAAATTAATAAATAATAATAATAATATTTACATTTTTAGTTTTCTGAATTTTATTATAAAAAAATAATTAATTTGTTAATTAAATACTAATAATAATAATAATTAATGAAAAGATTAAATGGAAATTAAAAAAAGAAAGGAATAAAGAAACCAGGGGGGGTGATGGCCCAAATATGGAGGTTTGTTAGAAATCTTCAAGCCCAATAACCATCCCAATCCATTGACTTTTGAGATCCTCCAGAGCGCTTGTTGACTGGGAGCATGGTGC
This sequence comes from Vicia faba, assembly GCA_948472305.1. Lineage (NCBI taxonomy): Eukaryota > Viridiplantae > Streptophyta > Magnoliopsida > Fabales > Fabaceae > Vicia > Vicia faba. The sequence goes on along the minus strand of OX451740.1, from coordinate 1,299,253,166 downwards.
TCCTTCTCTCGTGGCCACAGGATTCAAGCTAGGAGGCACATGACATGCTGACGTTTGAAGCGCATGGTAGACTCTTTTGGGCAACCTATATGTGAACATATTAAACAAAATAATATAAGGGTTTTGGGGTAGACCTGGGAATCGAACCCAGGTCCCAATGGTTACCAGCCAGCGCAACAACCACTACACCATGTGGCTGCATTTGTTATTATGATAATGAATAATTGTAATATATAAAAATCAACGCATATGCTGTAAAACAAAACACGCGCGCCTTTTTATTTGAATAAACCAATGATATATCAACATCACATCATCTTCTTCCTTCGCCTGCAAAAAAAACAAATAGATAGCGGGGGTTTTTAACCCCCACAAAGCATGATGACAAAAAATAGCGAATAGCCCTACAGGCTATATAAATATTTCGCGATGGTAGCTTCGTGTTCGTCTGGCCTTGACGATTCCAACCATATGCATTAGGGGTCTCAATTTTTCCAATATTGTAAAGCCCCAATTTGAGAGCTCAAAAACCCTAGAATTCATCAATGGTGTTTTTCGATTATGTGCATTATAATCCAATTAAACTATACCATCAGCTTCATATGAGTTCAAGCAATGCAAAACAAACACAAAATCATGTTAATGATGCATGAAATAAGCAATTCGATTCTTGAAAAAAATGCAAACCGTTAAACTGTTCTTGATGATTCTTATAACTTTAAGGCTTGGTTTTGATTGCAATACGTTTCTGGGAACCCCTGCAATAGATTAGAATCAATAAAAGCCTTTGAATCACGTTAGAATGTGGAAATCAGTTTTCAAGTTTCTTGAATTTTTTTCAATGTGCTTATGGCTTTGTTAGCAGAAATTTCATGTGTGCATGATTAGGGTTAGGTTGTGTATTTATAGAGGACTGGATTTAGGTTAAATCCTTGAGCAAAGATCCATTGAATAATGATTTGAATATTTGATTGAAAATCAAATATTTTTGAATCTTTTTGATTGAAGAAATTTTCTAAATTTGGAGATTCTTGTCCCTTTTATTTGCACACGAATTTTCCAGCATATATTAACCACTTTTGCTACACAAAAAGATTGAAAAATCAAATCTTTGTATTTCCTACAATTTAAATTAATTAAATGAATTAAAATTGATTAAAAATCCAAATAATTAATAAAAATAAGAAAAATAAGTTCAAATAAGCTTGATGGGTCGTGCATAGGCCTTGGATAAAGTTTCAAGAAGAAATTTGAGGCCCATTAGCAAAAACAAGGTGTTTTGAGCAAAGTTGACTTTTGCAAATTCATGAAAATTTCCCAACTTCTCCAATGCATATCTTGCTCAATTTTGATCATATGAACATGTTCTTGGACATTTTGGAAAGGTCTTGAAGTCCTATAACCAATGACTTTGGTCCCATGTCATTTGGATTTATCAATCTCAAGTTATGGTCTTTGACTTAAAGTGCATTTTTGTTGACTTTTGAATTTGACCTATAATGTAGAAATTGATAACTTTTTGTGAGAGCATTTCTTGGACTTGGAGTGTGAAGATGAGTTGTAGGAAATGTCATCCCCTTCAGAATGAGCACTGGATGGGATTTTTCTGATGAACCATGAAAAAGTTATGCCCTGGTCAATATGTAGTTGACTTTTCTACTGTCCAAAAATAGTAACTTTTGCATCTTTGATGATTTTTGAGCCATTCTTGTGGAATCATGATCAAGACTTGATCAAATGATGATGGTGGACTCAAAATAAGATGTTGACCAAAAATTTCTGACTTTTGACTGTAAAATGACCATTTTGCCCTTGTAGTTGACTGTGGATCAAATAGGGCTTTTGACTGTGCAATTTGGCACTGTGAGTCTTGAAACTTGACATGTAGATGCTTGAGGATGTATGTAGGCCTATGAGACTTGATTGAGCCATTGAAAACCTAAAATTCCTTGAAAGAACCAAAACCCTAATTTCAGCTGGCTTAGGAGGTATTTGGACTGTGCAATCCTTGAGTAAACTTGAACCATTTGAAGATGATTCTTGACAAATATTGAAGAATATGAGAGGGAAAATTTTGGGGTACAACAGTAAGGTGTTGCCACTTTATGTCTAACTCCATACTTACTTAAAAGTTTGTCAAAAATCCTTGATATAAAATGTGATCCACCATCGCTTATGACAAGACGGGGTATTCCAAACCCGGGGAATATGTAATTTTTGAACACTTTGAGTACTACCCGTGTGTTGTTTGTGGGTGCAACTATAGATTCAATCCATTTAGACACATATTCAACAGCCACTAAGATGTATTTATTTCCTAAGGAGGATAGAAAATGACCCATAAAATCTAACCCCATACATATAAAAGTTATACTTCTTGAATGTTGCTTAAGGGCATTTTGTCACGTCTTGAGATGTTCCCAGTGCATTGGCACCGATCGCATTGGACAATGTAAGCATGTACATCTCGCCATAGTATGGGCCAGAAAAGGCCGACTTGGAGGATTTTAGCATATGTTTTAGAGGTGGATGTATGTCCACCATAAGGTGCAAAGTGACAATGTTCTATGATATTCCTTACCTCTTCTTCAGGGACACAATGACGAAAAATACCGTCGGTGCCTCTTTTGAACAAAAGTGGTTCATCCCAATAAAAGTGTTTCACATCATTAAAGAACTTCTTTTTCTGGGGATAGCTAAGATTTAGGGGTACTATATCATCAGCTAAATAATTAACAAAGCCAGCATACCAAGGTACATTACTAACGACTAGGGCTTTCTCAGGGATCTCGTAACGATTTAGGTCATCTTCCTTAAAGGTGTCTATTTTGGCTACTATTATGTCATAAGCAAAGTCATCATTTATAGGAACTAACTCTAGTTTCAGGTATTCAAGCCTAGAAAGGTGGTAAGCAACTACATTTTATGTGCCTTTCTTATCTCGAATATATAGATAAAATTCTTGTAGTAAAAGGATCCATCAGAGTAGCCTAGGTTTAGCATCTTTTTTACTTAATAGGTAGCGGATAGTTGCGTGGTCTTTGTAAACTATATTTTTAGCTCCTACTAGATAAGATCAGAATTCATCAATAACAAACACTACAGCTAAAAGTTCTTTTTGGGTTGTAGCGTAGTTAAGTTGCGCAGCATATAGGGTTCTGCTAGTATAGTAAATCACATGCAGCTTCTTATCTTTTATTTGACCTAGAACAACTTCAACAGCATAATCGCTAGCGCCACACATGATTTCAAAAGGTTCGGTCTAATCTGGGGATTGCATAATAGGTGCATAAATTATGGCTTGTTTTAAAAGGTTAAAGGCTTCGACGCACTTTTCATTGAAAATAAACTCAGCATCTTTCATTAACAGGTCAGTTAAAGGTTTTGTTATCTTAGAGAAATCCTTGATAAAGCGTCGGTAAAAGCCGGCATGACCAAGAAAACTTCGAACTTCCCTAATGGTCTTAGGTGGCTTAAGGTTTTCTATAACTTTTATTTTGGCTTTATCAACTTCAATACCTTTATCAGAGACTACGTGTCCTAAAACTATACCTTCGGTCACCATGAAATGGCATTTCTCCCAGTTCAATACAAGGTTTACTTCTACGTTTCTTTCAAGAATTTTCTCAAGGTTAGCAACGCAATTTTTGAAATCAAACCCGTATACCGAGAAATCATCCATAAAAACTTACATAATTCCATCGAGATAATCTATGAATATTGACATCATACAGCATTTGAAAGTGGTAGGAGCATTACAGAGTCCAAATGGTATTCGTCTATAGGCAAAAGTTCCGTAAGGGCATGTAAAAGTTGTTATCTCTTGATCTTCAGGATGAATAGAGATTTGGAAAAATCCAGAATATCCATCTAGGTAGCAAAAATAAGAGTGTCTAGCTAAACGTTCAAGCATTTGGTCTATAAATGGTAAAGGGAAATGATCTTTCCTAGTCGCTTTGTTTAGCTTTCTATAATCTATGCACATACGCCAGCCGCCTTCCAAACGCTTGGCTACATGCTCACCTTTTTCGTTTTGCATGACAGTGATGCCTCCCTTTTTGGGTACTACATGCACATGGCTTACTCATCTACTATCCGAGATTTGATAAATGATACCAGCTTCTAGTAACTTAAGGACTTCTTTCTTTACAACATCACTCATTATAGGGTTTATCCTTCTGTGGTGCTCTCTGGAGGGTTTAGAATCTTCCTCTAGTAAAATCCGATGCATACATACAGATGGACTTATTCCTTTCAGATCAGAAATGTTATACCCTAAGGCTAAGGGATATTTTCGCAAAACTTCTAAGAGTTAGTTTGTTTCAGCTTGGTTTAAGGTAGCACTCACGATAATTAGGCGCTTCATCTCCTCGTCAAGAAAATCATATCTTAGATCTGGGTAATTCTTTAAGTTCTAAAGTGGTTTGCTTAGGGCTAGGTATATGATCTGGGGTAAGGGATAAACATTCATAGAGGTTATCATCAATGTAGGGTTCCATCTAATCCATCATCTTCCCTTATGGTGGTCGAAGGTAGTTTGATTGATTAGATAGGTCCTTCCTCATTTAATTCTCTTACGCACTCATCAATAATGTCTATGGTATAACATGTGTCACCTATTACTAGTGCCATAAGGAACTTTGAAAGAATAAACTCTATCTTTTCATTGCCTACTTCAAAGGTCAGTTTTCCTCTCTTGACATTTATTATGGCTCCGACTGTAGATAACAAGGGTCTTCCTAGGAGGATTGGGATATCGTCATCTTTTTTGATGTCCATGAAAACAAAGTCGGTAGGGATATATAACTGTTCGATTCTAACTGGGGTGTCTTCTAATATACCAATGGGATGTTTGACAGATCTATCGACTAATTGAAGAGACATCTTAGTAGGTTGCAATTCTCCTAAGTTTAATCTTTCACAAACTACCAGAGGCATTAGGCTAACGCTATCTCCTAAATCCAGAAACGCCTTATCAATCACATGGTCCCCTAATACACAAGGTATGGAAAAGTTTCCAGGGTCTTTCTCTTTTTTGGAAAATCTGTTTTCAGTGATAGAATTGCATTCTAAGGGTTTGGGATCGTCAAGTCTTCATTTGTTGGTCGGGATGTCTTTAGGGAATTTTGCATATGATGGTATTTGGGTGATGGCTTCTGTGATACAGTGGGAGAACTGATTTGAGGTGTTTGCATTTTGATCGCATTTGTGCGGATATCAAGAGTCACCACCGACTTTTCTTTTATCCAAAAGGAAAGGTAAAAAAGCCCAGGAAAGACCTTTCGAGATAATTTCTCGGGTTCGGGGGGTATATTATGAAGAGGGAAGGTATTAGCACCCCTTTCATCCGTAGTTATCTACGGGCTCTTAGTTACTTGCTAGATCACTTGCTTTTTTTTGACAATATGCTTGTGGTGTGTTTTTTGAAAGTATTTTGAAAATGTCTTTGTAATGGTTCTCGTTTCTATAAGAACGCATACAAAGTTTTGTTTCCAAAGATAGTTCAAAGACGTGTTTGTGGAATGTGTTTTTTAAAGTGGTTTTTAGAAAGATGTTTTGCAATGGTTCTCGTCTCTATAAGAACGTATACAAAATGTTTTGTTTTTTTGAAAATGTTTTTTTGAAATGAGAGTGTCGGTGTTAAAAGGCTTTTTGTCGTGAGTAAGCGAGTAACTAGGATCGAATCTACCTACTCGAAAGGTCTCAAACATTCTTTTCTTCCTCCTTTAGATGTTGCTATCTTACCATTGATTTGGTAAGAAGCCCCATCGTTGGATGTGAAGGGACGGGCGCGGGTCAATTTTACACTCATCGAAAATAACTTATGAGACGCTTTAGCAATTTTTGTAAGGGACTAGAACGTTTTACCGGAGGCAACATCGAGGGACTATGATCTTTTTTATCGAAGGGTCATTGCTAAAGTGTCCCATATTCGAGGGACATGACTGTTTTTCTGAGGCAACAAGCGAGGTTACCCTAGAGGTGCGCGTGAGAACAAGTGTGTTTGATTCAAGTTATTTTGTTGAAATTAGGTTATCTAGCGATTGATTTTTGAATCTTGCCATGCACGCCTAATTACTATGCAGTATAAGGAAAACAGTAAATTGCGGAAATTAAAATTCTACGCTATTACAAAGCTTTCAGGAATAGAGGTACAAATTTACAAATGGGGATGAATCGAATCGACAATGCGATTAAAAAGTCTAAATAAACAAGTAATACAACCCAATTAAATTTAAACATAAATAGCTAATTAGACCAAGACAAACTATTAAAGTAAAACTAAAAGGCAAAATAATAATTTTGGTATTCGTTTGAAAAGTTTGGAAGGAAAAATAAAATTCTATTCTATTTAAAGAAGATAACTAACTAAAAGAATTAAATCAAATATATATATATATATATATATATATATATATATATATATATATATATATATATATATATATATATATATATATATATATATATATATATATATATATATATATATATATATATATATATATATATATATATATATATATATATATATATATATATATATATATATATATATATATATATATATATATATATATATATATATTCTTTTAGTGTTTTTTTAATATGAAGAAATTAATCAAACAAATTAAGACTAAAGAAAAAAAAAGAGTTAATTAATTACAAAATTTTCCTAAATAAAAAAAAAATTAGAACTAATCTAATTAAGAAAATTATCTAACAAAGTTACATAATTTAATAAATTAGTGAAATAAATAAAAAAGAACTAAAATATTAAAACAAAACAAGATAGAAAGGTGGTGTCAAACTGAAAATGGGGTGTGATGGGGTAGAAATCTGGATGGGCTTAGGTTTTAGAGTCCAAAAGTAGTAAAATTAAATTAAATAAAATAAAAACAATAATGTAGTTGAATGGGTCGGATCAGACCCGGTTTCCTGAAAATGAAGAGTTGGGTTTTGAAAACCCTAAATACTAAAGGCGCCGCTAGAGGGAGATTTGCTGACCATTATTGTCATCGTTCCCAAACAATGAAACATCCTCAAGAAATCATTCTTAAGCCCTAAATCAAACCCTAAGCCCCAATCATCATTCATGGACTGCTGGTGCAAGGAAAGAACAAAAGATCAAGTAACAAAAATAAATGAAATCAGTGTAGGAATTACCTCTTGATGATTCCTGCGATGATTTGTTCAGGGGAGTCTCGAACCTACTAGTTCGTCTCTTCTCCTTTCTCTGGAGTATGCTGTGATTTTGTGGTTGTATAGAGCTTTTTGTTTGACAGGGAAGAGGCTTTTGTAAACTTTTTCTTTTTCTATTTTTTTTTATTTTCTGAAGGGGTTATGTGAGGAAAATGATGAATATAGGTTTGGGATAGTTATGATGTATGGATTTTGATTTTGCAGGTTGGGAGAAATGGCGGAGATTGAAGTGGTTTCGGTTGAAGGTGGTGTTATAAGCCTCACAGATTTAACCGTGATGATGAACATGGGATGAAATTGGTGAAAAGATTTGACTCCTCCTGGTTTGTTGGTTATTGGCTTTTTGTTTATACTGGCTTTTTTGGCTGTTTGGTTAGTATTTTTAATTTGCTGGTTTTTTTCTCCTGGTTTTATCTCTTGGTATGCTGGCTCTGGTTTCTTGGCCTTTGGTTTTACAGTGAGGTTTCTTTTTGTTTTGGATATTGGTTGGCCTTTTTTCTTACAGTGAGGTTTCTGGTTTTTTTGGTTTTTTGCTGATTTTTGCTATTCTTTGGCTTTTTTGTGATATCTCTTCCGCCCTACCTTTGACCCTTGTTGCTGGTATATAAGAGATATGATGAATTGGCTTTTGAGTAATTTTGGCTTGATGACCTTGGCCTTTAGAGTACAGATTAAGCTATGTCCATTTTGGTGCAAGTTTGGGCAGGTTTTGGACTGTAATGCAGGCTGGTCATGGCAGGTTTTTGGACAGTTTTTGGCTTAGGTGATACTTTTCTAACTTTTCCCTATATTCTTTCCTCTTTTCATCTTTCAATGATACAAAGCAAACTAGCTTTTCTTTAACTTTCTGAAGGATTTTCACTTTTTGGAAAATGATGACAGGGTGCATACCATGAGCTAGCATTGCTATACTATTGCTGCTACATTTTTTTTGCCTTTGTATTGTTTTAGCAGCCTACGCTGCTGCTACCTTTGCTTGTTTCTGCCTTTATTGTTGTTGTTCGTCCTTGTTGTATTGTGGGTTTGGCAGCTTTTTGACTTAGCAGCTTTGGGTTGTTGTATTGTTTGACAGTTTTCTGGCTTTTGCTTGTTTGTTTTGTGAAGCTGTCTTGGGTTGTTGCATTGTTTGGCAGTTTTTGACTGGGTAGCTTTGGGCAATTTTTTTCTTTTTGTGAACCAAGGCCCAAACCTTGTGAATTGCAAAAAATAGGAAAATATTGGATCATGATAAAAACAATGAACCCTTTTAAACTGATTCCAAATGAAAATCCTCATGATGAGAAGTTTCTTGAAAAATTTGATTTCACACTTAAAATTTCATGTTGCTAACACTTTTTTTTCCTTCTTTTCTTCCATGTGATGAATGTTGACTTGGAGGTGAAGAAGACAATGCAAGGTTGAAGATTGATGCTAGGTTCAAAGCAACATGAAGAATTAAAAATGAAAAAGCCAAGATTGGAAATCATGGAGGATTTTAGAAGCAAGTTAGCATATGCTTAGGGAGGACTTTAGGTTTCTATGTACAAAAACTTGTGTAGTTTTCTTGTAACTTGTATTTTGAAGCTTGGAAAACATGAATTAAATTTGTAATTTTTTTTTGTAAACTTGAGTTAAATTGAATGAATACGAAATCTTGAATGATTTTGTGAAGAGAACTTCGAATCAAAATGGATCTTAAACCCTTGATGTCTTGAGTTTGCATTGTGAAATGATGAACTTTGAACGATGAATGCACATGAACATTTGAGCGCCTTGATTCTTGAATGGGCCATCGAAATCATAATGGACTTGAGCTTTGTATCTTGGCTTCTAAGCAATTCAACCATATTATTTTCCATCCTTTAATCTCAAATCAAATCTCTGAATAATATGAATGTCCTATGAGCTTAAACATGTCCAACATCGATCCAATAATCATCATTGTTTCGACACCAATGATTCACAATGCTAGCATCAAAATGATTAATGAATTTTCAACTCAAACTTTCCATTTTCATGAATTATCCAGACATAAGAATCAATTTTTTTTGAGAAAAAGGATTATGACATGAACAAAACCTAGAAGTTAAGAGCATTCAGAATCAAGCAAATGACCTATGACGATTCGATGATTCTCAAGATCTTCAAAGCACAATTTTCCTTTGATCCTTGAAGAGAATTTGTATATGGCATCGCTTATGACAATGTGCAAGAATAATCGCCTCAAGATCTTGAAAATTGAGGAAATTGCAATTCTTAGAAATCAGGCATAGTTACTTGAGATTAGGTCAAAATCCATGATGCGACTTCTAACGTATTCGAATTTTGGTGATCTTTCACGCGTAACCAGCTCTTTATTTGTGAATAGAAAATAGAGATGACATCAAGGAGATTCATACGTAAAAAGAACCGTTCAAAAATATTGAATAATGAAGAAGTTACAATCGTTTGAACTTGATACTGAAAAGGCCGACTTTTGCAGTTGATTTTTAGTCATCTGAACCATTGACTGAGCAAACTCGCGATGTGAAGCTTGAAACTTGGCACAAAAATCCTTGAGAACACATGAAGGACCATAAAGACTATTTGAAACTTTTGAAACTCAATTTTGCTTAAAAAATACCAAACCCTAGCTGCTGACTCAATGCCTAGGAAGAGGATCTGTCTGATCAAATCTTATGCCAAATTGAGTGTTTGGGAAACCCTGGGATAGGATCTTGAGTGAAAAATGGGAGGGAAAATTTTGGGGTACAACAGCTTCGGTAAAAGGAATCTCTACATTAAGTTTCTATATTATCTTTAAGAATTTTTTATAATGGTTGTTGTTTTTGGTTTGCTTTATTCTTTGCGGATACGGTATCAGAGGTTTGTATGGTGGAGGTGGTACATAATCTTTGTCTCTAGTCTCTTCCTTGTCTTGGTCTTTATCCTTTTCAGGTTCCACTAGTTTTTCTACTCCACTTTCCTTAGGGATTTTAGGTTCACTCAAGGTTGGGTTAAAAGGTTCATCATAAGCAATCCCACTTTGTAAGGTAATTGCATTGGCTTGACCTCTAGGGTTTGGTTTAGGTTGTCCAGAAAATTGTCCTTCAGGCATAGTCTGGGGAGCTTGTGTTTGGGATACTTGCGAGATTTGGGTTTCAAGCATCTTGTTATGAGTTACTATCTCGTAAACCTTTGTTCCTAATTGTGTGATCAATTCATTTACATGAATGTTCTGGTACATGAATTCTTTGTTTTGTTGAGTTTGGGACGAGATAAAATTTTCCATTATTTTCTCGAGGTTTGGTTTTGGAGGCACAACTTGCATAGGTTGATTTGATCTTGGATCTTGAAAACCTGGTGGTCTTGGAAGTGCAGAGTTTTGGATAGGGTTATTGTTCTTATAGGATATGTTTGGGTGATTCCTCCATCCAGGGTTATAAGTGTTCGAAAAGGGGTTTCCTTGGGTGTAGTTGATTTGTTCGATGGTTGTTTCATTCAACAAGTTGCATTCTGCTGATTGGTGTCCTTGGGTTCCACATATCTCGCATTCTTGGGTGACTGCTGCTACAATGGCCGGGGTATTAGACATATGCTCGACTTTTAGGACTAGAGCATACATTTTGGCTTGCATCATGTCCATAGAGCTTATCTCATGTACTCCTCCTTGGGGATCCTTCTTTTCCACTGTTGTTCGCTCTATTCCCCATTGGTAGTGGTTTTCAGCCATATCTTCAATGAGAGCACAAGCTTCAGGTTAAGGTTTGTTCATCAGAGCACCATCGGTGGTAGCGTTGATGGTCATCTTGGTGTTATATTGGAGTCTATTATATAAGGTATGTATGATCAGCCATTGTTCTAGGCCATGGTGGGGGGAAAACTCTTAATTATTCCTTATACCTTTCCCAGGCCTCAAACAATTATTCTCCTTGGATTTGAGTAAATATGGTTATTTTGTTTCTAAGAACGACAGTATTACTAGGGGGAAATATCTTGCAAGGAACACTCTCCTAAGGTCTTCCCAAGTTGTTATTGAATTGGCTGGAAGGGAATCTAACCAATAATGGGCTTTATCTCTGAGATGGGCTTGATGATGCGCTGGTTGATTGTGTAGGGAATGGGATTAAAGATTCCATTTGGAGAAATAAGGGAGAGTTGTCAGATATGGGATTATAGATGCCATCCCAAAGGTGATTGTTGACAGAAGTGGATGAAGTCTGATCTTGACTTTAACAGGAAAGAAATCAGAATAAACCTTTGGTCAATTTAAACAGGAGCTAGCAGAAGTCTTGAATGTTTGTTGAAAAGAATCAGAATATCTTTTGGAGTGATTTAAACTAAACCAAAATATATCTTGGATTAATCTTGACTGGAAAGCATCAGAATAAATCTTGGTGCAATTTATCTGAACCAGAGAAAATTGTCGGTGGGGAAGAATCAGAATAAACTATTGAGAGGTTTAAATTGAAACAACAGAAGTTCGGAGAAGAATCAGAACAAATCGTTGAAAGATTTATCTAAACAAGCAAAATCTATATAAGAATCAGAATAAATCATTGAGAGATTTATCTGAACCAGCAAAAATCTGGAGAAGAATCAGAATAAATCGTTGAGAGATTTATCAGAACCAGTAAGAATCTGGAGAAGAATCAGAATAAAACATTGAGAGATTTATTTGAACCAGTAAGAATCTGGAAATGAGTCAGAATAAATCGTTGAGATATTTATCTGAACCAGTAAGAATATGGAGAAGAATCAGAATAAATCATTGAGAGATTTATCTGAACCAGTAAGAATCTGGAGAAGAATCAGAATAAACCATTGAGAGATTTATCTGAACCAACAAAAATCTGGATAAGAATCAGAATAAATCATTGAGAGATTTATCTGAACCAGCAAAAATCTGGAGAAGAATCAGAATAAATTGTTGAGAGATTTATCTGAACCAGTAAGAATCTAAAAAAGAATCAGGATAAACCGTTGAGAGATTTATCTGAACCAGTAAGAATCTGGAGAAGAATCAGAATAAATCGTTGAGAGATTTATCTGAACCAGTAAAAATCTGGAAAAGAATCAGAATAAACCGTTGATATATTTATCTGAACCAGTAAGAATCTGAAAATGAATCAGAATAAACCGTTGAGAGATTTATCTGAACCAGTAAGAAACAACCTTTTCTCGGGAACTGATATGTATTTGACTTGTTGAAAATATTTGTCTGTCAGGAATTTGTTGATGATAATTTCTTGTCGATTGATTCTTTCCTGAAAAGGTGAAGAGTTAATTGCATGTAATGCTTCGATGTATGTAATGCATGGTATGATGTTGTTTTCTCAAAACAAATGAGATTGCACTGTATGTATTTGTGTTGTAAATGCTATGACGTATGAATGTAATGTACGAACATAATAATTGTTCGTGCCGTTGTGTTACTAGAAACGGGGAAAATAAATCCCTGAGTATTGCTGGGAAAGAGGAGTGTAAGTTTCTATACTTTGTTGAAGTTTGAAGCGTTGATGGGTGAGTTTCCATTTATTAGAGAAATAAACTCTATTGTAGAAGGGAAACGCCAGACATTGCTTGTGGACTTCGTGAAATCCTGCTGGGGAATCCTGAGAAGTTGAGCAACTTTCACTGGGGGGAACCTTTGGAGCGGTAGTTAGAGGTTTTGCTCTGTCAGGGATATGAGAGTGCTTGATACCATTAGGTTGCGTATTGGAAATACATTAGTGATTCTGTAGTAGGATGTCTTTGCTTCTGTTCTTGTTGGAGAAGGTACCTACGGGGATTTTATGGAATGGCCTATAGATATTATCCTATTTCTTAAAGCCATTAGTAATTGTCTTTCCGTTTTCTGTTCATTTGTAAACAGTAATCACGTTCAAATGCATATGTTCAAAAATAAATCATTGGACGTTTTTGTAAACAAAACACAGAAATAAAGAAAAACAAATAGTTTTGTACTTTCAAAAGGGATATCTTTGTATTAACTTCAATAAGTCTTTTTTCGTACAACGAGACGAGCATTCTACTAAGAGAATGTCGTCGTAAAAAAATGAAAATTGATACAAAGAAAAGATAGCTATGTGAAATAATCCCATGGAATTTCCATTCTGCTATAGTCTTTGTGTCTCTGAGTGTCTTTTATACTTGTCGCCTTGGCGAAGCTGATTGGATTGATTAGAACCGTTTGAGCTGGTTGGTCAACGCTGAAGATTATCTACAAGATGATCCAACAAGACATAGTCATACGTTTTAATTCCCTAACTTTTGCCTGGACCGCCCTTTCGGGTTTTTGATCCACCGGGATACCCCTTTTTGCCCAAGCCGTCCTTTCAGGTTTTCAGCTTGCCGGGTGTATAGATTTTTTTTGGATTTTATCCCTAATTTTTGCCCGAACCTTTTGGTTCGCTGGGATGCCCTAATTTTTTCCTAGGTCATTCAAGCTAGCGGGACCTTGTTCATGCGTAGTATCTTTTATCTATGTTCGTATTTATAGGGTGTGGGAGGTCGTCGCCATCCATAGTGGTTAAGATCATTGCTCCACCAAAGAATATGCTTTTGATTACAAACAGTCCTTCACATGTAGGAGTCCATTTGCCCCTGGGATCACCTTGTGGCAAAATAATACGATTGATTACCAAGTCACTGACCCGATATACCTGACGTTTGACCTTTTTGTTAAAAGCTTTGATTATGCGTTTTTGGTACATCTGACCATGACAGATAGCTGCAAGTCTCTTCTCATCAATCAAGTTCAATTGGTCAAGTCGAGTCTGGATCCAATCTTCTTCGTTCAAACCAGCATACTTCATGATCCTCAGAGAGGGGATCTGGGCCTCAATAGGTAAGACAACCTCCATGCCGTATACTAGAGAATAGGGTATTGCCCCAGTTGATTTGCGAGCTGTGATACGATACCCGTGGAGAGCGAATGGTAGCATCTCATGCCAGTCTTTGTATGTGACTATCATTTTCTGTATGATCTTCTTAATGTTTTTGTTAGCAGCTTTTACAGCTCCATTCATCTTTGGCCGGTAAGGGGAAGAATTGTGATTCTAGATCTTGAATTTTTCGCACAAGGCGTTGATCATAGTGTTGTTTAGATTCATACCATTATCAGTGAGGATTCTCTCTGGGATATCGTACTGAGAGATGAGATTCTATTTGATGAACCGGGCGAAAAAATTCTTGGTAACGGAAGCGAAGGAAGCTGCCTCAACCCACTTTGTAAAATAGTCGATGGCTACTAAGATGAAGCGATGTCCATTGGAGGTTGTTGGCTTAATTACCCCAATCATATCGTTCCCCACATAGCAAAGGGCCAAGGAGCCATCAAGACATTCAGAGGAACCGAAGGGACATGCACTTTATCAACATAAATCTGACACTTATGGCAAGTCCGAGAGTGTTGATAGCAATCTGCCTCCATGGTAGACCAATAATAGCCTGCCCGCAGGATTTTCTTTGCGATTGTATGCCCGCTGGAATAGGTGCCAAAAGTGCCCTCATGTAATTCAACCATGATCCTTTTAGCTTCAACCTTGTCTACGCACCGAAGTAATACAGAGTCATGACTGAGTTTGTACAAAATGTCGTTACTAAGGAAGAACTTAGCCGAGAATCTTCTTAGGAATTTCTTGTTGTTCACTGAAGCTCCTTCTGGATATTCCTGAGTCAAGATACCTTTTAACTTCATGGAACCAAGGTTGATCCACTACTTCTTCAGTACTGATCTTGTGACAGTAGGTTGGTTCATCCATCCGCTCAATGGTGATCTGAAGAGCCTCGTTATCCCAATTAAGTTTAAACATAGATGACATTGTAGCTAGTGCGTCTGCTAGCTGATTTTCTTCTTGCGGGAAATGCTCGAAAGTAATCTTCTCAAAATATGGCTGCAATGTCAACACATGTTCTTTGTAAGGGATAAGTTTAGGGTGTTTGGTGTCTCATTCCCCTTTGATCTGACTGATGACCAAAGTAGAATCCGCAAATACAACCAAAGATTTGATCCCCAAATTTATGGCAGCTCTGAGACCAAAGATGCACGCTTCATATTCTGCCACGTTGTTTGTATAATTGAAGCAGAGTCTTGCGATAAAAGGAGTATGACACCATTCATGAGATACGAGTACAACACCAATACCATTTCCAAGTGCGTTGGATGCCCTGTCAAAAAACAGGATCCATCGGGATCCTTGTTCAGGTCTGTCATATGGTCTGATCTCTTCACAATTGTTTACTGTCATGAAGTCCTCATCTGGGAATTCGAACTTCATGGATTGGTAGTCTTCCACAGCTTGATGAGCAAGGTGATCATCCAGTGCACTTCCCTTTATTGCTTTCTGGGTAGTATACTGTATGTCATATTCCATTAGGATCATCTGCCATCTTGCTACTCTCCCAGAGAGAGCAGGCTTCTCAAAGATGTATTTTATTGGACCCATTTTAGATATTAACAAGGTTGTATGAGTCAGCATATACTGTCTCAGCCGGCGAGCAGCCCATACTAGAGCGCATTTTTTCTCGAGCAGTGAATATCTTGTTTCACAGTCGGTAAACTTATTGCTCAGGTAATAAATAGCATGCTCTTTTCGGCCAGACTCGTCATGCTTCCCCAGCACACACCCCATTGAGTTTTCTAAAACAGTCAGATAAAAGATCAATGGCCTTACCTCAACGGGTGGCAACAACATAGGAGGATCTTGTAGGTATTCTTTGATTTTGTCAAAAGCAACTTGGCATTCGTCATTCCGTTTGACTACTTGATCTTTCTTCAATAATTTGAAGATCGGTTCACAAGTAGCTATCAGGTGAGAAATGAATCTGACAATGTAATTCAAACGTCCCAAAAATCCTCTGACTTCCTTCTCAGTATGAGGAGAAGGCATCTCTTGTATCGCTTTAACCTTGGCAGGATCAACCTCGATACCTTTGTTGCTGACGACAAAGCCTAGGAGTTTACCAGACCGTACTCCAAACGTGAATTTATTTAGGTTCAACCTCAGCTTGTATTTCTTCAGCCTCTCAAACAGCTTCTGTAAATGATTGAGATGCTCTTCTTCCGTTTGAGATCTGGCTATCATATCATCCATGTAGACCTCTATTTCATGGTGTATCATGTCATGAAATAGAGCTACCATGGCATGCTGAGAGGTTGCCCCAACATTCTTTAGTCCGAATGGCATGACCTTATAGCAGAATGTGCCCCACTGTGTAGCAAAGGTTGTTTTCTCCATATCCCCAGGTGCCATTTTAATTTGGTTGTATCCTGAGAAACCGTCCATGAAGGAAAACACTTTGTGTTGTGTCGTATTGTCAACTAGAATGTCGATGTGGGGGAGCGGGAAGTCATCCTTGGGGCTTGCCCTATTCAAATCTCTATAGCCCACACACATTCGCACTTTACCGTCTTTCTTAGGCACGGGAACAACGTTGGCAGCCCATTGGGGATAAGAGGTGACAGCCAAGAATCCAGCATTGAATTGCTTCATGACTTCTGCTTTAATCTTTTCTGACATATCAGGCCTTATGCGGCGAACATTTTTCTTTACTGGAGGACAATCTTCTCTTGTAGGCAGACGATGTACCACAATGTATTTATCAAGTCCCGACATGTCTTCATACAACTAGGAAAATACCTCAACATAATCGTGCAATAACTGAATCAGACGCTCTTTGACACTGGGTTCCAGATTGGCACCCACCCTGACTTTTTTCTTGTCCTCTTCAGTACCTAAGTTAACTGTTTCAACCGGCTCTTTGTGAGGCTGAATGGTCCTTTCTTCTTGTTGCAACAACCTGGCCAACTCCCCTGGAACCTCACAATCTTCCTCACTATCATCGTCATCTTGGTAGATCGGGTTTTCAAAGTCACAATAGGCCATAGCAGAACCGTTACCCATGGGATCCTGAGTGGATGTAGATCTGCATTTTAATATGTGAGTGTGTGTAATAGCATAGCTACCTTTGAAAGAAATAAAATGTAAGAAATAAAGACAAAGAACACAAAATTTATATGCAAAAACGTCCATGATTCATTAATGACATATGAGAATTAAGTGACAACCCTTACAAATTGACGGTTGTGCCTCGGGTAAGACACAACGTTTTTAAAAAGTATGAATTGTTTAAATATTACAAGCCTAGAAACATCAAAAGAAAATTACTCTTGAATAAAAGTAATAGGAATGAAATCTTTGGCCTCCCAATTGTTGAGCCCTCCACCGTTGGTTGGAAAAATCTATTCGTCCATATCACAACTGCCATCACTGTCTTCTACTGCATTGACTCCCTGATTGCTGATACACAAAGGTGGTCCCCCGGTGCAAGAACGTCAAACAGCTCTTTGGGCCTCTGTAGTGAATCCCAAACCAAATTTGTCGGACTTGTAGGGAATAACTGGAAGCTGGCCCCAAATGGTACACCCGCCTTCTTCAACTACTGCTCGAGCATCTTTCAAATAGGCCATCTTTAGTGGAGGTCTGATAATCTTCGGGACTTTAGGAGTAGACTTAGTTGTCGCGACTGTTTCTGGAACCTCCTCAAAGTTCTGACATGGAGTCTCAATGAATTCACCATCCATTTCAACATACCTAAAAGAGTTCAGGTGGCTAACCATGTACTCCTCCTCCCCGTGAACTGTGATAATTTTTCCTTTGATCAGGTATTTTAGCCTCTGATGCAGGGTAGAAGTGACGGCACCAGCACCATGGATCCAGGGTCGGCCCAATAAACAGGAGTAAGACGGACGAATGTCCATTACATAGAAAGTTGAATCAAAAGTCTGAGTTCCAACATTTATGGGGATATTAACTTCTCTGTGCACTGTCCTTTTAGAACCATCAAAGGCCCTTACTATGATGTTGTTAGGCTTTAAGGTAAGCCCCTTGCAGTCCAGTTGGTCGAGAGCATTTTTGGGCAGGATATTCAATGATGAGCCGATATCCACAAGGACGTGGGAAAGTGTGGTGCCCCTACATTCAATGGAAACATGCAAGGCATTGTTGTGCTTCCTTCCCTTAGAAGTTAGATCTGTAACACCCCAGTTCTATTTATTTGGAATTATCTTAATAAGAGTTATTTTATTTGAAACCAATAAAATTATTTTATTTGGGTTAATATAAAATAAAAGGATTATTATTTATTTTATAAATAATTGTAGAAAAAAAATAAGGATTGAAGGTTATTGGGCTATGATGTTGTTGGTAAAAGAGGGGGTGCAAGTGAAGTAAAATGTTATTTGGGACTTAGATGTCACTTTTGCTCACTTTCACGTAAAACTGAGATTTTGGGATTTTGGAACTCAGAGAACGTGTAAAGGAGAGAAAGGAGAAGAAGGAGAAGATTGATCGAGGAAGTTGCAGGAGCTGCAGATTATCCAAGGTAAGGGGTTGATCATTCTTTTACTATGAATAAATTGTGATATATATTCTATATGAGTTAGGGATTTGTAGGGATGATGGATTCTTGATGCCATGGTTGTTGTGATGATGAAACATGAATGGAATTGATTGGGTTTTGATGTGGTATTGATCCTATTGTATGCCTTAGATCATTGCTATATGGTAGGAATTCGATTTTGATGGTTTTAGGATGTTTGGGGATGATTAGGAATGAGTTGGGGTGATTTTGGGAAGCATAAAAACGTGAAATATGATGTTGCAGAGTCATCAACACGGGCCGTGTTGATGCACACGGGCACCCGTGTTGATCTTCTGTGTTGATGCTCGGGTAGGTTTTTCCCAAAAATCGTTTCGGCCATAACTTTTGAACCGTAACTCCGATTTAGGCGCCGTTTGATGCGTTGGAAAGCTAGTGAAATTTTCTATATGATTATGAGGAATTAAGTAGCTTTAAGAGCTTATTTTAATAAGTGATTATTGGAGAAAGTGTTTATGTTTATAAGTGAATTTGGTTGTTATGTATTTTAGTGAGGTGTTTGGAGATATTTGGGATTGGAGCTCTGAAGAACGACGGATAATCGCTCAAGAGTTCGAAGCTGCAATTTGATAAGGTAAGAGGGGCTACTACTCCACTTATATTTGCTTATGGTTTTAGATGCAATTGGTCGGGTAATTCGTAGGATAAACCCATCTTCTATGATGTTCTGAATGATTGATAACTTTAGGGTCGAATCTTGTTAGAAAAGGTTTAGGTTCCCAAATTTTATGAACCAATTAGGGATTTTAGGTTCCCATGGTAGATTGGATGTTTTTGTACTGCATTGCAATGCCGTAGAAAGGTATTTTCGTGCAAAAATATGGATATATGAGCTGCTACAGGTGCAGGAATTTTGGGATCGCGCTCATCAACACGGGCCGTGTTGTTCCACACGGGCACCCGTGTTGATCCACTGGATGGGTAAAAAGATGTGTTTCCAGGCACATTTCAACACGGGCTGTGTTGATTCACACGGGCACCCGTGTTGATCCCCTGTATTGGCAAAATAATGCGTTTTCTGGGCACATTTCTACACGGGCAGTGTTGATTTACACGGGCACCCGTGTTAAGCCTCCTGTGTTGGTTTTTAAACTATGTTTTCTGTGCATGCTGTTATGTACGGATTGATCCTGTTTTGATGTGCAGTGTTTGACATGTTTTGAATATGTTGTTTATTGATTTTCCTAGTGTTGATTGATGCTTGTATCGAATAACGATTGTATGTTATGATACCAACACTATGTGGATTTTATTGTCATGCTTTTAGATGATGTTATCAAGCATGAATTATGATATAACTTGATATGATTGATGTTTAATAGTATGCTGAGTGATTACATACTATTCATATCATGTTATATTTGATATTGTTGATGTTGCATGATATGTCGATTGATGTTAATAGTATGCTGAGTGTTACATACTTTACATATCATGTTGCATTTGTTAATTCCTATTGTGTGGAATTAACATGGTGGCCAATATACGTGTCCGCGATTTAATGGAACGTTGAGGTGGTAGCCGTGTCCGCGATATAATGGAACGGTGAGTTATCCGTGACCCGAGATTTAATGGGGCGGTAAAATGGTACCACATGCATGGGTGTGTTGCATTACATTGAATATGACATGAATGGATGATTTTTCCAATGTTGTATTTGATTGATTGTCTGCATGTATTGATACTAAATCGTTAACGATGTTTGATGTTAATTACAAGCATGAAAAGTAAGATATTATGAATATATGAATTGTAAAGGTTTTGTAATTTATAAAACATGCTAATTGTTGGGTGATGTTTATGGTTTCCTGAATTGATTGTTTTGAACGTATAATCAAATGTATAGTTGAGATGCTCACCCTTACTGTTGAATATTTCAGATTGAGGAGCTTCGTTCAGGTGCTTGGCGAAGACTTGTCGTTCTAGTTTATTTCCGTTTTAGTATTGTCCGGGTCATGCTCTGATAGTTGTAACTCCGGGAACGTTTGTTTGTCGAGCTGCTTTAGTCAGACTCGTTTATTTCCTTATGTTTGTTATAATATGATGTTGACATTTTCCAGGTGTTAATCCCTGATGTTTTTGAAAATATTATAACATTGGTTTTATTAATCAAATTATTCCGCTGTGTAAACATGTATGAGTTACTTCTATGTTACGCATGACAGGAACTTGTTTTTATTAAAAGAGAATTGTGGCATCCTCGTTAATACATGTACTCTGAAATTATAATTTTAATGATTTGCAAAATTTTGTTCGGGGTTTTAGAGGGTGTTACAATAGTGGTATCAGAGCATAGTCGGTCGTTGCGACCAGAGTCTTGAGTCAGTTGTGTAGCGTGACAGTTGAATATTGTCGATATGTTGTTTATGCCTTAGTGCGCGACAGGTGTGTGAAACACTGTCGGTACTTTTTGCTTTTCTAACTGTTTGTTGCAGGAGTTGACTTGAAGATAAGTGGGGGAGAAACTTTTCTTCTCGGATGCGCTTCAGTTGTGATATGCCGGTCCAGAATGTTGCTGACGGCGACAATGCAAATGTTGTTGAAGTTTGGATGCTTCCTGAATGCGAAGGTGATATAGATTCAAGAATTTTGGTATGCTAGTGAACTCGTATGGGAAATTGGATTAAACTGCATATTTTTGCTGTCATCGCAGTGCGCGCTGGCCTTCACGGCGCGTACTGTGTGGTTTTGTGGAAAATGGCTAAATTATGTTTTGATCTCTAATGGTCGGAAAGTGGAACTGAACCTTAGTTGACTACCTTGAGGAATATTTTGGATACTATTAGTGTAGTAATTGGACTAATCTCCTATGGTAGCATGCCACTAAAGTTAATGTATGTTGTTATGTTCGAAGAATTGTGTTGAAAACTTGGTGTGCGAGTTATTCTGGATGGTTGTAATTTACACTATTTCATCAAGTATCATGAAGTTGTTGAAGGCGAAGTTGATTGGAAGAGTGCAAAGGTCATTGAGTCGCTGTTGTTGCGAACTGGCGATAGTATGGACTCATGAATCTGTACCGGTCAAGTTGAAAATGTGGGTAGGTTTTTAGACGGTGAATTTAAGACAATTGAGAATAAAGTCTATTCCAAAGAAAATGATAAGTTGAAGGGATTAACTCGTCGGATCGTATGTCTTTAGTATAGTTGGATTAATATCGGATGATTTTCGTAGTTGGATAAAAAGAAAGGATGTGGGTGAATTTTGAAAGAAAGAGAGAAAGATGGAACTTATGTTCATCAATCTCAAATTCAGATTTTTGTAATTTTGGAGCAGCTGTTAGTAAAAGTGGTATAACTTTTTACTCGTGATTCCGATCAAAGCGGTTATAAACTTTTTGGAAAGCTTACGAAATTCCATATAGTTTGCATATAAGATTTGTCTTAGGAAAGTTCGTGAAGAAGGAGAAAAATGCATTTTAATATTTGGGTCTGATGCTGAATTTTTGGAAAATTCTGCATGCGGGAATTATGAACCAGTCCCATTGCAAAGATGATAACTTTTACTCGTAACTCGGATTTGAGCGATTCATGAAGTTATAGAATCTACAAGTAGTTACCTTCATTATAGAATATAATTTTAAGCTTGGGAGGCATGTATCGAAGGAAATAATTGTGTTGGACGTTGGGTGTTTCTTGTTGAAAAATTGAAAGAGTGAAGAAGGATATAAAGTATGGATAAAGAAATTTTATTCCGATGTTGTCGTAAGATGTGTTGTAGTAGGTTGTTGTATGACGTTAGTGTCGTATTTTCGGATAACTTTGGGATCCGTATCTTGTGTTTGGATTGTTGGATTGATGTTCTGTTTGAACCTGCAAGGAGATAAAAGTATATTTCTTTTATATGAAAATGTTTCCAAGTGTGGTAGAAGTATTCTCATAGGAAGAGACTTTGAAGTCGGTTGGGGAATTATAAACTTTTTGGACATGGGTGGTTGTTATTGCAGTTGTTGAGACGAGTTCAATCGTAAAATGTTGTTTGGAAATGAGTTGAGAGACATGTTGTTCTGCATGGAAGGATGCGAAAGTGTCAGAGGTGGATCTTATGATGATTGGTAATTGTTGGATTATGATGTTGTGAAAGATTTGAGAAAAAGTTCGGAAGGAACACTATTATAGTTTGGTAACGATGGTTTATGCTCCGTTATGGTTTTCGTCTATCTATTGGCAAATTGAGGAACTGATCACCCTTAATCTATTGTTGATAGTAGACGGAATCATAGTTGATGGATAGATGTGTTGTGTCGACTAGTATAGTGCATTCTGAAGAATATGTTGTTATTTTCGTTTCTTGTTGCTATTTAAAAGAAGTGAAATTATAAGTTTGTTTATTAAAGTGCGAGTTTGGTTGGAAGAAGATGAGTCATCTTGTTGGAATTAATTGGACCCATGTACTGTATGTGGTTGTAATGTGGTTATGTTTTTAAGACGATTTTTGAGGATTATGTTACTAAAAAGATGATAAAGTCGTAGTTATGTTTTATGACAATTGGGAATTCATGGAAGTATATGAATGTTTCATCCAAGAGTGGCAATTGGAGTAAACTTGGTAGAGTTGATACTTTATAAGTAATCAGAGTTGCGCATCTGAAGCGTGATGTGCCAGAGTATGTTGTTTTATTATAAATGTCAGTTGATTTAATAAGGATATTAATGTGGTTGTTGGTTTATGGAGAGTTGTATATAATTTTTGGATTAAGACCCGTAAGCAGATGTTATGAGAATTTTGTTTTCGTTGTTGTGATGTCAGTGTTGATTACTAAAAGGAATGGTAATATTTCAGATTGTGTTAAAGGTGATTTGGTCGGTTATGTGGATGTCACTATAAGAGTGATATGACGAGAGTAATCAAGTTGTAAGTATTTGGTTGATAATTGGAATTCGTATATTAAGGAATGAATTGGCGCGTGAGTTTGTATTAAGAATGTTGTCAAGATGATAATATGATGGTTGTATGTTCAAGTATAAGTAGTTTGCGGATGTTATTACTTCATAAGCGATGTATCAAGATGGTGTTGAGGGTGTCGATGAGCTAATATCGGGTATATCGTTATGATTAGTTGTGTATGTTTTGGTGTCGATATGGTCGCTAAGTTGATCATGTAATATTGTTAAGACGAAAAGACGACGTTGTGTGCCTGAGTGCAACAGTTGTTGGTTGATAATACGTTGAGTGTTTGGTATGTCCAGAATTGGTGTTGAGAGTGGTTGTGTCGATTGGATTTTCGAGGACGAAAATATCCTAAGTGGGGGAGAGTTGTAACACCCCAGTTCTATTTATTTGGAATTATCTTAATAAGAGTTATTTTATTTGAAACCAATAAAATTATTTTATTTGGGTTAATATAAAATAAAAGGATTATTATTTATTTTATAAATAATTGTAGAAAAAAAATAAGGATTGAAGGTTATTGGGCTATGATGTTGTTGGTAAAAGAGGGGGTGCAAGTGAAGTAAAATGTTATTTGGGACTTAGATGTCACTTTTGCTCACTTTCACGTAAAACTGAGATTTTGGGATTTTGGAACTCAGAGAACGTGTAAAGGAGAGAAAGGAGAAGAAGGAGAAGATTGATCGAGGAAGTTGCAGGAGCTGCAGATTATCCAAGGTAAGGGGTTGATCATTCTTTTACTATGAATAAATTGTGATATATATTCTATATGAGTTAGGGATTTGTAGGGATGATGGATTCTTGATGCCATGGTTGTTGTGATGATGAAACATGAATGGAATTGATTGGGTTTTGATGTGGTATTGATCCTATTGTATGCCTTAGATCATTGCTATATGGTAGGAATTCGATTTTGATGGTTTTAGGATGTTTGGGGATGATTAGGAATGAGTTGGGGTGATTTTGGGAAGCATAAAAACGTGAAATATGATGTTGCAGAGTCATCAACACGGGCCGTGTTGATGCACACGGGCACCCGTGTTGATCTTCTGTGTTGATGCTCGGGTAGGTTTTTCCCAAAAATCGTTTCGGCCATAACTTTTGAACCGTAACTCCGATTTAGGCGCCGTTTGATGCGTTGGAAAGCTAGTGAAATTTTCTATATGATTATGAGTAATTAAGTAGCTTTAAGAGCTTATTTTAATAAGTGATTATTGGAGAAAGTGTTTATGTTTATAAGTGAATTTGGTTGTTATGTATTTTAGTGAGGTGTTTAGAGATATTTGGGATTGGAGCTCTGAAGAACGACGGACAATCGCTCAAGAGTTCGAAGCTGCAATTTGATAAGGTAAGGGGGGCTACTACTCCACTTATATTTGCTTATGGTTTTAGATGCAATTGGTCGGGTAATTCGTAGGATAAACCCATCTTCTATGATGTTCTGAATGATTGATAACTTTAGGGTCGAATCTTGTTAGAAAAGGTTTAGGTTCCCAAATTTTATGAACCAATTAGGGATTTTAGGTTCTCATGGTAGATTGGATGTTTTTGTACTGCATTGCACTGCCGTAGAAAGGTATTTTCGTGCAAAAATATGGATATATGAGCTGCTGCAGGTGCAGGAATTTTGGGATCGCGCTCATCAACACGGGCCGTGTTGTTCCACACAGGCACCCGTGTTGATCCACTGGATGGGTAAAAAGATGTGTTTCCAGGCACATTTCAACACGGGCCGTGTTGATTCACACGGGCACCCGTGTTGATCCCCTGTATTGGCAAAATAATGCGTTTTCTGGACACATTTCCACACGGGCAGTGTTGATTTACACGGGCACCCGTGTTAAACCTCCTGTGTTGGTTTTTAAACTATGTTTTCTGTGCATGCTGTTATGTACGGATTGATCCTGTTTTGATGTGCAGTGTTTGACATGTTTTGAATATGTTGTTTATTGATTTTCCTAGTGTTGATTGATGCTTGTATCAAATAACGATTGTATGTTATGATACCAACACTATGTGGATTTTATTGTCATGCTTTTAGATGATGTTATCAAGCATGAATTATGATATAACTTGATATGATTGATGTTTAATAGTATGTTGAGTGATTACATGCTATTCATATCATGTTATATTTGATATTGTTGATGTTGCATGATATGTCGATTGATGTTAATAGTATGCTGAGTGTTACATACTTTACATATCATGTTGCATTTGTTAATTCCCATTGTGTGGAATTAACATGGTGGCCAATATACGTGTCCGCGATTTAATGGAACGTTGAGGTGGTAGCCGTGTCCGCGATATAATGGAACAGTGAGTTATCCGTGACCCGAGATTTAATGGGGCGGTAAAATGGTACCACATGCATGGGTGTGTTGCATTACATTGAATATGACATGAATGGATGATTTTTCCAATGTTGTATTTGATTGATTGTCTGCATGTATTGATACTAAATCGTTAATGATGTTTGATGTTAATTACAAGCATGAAAAGTAAGATATTATGAATATATGAATTGTAAAGGTTTTGTAATTTATAAAACATGCTAATTGTTGGGTGATGTTTATGGTTTCCTGAATTGATTGTTTTGAACGTATAATCAAATGTATAGTTGAGATGCTCACCCTTACTGTTGAATATTTCAGATTGAGGAGCTTCGTTCAGGTGCTTGGCGAAGACTTGTCGTTCTAGTTTATTTCCGTTTTAGTATTGTCCGGGTTATGCTCTGATAGGTGTAACTCCGGGAACGTTTGTTTGTCGAGCTGCTTTAGTCAAACTCGTTTATTTCCTTATGTTTGTTATAATATGATGTTGACATTTTCCAGGTGTTAATCCCTGATGATTTTGAAAATATTATAACATTGGTTTTATTAATCAAATTATTCCGCTGTGTAAACATGTATGAGTTACTTCTATGTTACGCATGACAGGAACTTGTTTTTATTAAAAGAGAATTGTGGCATCCTCGTTAATACATGTACTCTGAAATTATAATTTTAATGATTTGCAAAATTTTGTTCGGGGTTTTAGAGGGTGTTACAAGATCAGCATCGAAAAAGCCCAATTCGTTATCAGCAGTTAGACTGGCCACACAATTTTCAAATTGGTCGACGAAGGTCTCTTGGGGCATGTGGGCGGTCTTGAGAAACTTTACCAAGGCTTTTGCGTGGGCCTCAGAACACAAAAGTAAGGATAACAATGATATCTTCGAGGGGGTCTGCCCCAACTGTTCTACAATGTTGTAGTCACTTTTTTTGATTATCTTCAGTATTTCTTCTATCTCCTTTCTAGAAGCTTCAAGGATGATCTCGGGACGCTCTTTTGCTTGGACAGTCTCATTCAAGACCTCTTTTCCCCTTATCTCGGTAGCAGGGATAACAGTAGGAGTATCACTGGGAGTATCGGTAGGAGTGGCAGCGGGAATGATCACAGGAGTAGCAACGGTATTTGGAGAAATCTCGAGTGAGAAGACTCTTACACTTCTTGTTATCTTACTAGTCCTAGTCATATTACCGATGTCAGGATCAATATCTCTCGCAACATCGTTTTTTACAGCCAACTGATCTTGCTTGACGCCATAATAATAAACGTCAGCCCCATAGCTCCAGGGAACAACTTTATCCGAAGAGTATGACATTGGTCTTGGCATAGTGATGATTAGAGGTGTATACCTTGGAGCAGATGTAATCCTGACGGGTCTTTTGGTGGAGACCCCGGGAGGATTATTGGAAATGGTGATTATCGAGACATCTTAATAAGAAGTTTTGGTAAGAGGAATCTTTTCAAATAAGATTTCTTTGCTAGTCATCAGGCGTTGAACGCCTATTTTTAGTAACAAACAACCATTTGGTAAAGACTTGCATAAGTGACAATCTTTATCGCAGCCCAGGAACAGATCGGCTTGCAGTAGATTTTGTCTAATGGTCAACAGAGGAGTAATTAAGCCATTCACGGAGGAGACAAAACGATCGTCATCAATGGTGTTGATACCTTGGCCATGTCTGGGCATTTGCGTCGTTATTACATTAGGCGTTTCTGGGGGATCAAACTCAATCTCTTTTGCATCAATAAGGTCTTGCACCTTATTCTTTAAGGCCCAACAGTCGTTTGTATCGTGCCCTGGGCTTTCAGAATGATAGGCACATCGAGCGTTCGGGTTGTAGCAAGGAGAAGCAATATTGGGGTTCTTGGGAGCTTCTTTTAAAGTTTCCAGATTGGTCTTCAGAAGGTGTGGCAAAACTTTAGACATGGTCATGTTGATCCGGGTAAATCGTCTCATGGGCACTTCTGGTTTGCGCTGATAATTTCGCTGTTGATTTGGCACAGGATTAGAAATCATAACAGCCCCTACCGTCAGGCGACATTCAGTTTTGTTTTAATTCCTATGGTCATATGCAACACTGACCTCCTTCTTTCCAACAAAGGTTTTCTTCATCATGCTTGAGGATGCATCCATTTGAATTTTGCCGCTTTTTATTCCGACTTCGACCCGCTCACCATTCATGATTAATTCAGTAAATCCAGCTGAAGAACTCTCGATCAGGTGGTTGAAGAATGGTCCTGACAAGGTTCCTAGGAACATATCCACTAATTCTCTGTCAGATAGAGGGGGTTGGACTCTTCCTGCGAGATCCCTCCATTTTTGAGCATAGGTTTTGAAACCTTCACCTGCACCCATAGACATGCCTTGCAATTGCGTCTGAGTTGGAGCTAAGTCAGTATTATACTGGTATTGTTTGTAAAAGGTGGCAGCCAAATCTTCCCAATTATGAATATTGGTCCCTTCTAACTGATAGAACCAATCCAACTGCATCCCTGACAAGCTCTCCTGGAAAAAATGCACCCACAGATCCTTATCATCCGTATGGGGTTTAATCTTTCTGACGTATGACCTTAAATGCAACTTCGGGCAAGAGACACTGTCATATTTAGCGAAAGTGGGGACCTTGAATTTATGTGGGATGACAACCCCTGAGACAAGTCCTAACTCTTCAAAATCCAATCTGGGTACCCTCTGAACCTCTACAGCCTTCAAACGATCCTCTAGCTCTTTGTATTTATTATCAGCAGGAGGATATTATTCCTCAGAATAGTCAGATTCTTCCTCTTCTTCGGATGCTGGGTTGTTGTTCACTTCCTTGGTCCTGTCTTCTTGATTATCTCCTTCACCCGATTATGTTGCGAAGTCTAAAGTTCGTCTGGCTTGTCCTTGGAACCTTCTTCCCATGATCACAATACCGGGTGGTTTCTTCGCTTTCTTCTTCTTTTCTTTGGCCAGTAGATTCTTCAACTCCTCTTGTCCTTTTGTCAGAGTCAAGAGCATTTGTTGAAACTGGATGTTCTGCGCCAGAAGATCTTTCACTGTCTGTTCAATATCCATCTCACGGAAATAAATAGTAGAAGGATAAGGAGACATGTTGTAAGAAACGTGTATGATGTTATGATGAATGGAGATGCAATATGCAAATGATTTCAAGGAAATTAGAGATTTAAATTTGTTCAAATTAAAAAAAGAACACACGTTATATTAATAAAACCAAGATTGAATACATCATGCCTCTTTGGGCTTACAATGAAAGAAACAAAATACAACAAAAACTCCTAAGACAAAAAGGTTGAACACATCCTCTTTGGCGCGATGTAGGCGTTCAGATTCTGCTCTTCATGAAGCTGCTTGGTGAGTTCCAGAACCTTTTTCTCACTAGCGTAAAATTGGGCTTCAAAGGTGTCTCGCTCTTCCTTCAACTGAACCCAAGCTTTCTGCAAGTCTTTGAGAGAGGTAGGCATGTCAGGATGAAGGACATTGTATGGGACGTCTCCTTCAACAACAAGCTCTATGATAACAGGAAGGATGGAAGGGTAAGGCATCATGAGACTCTGAGCACAAGCCCATACCCATCTAAGTTAAGGCTCGAGAGGGATAGAGTTTTTGTGTCCCAAAGTCCTACTGTCCACCTTGTTCACCATTCTCCAAGCTCGTGTAAACCACTAGCGGTAACCTTGGTCTTCTTTGTCGTAGTCGAACACCAGACCTTGAATGAGCATCTCATGAGGGCCGTCTCTTCGGGAATACCCAAACTGTTGAAGAGCTAAGCAGGGATTGTATGTGATACCTCCCCTAATACCAAGCAGAGGGATGTTAGGGAATTCCCCACAGTGGTCAATGATAGAGGCATCTTCCAAGGATCTCGAACACCAACAGATGTTAGAATGGGTGAGGGACATCATCCTTTGGGACCATGTCAGTCTTTGCTCATTCTTCAATGCTGATTGAGGTAGGTGTGAAGTGAACCAGTTAGAGAGTAGGGGGATACAACACAAGAGAGTACCTCTTTTCTTCATGGTCCGGGTATGAAGGCAATGCAAGATGTCTCCAAGTAAGGTAGGTACGAGATTACGAGAGAGAAAGACTTTGATGGCATTAATATCTATGAATTAGTATGAGTTGGGGAACAGAATCAAACCATAAATGAGAAGATCCAGGACATCTTCAAAAGCTTGGAAATCCATGTCGTCCCAGAATGAACGAGCCTTCTCCAATAGAAACTTGGCTAGGAAGCCTTTAACCCCGCTTCTTGTCTCCCAATTGGCTATGATGTCGGACCTCTTCATATGCAAAGCTTCGGAAATGACTTCAAGTTTTGGAATCCATTCTAGACCGGTGAATGGTATCTGATCAAGCACGGGCACCCCTAAGAGTAGAGAGAACTCTTCCAGTGTAGGTACCAACTGATAGTCCGGGAAAGTGAAACAATGATGTACGGGATCAAAGAATTGGAATATTACACACATCATCTCTTCTTGGAAGTTGGATGTAGCCAAACTGAGGAGTCGACCATATTTCTTGGTAAAAGGAGAATCCCCGGGCACTCTTGAGGCTAACTGTTGAAGTTGAGGGTGTGCTTTTACAAAGCTGATTCGGATGGTGTTTCTTCGGATGGAATTCATGACCTACAAAACAAAAACAAAGATAAATTTCTAAATCCTTGAAATGGTTAGTGAGCATGCGCATGATGCTTATGATGTTTATGATGTTATGTACAAGTAAGTATATACACACAGCAAATAAATCCCTATGTTTTAGGATTGCATGGGTTTTATAGGTAAGTACCCTCTTGAAGTTTAGTTGGCTCAACCTGTCCTAGTAATAGTGATCGGGTTCTAAAGGATCTCAATATCACCGACCTTTCTCTTAGGCATTGTCTCAGCACAACAATCTTTTCTTGCGGCCTAGATATCCCAAAAGTCTAGCCTCAATGAGTGTAGTATCGAGTATCAACCAATTTTCAGCTATACACTGAAATCGGTTATCTCCCTATGTACTAATGGCCAAGTTTGTTCAATTAGGGTTCTAAAGTCGGTTAGTGCTTCATGACGCCACTCAGCGGCCCCATATTCTCCTCGATTCACCACAAGGGATACCAGTACCGACAAATGTGTCACACTAACATAGCCATTGTTTCAACCATATTGGTATACGCCGTACAGTTTCCACAATCTATTGCTATTCACCTAACAAGGTGTCCCAGATCCGGGTGAAGGATCAAAGCAAGCCCAATACAAAGAACAAAATATAAAGCATGCAAAGAAACAAGTAAAAAGTGATCTAACCCTAAGGTAACCTCGCTTTTATAATTCTCCCCAGCAGAGTCTCCAATTCTATGATACGGTGGTAGAACTGACTTGAGGTGTTTGTGTTTTGATCGCATTTGTGCGGATAGCATGAGTCACCACCGACTTTTCTTTTATTCAAAAGGAAAGATAAAAAAGCACAGGAAAGACCTTTCGAGATTATTTCTCGGGTTCGGGGGGTAGATTATGAAGAGGGAAGGTATTAACACCCTTTTCATCCGTAGTTATCTACGGGCTCTTAGTTACTCGCTAGATCACTTGCTTTTGTTTGACAATATGCTTGTGGTGTTTTTTTGAAAGTATTTTGAAAATGTCTTTGTAATGTTTCTCGTTTCTATAAGAATGCATACAAAGTTTTGTTTCGAAAGATAGTTCAAAGATGTGTTTGTGGAATGTGTTTTTGAAAGTGGTTTTTGGAAAGATGTTTTGCAATGGTTCTCGTCTCTATAAGAACGTATACAAAATGTTTTGTCTTTTTGAAAATGTTTTTTTGAAATGAGAGTGTCGGTGTAAAAAGGCTTTTTGTCGTGAGTAAGCGAGTAACTAGGAGAAAATCTACCTACTCGAAAGGTCTCGAACATTATTTTCTTCCTCCTTTAGATGTTGCTATCTTACCATTGATTTGGTAAGAAGCCCCATCGTCGGATGTGAAGGGACAGGCGCGGGTCAATTTTACAGTCATCGAAAGCAACTTATGAGACGCTTTAGCAATTTTTGTAAGGGACAAGATCGTTTTACCGGAGGCAACATCGAGGGTCATCGAGGGGACTACGATCTTTTTTTATCAAAGGGTCATTGCTAAAGCGTCCCATATTCGAGGGACGTGACTGTTTTTCTGAGGCAACAAGCAAGGTTACCCTAGAGGTGCGCGTGTGAACAAGTGTGTTTGATTCAAGTTATTTTGTTGAAATTAGGTTATCTAACGATTGATTTTTGAATCTTTCCATGCACGCCTAATTACTATGCAGTATGAGGAAACCAGTAAATTGCGGAAATTAAAATTCTACGCTATTACAAAGCTTTCGGGAATGGTGGTACAGATTTACAAATGGGGATGAATCGAATCGACAATGCGATTAAAAAGTCTAAATAAACAAGTAATACAACCCAATCGAATTTAAACATAAATAGTTAATTAGACCAAGACAAACTATTAAAGTAAAACTAAAAGGCAAAATAATATTTTTGGTATTCGTTTGAAAAGTTTGGAAGGAAAAATAAAATGCTATTCTATTTAAAGAAGATAACTAACTAAAGGAATTAAATCATATATATATATATATATATATATATATATATATATATATATATATATATATATATATATATATATATATATATATATATATATATATATATATATATATATATATATATATATATATATATATATATATATATTATATATATATATATATATATATATATATATATATATATATATATATATATATATATATATATATATTATATATATATATATATATATATATATATATATATATATATATATATATATATATATATATATATATATATTATATATATATATATATATATATATATATATATATATATATATATATATATTTCTTTTAGTGTTTTTTTAATATGAAGAAATTAATCAAACAAATTAAGACTAAAGGAAAAAAAAGAGTTAATTAATTACAAAATTTTCCTAAATTAAAAAAAAATTAGAACTAATATAATTAAGAAAATTATCTAACAAAGTTACATAATTTAATAAATTAATGAAATAAATAAAAACAAACTAAAATATTAAAACAAAACAAGATAGAAAGCTGGTGTCAAACTGAAAATGTGGGGGGGGGGGGGGGGGGGGGGGGAGGGGGGGGTGATGGGGTAGAAATCTGGATGGACTTAGGTTTTAGAGTCCAAAAGTAGTAAACCAAAAAAAAAGAAAAAAAAGTAATATAGTTGAATGGGTCGGATCAGACCCGGTTTCCTGAAAATGAAGAGTTGTGTTTTGAAAACCCTAAATACCAAAGGCGCTGCTAGAGGGAGTTTGCTGACCATTATTGTCATCGTTCCCAAACAATGAAAGATCCTCAAGAAATCATTATTTCTCTCTTTCTCACGCATCATCACTCTTATGACCCTCCCCTGTCCTATTCTACAGTTTTGTTTTCCTCTCATGATCTCTGTATTTCGTTGCATGATAACACAAACACGCACATATCTTAAGCCCTAAATCAAACCCTAAGCCCCAATCATCATTCATGGACTGCTGGTGCAAGGAAAGAACAGAAGATCAAGTAACAAAAATAAATGAAATCAGTGTAGGAATTACCTCTTGATGATTCCTACGATGATTTGTTCAGGGGAGTCTCGAACCTACTAGTTTGTCTCTTCTCCTTTCTCTGGCGTATGCTGTGATTTTGTGGTTGTATGGAGCTTTTTGTTTGACAGGGAAGAGGCTTTTGTAAACTTTTCTTTTTCTATTTTTTTTTTATTTTCTGAAGGGGTTATGTGAGGAAAATGATGAATATAGGTTTGGGATAGTTATGATGTATGGATTTTGATTTTGCAGGTTGGGCTAAATGGCGGAGATTGAAGTGGTTTCAATTGAAGGTGGTGTTATAAGCTTCACAGATTTAACCGTGATGATGAACATGGGATGGAATTGGTGAAAAGAATTGACTCCTCCAGGTTTGTTGGTTATTGGCTTTTTGTTTATACTGGCTTTTTTGGCTGTTTGGTTAGTATTTTTAATTTGCTGGTTTTTTGCTCCTGGTTTTATCTCTTGGTATGCTGGCTCTGGTTTCTTGGCCTTTGGGTTTACAGTGAGGTTTCTTTTTGTTTTGGATATTGGTTGGCCTTTTTTCTTACAGTGAGATTTTTGGTTTTTTTTTGGTTTTTTGTTGATTTATGCTATTCTTTGGCTTTTTTGTGATATCTCTTCCACCCTACCTTTGACCCTTGTGGCTGGTATATAAGAGATGTGATGAATTGGCTTTTGAGTAATTTTGGCTTGATGACCTTAGCCTTTAAAGTACAGATTAAGCTATGTCCATTTTGGTGCAAGTTTGGGCAGGTTTTTGACTATAATGCAGGCTGGTCATGGCAGGTTTTTGGACAGTTTTTGGCTTAGGTGATACTTTTCTAACTTGTCCCTATCTTCTTTCCTCTTTTCATCTTTCAATGATACAAAGAAAACTAGCTTTTCTTTAACTTTCTGAAGGATTTTCACTTTTTTGGAAAATGATGACAGGGTGCATACCATGAGCTAACATTGTTATGCTATTGTTGTTACATTTTTTTGCCTTTTTATTGTTTTAGCGGCCTATGGTGCTGCTACCTTTGCTTGTTTCTGCCTTTATTGTTGCTACTCGTCCTTGTTGTATTATGCGTTTGGTAGCTTTTTGACTTGGCAGCTTTGGGTTGTTGTATTGTTTGACAGTTTTCTGGCTTTTGCTTGTTTTTTTTTTGTGAAGCTGTCTTGGGCTGTTTCATTGTTTGGCAGCTTTAGACTAGGCAACTTTGGGTAATTTTTTTTCTTTTTTTGAACCAAGGCCCAAACCTTGTGATTTGCCAAAAAATAGGAGAAGATTGGATCATGATAAAAAAAAACGAACCCTTTTAAACTGATTCCAAATGCAAATCCTCATGATGAGAAGTTTCTTGAAAACTTTGATTTCACGCTTAAAATTTCATGTTGCTAACACTTTTTTTTCTTCTTTTCTTTCATGTGATGAATGTTGACTTGGAGGTGAAGAAGACAAGGCAAGGTTGAAGATTGATGCTAGGTTCAAAGCAACATGAAGAATTAAAAATGAAAAAGCCAAGATTGGAAAGCATGGAGGATTTTAGAAGCAAGTTAGCATATGCTTAGGGAGGACTTTAGGTTTCTATGTACAAATACTTGTGTAGTTTTCTTGTAACTTGTAATTTGAAGCTTGGAAAACATGAATTAAATTTGTATTTTTTTTTTGTAAACTTGAGTTAAATTGAATGAATATGAAATCTTGAATGATTTTGTGAAGAGAACTTCGAATCAAAATGGATCTTAAACCCTTGATGTTTTTAGTTTGCATCGTGAAATGATGAACTTTGAACGATGAATGCACATGAACATTTGACTGCCTTGATTCTTGAATGGGCCTTCGAACTCATAATGGACTTGAGCTTTGTATCTTGGCTTCTAAGTAATTCAACCATATTATTTTTCATCCTTTAATCTCAAATCAAATCTCTGAATAAAGTGATTGTCCTATGAGCTTAAACATGTCCAACATCGATCCAATAATCATCATTGTTTCGACACCAATGATTCACAATGCTAGCATCAAAATGATTAATGAATTTTCAACTCAAACTTTCCATTTTCATGAATTATCCCGACATGAGAATCAATTTTTTTTGAGAAAAATGATTATGACATGAACAAAACCTAGGAGTTAAGAGCATTCAGAATCAAGCAAATGACCTATGACGATTCGATGATTCTCAAGGTCTTCAAAGCACAATTTTCCTTTGATCCTTGAAGAGAATTTGTAGATGGCATCGCTTTTGACAATGTGCAAGAATAATCACCTCAAGATATTGAAAATTGAGGAAATTACAATTCTTGGAAATCAGGCATAGTTACTTGAGATTAGGTCAAAATACATGATGCGACTTCTAACATATTCGAATTTTGGTGATCTTTCACGCGTAACCAGCTCTTGATTTGTGAATAGAAATGGATATGACATCAAGGAGAGTCATACGTAAAAAGAACCGTTCAAAAATATTGAATAATGAAGAAGTTACAATCGTTTGAACTTGATACTGAAAATGCCGACTTTTGTAGTTGATTTTTAGTCATCTGAACCATTGACTGAGCAAACTCGCGATGCGAAGCTTGAAACTTGGCACAAACATCCTTTAGAACACATGAAGGACCATAAAGACCATTTGAAACTATTGAAACTCAATTTTTCTTAAGAAATACAAACCCTAGCTGCTGACTCAATGCCTAGGAAGAGGATATGTCTGATCAAATCTTATTCCAAATTGAGTGTTTGGGAAACCTTGGGATAGCATCTTTAGTGACAAATGGGAGGGAAAATTTTGGGGTACAACAGCTTCGGTAAAAGGAATCTCTACATTAAGTTTCTATATTATCTTTAAGAATTTTTTATACTGGTTATTGATTTTGGTTTGCTTTCTTCTTTGCGGATACGATATCGGAGGTTTGTGTGGTGGAGGTGGTACATAATATTTGTCTCTAGTCTCTTCCTTGTCTTGGTCTTTATCCTTTTCAGGATCCACTAGTTTTTCTGCTCCACTTTCCTTAGGGATTTTAGGTTCACTCAAGGTTGGGTTAAAAGGTTCATCATAAGCAGTCCCACTTTGTAAGGTAATTGCATTGGCTTGACCTCTAGGGTTTGGTTTAGGTTGTCCAGAAAATTGTCCTCCAGGCATAGTCTGGGGAGCTTGTGTTTGGGATACTTGCGAGATTTGGGTTTCAAGCATCTTATTATGATTTACTATCTGGTCAACCTTAGTTCCTAATTGTGTAATCAATTCATTTACATGAATATTCTGGTTCATGAATTCTTTGTTTTGTTGAGTTTGGGACGAGATAAAATTTTCCATGATTTTCTCGAGGTTTGGTTTTGGGGGCACAACTTTCATAGGTTGATTTGATCTTGGAGCTTGAAAACCTGGTGGTGTTTGGGGTGCATAGTTTTGGATAGGGTTATTGTTCTTATAGGAGAAGTTTGGGTGATTCCTCTATCCAGGGTTACAAGTGTTCGAAAAGGGGTTTCCTTGGGTGTAGTTGATTTGTTCGATGGCTGTTTCATTCAACATGTTGCATTCTACTGATTGTTCTCCTTGGGTTCCACATATCTCGCATTCTTGGGTGACTGCTGCTACATTGGTTGGGGTATTGGACATATGCTCGACTTTTAGGGCTAGAGCATACATTTTGGCTTGCATCATGTCCATAGAGCTTATCTTATGTACTCCTCCTTGGGGCTCCTTCTTTTCCACTGTTGCTTGCTCTGTTCCCCATTGGTAATGGTTTTGAGCCATATCTTCAATGAGAGCACAAGCTTCAGGTTAAGGTTTGTTCATCAGAGCGCCAACAGCGGTAGCGTCGATGGTCATCTTGGTGTTATATTGGATTCCATTATAGAAGGTATGTATGATAAAACAATGATTCTCCTTGGATTTGAGTAAATCTGGTTATTTGGTTTCTAAGAATGACAGTCTTACTAGGGGGAAATATCTGGCAAGGAACACTCTCCTAAGGTCTTCCCAAGTTGTTATTGAATTGGCTGGAAGGGAATCTAACCAACAATGGGCTTTATCTCTGAGGGAGAAAGGAAATAGTCTTAAACGAATCGCCTCGGATGTAGCACCGTTGGTTTTAAAGGTATTAGCTAGTTGAATGAAGATTTTCAAATGTTGATTTGGGTTCTTTGTAGCGAGACCCGCAAATTGGTTTTGTTGTACTAGTTGTAATAGAGAGGGTTTTGGTTCGAAATTGTTGGCAGGAATAACAGGGTTTACTATACTAGAACTAGGTTCTTCGTTGGAGGGTTGGGCGAACTCCTTAAGGGGTCTTTGGTCACGATTTTTGGCCATAACTTTTCTAACTCTTTGGAGTAAGAGGCGAGCGTGAACGTAACATTTAGGTTTTGTTAAAGGGTTTAATAAACTCTCGGTACTGTGAGATTTTCGCATTGACCGGCTAGTTAAGCCTTAGTATATATGGTGTAACAATAGGGTACAAAATTTGACGTAATTGGTCCCCGGCAACAGTGCCAAAAACTTGATGCGTATATATTCACAAGTATACGAATCACGTCATAGTAATATAAAATATTATCGATCCCACAGAGACCAAAACGTCAATCTATCGAATTTTATTATCATTGTGTTTATCTAAAGCAGATCAAATTAGGGTTTTAAAGCAGGCAGAGTAAATAAAGTAAAAGATGTTGATTCAGATAAAATTAACGGGTTAGAATGCAAATCACAATAGTCTGAGAATACTATAAAATGCTTCTAATAGAACTACTTATGTGGCAATATTTCCTACTTTGAAAAGAACTAATTTAACAGGAACTGTCTCTTTCGCGTATTTAGAACTGAGTTTATTCTTTAAATAATGCCTTTTTATTATCACAGATAAAAGGTGCGTATTGCGTTAAAGTAATAAACCTATTTTTAAGAAATATAGTTACTTGACTAAGTTGAAAAGTGATTTTAAATCAGAACTTCTAACCAAGAGATGATTATACTTTTAAACCTATAAACGTGCACGGAAAAGGTTTTGAAATCATTTCTTCTAAAAAGTTAAAGGTTCTTACTTAATTGAACAAAACGCTTTTGCTCTCTTTGAGTAATTAAGACTAACCAAATTTATCAATGGTTGGATGGCTTTCGATCTTACCCAGTAGAAAATGAAGTGCAGAAAACTTGTGTTAAAAACTAAAACATCCCCTAAAGTATTCCTACAGATGAAATGTTTAGACAATTACCTTAGCCATGATCATTACATTCTAACCCTAAAGGAAATTAGCCAGACATGGAAATAAACTTATTAAAGCAAATCATGTTTAAGCAGAAAGTAAAAAGGTTAAAAGATAAGTAAATGTGATGCGAGAAAATAAACAAAGTAAAGCAAGTGCGGTGCGAGAAGATAAACAAAGTAAAGCAAGTGAGAGGAAATAAGTGCGATAAATGTGGAAACTTAAATAGAAACCTTCTCCAAACGGAGGGCTTTAAATAAATTTTACTCGAAGGTAAATTTGACTGAAATAAAGGAAACTTGAATTAAAATGGCGGCAAGATTGTAAAGTGCTCCAAACTTGATTACAGACTTAATGATTCGTGCGATAATTCTTCGATGTGAAGAGATTACCGCTTACGATTGGACAATATAAGGCTTAAGTCAGTGTAACTAAGCTTGGATGAAGAAGAAGAACTGAAATCACTTCTATTTATATGCCTTGGAGGATTTTGGAAATCACAAGAATTCCCTCCAACTTCTTTTGAGCGGGAAACGAAATTGCAAAGGTGGTGCCTGCCATGGGGGGTGTGGCGGCCGCCATGCTCCAAAAATGAAGAAGTAGTGCAGTTGGCTGAAGTTAGCCACCTCATGGTTGACCCTATGGCGGGCGCCATGGTGGAAGCCACAAGTGCAAAAACTCCAAAATCTTGATTTTTATCTCGTTTTCTTCATTTCTTCAAGCAAGGCTTAGGAAAGACAAAAAAAACTGAAAACAAAACAAAATGCAAACATAACACAAGAAAGTAACAATAAAAACTTAATAAAAATGTGCGAATCGAGTCAAATATACAGTGCAATTTAGTGTTATCAATGTGAAGGGACGGGCGTGAGTCGTCGTATAGTCATAGAAAGCAACATTGTAGTATACCTTAGCAATTTGTCATAAGGGTCTAAGATCATTTACCGAAGGCAACATTGAAGGGTCATCGAGGGACTAAGATCTTGTATTCGAAGGTCATTGCTAAAGTATCCCACGTTCGAGGGACATGACTGTTTACTCGTAGGCAAAAAGTGTGGGTTACCCTAGAGGTGCAAGTGTGCAAAGTGTTTGTTTTTCATGCATTTTTATGTTTGAATTAGGGCTTTCTACTTGTTGGTTTTAGTCTTTTCATACAAAACCTAATTACTAACATTTATATTTGAAAGCTATAAGTTGCGGAAATTCAATATTCTACGCTATTATATCATTTGGGGATGGGGGTACAAATTTACAAATGAGAGGATGAAAGAAAATAAAACCTAATTTACTATTACAACCATATTAAATTGAACGATAATGTACAAGAAATGTAAATATAATGTACAAAGAATAAAATGATATGAAAAGAAACAAAAATGTTTTTGTTATGAAGAAAGGGTTTTGACCTAATTAACTAGAAGAAAATAAATTAATTAAACTAATAAAATTAAACTTAAGTTAATTAAGAAAATTAATTTGATTAAAGAAACAAGTTTAGGATTTTTGTGAAAAGGTTTTAATTAAATTAAATTAGTATAAAAAATTAATTAATTAAAAGCCCTAAGTTCTTAATTAATTTTAAAGAAAAGATACACCTAAGTCTAAATATTAAATTAATTTTATGAAAAGAATTGATTTTAATAAAAAAAATGTTTCTTTTTGGCTTTTGGTTTAGAAATAAATAACAATAGGAATATACTAAAGTTATAAATGATAAATAAAATATTTTGGAAAATCAAAACCAAACTAAGCATGTATTGATGCATAATGGCTTGCATTGGCTCATTTTTCTACTTTGCATCGACACATATCAGCTTTGCATCGACACATGTCATTTTCTTGCTCCTGGAAGTCAAAAACAGCTCAGCATAAGTCGACACATAGGGGTATGTGTCGACTCATTTCTTTTTTGTGTCGACACATTCGTGTTTTGTGTTGACTCATACACCTTTTGTCTCTTTGTATTGTGCCTGGATAATAGTATGCATCAATGCAAAAGGCCTTGTATCGACACATACCCTATGCTGTAACTAAAATGAGTCGACTCATGTGAGTATGCATCGACTCATGCTGCAGTTTTTTACCTCTAACATTGTTCTATTGCATGTACAAGTCAGTTCTCAACATACAATTAATAAAAATGAAGAGCTAGCATATGGTTAGCTTCAAGGGCAATGATTACTACATTCTATCTTCAAAATGAATCACTAATTATGTTTGAAATGAAGATCTCAAAGTCAAGAAGATTTACCTTAAAACTGAAATTTATCTTTTGTCTTAGAGTTGAAGAAACCAAGTTGCAGGTGACTTTTATGGTAAATGGTAGTGATGATGTAACAAAAGTTGTTCTTGTGGTTGGACAACTTCTATATGAGGTATATGAAGTATGTCGATGGTTTATTTGGGCAGAACTTGTAAGATGTAAGAGGTTCAAAGATTTGGAGTTCAAAGCTCAAGATTGGGGGTTTTATGGACAGTTATGGCTTTTTGAGAGTATGAGATTTTGAGGGCTTGTCTATACAATAAAAACTTATCCCCTTTAGCTTTCAAATGGCCTCTCTATTTATAGAGGAGGTTTGAGAGGATGAGAGAGTTTATTTTATAAGTTGTCAAAATTCTGGTTTGGTTGAAATGAAACAACCTAGTTATATGAAATTTGATGTCCCAGTGCATGGTACAAGAATGGTCTGAAGTTGCTAGAGGCTTTTAGGCATGTTACTTCTTTCTTTGACATTGTGTGTGAAGAAAAAATAGTTGAGAGGCTCAAGGAGAGCTGACTTTGTATAAAGCATGCTTTATGTGAATGGCAATGGCGCCTTTGTGCCATAAATGGAATGATGCAATGGACAATACTTGAATCACTTGAATAATGGTTCAATCAATTGTCTAAACATATGATTATGGATAGATTTTCAAGTTAAAAGGCCTACAAAGTAATATTATGCAGGATGACATCAGGATTTTATTATATGTTCTTCAACAAAATGACTTGCAATTCAAGAATGGATGCCCAACTTCAGACCCTTGAATCTCCTAGCTCAAGTATGATAAATTCATGCTCTTGGATGTTTTAGAAAGCTTGAAATATCCTCTATAACTTTCATGTTGACCATTTTGACAAAATCATCTTGGAACTATGTGAAAAAATTCCAAGAAGTTGGGATCAAATCTTGACCAAAATCTGTTGGAAATTTCTCTAAGTGTTAAATGAAAATGTCATGACTTCATTGGCTTATATCTTCAAATCTAAGCGTTTTTGGACATCAACCCACTAATACAAAGTTGTAGAGTTCATCAAGATCTACAACTTTCATGTTTAAAGTTTCCTTTGAATCATCATGCCTCTTGGTGAAAAATTGGCATGAAGTAGTGAAATTATCATGTACAAAACACTTAGAAAAATTTCTAAAGTCTTAAAAAGTTTGACTTTTCAAATTGACTTTTGACTTTCTTGACTTCTTGATGGTCAAGTTTGATATTCTTGAATGTCTTTATGAATTTTGATCTTTGAAACTTATTGTTGACCAAAAAGTCAAAGTTTAACTTTTGGTGTATCAGTTTACTTTTCATTAGTTGACGGAATTTCAGCTATCAATCAATTGATCTTGAGAAATGAATTGATATATGCAGTTAGGTAAAAATGATGCATTTGAATCCTTGAGACCATGTTTCCAAACCAATAGATTATGTATTAGGTCAAAAGTCAGTGATCAGTCGTTCTCAGTCAAAACCCTAATTTGTGGTCTCAGTGTTTCGAAGGTGATTTTGTTTGACCAATTCCTTGAGAGTCCTTGAGCATTAGAGATCTTTTGTGAAATGTCTTAAGAAAAGAGAGGGAAAATTTTGGGGTACAACACCCTAATTTTGACCATTTTTCCCTTTTGGTAAATTGAGTGCTTTTCTTGAGGAATTGTGACCAATACTTGATCAAATAATGAATAGGACCTTAAAATGTTGATGTTGGCCAGAAATCATGAAGTTTGACTGCAGGTTGACCATAATTGACTTTTTACCCAATATAGTTGATTTTCAGTCATCTGGTCAATTAATTGAGCAAAATTGTAATTCAAGACTTAAAACTTGACATGAGTATTCTTGGAGGTCCATAATGATCCATGAAAGTCACTTGAGGCATTAGAAGTCCAATTATCCTTGTGGAAATCAAAACCCTAGTTTTGGGCATCAGTGTTTAGGAGGTGGTTTTACCTAGTCAACACTTTATGCAATCTTGAGCTATTGGAGATCTTGTGAGAAATGTCTTAAGAAAAGAGAGGGAAATTTTGGGGTACAATAGTATGGATACTAATACTATCCAAACTCATATACCACTTCAGAGCAACACCAATTAAACTATCTTTGAAGAAATGAATGAGCAAATGCTGATCATCAGTATGGGTAGACATTTTCCTGATACACATCACGAGGTGGTCACGAGGACAAGAGTTTCCCTTGTCCCTCTCAAATTCCGGCACTTTAAGCTTGGTTGGCACCTTTACATTGGGAACTAGGCAGAGTTCACTAATGTTCTGTCCAAACAATTCTTTTCCTCGAAGGGCCTTCATTTCCTTCTGCATCTCATTGAATTGGTCTTAAAAGTCATCCAACTTTTCATAGAAACCCACACTTTCACTTGGTGGAGGAACACGACGATAAACTTCATCATTAACAAACGGCATAACATTCACCAAAGGAGGTGCAGCATAATGGATCTCATTTCTAGCAGCAGGAGTAACATGCACCACCGGAGGTGCAGTAGTAGCAGCTGCTTAAACAACTAGAGTGACTTGAGCATTAAGATTATAACCTTCGGGCGTAAAATTTTCAGGAATCCCCCACGGGTAGCCCCGAGGCATACAATTCTGTGCAGCAGTAACTGGAGTAACAAAAACGGGAGCTGATGGTCCTTCAAAAGCAAATGGTGTTTGTTGAGGTTGAACATGTAGTGGCTGATTCTGAGCAGCCACCACCGATTCCATCGAAGCAATCAGATTGGCCATACCGGCCTTCAAAGCAGTAACCTCTTCGCGTAGCTCGTGATTATCTTGTTCCATATTTTCCATTTTCTTCCTGGAATTAGCCCGAGTATTGTACTGGTGAGACAGCTTGCTGAAAAAAGTAGCACAAGATAGTAAGACACCTGGGTATGAACAGAAATGCAAGAAATATGTACAAGATGATGCATGATATGTAATGCACATGATTTATTTGTTTATTAATATTTCAGGGAACTTAAAGATTTATAGACAATTTGCAAATACTAAAGTACTATCACATTTTGAAATACTAAAAATCTCATTATAATAACTTCAAAAATGAATTACAACTTTTAGTACAAGTTTCAACAATCTTAAGTACAAGAGAAAATAGAATCTAAAATCCTAAGAAAGCAAAGTTGATGAAGATCTCTCCACGCATTGGCACTTTCCCGTGAGTCTTGCAATCTGAGCCTTCAACTGCTTGTTCTCTTCTGCATACCTGTCGGCGACCCCTTTCCAATCACTAGAGTCAGGAAGTGGACAACTAGGTTCTGATCGAGCTCTAGAGGAAAATAAATCCTCTTGCCTCTCCATCATCTCTATAGCATGACTCACGAGAATATCAATCAGGTAATCCTTCTCCTTCAAGTCTGCTCGATAGCACATCTCTAAAGTCTGACACTTATTCTGCCAAGCCTTTTTCTCCTACAGCATCTTGACTAGGGCAAGTTGAAGCTCTTCCATATTAACTAGAAGGGGAGGAGTGGTCCTTACTGTTAGACGATGTGATCGATCTAGAATGGGGGTTGAATAGATCGTTTAAAATAATTTGTGCTTTTTAAATATTGTTTTCATAAAAATATGTGAAAGCTACCTGAAATCTTCAATCGTCTAAATGATCCTCTATTAAAAAGATCGGATATACGTAACCGTATAGGATATAATGACAAAATAAGAATCAATGCATTTTACTCAATTGATCAATTACTTATACACCCTCAATGGTTATTACTTACTTCCAATGAGTTGAATGAGATAAGGATAAGCACAATGAATAATTTGTGTATTAGGCAATTTGTTAAACACCTTGTGAGCAAAG
The DNA here is from genome assembly GCA_948472305.1 of Vicia faba. Classification (NCBI taxonomy): domain Eukaryota; kingdom Viridiplantae; phylum Streptophyta; class Magnoliopsida; order Fabales; family Fabaceae; genus Vicia; species Vicia faba. Next base: position 1,299,208,467 of record OX451740.1, on the reverse strand, counting down.
CACTTTAGGTTTGATTTTACTAAATTGTAGTGGTAATTTTTCTTACGTATCAATCAAAAGGATTGTTACCAATGTTTGAAATGAACTCAACACACTACAATTTCAATAAATGCAGATTTGACAAATTAATTTTTGTACAGTATTGTAATCAAGTATAGAGATAAATAAAAAGCAAAAGAACACACAATTTGTTAAGGCAGATCCCCTTGTCGTCCTCGCGTAGGGTACGTCTGCCCCCAATTCTAGAATCTAGAATTGAGATATTTGATATTAAGTTGCAAATGATACAAGAGAAGAGATAGTTCACAATACAAACAAACCAATTTTGTTGATGTAACAGTCTTCTTCCCTTTCCTTGGTTTGAGCAAAACCAAGTGCCAAATTCTTCAAACAAACCTTCGGTTACCGCTACTTGATTAAGCAAACCCACTGTTTCTTAATCCTTTCACTTGGCTGATTTCAATCGCAAGAAATTTGACCCCAAATCAATCTTCACAATCCTCCGGTTACCACTACTTGATTAAGAAAACCCATGTTTCTTAATCCTTTCACTCGGCTGAATTCAATAAAGCAAGGACTTGTGCAAAAACCCCCGCACCAATAGGAATCTTGGAGGAGAAAATCCAAATGATTTTATTCAAGAATAGTCCACAAATGCTCAACCCGAATCTGAATTGAATCCTTGATTTGAACGTTATCACCATAATAATTTTTCTTGAATCAACAATCATGATTATGTGTAGATGTTTATTTTTGAGAAGAGAGGATGAAGATGATGAGCACTATGTGTATCTTTCACTAGTTCTTGTTTAACTCAAATAATGATGCATAATGAATATATATATATATATATATATATATATATATATATATATATATATATATATATATATATATATATATATATATATATATATATATATATATATATATATATATATGTTACCTAATAGCCAAGACCCACAAACATAGTAGAAAATTCGATGAGGCCAGCGAGCGATTGACTCAACTAGAAGTAGGGGTCGACACGACACAACATGCACCCAGAGAGAAAATTGTTTTGAAGTGCAATGCATCGACCGCTTCAGGACTTGCATCAACGTAAACTTTGAATATTATGATTCCCAGGTTGAGTCGACCAGAAGGTTCGACATGATACATCCAGCAGTCAGAGAGAATTCTATTTTAAAGTGCAGTGCGTCGACCACTTCATGGCTTGGGTCGATGCAAACTTTGAATGTTTTGATTTCCAGTTTGAGTCGACCGGAAGGGTTGACCTGACACATCCAGGGCTTAATTGAAGATGATGAGTCTACCACACATATCTTTGAGTCGACGCACATATTGAATTTTCTCAAAAATAAGTGTTTATGGAGATCTTCATTCCAATCATTCCATTGCAAGATTGTTTATAGGACCAACCCAAATAGAGAGAGATTAATAATTGTTTTGACATCATTAAAATACTTATAGAGGTACTTTTCCCTCACATACTCCCCATTTTTTATGATGGCAAAACAATGCTCAAATATGCTCCCCCTGAGTTTGTGAGTTCCGCTTGCAAGCTATATATAGTCTTCTATGTTCACTTCTCCCCCTTTGACAACATCAAAAAGAGAAAAAGCACAAGGTCAAGAGTAACAAAATATATCAAATGCAATATCATTTTCCATTTGCAACTAAAACACCAACAATCATTCACATAAAATGAAATTAGTGTGGATCATAAAATGCAATAATTAGACAAATGTATGTAGAATATTACAAACCAGTTAATAAGGATAAGTGTATGAGGTTATCAAAAGAATGGTAACATAAGAACTTAAACATAATTACATATATATATATATATATATATATATATATATATATATATATATAAACATGAATCAATTCTCTAGGTTGTCGGTATCATTGTTTTCTAGAGCATCAGGTGGAAGGCTTGGAAAATGCTGAAGGAAGGTGGAATGAAGGGAGGCAAGGTTCTCAGCTTGTGATTGAAGCATGCCTTCCAACTTGGAGTACTTCTGATCTTGAATATTTGAATAGTTTGAGAACATTTCATTTTGGACTTTGACAAGGTTGTAGGGGTTCTAAATCCTCTCATTTTGAAGGAATGCGTCTTCCTTTTGTTGGATCTGTATTTTCTCCAAAAGAGCTATCACATATGCATTGTTTTCTTGAGGAACCGGGGAATCCTCGTCCATATTTGTTTCATTTTATTCTTCCTCATACTCTTCTTTTTCTTAATTATAATCCTCTTTACCATCACTATTTTGGAACGAAACAAATGTAATTCTCACAACATAACGGTATCTTTGTTCCTTGTGATCCCATTGGAAGCCCATCAAAGTAAGTGATTTCTTTGTGAATTCAAGACCAGAAGTCATACCAACATAAGGAATTCCTGGAACTTTAATCTTTTCTCGATTGAGAACTCTTTGAATGAAAGAGGGATAGCATAGTACGGTGCCTCTTCTAGAGTTATGCAGATCAAATATTCGGCTAGAAAAATAATATGGCCAATGAACCATTATTTTATGTTTTAAAACATAAAGAAGTTGAACCTCGACTTTATCCACACGAGAAAGACCTCCCTTCTTGGGTCGAATAATGTGGCAAACGATCCAAAAGAGAATTCTATCAAATGGGGCTAAGGAACCAGTCGTTACAGATCTTGGAAATAAATCACTGTTTACAATTCTATCACTGTAAGGTTTCTTGAGCATGGAGTTTAAAGTGGACTTGAATTCATAGTTAGGAGCAAGAACAATATCATAGATTTTAATAGCATCAGAGTCAACTGGACACATACCAAATAGGTCTTTTCATACATGCGAGCTAACCATATAATATTTTTTTGTTGATTCTATATTTAAATTCAGAACCTTCAAACTTTCCTTGCATGCCAGCATAGAACATTTTGACTAAATCCTCATTATAAGGTGTATCACATTCAAGAAATAAGTGAAAGTTCTGAAATATTAAAAATTCAATAATTTCAGGAAGATGCATATGACCCAAGGTTTTCATATATAAATTAGATTGTCTAACTATGTTTCTCTTACCAAAAGTGTCTACAAAAGTACCAACAATGTCATCATAGAGAAGTGAAAGAGCAGTTACCGAAATATCCGACGGAAAATTTGAGGAGTTGCCTCTGAAGGTTCTCTTCTTAGCTACCCTTGAATCCATTAGGGAAATTTCTTGATAGGGTATGTGAGGATGATTTTGAGAGAGATGGGTTTTGAGAGTTTTTAGGGTTTTGAGAGAAGTTCATGAATATAGAAAACAAAAGAACAAAATGATAAAGAAAGATAAATTAGACATTTTCGTGATGCGTCGACCGCTTATAGAGCGTTGTGTCGATGCAAAAATTATTCTAATTGATGTTGAGTGAGAAATAAGGTACGCGTCAACGCATGTAAGCTATGAATCGACTCAAAAGTAAAGAATTTTGATTTTATGCAGCTTTTTCAATTGATTTCATGCAATTTATATAACTCGTAGAATCCTAATGTACTTTAACAATAAATATAAAGAAGAACAAGTTTACCATTTACACATGGTTAAGAGTAGAGAATAGATGAGAACAATATTACCTTCATGAGAGTTGATAAGAGCTTTAACCAAGGCTATCTATAAGTGCGTCAAGCATTAAGAGAATAAGTTTAATAAAATAAAAGGTATGCAACTTACTTAAGTTACAACCTATCTGAGATATCGAGAACACCAAGTTCCCTACGGATGTGATGGAAGGGATCCGTAGCGAGTGGTTTAGTAAAAATGTCAGCAAGTTGATTTTTGCTATTAACATGCTAGAAAATAACATCACCCTTTTCCATATGATCCCTTAGAAAATGATGCCTTATCTCAATATGTTTTGTGCGAGAGTGAAAAATCATATTTTTGGTTAGGTTGATGGAACTTGTATTGTCACAGAAAATAGGAATGTTATCAAGTTGGACATTTAAGTCGAGTAATTGTTGTTTGAGCCACAAGATTTGGGCACAATAATTACCGACTGCAATGTATTCCACTTCAGCGGTTGATAATGCAACTGAAACTTTCTTTTTGCTATGCCAACTTATCAAAGAATTTGATAAGAAATGACAAGTACCACTAGTGCTTTTCCTATCCGATTTGCAACCGACAAAGTTAGAATCGGAATAGCCAACCAAAGAACAATCACTACCCTTGGAGTACCAAAGTCCATACTTAATTGTACCATTAAGGTACCTAAGTATGCGCTTTACGAATTTTAAATGTGACTCCTTAGGACATGATTGAAACCGAGCACACATGCAAACACTAAACATAATATCTAGATGAGAGCCTATAAGATAAAGAAGGGAACCAATCATACCTCTTTACCTTTTTAATATCAACAAGCTTACCATTATCATCACGATCCAAGTTCACGACCGTAGGCATAGAAGTATTGATTGCTTTAGAGTTTGCCATGTCAAATTTCTTGATTAGGTCAAGACAATATTTTGTTTGACTCACGAACGTTCCATCATTTAATTTCTTGATTTGAAGTCCAAGGAAGTAGGTTAACTCTCCCATCATGCTCATCTCAAATTCTCCCTACATCATCTTAGAGAATTTCTTGACCAAAGATGCGTTAGAAGAACCAAAAATAATGTCATCTACATAAACTTGAACTAAAATAAAATGCTTTCCTTCATGATTAATAAAAAGGGTTGTGTCAACCTTTCCTCTTGAGAATCGTTGATTTAATAAGAATTTTCTAAGATGTTCGTACCAAGCCCTAGGGGCTTGCTTAAGACCTTATAGCCCATGCTTAAGTTTGAAAACATAGTTAAGATTCACAAAATTCTCAAAGCCGGGAGGTTGAGACACATAAACCTCTTCATTAATGTATCCATGTAAGAAGGCACTTTTTACATCCATTTGGGATAATTTGAAGTTTTGGGAGCATGCATATGCAAGCAAAAGGCGTATAGCCTCGAGTCGGGCCACTGGAGCATAAGTTTCCTCATAATCTATGCCTTCCTCTTGGTTATACCCTTGGGAAACAAGTCAAGCTTTATTGCGATTTATAATTCCGTTTTCATCTAGTTTGTTACTAAAAACCCATTTAGTTCCAATAACTCGATGATCTCGTGGAGAGGGGACAAGGTCCCAAACCTCATTTCTTTTAAACTGATTTAGTTCCTCTTGCATGGCTAAAAACCAATGTTCATTGAGTAAGGCATCTTTAGAGTTTTTGGGTTCAATTTGAGAGACGAAAGCAAAATGATAACAAAAGTTACTTAACTTAGAGCGAGTTGTTACTCCCGTTGATATATCTCTTAGGATGTTGTCGATGGGATGATCCTTAGAAGTTTTCCATTCCAAAGGAAGATCATTTTTATTTCTTGGATGATCTTCCTCTCTTTCTTCGGATACTTGATCCAAATCTTCTTCAATTTTAGTAGATTTCGAGTCCTTTTCTTTGGGATCTTGTAGTATGCTTTCCGAAGATACACCTGCACCATCATAAACACTACCCTTTCCGACTAATTTAGAATCAGATTCATCAAAGGAAACATGTATAGACTCTTCGAATATATGTAATATTTTATTAAATACTCTATAGGATTTGTTTGATTGAGAGTATCCGATAAAGATACCTTCGTTAGCTTTTGAATCAAATTTACCTAAATTTTCTTTACCATTATTTAACACAAAGCATTTACATCTGAAGACGTGAAGATGAGAAATATTTGGTTTTCTTCCTTTCAAAAGTTCATAGGGAGTTTTTTTTTAGAATAGGACGTATTAGAACCCTATTCAAAACATAACATGCCGTGTTAATGGCATCAGCCCAAAAGTATTTTGGAAGACGATGTTCATTGATCATAGTTCTTCCGAATTCTTCTAAAATATGGTTTTTATGTTCCACCACTCCATTTTGTTGAGGAATACGTGAAGAGCAAAATTATGATCAATACCGTATTTTTCACAAAATTTATCAAAGAGATCATTCTCAAATTCACCACCGTGATCGCTTCGAACAGTAACTATGCTAGTTTTCAATTTGTTTTGAGAAAACTTGGCAAATTTTTCAAAAGCCGGAAAGGTGTCACTTTTATTTGCCAAGAAAATTGTCCAACAAAATCTTGAGTAGTCATCTACAATAATGAATCCATAGTATTTACCACCTAGACTTTTAGTTCTAGATGGTCCAAAAAGATCCATATGAAGAAGTTCAAGAGGTCTCGTTATAGAAACAATGTTTTTATATTTAAACAAGATTCTAGTTTGCTTCCCCATTTGGAAAGCATCACATAAGTGAACCTTGGAAAATTCTAGTTTTGGTAAACCGACTACTAAATCTTTAGAGACAACTTTATTTAACAAAACAAAATTCAAGTGAGCTAGACGTCTATGCCAAAACCATGAATCCTCATTTAAAGTGACTAGACATTTAGTTCCGGTTAGAGATACATTATTCAAGTCAAGCATGTATACATTGTTTACCCTCAAGCCTTTGAACACATCATCTTTCTTATCATTGTGCTCAATTATGCAACAGTCTTTTGAAAATGATACATTGTATCCTTTATCGCATAATTGACAATGCTAATAAGATTGTGTTTAAGACCACCAACTAATAGGACATCCAAGATAGTAGTAGAAGAGAGATTACCTACACTACCTTTACCGAGTATTGCTCCCTTGTTATTGTCGCCATAGGTAACAAATCCTTTCTTTTTCACCACAAAGTCAAAAAATAGGGAGATCTCGCCCGTCATATGTCTTGAGCACCCACTATCGAGAAACCATCTTTTCTCTGTAGTCTCAAGACATTCCACCTAAAAGTTTAAACAAGGGAAGTAGGTACCCAATTTTTATTGAGTCCTTGTGTGTGAATGATACTTGAGTTGCATTTTGGAAACCATTTGAAAATTCCTTGAGGAACCAAAAATCTCCTAAATCGACATTTTTTAATGGTGTGTCTCCTTTTGCAACAATATAAACATGTTAGAGTTTTGGACAAGTTACTTTTGCTTGGAGGAACTCTTATTTCATAAGTTTATTTTTGATATGGATTTATCATACTACTTCTGAAATTTGATCTATCAATACTAAAAGTAATTTTGGGTTGTAAAGCCTTGTCAAGTTTGGCTTTAAGAGTTTTTACTTCTTTTTTCCAAATGTAGCAAGTTTCACATCCAGCCCAATCATGCCAAGAAAGTTTATGATCTTTGCTATTAGTTTTGATTTTCTCTACCATAGATGCCTTGAGAGCTTCCAATTCTTTTTTGGATTTGGAAACTTTATGCTCAAGGTATGAATTTTTTTCTTATTTGAGGCTAATCGTTTAAAATCTTCCTTAGCCTCATTTTGTAGAGTATCAAAAGCTCTTTGTAATTATATGTGAGACATTTTATCAATGTGATTATATTAGAGTGACTTACATTTCTTTTCTTCTTTTGATGAGCCATGATGCAAAGGTTGATCGTTTCTTCTTTGTCACTAGAGTCACTTTTGCTTGAGGCTTCATTATCACTATGCTAAGCAATGTATGCTCTTCTAGCTTTGTTAGGTCTCTTTTGAAAATTTTCTTTTCCTTTGTCTTTCTTGAGCACCGGGCATTCCGGTTTGTAGTGGCCGGGTTTTCCACAGTTGAAACATGATCCTCTTGATTTAGATTTCTTACCTTCATCTTGTCTTGAAGGTTTTGATTGGTTTCTATAATTGATGAGATTTTTGTCCGAGTGTTGGACTTCATTCTTTCAGAGATATCTGTGATATTTTCTCATAAACAACCCCATGTCTTCAATTGAGTTTTCATCTTCATCACTAGAATCACTCACACAATAGTTATTGGTGGAGGACTTTGAGCTTGAAGCCTTTAATGCGACATACTTCTTTTCAATGTCTTTTGGTTTTTCCTTCTTTTCCGTTTTCTCATGCTTATTAAGATTGATGAGCTCTTGCTCATGCTCTTGAAGCTTTCCAAACAGTGTAGTCATGTCGAGTGTAGCTAGATTGTTTGCTTCCTTGATTGCTAACTTTAGGCCGCCATTCCCCATTAAGACATCTTAAAGTTTTGTTAGTAGCAACATCATTGGGAGTAACATGACCAAGAGTGTGTAAGGGATTTATTATATGAGAAAATCTCTTTTGCATATCAACAATGGTTTCACCATGCTTCATGTGAAAGAGATCAAACTCTTGAGTTAATGTATTGATTCTAGCAAGTTTAACATAATTTGTCCCTTCATGGGCAATTTGTAAAGCATCCCACATTTCTTTAGCAGTCGCACAATGTGATACTCTAAAATATTCATCAACACCTAAAGAAGCAATAAGCATATTTCTACCTTTCCAATCATAGATATACTATTTCTCGTCTTCCTCATCTCATAATGCTTCCGGTTTTGGTATGGTAATGTTATCCTCATTGGCCATGGTTATTTGCATAGGACTATCCTCGATAACTTTCCATATCTTTTTATTAACAGAGTTAATATGCACACGCATACAATCTTTCCAATAGCTATAGTTTTCACCGGTGAAAATAGGAGCTCTCGTGTAAGCTTCTTTTGGATCGTTCTCCATATTCTACAAAGTAATATGTGAAGCACCAGATGAACTGGTGCTCTGATACGACTTGTTAGACGATGTGATCGATCTAGAAGGGGGGTTGAATAGATAATTTAAAATAATTTGTGCTTTTTAAATTTTTTTTCATAAAAATATGCGAAAGCTTCCTGGAATCTCCAATCATCTAAATGATCCTCTATTGAAAAGATCGGATATGTGTAACCGTATAGGATATAATGACAAAAGAATAATCAATGCGTTTAACTCAATTGATCAATCACTTATACACCCTCAATGATTATTAATTACTTCCAATGAGTTGTATGACATAAGGATAAGCACAATGAATAATTTGTGTATTATTCAATTTGTCAAACACCTTGTGAGCAAAACACCTTAGGTTTGATTTTACTAAATTGTGGTGGTAAGTTTTCTTAGGTATCAATCAAAAGGATTGTTACCAATGTTTTGAAATGAACTCAACACACTACAATTTTAATAAATGCAGATTTGACAAATTAATTTTTGCACAGTATAGTAATCAAGTATAGAGATAAATAAAAAGCAGAAGAACACACAATTTGTTAAGGCAGTTCCCCTTGCCGTCCTCGCGTAGGGTACGTCTTCCCCCAATTCTAGAATCTAGAATTAAGATATTTGATATGAAGTTGCAAATTATACAAGAGAAGAGATTGTTCACAATACAAACAAACCAATGTTTTTAATGTAACAGTCTTCTTCCCTTTCCTTGGTTTGAGCAAAACCAAGTGCCAAATTCTTCAAACAAACCTCCGGTTACCGCTACTTGATTAAGCAAACCCACTGTTTCTTAATCCTTTCACTCGGCTGATTTCAATCGCAAGCAATTTGACCCCAAATCAAACTTCACAATCCTCCATTTACGGCTACTTGATTAAGCAAGCCCAAGTTTCTTAATCCTTTCACTCGGCTGAATTCAATAAAGCAAAGACTTGTGCAAAAAACCCCCGCACCAATAGGAATCTTGGAGGAGATAATCCAAATGATTTTATTCAAGACCAACCCACAAATGCTCAACCCAAATCTGAATTGAATCCTTGATTTTAACGTTATCACCACAATAATTTTTCTTGAATCAACAACCATTATTATGTGTAAATGTTGATTTTTGAGAAGAGAGGATGAAGATGATGAGCACTATGTGTATCTTTCACTAGTTCTTCTTGACTTCAAATAATGATACATAATGAATATATATATATATATATATATATATATATATATATATATATATATATATATATATATATATATATATATATATATATATATATATATATATATATATATATATATATATATATATATATATATATATATATATGTTACCTAATAGCCAAGAGCCACAAACATAGTAGAAAATCAGATGAGGTCAGCGAGCGGTTGACTCAACCAGAAGTAGGGGTCGGCGCGACACAACCCGCACCCAGAGAGAAAACTGTTTTGAAGTGAAATGCGTCGACCGCTTTAGGAATTACGTTGATGTAAACTTTGAATATTATGATTCTCAGGTTGAGTTGACCGGAAGGGTCGACGTGATACATCCAGCAGCCAGAGAGAATTCCATTTTGAAGTGTAGTGCGTCGACGACTTCAGCGTTTGCATCGATGCAAACTTTGAATGTTTTGATTTCCAGTTTGAGTCGATCGAAAGGGTCAGCCTGACATATTCAGTGCTTGATTGAAGATAATGAGTCGACCTCACATCTTTGAGTCGACACACAGATTGAATTTTCTCAAAAATGTGTTTCTGGAGATCTTCATTCCAATCATTCCATTACAAGGTTGATCATAGGACTAACCCAAATAGAGAGAGATTAATAATCGTTTTTACATCATTAAAATACTTATAGAGGAACTTTTCCCTCACACTCACAAACATATCAGGCATAGGATCTTCACGGGAATATGGCATCTTCAACTGAATTGCCCTTGCTTGTACCCACCGGAGGTAACGTTCCAAAGAAACAACTCCTCTAGGTCCAAATTCTTTTCTACCCTTTCTGTGAATATGGCGCCAAGCCTTTGCAATCTTCTCCTTAACTTTATTATGATCTTCTCCCTCTTTGAGAAAGAAATCACTCAGATGAATACTATTTGGCTTATCTTTCATCGGATATCCAAGTTTTCGCGTGCAAGGACAAGATTGTAGTTAATTCCTCCCTTTGTACCAAGAAGATGTACGTTGGGGAAACTACCACAACTATCAACAATCTCCACATAATAGTAAGCCTGATGATACCAAAAAATATCTGAATGAGTGAGGGCCATAATGGAGCCCAACGAGGTTTCTTCTTAATATCCCAGAAAGCATCGGACCGGGGTAAGTGAGAAATAAACCACTGATACAACAAAGGTATGCAACAAATGATCATCCATCCATAATAAGAATCTCGAAGATGAATGGAGTAATAAGCATCTCCTAATAATGTAGGGACTGGATTCCAAATCAAAAAGATCCTTATGGCATTGATATCCACAAAGTTGTTGATGTTCGGAAATAAGAACAACCCATAAGCAAGTAAAGCAAAGATGGCCCCAAAAGCAATTGTTCTCTTCATCATAGAAAAATAGCGAGCTTTCTCTAATAAAAACTGAGTGGGTAATCCTCTAATTCCTCCTTTGGTAGTCATGTGGGCCTCAATCTCAAACTTCCCCAAATCAACCATAGTAGTTATCTAATGGGACATAGGCTCCTCTTCCAAACCGGTGAAAGGAACACAATCGGTAACAGGTAAACCCAGTAGATAAGAATACTCCTCCAATGTAGGCACCAACTGATAATCAGAGAAAGTGAAACATCGATACATCGGATCATAGAACTGGACCAAAGTCGATAGAATACCCTCCTTCATCCTGATCTTCATAAGAGACACCGTGGGTTCGTACTTCTTCCGAAAATTAGCAGAACTCTCGATCTCAGGAATAAGACTCATCAAATCATCTATCTTAGGATTCTTGAAATTGTACTTTCGAGTCTTTCTTTTTTCCAAAATCCATGGTCAAAAGTACTTGAGATATTCGTAAAAAGTCAACTTTAAGTCCCTTGAACCTTCTTTAAAGGATGCTCATGGGTGCATGAATGCATGATGCAACAATCACACACAAGATCATAAATATGGGGGTTCATAGGTTCGACGTCACGAGCATGAGGTAGAAGGTACTATCCACAAGGTATGGTCTAATAGTTTATCACCTGCCGAACAAGGTTCTAAAAGGTTCCCAGAGTCAACATCCTTCCTTCGGATATTACCAACATCCCGATTGACTCAGTAATTAGTAATATTCTCAGGAAAACTCGTCTAAGTGTAGTATCACGTGACAACCATTTCAGGATTACTCCGTCATAGTTTCCGCACTACACCTAAAAGGCCAAGATGGGTTAAGGGTTCTAAGGTCCTCAGCTTCAGCAGGCTCCCAGGTTGAAAGCAGCACGTCTTCCCGATTACTTGGTAAACAACACTACAGTTAAAGGGGTCTCCATTAAGTGGTGGATCTCATGCCTCCTTTTTTGGGATTACTCCCTCAAAGTTAACATGACTATACCGCTTGTCCTATCTTAAGTTTTCTCAAGTCCGGGTATAGGACTTATGAGAAATCACCAAGCACCCTGAAAATCAGGAAAATCTAGAAAAACATATATATATATATATATATATATATATATATATATATATATATATATATATATATATATATATATATATATATATATATATATAACATATAATATACAACAAATAATAGCACATACACAAGTAAACAAAGATAGGCTTAACCCACTTAGGGATGGACTAGCAATTAGTCGATATGTCCCCAGTGAAGTCACCATTTTTTCTGTAGCGGTAGAAATGTTGAGACTAAGCCATTGGATTGACTTAACTCAAAAATTTCCATTGCGCTTTATTGTTTCCAAAGGAATGGGAATATAGAGAATAACCCAAAAAGATGGGAAGATAATCTAAGTTCTGGGGTTGGTTATGCAAAGGGAAGGTATTAGCACCCTAAACATTTACGGTACTCCGCAAGAACCTCTTTGAAAATTGTATATTTTGGCTATAAAAGTTGTATAAAAATAGATGGTGGAGATGAGAAGAGAAATATTTTTTACAATTTTTGCACCCGCCGTGGTTGCGAGCCTTTAGTGCCTATGTACCACCTTCCGTGCAATAGGGGATCAGGGTACTCATAGTTCACCTTTTAAAAAAACAAAAATGTGTTGGTTAATTTTAAGAGACGAGACATTATCGTCATATCCGAGTGGAAGAACATACTTACTACCTACAATTATGAGAAAGGAGAATTTGTGTCATCTCAAAGTGGAGGATATGGCTTGGATTTTAAAATCAACAAGGCCTCGCTCAACACCCGAGTGGAAAATATCTCACTTCACTACACATCGTAGAAGTATTGTAGCTCGCATCATTACAAGGACTGATAAGAGTCTAATATTTTGAGAAAAGTTTTAAGGTAAAAAACCAAAGTGGAAAAATGTTTTGAATGAGATTGATTTACTTTTAGTCTTCTCACAAAAATGTCAAAGTATTATTAAGTTGTTTAAAGTTTGATTAAGAAAATATTTTGAAAATTCATGGACCTAAGTCTAAGTTTATTGTGAAAGCGGTTCAAGTTTAATAACAAGAATAGTTTTGAAAGGAGGGAGAAGATTTTTGAAATTAAAGAAGATTGGAGGAGATGAAGGGACTATCCTAAAGCATAAGATAAAAGTTAGGGAAAAGAACCATCTAACAAACAAGAAGCCAACACTTGACAAAATGAGTCAATGTAGAATTCTCATTCTTCGGATTTGAAACCAAGCAAGAAAGGATACTAAACCTATTAAGAAAACCAAGCGTCAAATGTATTAAGTCTTCACAAAACTTGGACAGAGTAACGGCTGTATACAGATGAATTCCCAATCAAAGACAACGCATATAATTAAAATAACCTTCACACAAAGAAAAAAAACAACCCAATGTCTCGAGGTAAACCCCAAGAACTCCAGACAAAGTAACAGTAGAAGTCACAAGGTCTCTAGTCCTAAGTCCAAGAAGTCTTAACTCCAAAATGCCAAGGATAGTAACCAAATAGTCCAAGTAACCTTTAAGTTTTTTATTGTTCAAGTTGGTTATTAGGTATCTTCAAAAAGAAAATGAAAAGCTCAAGTGAGAAAAACAAAATGACATAAAGATAAATGCTCAAGTGAGTAAAGATGAAAATAGCATGAAATGTAAATGCTAAGATAAACAGTGCTTAAAGTAAAAGCAAAAAGTAAAAGCATAAAAATAAAAGTCAATTATTAATGAGTTAGAAATTAGAGGTTAGTTGAATGACCATCTTGAGTATTGCATTTGAAACCCATTAGAAGATTGATAAAATCAAAGTCTCTCAACAACAAGTTTCATTTGCTTTTTGTCAAGTATATCATTCATTCAAATTCTCAAGGCAACAACAAATGATCAACAATGTTTAAATTATTCACTTAGTCCAAAATTATGATAGTCCATTAGTGGATTGATAAGACCAAAACCTCCTAACAATGAACCTCAAGGTTATTGGATCAAAGGCTTCAAGTTAAACATACTTGGGCTTGGAAACATAGGTTTAGGCCACGAATGATCATTCCTCGAATCGGGACAAAATTTAGCGATATGTTAAGCAATCGTAAGTGGACTTATATAGAAGTCGCACCTATTTTGAGGCCGATCAATAGCAATCTATGTGTCATATGTTTGGAGAGATGATATGTAAATTATCCTCTAACAACATGTAGTACGAAAGAGAAGGGGATAAGATGAAGAGGGAGGGGATATATTTGAATCAAAAAATTTAATCAAAACTATCATTAAAATCATCCATCCATTTTAGTGGAGTTAAACTCAACACTCAAGATCTAATGATGTTAATGAAGTTTATGATCAACAATCACATAGATAGAATATATAAAATAAATAAATTGTATTTAATGAATAAAAATAAAAATAAAAATGACTTTTAAATTGTTTTTAAAATGAGAATAAAAGGTAAAATAGAAAACTATATTCAAAGTATCAAAGAAAATTTTAAAAAGATCATAGAAAAATCAGAAACGACCTCAAATATTTTTATAAAATTTTTGGTAATTTTTTAAAACAGAAAAATATTTTTAAACTAATTAAAACCACTTAAATAAGTGAAAAAAGATCAAAAATAGTATAACTCAAAATAAAATTCTAGAAAAGTTTCAGAAGGTTAGAAATAAGAAAGATGATTTTTATAAAAAAAATTTAGAATTTAAAAATATCAAAAGTTATTTTTAAAACAATTAAAATAAGGCAAACAAAACAAAATTTATGAAAAATATCAAATATAAAAATATAAAAAAATGAAAAAATATTCAAAAAATCAGAAATAATTCAAAGTATTTTTTAATATTTTTTCATAATATTTGGATAAAAAATAAAAGAGTTATGAATTTTCAAAGATAAAAGAAATTTAAAAAAATTGTAAAATAAAAACAAATCAGAAAAACCACGCGCATTGGATCTCTCTTATTTATACACGCTGACAGATCCAATGGATCTAAGGTGAGGGAGCATCATGGACCCAAGCTGAAGCGCGCGCATATAACACAAGAAAGTCCAACCGATCAAAATAAAATAATTGGCTCAGTGTCATTGGTTGAAGAACGACACGTAGGTCGTCTTCAACCTCTAGCCTCCTGCATGTAGGACAAATCCAAGATCCTTGAATCTGTAAATATACGCATTCATAGTGGTACCATTAGATGCGTCTACTTGAGACGATCACAACCATATGCTCGCGGAAAATTTATATAAAACACAACGTAGTTGATTTGGAAAAAACTAGAGATGTTTGAAAATGTTAAATCAAAACTCAGATGCATCAAATGTATTGTTTTCAACAAATTTGAGTTAAGAGCAAGCATCAGTGAACATCATAGACCATTCCAGTAATTTAAGTTAGAAGATTTGGTGCCTTAAACTACCTGAACAAAGTCATATGAACTTTCTCTATAAATGGACTTGGCTAGCATGATTCAGGGCACCTCAAAGCTTGATTCTTCTTCTATTAGCTTCAGGGAAGTTCAAGGATGAAGGATCAATGAAGAAATTGGATTGAAAAATGGAGAAAAGAGGAATTTGAAATCTCAGAAAAGTGAGTTATGGAGGGAGGTTGACAGAGTGATTTTGGTTGTTCAAGCTTGCGAAAATGAGTGGAATAGAGCATGTATTTATAGCAGAAGCGAATGGAATTAAGAGGAGGGGTGAATGGTGCAATTTCCCTTGAGTTCGTGCACACCTGTGATCATGAAGAAAGTGTGATCACATGTGCATCAAAACTCAATCAAATGATGCGTTTTATCATTCTAAATGATCCAAACATATTTTCTAATCTTGTTTAAGTGGAAAACGCATAGATATTTGGTGATTAGAAGCCAAATTATGAATTTCAAATTCTGACTTTTGGAGAAAATTTCAGTTTTAAGGTATCATCTTTGAATCCATGGTATTCATCGCTCAAGGGGTCTTAGGGCATGATTCTTGAAGGTTTTAAAAGATAAGGTCATAAAATTTATAATATGCAAAGAATGAGGTCAATTGGACGCTTGAGCTAAAAGTTGTGATGAGTCAAAGTTGAGAAAAAGATGCTGACTTTTTGTACTTAGAAAAATTCTAAGTTTTTCTTCAAAAGTGACTTATAATGTTTTGATTCCAAACAAAGGCTTCCTCCAAAATTGACCTTTGATCAATGATGCTAGCTTGAATTAGACTTCCCAAAGAGAATTTTGAAACTTTAATCACTCAAAAATAACAAGTATTGAAAAAGTTATGGCCTTGTGAAATTGGTGAAAATCCATGAGGTGACCTATAATCTTTTGAATTCTTAAGGCATCTTCCAATCATTTTCAAGCTTTGCACATAAAAGAAGAGTTGAAGTTAACGTCCTTAAGATCATTGTGGAAAAATAATGGGCTTAAGGAGATAAAAATTGACCAAGTTATGATCCTTTGAAGTCACATAAGGGAATTTAATAGCCTATTTAGAGGACTTGTAATCTTTCTTCATCATTAGGAATCTTCCACACCAAATTTTCTTGAAACTCTTAAAGTAATTAGTTGATAATCCTTTAAAGAGAAGCATGTCTTTGGAATCACTCAAAATTCTCCAAAGATGAGCAAGATATAGCCCTTGGAAGTTCAAAACCCTAGCACTTCAAGCACCAAAATGACTTGGAAACCCTTTTCATTTTTGAAAAAATTTATTGCATAATAACTTTTTCCATGTGATTAAAAGTTGTTGAGGATGATAATGAGAACCCACAGCACCAAAAACCACTTCCAAATGATAATAATTGAAAGAGTTATACTCTTGTGATCAAGGAATCAAGAACTTGTCTTCTTCAATCAACCCTTGTATCTTTTTTATTTTCTTTGAAAAATTGAGGCATGATGAATCATAATAGACCTTGTCATTATGTCACTTTAAAGCATCTACAATGATGAAGCTTGAATATCAATGAAGATTTATTGAAGAAGGCATGAAAATAAACTTATGAACCTATGAATCAACTGATGAAATGTGTTGTGCCCTCACCTATAGCATCATCATTTAGAGCAAACATTCATAGTATTTTTTAGTTTAAAAGTTAATAAATACAAACAAATATGATCACAATATACAAATCAAGGTGCTTGGTGATTCCTCATGAGAAAACCTAAAGACAGGGAGAAGAGCCAAACCCTAGTGTGATCTTGTTGTGATTGGGTTGATATGAGATGATAGAAGAATCTTAGAGGCAAAAATTGGGCTAAAACACATAGACAGAGGAAATTTAAAAACCCCAGAAGAACATGTAATCACTCTGAATCATCCTCTGGATACAGAAAGTCTAGCAACAAAGATGTTGTCTGCTACGAATGCAAAGAGCCAGATCAATACAAAAGTGACTGCCCTAAACTCTAGAAAGAAAAGCCTAAAAAGAAGTTCTTCAAAGAAAATAAGAAAAGTCTTATGGCAACGTGGGATGACTTAGAATCTTCTGAAGTAGAAACTGACTCAGAAGATGAACGAGCCAATATAGCATTAATGGCCAACATATCAGAAGATACAGACACATCATAATTTGAATCAGACTCAAAAGAGGTATTTTCAAAATTCTCTAGATCTTAATTAGAAGATAGTCTATCTGAAATTCTTGAAAGATATCAGTAACGTTGAGTCAAATACAAGAACCTGAAACGCATTCATGTATCTGAAACTGAAGAAACTAGGAAACTAAAAATAGAAAACTCTAAGCTAAAACAAATCAATTCTAAACTTAAAAAATGAAAATTCCCTCACTAAAAATGAATTACAAAAAGCTCAGAAAGAATTTGTTTCAGAAGTTTCAACTAGTTCTGATAACATCATAAAAGAATATGATCACAGCTTTCAAAATTTTCTAGCTAGAAACATAGATAGAAGCAAGACGGCCTCAATGATCTATGGAGTTAGCAGAAACAACAGAAAAAGTATAGGATATGTGAAACTAAAAGGGGAGGAACCATATCAACCAAAACAAGTTTATAACAAGATCATAAAATACACACCCCTAAATCACATTTCATATATGGACACACACATGACATAAAATACACTAGTGAATCTTATTCTGTGAACTCTTATAAACCAAAATTCAATCAGAATTATGGAAACTCTAACTAACGAGGACCCAAAAAGATATGGGTACCTAAGGATAAAATCAGATATGTTGCATATGTATTTAACAGCAAAGTTAAAACACCAGTCTTGGTACCTAGACTCTGGATGCTCTTGACACATGACGGGAAGAAAGCATATGTTCCAAAGTCTGGAACTTAAATCTAGAGGCTATGTAGGTTTCTGAGGCAATCAAAAAGGAAAAATAATTGGCTATGGAACTATTGGTAACGATAAACTTCCTTCTATAACTAATGTTCTCTTAATAGATGGATTAATGCATAATTTGTTGTCCATAAGTCAGCTAAGTGACAACAGTTATGACATAATCTTTAATCAAAAGTCTTGCAAAGCAGTTAGTCAGAAATATGGAACTATCCTTCTTAATGGTAAGAGAAAGAACAACATTTATAGGATTAAACTTACTGAACTAAAGAGTCAGAATGTAAAATTTCTTATGTCTGTTAACAATGAGCAATGAGTTTGGCACAAAAGATTGGGGAATTTTAGTATGAGAAGAACATCTCAGATTAACAAACTCAATCTAGTCAGAGGACTTTCTAACTTGAAGTTCAACTCAGATGCTTTGTGTGAAGCATGTCAAAAAGGCAAGTTTGCAAAACCCTCTTTCAAATTTAAAAATGTTGTTTCTTCCTTTAGACCATTAGAACTTCTGGATATAGATCTATCTGGACCAGTGAAAACTGTATCCATCAACGACAAGAAGTATGGATTAGTGATCGTATATGACTATAGAAAATGGACATGGGTAAAGTTCTTAAAATACAAGGACGAGTCACACTCCGTGTTCTCTACTTTTTGTAACCAAGTTCAGAATGAAAAAGAGTTTAGAATTGTAAAAGTCAGAAGTGATCATTATGGAGAGTTCAAAAATAAAAGTTTTGAAAAGTTTTTTAATGAAAACTAAATTTCTCATGATTTCTCTTATCCTAGAACTCCCCAACAAAACAGAGTTGTAGAACAGAAGAATAGAACTTTACAAGAAATGGCCAAAACCATGATCAATGGGACTAACATTGCTAAACACTTATAGGTAGAGGCAGTTAACACAGTATGTTACATTCAGAATAGAATCTCCATAAGACCTATTTTGGAAAAGACTCCATATGAACTGTGGAAGAATAGAAAGCCCAACATTTCTTACTTTCATCCACTTATATGTATCTGTTATATGTTGAACACCAAACAACATCTGAACAAGTTTGATTCTAAGGCGCAAAAGTGTTTTATGTTAGGATACTCTAAACACTAAAAAGGTTAACGAGTATATAATACAGAAACATAAATTGTGTAAGAATCCATTAGTGTCATATTTGATGATAATCTTGGCTCTCAAAAGCCAAAGCAGGTTGAACATTTTGCAGATATAGAAGTTCAAATTACAAGTACTGAAGACAAATCTTCTAAAGACAAAAACTTAGAAACTCAGTGCAATGTAGAAAAAGACATCAACACTAACTATAGAAACTTCTGAAGAACCCATCCAGAAAAGACAGTCTAGAAGCAGATTACCACATCATGACGACATGATTTTGGGAAAGAAGAATGATTCAATCACAACAATATATACATTCTTAAATACTGAAGACTCTCTCATAGGTTTGGTATATCTGATCTAACCAACCTCCATAGACGAAGCACTTCAATACAATGATTAGATACTTGTAATATAGGAAGAACTAAATTAATTTACTAGAAACGATGTATGGGATCTAGTTCCAAAACCAAAAGGCTTCAATATCATTGGAAATAAATGGGTCTTCAGAAACAAGCTAAGTAAACAAGGAGAAGTCATCATAAATAAGGCACGACTCATTGCACAAGGTTATAGTCAACAAGAAGGGATAGACTATACAAAGACCTTTTCTCCAGTCGCAAGGTTAAAATCTATCAGACTTTTAATTCCATTCGTTGTAAATAATGGCATAACTCTCTATTAGATGGATGTCAAAAGTGCCTTTTTAAATGGTTACATTAATGAAGTATATGTGCACCAACCACCTGGCTGTGAAAACATAGAACATCCAGAGTATGTTTATAAAATTAAGAAATCGTTATATGGTATGAAACAAGCTCCCAATGCTTGGTATGAAACACTCAGTAAATTTCTCTTAGAAAAGGAATTTATCAGAGGGAAAGTGGACACACCTTATTTTGTAAAACATTTAAAAATGACATTCTGATTTGTTAAATTTACGTTGATGATATTATATTTGGATCTACTAAAGCCTCGTTGGAAAAGAATTTGCTAAGTTTATGCATGCAGAATTTGAAATGAGTCCGATGGGAGAACTCAAGTTGTTTCTTGGAATTCAAATTAATCAAACTCCGGAAGGAACCTTTATACATCAAAGAAAATATGTTAAGGAATTTCTGAAGAAATTTGACATGTCAGAAAGTAAGCCATCCAAAACTCCAGTGCATCCTACATGTATTCTGGAAAAGAATGAGATAAGTAAGAAAGTAGAACAGAAGCTCTACAAAGGTAAGATTGGTTCTCTTCTTTATTTAACTACTTCAAGATCTGATATTCTATATAGCATTTTCCTATGTGCTAGATTCCAATTAGATTCCAGAGAATCTCAGTTAACAGCAGTTGAGCGAATTTTCAGGTATCTAAAAGGTACTACTAATCTTGGTATGTGTTATAGAAAATCTAGAGAATATAAATTAATAGGATACTGTGATACGAACTTTGCTGGAGATAGAATAGAAAGAAAAATTACTTTTGGAAGCTTCCAGTTTCTGGGAGACAATTTAATATCTTGGTCCAGCAAAAGACAATCCACCATTGCACTATCAACTGTTGAAGCTAAATATATAGTTGCAACTAGATGCAGTACTCAGATGCTCTGGATGAAAAGTCAGCTTGAAGATTATCATATATACGATAGTAACATTCATATCCTCTGTGACCCTTCTGCTATTTGTCTTTCTAAAAATCCTATTTTACTCTAGAGATAAACATATAGAAATTAAACACCATTTCATTAGGGACTATACTCATAAGGGAATTATTTTCTTAAAATTTATAGATATAAACCATCAATGGGCTGACAATTTTACAAAACCCCTTGCTGAAGATAGATTTAATTTTGTTCTAAAAAATCTCAATACAGAATTATGTCAAGAATGAAAATGCTACTTTGGTATGCTTAACTCTCAGAATGTTATGATTTTTTTTGTGAACATCTGAGCAATATTTCCTCATAAGTGAGAAGGAAAATTAACTCAGAAACTATTTAGAAGATTTGAATGTATAACCAAAATGTTTAATTTCAAGATAGCATCATGCAGTTCACCACCTCAACATCTATCAATCTTAAACGTTAAATCATCATCAGAGAAAGAACATGTGTTCACACTCTGATTGATCAAATGGTTGAATTGATGCATTGAGGCGCGAGTCATCGGTAACTGTTTCAAAAATCTCCATGTTATCTCCTTCGTCAAAAATCATTATCTCCTTTTAATCATTATGCTTGTGTTTTTAATTTCTATTAGTTTCATGTTTCTTTTCTTTTCCACTGGCTATTTATACACCTCTCTCACAATCACTTTTCACCACACTTTCACTCACTATTTATTTTCTCTGAAATTTCTTTTCCCCTCTTTTCTTCTAAAACCCTAAGATCTATGAACAATGGCTTCCTCTTATCAACAACAACTAGATCTTGCTGCCTCTAACCACCTCTGGAATTGATAAGACGAAATTGTATCATTTATTTTCCATGAAATTTACCCGTTCTGTATTATTTTAACCCGATTAACTCCCGAATATTTCGAGTTTGTCATTACTTTTTGCAGGTATTCATAACTCAGCTCAAAACAGAAGAAAACATGAAACAATGCAAGAAAGCATCAAAAGAATAGAAGAAAAACATAAATCTGTCAAGAATTACAGATTTTGTAGCTGTGACGGTCGTAACACATCTGCCACGACCGTAAGCCATCATGAAGCGTGTTACGACCGTAACACATCTGCCACGACCGTAACACGGAGAAACACCAAACCTGCTCGTAACGCCTCAGTGACGAACGTAATGCGTATATCAGTTAATTGAAAGTGCAGATCGTGGCAGAGCAAAACAGAAGGAGTTTTCAAACTCCTTATTTCTCTCCAGTCAAATCCCACGTTCACCACTTCTTCCTCAACTACCCACGTTCCTACATTTGTGGAGATTTTTAAGGAAAGCTTCATGACAAGTCTTCAAGCCAACTGCCAAATTCATTCCTCTATAAATACCTCAACATTCAACGTTAGATGTACAGAGCATATTACAATTTACTTGTGCGGAAGCTCTGCCAAAATCAAAACCATTATTCCTTCTGTTATTATTTTTTCTGCATTCATTTATTTCCATTCTTTTAATTTCATTGCCCAAATAATAATTTCCAACATCAGGAAATTATTATTATAGTTTAGGATTTATTATTCAAGCCTCATAATTTGTCATATTACCGATACCAAGTCCGAGTTTCCGATTTGTGGAAGAGGGATTGAAGTATTGGCTTTATTTTCAGGTTTCTATTTTGCAATTGTATTACATACCTTTTAATTAATTAATGCATGTTTAATTTATTATTTATAATGTCCAATCTATATTTGTTTGTTTTTATTTCCCGTACGTTCATTATAATTTCCATGGCTAGCTAAACCTTTAGCGTCTGTATGGGATAGTAAGAGACATTAGGCATCTGATCAAACTTAGGCTAAAACTTTAATCAACTTAACTCTGGCTATAACTTTTTATGCTTAAAAATAAAACCTTTGTTACGAAAGTAAGAAGAGTAAATAGGTTAGATCGAGACCACGAAAGTGTGAGGTTTTTAACCGGATAGCTAAAGTTAGGCATTTGATTTAAATACAGTGAAAGCGCTTTAAACCAAATTAGAATTAATTAAGTTTCCAAAAAATACTTCTAAACACTTATAGGCTAGCGAAAGCAGGTATAGGGCTTTAGACGTATAATCCGAGATAAGACCATGAAAGTGTGAGTTGAGGGTTTTTAAACTGATTAATTCTACAGATAAACCAAGTTGACCATCCTTATATGCCTAGGTCCGATTAGATCCTTTAGGTCGACTCTATTGCATACCGACCATTTCATTTTATAATTACTTTAAAATCAATTAGTTTACCTTCCTTAACCTTCCCAAAACAAAACGTGACAATTTCCGCCTTAGCTAAACTAGCATTACTTTCCCGCACTAGAGTGATTACAAAGTCCTTGTGGATTCGACAATCTTTTATTACTACCGCGATAGGCTGTGCGCTTGCAGTTAAGATACCGTTAGACATTAGGTCGATCACAGACACATCAAGTTTTTGGCGCCGTTGCTGGGGACTTTAGTTTAGTCACTAGTGTAATCTGAAAACAACGCTGTCTAGACTAAGGCAACTTTTTATATTTCCCTCTGTGTATGCCAAACACTCGTTCTCAAAACGAGCCTTTGCATTTACAAATTAACGATATCGAGTGTTACTTAAGATTAAGACGCCGAATTCAAGAATACCGATCTCTCAACAATCTTCCTCCGACTAAAATTCCTGATATCCCGTTATCGAAATCTACCGAAGAATCGATAATGGCTGACGTACCAAATCCTCCTCGCGCTCTTAAGGACTATGCAGTTCCTTCGCAAGCGGAGCCCCACAACAGCATTGCCGCCCCTGCTATCGCTCGAAACGATTTCGAGCTGAAACCTTCGCTTCTATCCGCCGTTCAGCAAAACCAATTTTCTGGATCTCCTACTGACGACCCTAACCTACATCTGTCAGTGTTTATGCAGTACGCAGACATTGTAAAAGCGAATGGTGTAAACCCCGAGGCGATACGATTGCGCCTATTTCCTTTTTCTTTAAGAGACAGAGCCCGAGCCTGGCTCCAATCCCTTCCTTCAAATTCAATCACCACATGGGATAAATTGAAAAAAGTCTTCTTGGCTAGATATTTCCCACCAAGCAAAACTGCTATGCTTAGAGCTAACATCAACGGTTTTAGACAAAAAGATAACGAATCACTTTTCGAAGCATGGGAACGTTACAAGGACATGATTAGACTCTGTCCTCATCATGGTTTAGAAGAATGGCTAATCATTCATATGTTTTATAACGGTCTGTTGTATAACACAAGAATGACTATAGACGCCGCTGCTGGTGGTGCACTGATGGATAAACCATATGCCGAAGCAAATCAACTTATCGAAAGTATGGCCCAGAACCACTATCAATGGGGAAGCGAAAGAGCCAATGTGGAGAAATCCCAAACCAAAGGTGGAATGTATGAAGTGAATATTCTAGACCAAGTCAATGCTAAAGTGGAAGCTCTTATCCAAAAGCTAGAAAACCTTACCACTGCTCCTGCAGCTACCGTGGCTGCAGTTGTCCAAACTTGCGATCTATGTGGTCTTCAATCACATCTTGCTCCAGAATGCCCACTTCTAACAGGAGTTCCAGCTGAACAAGCAAACTATGTACAAGGGAACCCTTATAGCAATACCTATAACCCAGGCTGGAAAAATCATCTGAACTTTTCATACAAAAGTAACAATGCGTTATACGCGCCTGTACAAGCTCCTGCCACACCACCCGGTTATCCAAAAGCTATCCCGAATCATCCTGGTAATGGACCTAATGCTCCTAGGAAATCTAACCTAGAAATCATGATTGAACACTTCGTTGCTTCCCAAGCTCAGACTAATAAAGACGTTATGAATCAAAATTTACATACTAATGAGCAGATAAAACAATTAGCTAGCAAGGTTGATGCTTTAGCCACCCACAACAAGATGCTTGAGACGCAAATTTCACAGGTAGCTCAACAACAAGCACCTACTGCTGCCCCTGCTGGAATTTTTCCTGGTCAACCACAGCCCAACCCAAAAGGACATGCTAATGCTGTGATACTGAGAAGTGGAAAAGAACTTGACGGACCTGTTGACCCGAGACTAGAAAATCCAGCCATGTACCAAAAGCAGAGCGAGCCGCCTGAACAAGCCAATGAACCTAGAGAAAAAGAAAAGGAAAGTGAAACGCAAGAGGCAGTGGAGCAAGAGAAGCCTTATGTACCTCCACCACCTTATAAACCACCAATCCCGTATCCTCAGAGACTTACAAATTCCAAAACGATGGGCCAGTTCAAGAAATTCGTTGAACTTCTGAAACAACTCAATATAACAATACCTTTTACAGAAGCCATCACTCAGATGCCCTCGTACGCTAAATTTCTTAAGGAAATCCTATCCAACAAGAAGAAGATAGAGGATAACAAAACAGTTACACTCACTGCCGAGTGTAGCGCGATCATTCAAAACAATATGCCTCCTAAGCTAAAAGACCCAAGTAGTTTCTCTATACCTTGTAATATTGGAAAATTTGTCATAGACAAAGCTCTATGTGACTTAGGACCAAGCATTAGTGTCTTGCCCCTATCTATTTGCAAAAAGCTGGAAATAGGAGAACTCAAACCTACAAAAATGTCTGTTCAATTAGTTGACCGATCAGTTAAATACCCTGTAGGTATACTGGAAAATGTTCCAGTTAGAATAGGTCAATTCTATATCCCGACCGATTTTATAATCATGGACATAACTGAGGACTCAGTTACCCCTATCATACTAGGAAGACCATTCCTAGCCACAACTGGAGCTATAATTGATATCAAGAAGGGCAGATTAACATTCAAAGTCGGAGAGGAAAAAGTGGAATTCATCCTCACTCAATTTCTACAAGCACCCGCCATGAATGACACATGTTATTTACTCGATATTATAGATGAGTGCGTGAGAGAGATGGAAGTTGAACAAACCACATATTCCGAAATAATGAAAATTGAAACCCCTCTGATATTCGAAGACGACAATTGGCGAGAACCATATAAAGATGACAGTCTAAGCGAAAGTCTAGCACTTACACCCGATCATATGCCATGTTCCAAGAAACCAAAACTAGAATTGAAAGTTCTACCTAAAAATCTACGATACGAATTCCTTGATACTGAACAAACTCGACCTGTAATAGTGAATTCCAGTTTAGGAACGCTCGAAACTCAGAAACTTTTAGACGTTCTAAGGAAATACCCTACTGCGTTAGGTTACAACATATCAGACTTAAAAGGAATTTGTCCTTCAATTTGTATGCACCGTATTCTATTAGAAGAGGATTGCAAAACCTCTCGAGAACCTCAAAGAAGAATCAATCCGATTCTAAGCACTGTAGTCAGAGATGAAATCAAAAAGCTAATGGAAGCTGGAATTATATACCCGATCTCCGACAGTAAATGGGTTAGCCCAGTGCATGTCGTACCTAAGAAAGGAGGTATCAATGTCGTGAAAAACGCACAAGGCGAATCGATAACACAAAGAGTAGTTAGTGGACACAGAGTGTGCATTGATTATCGAAAACTGAACAAAGCTACTCGGAAAGACCATTTTCCTTTACCCTTTATTGATCAAATGTTAGAACGATTAGCCAAACACTCCTATTTCTTCTATTTAGACGGTTATTCCAGATTTTTCCAAATTCCGATTCACCCTGATGATCAAGAGAAGACTACATTCATGTGTCCCTATGGAACATTCGCGTACAGACGAATGCCATTTGGATTATGTAATGCTCCCGCAACTTTCCAACGATGTATGATGGCCATCTTCGCAGATTTCATTGACAACATCATGGAAGTGTTTATGGACGACTTCTCTGTGTGTGGACAAAACTTTGAAGGATGTCTATCTAATTTAGAAAGTGTTTTAGAACGATGTGTGAAAGTAAACCTTGTGCTCAACTGGGAAAAATGCCATTTCATGGTCAGAGAAGGAATCTTACTTGGACATGTTATTTCTAATAAAGGAATTGAAGTTGATAAAGCTAATATAGAAGTGATTAAAGAACTCTAACCACCAAAGACCGTTCGAGAGATACGAAGTTTTCTAGGACACGCCGGTTTTTACCGACGCTTTATTAAAGATTTCTCGAAAATTACAAAACCACTTACCGGTCTATTAATGAAGGATGCTGAGTTCATATTCGATGACGATTGTTTTAAAGCTTTTGAAACCCTTAAAGCCGCACTTATTTCTGCACCAATCATGCAACCGCCCGATTGGAGGTTACCTTTCAAAATCATGTGCGATGCAAGTGATTACGCTGTAGGCGCAGTTCTTGGACAAAGGAAAGATAAGAAACTTCACGCAATTTACTACGCCAGCAGAACGCTAGACTCAGCTCAGATGAACTACGCCACCACTGAAAAAGAACTCTTAGCCGTGGTCTTCGCGCTTGACAAATTCCGTTCTTACCTTGTAGGAGCAAAAATCATCATTTACACGGACCACGCTGCTATCAGATATTTACTTGCCAAGAAAGATGCAAAACCCAGACTCCTCCGATGGATCCTCCTTTTGCAAGAATTCGACTTGGAAATTAAAGATAAGAAAGGAATCGAAAACGTCGTAGCGGATCATTTATCCCGTTTAGAAGGTATAAAACCCGAACAAGTGCCAATTAACGACGATTTTCCGTATGAACATCTGATAGCACATATGATAAGCGACCTAGCTCAATTGGATTTAAATAAACCAGAAGCTAAAGAAGTCGTGGAAGCCATCGACATGACCATAGGATTGCCTTGGTATGCTGACATCGTTAATTATTTAGCTGCTGGAGCGCTTCCACCTGACTTAACTTACCAACAGAAAAAGAAATTCTTCCATGATCTCAAGAGTTACTATTGGGACGAACCACTTTTATTTAAACAAGGACCTGATGGAATTTTCCACCGGTGTATACCCGACGAAGAAATAAAAGACGTCATTTCCCATTGTCATTCATCTCCTTATGGCGGACATACTAGCACCTCTAAAACGTGTGCCAAAATTCTCCAAGCCGGCCTTTTCTGGCCTAACCTGTGGAAGGATGTCCACGTTGCCGTTAAAAACTGTGACCGATGCCAACGCACCGGTAATATCTCAAGACGCGATGAAATGCCTCAGAAAGGAATACTTGAAGTTGAAATCTTTGATGTTTGGGGAATAGATTTTATGGGACCTTTCCCATCTTCTTTTGGAAACAAGTTTATACTCGTCGCTGTCGATTACATTTCAAAATGGATCGAGGCAATAGCTTCTCCTACAAATGACACACGAGTAGTGATAAAGCTTTTCAAGAATATAATCTTCCCGCGTTTTGGTGTTCCCCGACTTGTTATCAGTGACGGTGGATCTCATTTTATTTCGAAGATATTTGATAAATTACTATCTAAATATGGAGTGAAACACCGCGTAGCAACACCTTATCATCCGCAAACTAGCGGACAAGTCGAAGTTTCGAACAGAGAGATTAAACAAATATTAGAAAAAACTGTCGCGATATCTCGAAAAGATTGGTCATCCAAGCTTAACGAAGCTTTATGGGCCTATAGGACGGCTTACAAGACTCCTATCGGAACTACACCTTTCAAACTTGTTTACGGAAAATCATGTCATCTCCCGGTAGAATTAGAGCATAAAGCTTATTGGGCGATAAAGACACTCAATATTAATTACACTGCTGCTGGCGAGAAACGAATCCTCGATTTACATGAACTGGAAGAATTAAGACTAGACGCTTACGAAAACGCTAAAATATACAAAGAACGAACTAAAAAATGGCACAATCAGCGTTTATCTCGGAAAGAATTTAGTGTGGTAGATGTCGTACTTTTATTTAATTCTAGACTTAGACTCTTCCCTGGAAAACTTAAATCTCGATGGTCCGGTCCTTTCGAAATTACAAGAGTTTTTCCTAGCGGAGCGGTAGAAATTAAGGATAGAAATAGTGCCCCGTTTATTGTAAACGGGCAGCGGTTAAAACAATATCATCGTATAGATAATAGAGATTATACGAATAAGCTTAAACTCGTAGAACTGCTACCTATTTCTCCCGACTAATCTTTCACTAGGTATTTCGTCAAGCTTATGACGTTAAACACAGCGCTTAGTGGGAGGCAACCCACTTATTTGTTAATTGTTATTTTTATTTATTTATTTATTTATTATACTTTTCGTTTTTGCATTTTTCCTATTTAAATTTTATTTTTATTTCTTTTGTTTTAATTTCTATAAAAACTGCTGCTGATTTCAAAACAATTTTACTTGCCACAGGATTTCTGAATAGTCTTTTTCTCTTTACTTTCTCCTCTACTCTGTTTCCCCGCTTTGTTTTTGCTATGGCTCCTCCACAGAACTTTATGGAAACCACCTTTAGAGGTAGAAACCAACAAAGAAGATTTGAGGCTTTGTCTCAGCGAGACATCAGTTTAACCCTTTATAATGATGAACCCACTATGGACTCTTTAGGCATTACTGACAGTGTTTACTACATGTTTAACCGGTTGGGATGGGAGAAAGCCCACCTGAAAAATAGGTTTATCACTTACCGAGAGCTTACCCTTGAGTTCTTGAGTTCTCTAGTTTACATCCCTGAACACGGTGTCGGAGCCCGAAAAGGAATCATTACCTTCAGACTTTTTGGTATTGAGTTCACCTATAACCATAGGGACTTAGCTGCTTTATTAGGATTCCCCAGCGGACCCTTAGCTTTTACTACCCCTGAGGCCGATTTATTGGATTTTGAGTTGGATTACTTATGGGGTACTTTAACCGGAAACTATCACCCTGACCCAGAAAGTATGGATAACAATGAGATACATAACCCAGCCATCCGATATTTCCATAGGATTCTTGCCCACACTCTGTTTGGAAAAGAACAAAATCAAAATGCTGTATCCAAGGATGAATTATCTCTGCTTTATTGTATGAATCTAGGACGCCCTGTCAATGCTGTCCCACTCCTGATGAAGACCTTTACCCGTATTAGTGAGGACCCTAATGTTCCTGTCATTGTGGGAGGATTAGTTACAATGATTGCACATGCTCTTGGACCTCGTTACCAACTTAATAACTGTGCACCATTTGGATCAATTAGGCCTATGAATATTGATTTCTGTTTCAACAATATGATAATAGGAAATTTAGGCCCTGCACCTTATGATTACCTGATCAGAAACGAAGTTGTTACTCTTTTTACCCTTCCGAACCATGCCCGAGTAAGTGTCCATAATCGTGAAAATTGGTTGTACGAATTGAATCCACCCGACCATCCTTCGACACCAGAAACACCACAATCATATTTTGTTGCTAATAATATCATGTCTGAAAACGAAACAGATCCTGAAACTCCTCCTGGTTACCATGACTTTACAAATATGGCTGAAGCACAAGTAGCCCCTGATATAAACCAAGGAGAATATACTACACAATTAAACACCATTCTGACCACTTTGGATGCTTATAAAACTGACATTGATGGAATAAAGAATGAGTTGAAGACTATGCATTTGGATCTTATTGGTTTAACTGACATCTCGGTGGAGCAATTCTATA
This sequence comes from Vicia faba, assembly GCA_948472305.1. Taxonomy (NCBI): domain Eukaryota; kingdom Viridiplantae; phylum Streptophyta; class Magnoliopsida; order Fabales; family Fabaceae; genus Vicia; species Vicia faba. The sequence goes on along the minus strand of OX451740.1, from coordinate 1,299,177,722 downwards.
ACATCACCCAAGCTTTAGAGATATTAAAAGAAAAGATTGGATGAAGCAGTTTTTAGTTTCTTAGTTTTTCAGTTTTCAGTTTTTCAATTCTTTGTTTTTAGATTTTTTCCATTCTGCTTTGTTTCTAGGTAGTTTCAAATTTTTTGTTAAATTACTGCATTTCAATTTACAAGTCATTTATTTTCTGTCAAAAAGAACAAGTTACTCAATTTGAATTAATGCAATTGTTTGTTTTCAATTTTAAACTTACAATCATTATGCTGCTTACAATGTTTTATGGTTTTCTACTCTATTGCGAATTATATATATTGGATTATATGTTGAATAAATTAATGTTGTGTTTATGTTGGAATTCCTGAGATGTTCTGCCTGCTATAAAGATATATACTCTGTGTAATTGTGTTCTGTTCTGTAAAATTTGCAAAATTTGTAGCTGCCACGATCGTAATCCATCCCCCACGACCGTCACGCGCCTTTCAGGGCGTTACGCTCGTCAGCTTGGTGTTACGACCGTAACACGGGCTACATCAGTAACCCTGTTAGCAGAATGTTCCCTTTTCTTCTTCCCTCAACCTTTCTCTCTTCTTCCTCCATTAACTACCCATTAACCCCATTCAACCCACCATTAATCCCTATCAATTTTCAAACTTCCCACTATCCCCTTCCACTATATATACATCCATTACCCGCATCATCTTCTCATTCTCTCATTCACCAACCACAACCATTCTCATTCAAACACTCTTGCATGCAAATGGCGAACAATCTCCAACCCATTCCTGGCATTACCCTACGAAATGGCGAAGCAGGTGAAACTCAGCGCACGCGGTTCCTGAAGTTCCAACGCCGAGGCATCCATCCTACGAGGTTCGTCGACACTGACTGCCTCCGTAACCTCGGGTTACTTGAAAGTGTCCAACACCTCCTACAGAACGTCAACCTTTGGACCCTATGTAGCCAGCCATAACCAACGTACGAGAATCTCACCCTTGAGTTCCTCAGTTCATTTTGCTACATCACTCCAAATGGCCCAAGAAATCAACTTACTGGTGCGGTAAGATTCCGCATTTTCAGCACCGAATACGATTTCTCTCAGAACGCATTCGGTCGCCTACTAGACTTCTGTACTGACGAAGGCGCTCATCTACGTGTGCCGACACCTTTCATGAGGAATCCTTCAACCTTTGGCATAGCTTGACCAATAATCGGGCTGACTCATACGATCACCTCAATGCTACCCAAATCCACAACCCCGCCATTCGCTACTTCCACCGCATCTTATCCAACACCATCTTTGCAAGGGATAGTAACCACAAGCTCAACTCCAAGGAGCTATTTTTCATGCATTGTGCATTCTCGGGTCAGAAAATTAATGCCGCACCTTTCCTCCTGGCCCATATTCACTCCATCTGCACCAGAGGCGGCAAACCTTTCTATTTCAGAGGGCTTGTCACTTCTCTTTCTTTAGCACTAAACCATGGTGACACCCTTGTTCATCTGCCATCCCGACCACCGGTCCTGCTTACTTTGGATCATTGCAAATCGGCCCACCTCATCCACGAGCGGGACGACGGAAAATTCCATCCAGTGATACAGAACCGAGTTTACACTAACATTGTTTTGCCTTGCAGGGACCGAATCGACCCTCAGAACCGAGCTAACTGGCTATTTAACCCTGAAGGCCCTGCTGCTGCTCAAGAAGAACCTCATGTCGGCTCCGCTGATGAGATGCAGGAAGAACTGGATCGAGCTGTTCCCGTGCCTGACATTCCTGAGTCGTCCTCTTCTGCACCACCTCCTTTTACTATGGAGGACGTCCTTAGAGCCCTCCATCAGCAAAATCAGATGGCTGTAGCTCTTGAAAGAAAGAATCAGGAGCGTTTCGACGCCGTACTCGTGCAAAATGCCCAAATCTTGAGTGGTCAACGCTCGACGAATGAAAGGCTTGATGAAGTGCTATGCGAGCTTAATGCTTTAAGGATGGATGTTACATCTCTTGGACCCCAGAGCAATGACTCTGACGCTACTCCTTCCAGAAGGTCACGAACCCGAAGCTGCCGCGGTCGCCAGTAGTTTTTCCCTTTCTTGTTGTTTTCCTTGTTTTTCCGATGTATTTTTCATTTAACCTCGCCATTATATCATAACATTGAGACAATGTTTGATATAGTGTGGGAGGAGCACTGCATTCTTAATTTCAGAACGAGTAATTTCATTTCTATTTCAGTTATATTTCGTTATTTCATTTTCTCCCCGTTTTATTTAGCCATACCAAAAAAATTTCGCCTTTTATATTCGCATAACCGTTAGTTACCTACTTTAACTGAAATCTTAGTTAGAAGGCCGAGAGTGATCCAACGAGAACTATACGATTATGACACCTTCGACTCCCTACTTACGCAAATCGTCTCCATTTTCGTTATACCGATACTTTGAGTTTTAAGTCTTAAATTAGCCCCTAGTAGTTTATATTAGCAGTCAGCACCAGTCTTAACACAAACCACGTGGAAAGTCGATGAACATAAGTGGATGATCTTGAAAATTGATTTAAAAAGAATGCTACATGCTTTAAGGAAATAGGTACTGCACCAATTAAATTGGGCGATCCTCACCTGATCGTTTAATCCAACGGATGCAAAAGCTTCTACTAAGTAACATGAGAATCCATTGTCTAGGTGGTTCAGAAGCATCTAGTACTGAACTCGGTAGGGCAGACTACGGTTTGATCCCCCGCATCTTGCAATTGGATAAAAGAGGTTGCCACATAATTGTGCCAGAAACCGTCGTGTTTTGATCAGAACCACTAACCGGCTATTCCACTACGTGCGTGCAAGGATAATGGGCTTAATGTGATTGCGCAAGAACGAAACCGGGTGAAATATGAACGAGAAACCTTGAGTTGAATTATAACGGTATAATTGGATGTTTTGTTTAAAACGGATAGCCGTCGACTAGCTTGTTGCTTGTGTTATTTACGTATCGTTGTGGTTTCATTCGATTTTCTCGGCCGAACTAACTTAGGATTTCTTGAAATTATTTGAAAACGAAAGGTATACTAGTTATGTGCGTTATAAAAACTTGTCCGATATTTTTAATTGATCATTTTGCTTGAGGACAAGCAAAGGTTTAAGTATGGGGGAATTTGATAACACGAAATTGCGTCGTTTATTTTCCATGAAATTTACCCGTTCTGTATTATTTTGACCCGATTAACTCCCGAATATTTCGAGTTTATCATTACTTTTTGCAGGTATTCATAACTCAGCTTAAAACAGAAGAAAACATGAAACAATGCAAGAAAGCATCAAAAGAATAGAAGAAAAAGATAAATCTGTCAAGAATTACAGATTTTGTAGTTGTGACGGTCGTAACACATCTGCCACGACCGTAAGCCATCATGAAGCGTGTTACGACCGTAACACATCTGCCACGACCGTAACACGGAGAAACACCAAACCTGCTCGTAACGCCTCAGTGACGAACGTAATGCGTATATCAGTTAATTGAAAGTGCAGATCGTGGCAGAACAAAACAGAAGGAGTTTTCAAACTCCTTATTTCTCTCCAGTCAAATCCCACGTTCACCACTTCTTCCTCAACTACCCACGTTCCTACATTTGTGGAGATTTTTAAGGAAAGCTTCATGACAAGTCTTCAAGCCAACTGTCAAATTCATTCCTCTATAAATACCTCAACATTCAACGTTAGATGTACAGAGCATATTACAGTTTACTTGTGCGGAAGCTCTGCCAAAATCAAAACCATTATTCCTTCTGTTATTATTTTTTCTGCATTTGTTTATTTCCATTCTTTTAATTTCATTGCCCAAATAATAATTTCCAACATCAGGAAATTATTATTATAGTTTAGGATTTATTATTCAAGCCTCAGAATTTGTCATATTACCGATACTAAGTCCGAGTTTCCGATTTGTGGAAGAGGGATTGAAGTATTGGCTTTATTTTAAGGTTTCTATTTTGCAATTGTATTACATACCTTTTAATTAATTAATGCATGTTTAATTTATTATTTATAATGTCCAATCTATATTTGTTTGTTTTTATTTCCCGTACGTTCATTATAATTTCCATGGCTAGCTAAACCTTTAGCGTCGGTATGGGATAGTAAGAGACATTAGGCATCTGATCAAACTTAGGCTAAAACTTTAATCAACTTAACTCTGGCTATAACTTTTTATGCTTAAAAATAAAACCTTTGTTACGAAAGTAAGAAGAGTAAATAGGTTAGATCGAGACCACGAAAGTGTGTGGTTTTTAACCGGATAGCTAAAGTTAGGCATTTGATTTAAATACAGTGAAAGCGCTTTAAACCAAATTAGAATTAATTAAGTTTCCAAAAAATACTTCTAAACACTTATAGGCTAGCGAAAGCAGGTATAGGGCTTTAGACGTATAATCCTAGATAAGACCATGAAAGTGTGAGTTGAGGGTTTTTAAACTGATTAATTCTACAGATAAACCAAGTTGACCATCCTTATATGCCTAGGTCCGATTAGATCCTTTAGGTCGACTCTATTGCATACCGACCATTTCATTTTATAATTACTTTAAAATCAATTAGTTTACCTTCCTTAACCTTCCCAAAACTAAACGTGACAATTTCCGCCTTAGCTAAACTAGCATTACTTTCCCGCACTAGAGTGTTTACAAAGTCCCTGTGGATTCGACAATCTTTTATTACTACCGTGATAGGTTGTGCGCTTGCAGTTAAGATACCGTTAGACATTAGGTCGATCGCAGACACATCAGGAATCAGTTCAGAAAATGGTTTAATTTTGAATCTCTCAAGATAAAGGAGCTCAGCTACGAGATTGCTCCACAACTTTTGTGATCAGCTGAATGTCTTCAAGGAAGAAGTGTTGAAGCTATGGGTAAGGAAACCTCTTCTTCATCTAGACAACACTCCCTTAGAATTATCACACAAACCAGAAACTCGAGAAGCATCTCCTAAACCCCAACCTCTGGTCATCTTTCAAGACAAAGGAAAATATGTTGAAGAATCTTCTGTGAGAGTAACTACTGAAGAAACGGTTTCTGCTGAAGAAATAGCTCCAACTTCTCTTATTCTGCAAAATCTTGAGGAATTGAAGAAAGAGAATGAAGATTTTAGGGAAAGGTTGGATAAACAATATGAAACCAACAAAGAGATCAAAGGAATGTGGGGAAATCAACAAGAAGCCAACAATTAGATCAAAGGTCTTCTAGAAGCATTGTTCACACGTCTTCCACCTACAAAACCTTAGAGCTAGTATTTTGTTTCTTATTTTCCTATTATGCTTGCTTAACTTTTTTTTTCTCATTGTATTTTCCTCTACTTTTAATTTCATAACCTTTTTGCTCTGATTACGTGTTTTTATTTCTTTGTGATTTATGACAAAAAGGGGGAGAAAGTGAGATATTTTGATATAAACAGTTCTGGACTAAGTCTCAAACAATTCAGATAATGTAACTTTTGTTTCAATGTCTATCTCTGAAAGGTTTATAGGAAAAATATCACTTGTGGTATGCATTATCAACCTTCAACATAGGCTTCTTAGATCTTTCATCATATGCTCTAATCAAACCATCTTCAGGGAAGTATCTATTCTTTTTAATTTTATTTGAGTATTTAACTCAGGGGGAGACTCTGAGCTTTCTATCTTCTGAATTTTTTTAATTGTTCATCAAAATATGTAAGTTTTGTCATCATAAAAAAGGAGGAGATTGTTAGAACATAGTTTGGTACTACATCTAAGTATTATTTTTTATGATAAAAATTACATGATTATTATAAAGAACAATTATGCTCTCTAATTGTTTGATTAAATGTACAGAGAAGTTCTGATGAAAAAGCACAGAAGATGACGATTGAATAACGCGTTGAAACTCTGATCAAAATATGCGTACAACTTAGAAGAAAATTCAAATAACACGCCTGAAGAAAAGAAGTTCCAATGTTATAACTACTGAAGCACCAAGATGTTGAGAAAGCTCTGATATATAAAGCTCTGAAAGAACAAAGAAGCATCTAACGTATATATCATGTTCAATGTTCTGATTACATGCAGTCAAGCTCAAGAAACTCTAAAGATCAGTAGATACAACATCACATTAATGACAACCAATACATGATCAAGAAATTAATGGCTGAATAATTATGATTGGGAGCATCATCTGTATTTTTGGAAATAAAATCAAATCAAAAATCAATAATCTTCCAAAATCATAAGATTATGTCTCCAACCGTTTCATGATAGCTGCCTATATAAAGAGGTATATGAAAGGTTAAAAAAACACTCATGCAAATCAACCAGAGCAATAAAAAACATTCTCATATTTCTTATCTCTTGAATTATTCCTTGTGCCAAATTTGTGTAAACATCACAGTTGTGATAAAGCTTGTTAGAAGAAAACTGAAACACATTGTATAATTATTTTTAGTTGTATTTCCTTGAGAAACCAAGTTGTGGTTTGATCTCAAGAAGACATTGACAGTTAACTTTGTGGAACTGTAATCATTTGTGATTAGTGGATTAAGACCTCGATTGAGAGAGGAGAAATCGCCTTGGCGGGTGGACTGGAGTAGTTTTGAGTTCAAAATGAACCAGGATAACCAACCTATTGTATCTCCTTAATTTTTAAAAACCTAAATTCAAACCCCCTTTCTTGTGTTTTTCTATCCTTTAACAACAAGATGGTCATAAAAAGAAGCCGAGTGAGGAAGGAACTTCTACTTTGATTAAGTGATTCAAGTGTGGTGTAGAAGGGCATCATGCTTCTGAATATGGGAAGGATTTTGGGAAGTGCTTCAAGTGTGGCAAGCCAGGTCACAAAGCTATTGATTGCAAGTTTGGTTCGAGTGTGACTTGCTACAATTATGGTGAGCAAAGGCACATTAGTAACTAGTGTGACAAGCCAAAGAAGGAGCAAGCTAGTGGGAAAGTGTTTGCATTGTTTGGTTCTGAGACTGATGCTGAGGACAAATTAATTTGAGGTATGTGCTTTATTAATGGTACACCTTTGATTGCTATCATTGATACTGGTGCAACATATTCTTTCATTTTTTTGGATTGTGTTAAGAGTTTGAATCTTGAATTGTCTAATATGCATGGAAATATGATTATTGATACTCCTACTATGGGTTATGTGTCTACTTCTGTTGTGTGTTTGATTTATTTGTTGAGTATCTTTGGTAGAGACTTTGGGATTGATTTAGCTTGTCTTCTGTTAGATCAACTTGATGTGATTATTGGTATGAATTGGATGGAATACAATCATGTTTATATCAATTATTTTGATAAGACGATGATCTTTCTTGATTTTGGTGTGGAGAGGGATTTGTTCTTGTCATATAGAAAAGTAGATGAGCCTGTGCAAGATGGTGTTGTGTTGTTTGCTTTGTTAGCAACATTGGATCTCGGTGAGAAGTGAACTATGGGTGAGTTGCCTATTGTTCGTGATTTTCCTGAGGTGTTTCCTGAAGATGTAAGTGATTTGCCTCCAGAACGTGAGGTGGAGTTTACGATCGATTTAAATCATGGAACTAGTCCTGTTTTGATGGCTCCATATCGGATGTCAGCTTCTGATTTGAAAGAGTTGGAGAGTCAACTTGAGGATTTGCTTGAGAAGGGGTTTATTCGTTCGAGTGTGTCGTTGTGGGTGTACTTATTTCGCTAGTTAAGAATAAGGAATGTTCTATAAGGTTCTGTGTTGATTATAGACAACTGAACAAGGTGACTATTAAGAACAAGTATCCACTTCTGAGGATTGATGATTTGATGGATCAGTTTGTTGGTGCATGTGTGTTCAGTAAGACTGATTTGAGGTTTGGGTATCATCAGATTCGTGTGAAGGATGAAGATATTCAGAAGACTACTTTTATAACGAGGTATGGTCATTATGAGTATTCTGCAATGCCGTTTGGTGTGACCAATGCACCTGGTGTATTTATGGAATATATGAAAAGTATTTTTCATCAGTATTTGGATCAATTTGTTGTTGTGTTCATTGATGATATTTTGATATATTCTAAGAGTGAAGAGGATCATGTTCAGCATTTGAGGATTGTGTTATCTGTGTTGAAGGAGAAGTAGTTGTATGCTAAGCTTTCTAAGTGTGAGGTTTGGTTGAAGGAAGTGAGTTTCCTTGGACATGTGATTTTGAGTGGTAGTATTTTTGTTTATCTGACAAAGATTGAGGTTGTATTTCAATGGGAAGCTCTAAAATCTATTTTTGAGATTAGAAGTTTTCTTGGTTTGGCTGGTTATTATCGGAAGTTCATTGGAGGTTTTCTAATTTGGCGTTACCTTTGACGCATTTGACTAGGAAGGGTCAAGCTTTATTTGGACTTTGTAGTGTGAAGCTAATTTTCAATAGCTTAAGAGAAGATTGACAACCGCTCCTATTTTGATTTTGCCTAATCTGGTAGAACCATTTGTAGTGTATTGTGATGCTTCATTAATGGATTTAGGAGGTGTGTTAATGCAGAATCCACAAGTGGTAGCTTATGCTTCAAGGAAACTTAAAGTTCATGAGAGGAGTTATCCGACACATGATTTAGAGTTTGTTGCAGTTGTCTTTGTTTTGAAACTTTGGAGGCATTATTTGTTTAGATCAAGGTTTGATGTGTTTAGTGATTACAAGAGTTTGAAGTATTTGTTTGATCAGAAAGAGTTAAATATGAGGCAAAGAAGATGGTTGGAATTCTTGAATAACTATGATTTTGGTTTAAACTACCACCCGGGTAAAGTGAATGTTGTAGTTGATGCTTTGAGTAGGAAGTCTTTGCATATGTCGATGTTGATGGTGCGAGAGTTGGATCTACTTGATAATTTTTGAGATTTGAGTTTAGTTTTTGAAGAGACTTCTTCTAGTGTTAAGCTTGGTATGTTGAAGCTTACTAGAGGTATTCTTGAGGATATTCAAGAAGGTCAAAAATCTAATTTGAGTTTAGTTGATCGATTGACGTTGATCAATCAAGGTCGAGGTGGTGATTTTCAGATTGATGAGAATGGTATTATGAGGTGTCGTGATAGAGTTTGTGTTCCAGATGTGGGAGATTTGAAGAAGAGGATTCTTTATGAAGGACATAGTGGTTTGAGTATTCATCCTAGAGCTACTAAGATGTATCAAGATGTGACGAAATTATTTTGGTGGTCTGGTATGAAGAAAGATATTGCAGAGTTTGTGTATTCTTGTTTGATCTGTCAGAAGTCTAAGGTTTAACATCAAAAACCGTCTGGGTTGTGTCGCACCCTAAAATTTGCCCTCTTTGTTTTAACTTTGATTGACTTATACTCTGTTTGCATATACACATACATTCATATCATTGATTTTGTGTTCATGGGGTCAAGGTATTTGATCAACACGACAAAGCTCTCGTAATTTTTCAACGCATGTTTGAGTTGTGGAAGATTTGGGTGTTTTTAGTGAATTTAAAACAGTGCAAATTGGAAACAGGGTTTTGACTGATCTGAGTTTGAAAATTCGTATCTCCAGCTTGGAATGGTGTTTTAGGTTGATTATTGAGGTTTTAAAACTGTCTCGATATTCTATTCAATTTCATGTTCGGACCAAAATCTAATTCTCAAAGGAAAGTCTCTGAATACGCGGTTCTTTTGGAAGTTGTATGGTGAAAAATACAAAGAAAAAGGTGCTGAAAGTGTAGTTTTGGCGCACTAGAAAATTCATAACTCAAAGACCATTCATCATTTTGAGCCTGTTCCAATGGACAAAATTCCGTCTTAATGTCATCTACATTTCGTATCTCATGGCCAGAAGCCAGTGCTACTCAGAGAGTCTTCGAATATATGAATTTATCAAATTCGTTCGCACAAGAAAATTGTGACAAATGTTCACCCGCTTCATCTTCGGAAAATCATAACTCGATTGATTATTATCGTATCGAGCTGGATCTAGTGGAATTGGTTCACAAATTGAGTTGGATAAATATTTCTTTCATCTTTTCAATTTTAATGGTATCCCGAAGTCCTTCGTTTTTGGTCCAAAACGCGTGCAATGCATTTGAAAATCCTAAACCGAGAAATATTTGCATCTGAGACAAAACTTCAAAACATCATAACTAAATCACCATTTATCCGATTGAACCCATCTTTGGACACAATGTTTTCCTCGATGTTGGATACATTTTAGTTTCACATTTCAACTTCAAAAGTTGCACCGAGGGACCTATAAATTTGACCTTAAGGTGTCGGACTCTGATGAATTGAAAATTTGTATTTGCTTGTGTTTATTGGAGACTCATTTATTAAAAGAATGTCACACTATATATTCTTATTCACTCCAATTTTCAATAGGACCCTCATAATTGACCAATTCTTAAAAACACTCAAAAAATTTCTCTCATCTTGCTCAAGGATCAAAGAACAACTTTCTCTCATTTTCATCAAGAACACCAACAATTTTTCCAACATTTTCAAGATCCAAAAGTCAAAGAAGCTCAATTCTTCTCCGATTTCGAATCTGATTGTTGCAATCTCTATACCTAAGATTCCTCTTCAATTCTACGTTAAGCTTTTCTTTATTTAAGCACTTTTCAAAAAAGTGATTCTTAAATAAGCACTTTTGTGGATCAATAAATTGAACTTTGATCTAATTTAAATTGTGGAAGTGATTTCGATTATGAAAATGTGAATTGATCTTGAATTATGATGTGTAAATTTGGAATTGGATTATTGAATAAGTGCTTATTCAATTAATTGATTTTCATGAAAGTGCTTATTTGAGAAAACAAAATGTTGAAGTTGTTTCAAGCTTAATGATTCTTGATTGATTATGTGTGGTATAATTTGGATCTCTAATTGTTCAAAAATCATGAGTTGAATTTCAGAGATTATGTGTTTGACAAATTGCTTGAGCCATTGTGCCTTGATCTTACCGTGTGATTCAATTGATTTTTAGTTGTGTATTTTTTTCCTTGTGCTATGGTCATAGCATAATTGATGTGAATTTGGTTTTTGATCCGATAAAAATACGTTGAAACTCATGAAGTCGGATCATGAATTCACATGTCAATCGTGGTATGATTGGGGAATTTATCATATAATTTTTGTTGTTTTGGTTTCCGTTTTGTATCGTGGATATTCTATTATTTTCAAGTTTTCCAATGATTCGAACCATGCGCGAAATGGACACTCGATGCAAAAGTTATGTTGCTTTAAAGTTTCAATTGAACAAGACTGCATTTGAGTCGATGCATAGCCTTTTTGAGTCGACGCAAACATTTTGGACCACACACGGGAAGTGTTGCACCGACCCTCCAGTCGATGCAAACTGAGAAAAATCTAGGGCATGAGTCGACGCGTAGCCTGTTCCGGTTGACGCAAACATTATGGTCACCTGCGGGAAGTGTTGCGCCAACCCTTCGGTCGATGCAAACTGAGAAAATTTTAGGCATGAGTCGAGTCATGCCCTGTTGCGGTCGATGCATCTTTTCCGAATTTTTGCTTTTTGCTTCTCTGGCTTTGCTTTGGCTATTGTTTGCTCCAAATTTCCTTCTACTCTTTTATACTTTAATTTTCCTTGTTATTTTTAACATGTGTGTTGTTTGTTCAAGGTACATTTGGATGGTTTCCGGTCATGTAATTATTACTCGATTATTTGATCAGAAAACTTGTTTGGACATTCGATTTGTGGTCCAATTTTACGTTCGACATGCATGCTATTGTTTTGTGCCTCGTATCTTGTGTAATTGTATTTTGTGAAGGTGCTCGGAAATACGGATGTGTCGATACACATTCCATTCTTGGTTTGCATAATTGCATTTTGTGCAGGCACTTTGTGATACGGATGTGTCCGCTACACATTTTGATCTTGCTTGTTGATTCCTCAACACATATTCTCACTGAATTTCTTTGTTGATGCTAGCTTGCTCGGAGTTTTCCAGGTTTCTTATTTTTGCTTGCTTGATACAGATTGTTATGTGTTTGGTACTTCATCTCTTCCTTTTTACTATTTCCGCTCTTTACTGCTTTCCTTTCCATGAGAAGTAGGACTAGAGATGTATGACCAGGATTTTCGTTACTGATCATGTCAGGAACCCCTCTAGTTTATTTAAAGACCCGCTTAGGGAAATTTCGCATTATGTGCCATTGTGTGCTACTTGTGCTTGTTTAAAATCCTACCTTTGAAGTAGGTATTCTGCACGTGTGTTTACATTTGTTCCCGCATTATATTACAGATAATAAATCCTCAAAAGCAGGCAAGATGTGAGGTCTGTAATCAACCCCCGCACATTCTAGTATGTGTCATCCTTAGCTCACGTTGTACGTCGATGCTTCAGAGTTGTGCAGATCATGGTTATCGAGTCGTCAAGTGGAAAAGGGATCTGTAATCGATCCCCCACATTTTGTCTTAAGCTCCCGTTGGTCGACGTTGATGCTCCATGGTATTTTCTTCTATCCTCTCCCCGCTTGTTTTCCTTGGTTATTATGACCCATTGGCTAAAGCATCCCTACCTGATTTTATACCTACCTTGATCGTATATATCATGGTTAGGCATTTGACTTTAGTTAGCATGTGTTGTTCACGACATATTTTTTATGCTCTCTTGAGCTTTTTGGCTTGCTTGCTTGATTTCATCTTTGTGTGCATGTTTTAAGATGATATACCCTCGGCGTGTTCCCTTAGGAGCTCTCATTTCAACTATAGATGATGATTCGAGATAAACATAGTTTTATGTGATAGACCCTTGCTATGCTCCTTTAGGACTTTTTGATTCATCTATAGATGATGATTTGAGATAGACATTAGGATTGTTATCCGGGCATGTCAACATAGGTTATAGTTTCCCCTTCAAAACTCAACTTTAGGGTCAATCATTTGTGTGATAACATTAGGGATATATTTAGGTTAGTCTCCCTTAGATGTTTTCTTTTCTTTTGCACCTTTGCATAATAAAACAAAAACTTTTCTTTTCTTTTTATTTGCAAATCATAAAACACTTAAAACTTTCAAATCCTTTCTCAAGGTAAAAAAAAAACAACACCTTTCTTTTTGCCAATCGGAATTTCTTTTCTAATAACATGTTAGTTCCCTTCCGCTATAGGTCGTGAGTCTCCAAAGGTCGAACCGCGGTGGATTAATTCGAACCTAACATTGTTCAATTAAAAAACACAAAATAAACTGAAACATGTGAGCTGAACTTCGGCTGCCCTGATTCCTTAAAAGGGATATGTATGCATTGGGGTTGGCTCGAACGAGCATAACATTTATTTTTCCCTACATTATTTTCCCTTTTCTTTTTTCATGCATTCCCCATTTTAATTTTCTTTTAGCTATTAAGTTTATATTTTAAACACACCCTTAGATTAGAACAACATAAGTGGATATCATAGAGTACTATGGGGGTGTGGGGTGCTAATACCTTCCCCTCGCGTAACAGATTCCCTTACCCAATGTCTCGGTCATTCAACCTTGATTTCACCCTTCTCGAGTTTACTCGATGTCTACATTTCCCTTCCTATTGGGATAAAATACGTTCGATGGCAACTTCATTGATATTTTATCAGATGATTTTTCAGCCGGTTGTTCCAGCTGGCGACTTCACTGGAGAGAGATTTACCTATTACTGGTCCATCCCGGAGTCGATCCTAGATCTTGTATTATTTTCCTTTGGTGTTTATTTTTATTCTTTATATCTTCTTCATTTTGTACATGTTTATTTGAGTATATGTTTGCATTGCGTTTTGTTCGCTTTCTATATATTGGTGATATTGTTGTGTTAGATCTATTTTCCCGATTGGATGGATGTTACAAGAGGTAAAAGGCCCAATACCCAGGCCAAGTGACAACCATAAGGACCCTAGGAATAGAGTGGAACATGGATGGCTAGTTGAATTAGGTTTCACTATTGCCTCCATGTCGTCCATGCTCATTTGAGGTACAAATGAGGGGCTACCATTTTCACATAGGTGATATGGAGATAGTTTTTCAGGAGTACTCTCGATTCTGGGTTACCCGACCTTACCCTGACCTAGTTTTGACCCGCGAGAGGGGAGTGACTTGATTATCACAGGTGCAGATGGTGACTATGTTCTTATGGTGACCGTATTGTTCTGTTGGTGACCTGGTTCTTTGGTTATATTCTAGGCCTTTGATCCTGGTCTATTCAACATATTCAGAGATTATACAATGGTTATTCTTGGTACTTGGTTCCATCGTATTCTTGAAGTGGTGCCGAACCTTTGATCCGGTGATATTCGAATTATTCAGCAGATTGATACAGTTGTTATGCTGAACTTTTGAGCCTTTATTGTTGCACCTTGCATCATAGCATGTTTATTTTACACCAAAAAAAATAAATGTGAAAGATTATATGCATAAATAAGATGTTTAAACATGGCATTGCATCTGCGCACTCAACTCATGCATCTTCATGCATCTTCATGCATCCATAGCAGGTACCCAGAAGGTACTCAGAATAGGGAATCCTTATTCAGACTCAGTATTTTCTTTTCAGAACGGCCAATCTTGACATCTCGCCGCTCCGTGATCAGATTCAAGTTATAGGAAAACTTCGTGGGGAATTGGACAAGATGAAAGAACATATGGGATTTTTGATGCTAGACATGCAGGATTTGGTCTATGGACAAGAACTCTTGAGAGAAGAGAACACCCAGTTGAAGGCTCTATTGAGTTTGGTTATGGAAATTTTGGGGAAATTATTAAAGAAAGAAGATAGTTCTATGTCTACTGCAATAGGAGTTACCATTCCTCCCCATAATCCATGGACTCTTTTAAGTCAGGGAGTATCTACTCCGCCGCCTTGGTTTCCAGGATCTTCCCATCCGCAACCAGTTGTCATTTCCCAAGAAGACCCAAAGGGAAAAGTCGATCAACAAAGGCCAAAACAGCTCGAATAGAAATTTGATCCTATTCTAATGTTGTATGCACAATTGCTTCCTCGCCTGCTAGAATTTCATTTGGTTAAACTCTGAATCTTCACTACATATGAAAGGCTCCCTCATGGCTTTGACGACAATGCTAGGTGTGAATTCCACTCTGGGGCACCCGGTCATGATATTGAAGATTGCATAGCATTTAAGCACCAAGTCTAGGATTTTCTTGATACAGGGACAATTCTCTTCACTCCTGAAGGTCTGAGCATGTAAGTCAATCCAATGGCAACTGCTACAGAGCATAGGGTTACGCCCTATCCTTTTCAAAGTTCAATCTCACGACCTGAGTCACATCATCCACAACCTATGCTCCTTGAAAGTTCTCATCGGTAACCATTTACAAGTTGTGGGAATCAGTTGGTTGATCAAAATCAGAATGTTCTTCATGTTCATCCAGTTCGGTATGCTCCTCAGCAAAAAACCTATCGATAGATACGTATGTAACAAGGTATGAAAAGGGATAGGAAGCCAAATAGGGTGTTCGACACTATTCTCATGATTATGTCCATTTGTTCTCTCAGTTTATTAAGCTTTCCTTGGTGGAACCCAAGCCACTGAATCCTGTCATTCCTCTTTATCCTATGGCTTTCGATCCTAATGTGCAATGTGAATACCATTCTTGGGCACTAGGCCATTCTATTAAATATTGCAGGGCCTTCAAAGAAGAGATACAAGACCTGCTTGACACAAAGGCTATCAATTTCGAGCTAGCTAGTCAGATTTGAAGACTCCTTTGACTCAGTGAATGTCAAGACTTCCAGGTCATCTTCAGGAGCAACAAGTCCAGACGGAGACTAGTATCCTCAACCTGGAAATTTCAAATTACATTTGCATTCTTATTTGTAATCTTTCTTATTTGGTTCAGTACTTTCTTGTATGTAAATTTTTATTATTTGTGAATATTAATCATAATGCATTGAATATGTTTGTCTTGAATTAATCCATTTGTATTCACTCTTAAATTTTTTTATTTGATTTTAATACTTAACTCTTGTTAAATTAAAAAAAAACCTCTGGAGGGAGGATGATGAGTAATACACCAAAAATTTCAAACGGTGTGCTTTTGAATAAAAAACATGCTGACGATGTACATGCCTTGCTTCAAGTTCCCAAACACCAAAGATATAAGGGAGATAGACCCTCGTGAACCCCTTTGAGCCTTGAAGTAGGAGTTTCTTTTCTGTTCAGAAAAAACCCTCATTTTTTTAACCCGGGGCTGGGTAGTGTTTAGTTAATCTGATCGAGCGTTCAAAACTCATCAAGAATGCACATCAAAGGATACAAAAAAGGTTATTTTTCAGAAGGTTAAGAAAGAATAAAACCAAAATGTCTAACCCTCATGTCAGCAGTGTGCATTAAAGAGAGCTATCTCCCAATGAGTATCTCTCGCACGATAGGAGGATGAAAGATGACGGTATCATAATGGTTATCCCTCATCAACCAAACTATAAGGCAATCACTATACTTCCAACAAGCCAAAAGTCTCAGGATCACACGATTTGTTCAAAATGAAAGTAAAAAAAAAGAGACAAAAATCCCCGCTAAGTTAGATCCTGAAAACAAGTCGCTTAGGCAAGAGTCAGGACATCCCGCTGGATTTCAAAGTCAAATTCGGAAAAATTTGTCCAGGAAAAATTTAGGGAAAACAAAAATTGTGAAAAGCAAAAAAGGATTACAAAATGAAAATCCTCAGCAAAGAAAAAAGTCGTGTGATCAGACACCAAGAAAGAAAGAGGTGAGTGACTACCACGTCCAAGAAACCTCAATGGTTCCTCAACCATGGTAAACTCTTTTGAGAGACGAATGATCGCGTTAGTTTAATTGAATATAGGACTAGAGAATATCATGGAGAATGGGTAGGAACCAAATATTTTGAGCCTTAAATCCTTTTTTCTAAAACCGCGAACCAGTCCATTTTACAACCCTTAAAAGTCCTAACTGGAGCATGGGTTAATTCAAAAGCGCACTATAACGAGAATACGGTAATCTAACTCCTAGAAGGCTTGCTAAAACTGTTGAGTTGGTATCACACCATCTTTTTATTTTCTTTCGCACAAATTTTTTTGATGTTTAATCTTTTCAATAAAAGTTTTTAAACTTCAAGACAAACATGAGCTTTGCATTAGGATTATAATTCTTAGAATAAACATTCTTTGTATATGAATAAGTGCTTAAACATCAAGCAAGCTCGCATAATGAGCATCAGATGAAAGTTTGATCATCTCGAGCGGAAAATTACTTCAGGGTTGTGTCGAGGCGCAAATCATTTTTGAAGATGTTAATATGGGGAAAACTTCTATTGACTCCGCTAAGTGAAAGAATAACAGTTTGCGAAATGGTCTAAAATAGATTGTAAAAGTTGATTGCTAAGAGTCTCTGTCGAGTAGTGGTGCATTACTTTAAGTTGGTCCCAAGGGACATATTGTCTTCAAGTATCTGATGCATAACGAAGCATTCCAAATTGAGAAGTATGGTTATGAATTAGCCTACTTTCAAGACGTAAGTCGGCTACCCTAAGGTTGTGTTGTCTCCAAAAATCTGCGAACTTCTCATTTCTCCCCGAGCATGAGACAAAGAAAAGGTTTATCGAGACTTTGTTGAACAGGGGAAAGCATGTTGAATACTCCATTGGTTAAGTGTTCATCCAATCTGAGGCACTCAAGTCAAGATTTGATCCTTCAAAGTACATTCAAACTGGGGAAATTACGTCAAGATTCAAAGAGTATCTCAAAGTGTTGAGTAATCAGGGGCACTCGCCCAAGCATGGTTGAAACTATCTCCGGCTTTGGTTAGCCAGGAGCCTTGTTCCAAAGTTCATAATACTGGGGTTGTTTATCTTTAGGGTACAAATCTCACGAAGTCCTCTCGGGGAAAAAAATTTCAAAGACCCCACATACTGGGACAAGGCATTATACAGGGGCATTTTCTTCTCTTCAAGGGTTGATCATATTAAGTCCAGGTGCGGGCTAAAAAATTTATGAATTTGAAAAGAATGTCGGGAAGTCAAGATCGTTATCCTTGGCTCATCAGAGACTTAAGTCTATTTATTGCTGTTCCTTTATCAGAAGTCGAGATCATTTTCTCCAATTGAAGTTCGGATTGTTATCCTCAGCAGGATACGAGCAGCAACACAAAGATCATTTGAGGTTGTTTACCTGTGCAAGACGTGATGGAAATGTCGTTCCCTATGAGGATGCCTTTACCCAGTAAAAGATCCATTGCTACTTGACAAAGGTCTGTCTGCTAAGGGGTTTCTCTTCCGAGATCTTTATTCCCCAGCGAAGCATTCCTCATTTCTCTGCAGGAGGAGAATGGTTCTTCTCCCTGGAAATTTAGAAGCTGTTTAAAGTCAAGATGACTTCTTTTCAGTGGAATGCAATTTATTTTTGCAGCATCTTCTCCAAATTCCATTCTTTAGTGGCATTTCTCCTTGGAGTTGACATGATGAAGTTGCAATCTTGCATCGCAGTTTTTACCCATTGGTTGGTAGTTCAAATTATTTATTCTTCAATGAAGTTGTCCATTCCATACATGGGGCATATTGCTACAATTTCTCTTTTTGCAAGTGTCGTTGGTCTTTTATGACAAGAAGCATACGAGCAAATGAATCAAGAAGGGTCTGTATGCAACCAACATGAGGATTTCTGTAGAATGGGACCCAATTTCCCTAGTGAATGCTCACCTCTGCTCATAACAGAATCATTCATCCCCAGTAAAGGCGTACTCTCACCCAAATAGAATTCCCCATCCTCAGTGGAAGCATACCCATGCGTAATCCCCACTAAAGTCATCACTCTTGATAAGAGTTTTTTTAAGAGTTTGTCCCTTCCAGAGGGATTATCATCGAAGAAGTTCATTTCAGCATGATTTTGTGCAATCTTCTTCTTCATTGTAGTCTACTTTGCTTCGACAAATCTGGGAAAGATCATTTCATTGGATTTTATACCTATGTTATATCCCCTTGAAGTAGATACCCTACGACTCTGTGGTTGCTATTTATCCCCCTCGTGAGGTTGTCGTTCATCCTCTCTATGAAGTTCGTATCTTTTCTCCCTAGGGAAGTTTGCCCAAGTCAGGTTTTCTTGAAGAGATGTTTGATTAACATGTTTGTTATGCCCAGTGGAGCAGATCTCCTATTTTTCTGGGGCAGTGTGCATGGGCGAATGTTGTTTAGAATTCTTTTATCCCCAATGATGGAGAATTGCTGAAATATTTCCTCGATAGAGTTCTTAATCTCAAGCTTACGGTTCAAAGATGCTTTCCTCCTCTCAAGAGAAGATTGTTACCCTGGAAAGTGGTATTCCACGTGTGGCCTGGGTAGAATTATTTTATTCAATAATTTTTGTGATTCCCTAGTCGAAGTCACTTATATTGAGGATTTACATTAGAAGATCCCATTTCCTATCAAGATTCTCTTTATCATTGGAAAGAAATGTTGGATCTTTTCCCCAGGAGGTTGGGAGTTGGATCGGAGTTCAAAATTTCCTCTGAATTGCAATTTATTTTTGCAGTATTTCTCTAATAAAGGCGTACTCTCGCCCGAGTATTCCTCCTTCTTAGTGCAACCTGTTTCTTTCCAAGTTTTCTTGGAAGAATCATTTTATTCACCAATTGGAGATTTTTGGTATACTTCCCTTGAAGTCGACATTCTACAGCTTCCCCATTAGGTTTTCACTCATCCTCCCCATGAAGTATGTATTTTCCTACTCAGTGAGGGATGCACTCCCTCTCTCTCCAATGTGGCTTGACTATATCAGAGTTCTTAAAGAGACTCATGTTTGCCTACAGGAGATTCTAGTTTGTTATCCTCATGAGGACAACCATCATCTGCAATGAAATGATTTCTACTCCCTAATAAAAAATTCCTTGCCGGCTTGAATCTTGCAGAGATGGCTACACTCAGTGCAACTAGATATTGTTGATATTATCATCTAAAGGCTTTGGCCCCCTATTGTATGAGGTAGTCTTTGTCCCCAGTCGAAGTAGAATTTCGAGGACCTGCCAGAGTAACTTATCTATCATTCCCTGATGGAGCGAATTCTTCTTTCCCTAGTGGAGCGAGTGTCCTGTCTCCCCAGTATGTGTGCATAAGAGTTCTAATCATAACTTTTTCATCCCCGGTGACAAAAGATTTTGTCGAGATATCACCAGTGGAGTTTTTGTCCTAAGATATTTGCTTCTTCCCCAAGTGAAGACATTTTACCACCCGACGATGTTATCCCTAGTGTGGTCTGAGTAGAATTCTTTTTATTTAAGAATTTCCATACTCCCTAGTGGAAGCTATCTTGGTCAAGAAATTCTACGTGAGAAAGTTTCCATCCCCAACAAATCTCTCATCTTTCTAACAGAAGATAAAGAGTTTGCTCTGCGAGAAGTTGAGGATTTGATCAGAATTCAATATTTTCAGTGAACTACAATTTATTTTTGTAGTATCCTCTCCAGGAAGTTACTTCCCTGTTGATATCGATCTTTAGAGGGTGGTGGTTCCGAATCTCGATTCCCCATTGAAGTTCAGATTGCCTTTTCTCCATAGACGATCAGATGTGTAAAGAATAATCATTCGAAAGTTCATTGTCTTCCCAGCATCCAATTATTGATGTGATTTCCCCAATGCATTACTAAATATAAATCATTACATTGCATCTACCAAAAACGCATAGCATTTCCATTGTATCGAGCATTACTCTAAAAAAATTCAAACATGCATGAGTATAAGCTAATTATGTTCACCTGTGGTAACCAGATTGTTATACGCTCAAATTTGAATTATCTCCACAGCAAGCCTAGGGTGACTCTATTTTGTTTCCCCAACAGAGTTTGTTTAATTTACCACCAGTTGGGTCTTTGGTATCTTCCATTTCCCCAGTAAGTTGTGGGTCTCTCTTGCCCTTGTAAGCCTTTGGTTATTTTACATGTGTTTGCCTTTACTGTCAGAGTATGAGTAAGGGTCGGTGTTTATCCTTTCTTGCTTCTCAAGTGTTTGAGTATCCATACTTGGTGTGTGGTGATTCAGATGATTGTCACTCTTGAAGAATTACACCCTGCCTTTGGCCTAAGGGATTTTGTAGTTCTTGCGTATTCGTAACTCTTAAAGTCCAACATGTGTTGGTAATCCTTGTTTAGAGTCCCTACAGTTGGTCTTTTTTTTCTAATCACAGGTTTGCCTTCACCCAGTTCCTTTTTTTTGTTGGTTAAAGTTAGCCTTCAATCGGTGCTCTTTCTCTAGGATTCTATCGGAAATTAGTCATCTTACCTTGATATATCCGGTCGAGATCACTTTGTTAGATCTCTTCCATCTTCGATATCTTCGGTCAAGTTTGCTATGTTAGGTCTCTTCCTCTTTTGATATCTTTGGGTTGAAATCGCTGTGTTATATTTCAACCTTCCTTGATATATTCGGTCGAGATCACTTTGTTAGATCTCTTCCATCTTTGATATCTTCGGTCGAGTCCACTGTGTTAGGTCTCTTCCTCTTTTGATATCTTTGGTTGAAGTCATTGTGTTAGATTTCTTCCTTCCTTGATATATCTGGTCAAGATCGTTGTGTTAGATCTCTTCCATCTTTGATATCTTTGGTGGAGTCCGTTGTGTTAGGTCTCTTCCTCTTTTGATACCTTTGTGTTGAAATTTTTGTTTTAGATTATCTGGTCGAAATCACTTTGTTAGATCTCTTCCATCTTCGATATCTTCGGTCGAGTCCGCTGTGTTAGGTCTCTTCCTCTTTTGATACCTTTGGGTTGAAATTGTTGTGTTAGATTTCTTCCTTCCTTAATATATCCGGTCGAGATCACTTTGTTAGATCTCTTCCATCTTTGATATCTTCGGTTGAGTCCGCTGTGTTAGGTATCTTCCTAATTTGATATCTTTAGGTTGAAATCAATGTGTTAGATTTCATCCTTCCTTGATATATCCGGTCAAGATCACTTTGTTAGATCTCTTCCATCTTTGATATTTCTGATCGAGTCCACTGTGTTAGGTCTCTTCCTCTTTTTGATATTTTTGGGTTGAAATCGTTGTGTTAGATTTCATCATTCCTTGATATATCCGGTCGAGGTCATTTTGTTAGATCTCTTCCATCTTTGATATCTTCGGTCGAGTCCTCTTTGTTAAGTCTCTTCCTCTTTTGATATTTTTGGTTGAAATTGTTGTGTTAGATTCCATCCTTCCTTGATATATCCGGTCGATATCACTTTGTTAGATATCTTCCATCTCCAATATCTTTAGTCGAGTCCGTTGTGTTAGGTCTCTTCCTGCTATGATATCTTTGGTTGAAGTCGTTGTGTTAGATTTCTTCCTTCTTTGATATATCTGGTCAAGATCGTTGTGTTAAATCTCTTCCATCTTCGATATCTTCAGTCGAGTCCGTTGTGTTAGGTCTCTTCCTAATTTGATATATTTGGTTGAAGTCGTTTAGTTAGATTTCTTCCTTCCTTGATATATTTGGTCGAGATACCTGTGTTAGATCTCTTCCATCTCTGATATCTTCGGTCGAAATCGTTGTGTTAGATTTCTTCCTTCTTCCGTATTTCTGGTCGAAATCGCTTTGTTAGATCCCTTCCATTTGCCATAGTTTCATTTGAGATTGCTTTGTTAGGTCTCATTCATCTCTGTTGTCTTTGGGTGAAATCACTGTGGGATCTCATGTTTCCCAGCATCTTCGATTGAGTTCTCTATAGTGGATCTTTTTCTCGAGTATCTAATTTTTGTCCTGTGTGTCTAACCTTGACCTGACATCCAAGATATTTTCCCAGGTAACTACTGTAATCCAAAAAAAGCAACAAAAAATTAGAAGATACAGATAACCAAAAAAATATAATAATACTTGACTGGCTTCAGAACAAAATTTTTTGGGTTCTTTTAAGTATTTAATCTTCTTTCACCTTGAAAGTTCGAAAGGCATCCTCCAATCTCACCTTCAGGTTTAAGACGATTAAATAGGGGCAGCTGTTGAACCCCAAAATTTGCCCTCTTTGTTTAACTTTGATTGGCTTATACTGTGTTTGCATATACACATGCATGCATATCATTGGTTTTTTGTTCATGGGGTCAAGTTATTTGATCAACACGACAAATCTCTCATAAATTTTCAACGCATGTTTGATTTGTGGAAGATTTGGGTGTTTTCGATGAATTTAAAACAGTGCGAATTGGAAACAGGGTATTGACTGATCTGAGTTTGAAAATTTGCATCTCCAGCTTGGAATGGTGTTTTAGGTTGATTCTTGAGGTTTTGAAACTTTCTAGATGTTCTATTCAATTTTCATGTTCAGAGCAAAAGCTAATTCTCAAAGGAAAGTTTCCGAATACGCGGTTCTTTTGGAAGTTGTATGGTGAAAATACCAAGAAAAAGGTGCTGAAAGTGCAGTTTTGGTGCACTAGAAAATTCATAACTCGAAGACTGTTCATCGTTTTGAGCTTGTTCCAGTGGATAAAAGTCCATCTAGATGTCATTTACATTTCGTATCTCATGGCCGGAAGCCAGTTCTACTCAGATAGTCTTCGAATATATGAATTTATCAAATTTGTTCACACAAGAAAATTGTGACAAATGTTCACCTGCTTCATCTTCGTAAAATCATAACTTGATCGATTCTTATCGTATCTAGCTGGTTCTAGTGGAATTGGTTCACAAATTAAATTGGCTAAATATTTCTTTCAACTTTCCAATTCGAATGGTATACCGAAGGCCTTTGTTTTTGGTCCAAAACGCGCGCAACGCATTTGAAAAGCCTGAACCGAAAAATATTTTCATCTGAGATGAAATTTCAAAAAATTATAACTAAATCACCATTTATCTGATTGAGCCCATCTTTGGAAACTATGTTTTCCTCGAAGTTGGATACATTTTAGTTTCACATTTTAACTTCAAAAGTCGCGCCGAGAGACCTTTGAATTTGACCTTAAGGTGTCGGACTCTGATGAACTGAAAATTTGCAGATTTGCTTGTATTTATTGGAGGCTCATTCATTCAAAAAAAGGGCACACTATATTTTCTTATTCACTCTAATTTTCAAAAGTACCCCTCATAATTGACCAATTCTCAAAGACACTCAAAAACTTTCTCTCATCTTGCTCAAGGATCAAAGAGCAACTTTTTCTCATTTTCATCAAGAACACCAACAACTTCTTCAAGATTCAAAAGTCAAAGAAGCTCAATTCTTATCCGATCTCGAATCCGATTATTGCGATCTCTATAACTAAGCATACTCTTCAATTCTACGGTAAGCTTTTCTTGATTTAAGCACTTTTCAAATAAGTGATTCTTAAATAAGCACTTTTGTGGATCAATAAATTGAACCTTGATCTAATTTGAATTGTGGAAGTGATTTCGATTATGAAAATGTGAGTTGATCTTGAATCATGATGTGCAAATCGCTAATTGGATGATTAAATAAGTGCTTACTCAATTAATCGATTTTTATGAAAGTTCTTACTTGAGAAAACAAAATGTTAAAGTTGTTTCAAGCTTAATTGATGATTCTTGATTGATTATGTTGGTATAATTTGGATCTCTAATTGTTCAAAAATCATGAGTTGAATTTTAGAGATTATGTGTTTGACAAATTGCTTAAGCCATTGTGCCTTGATCTTACCGCATGATTCAATTGATTTTTGGTTGTGTATAAATTTCCTTGTGCTATGGTCATAGCATAATTAATGTGAATTTGGTTTTTGATCTGATAAAAATACATTGAAACTCATGAAATCGGATCATGAATTCACATGTCGATCGTGTTAAGATAAGGGAATTTGTCGTATAATTTTTGTTTTGGTTTCCGTTTCATGTCATGGATATTTTATAATTTTCAAGTTTCCAACGATTCGAACCATGCGCGAAACAGACACTCGATCCAAAAGTTACGTTGCTTCAAAGTTTCAATTAAACAAGACTGCAATTGATTCGATGCATAACCTTTTTGAGTTGACGCAAACAGTTTGGACCACACACGGGAAGTGTTGCACCGAACCTCCAGTCGACGCAAACTGAGAAAAATCCTGAGCATGAGTCGATGCATAGCCTGTTGCGATCGACGCAAACATTCTGGTCACCTGCGGGAAGTGTTGCCCCGACCCACCGGTCGATGTAAACTGAGAAAATTCCAGGCATGACTCGACTCATGCCCTGTTGCAGTTGACGCATCTTTTCCAAATTGTTGTTTTTTTCTTCTTTGACTTTGCTTTAGCTATTGTTTGCTCCAAATTTCTTCCTACTCTTTTATACTTTGATTTTCCTTGATATTTTTAACATGTGTGTTGATTGTGAAAGGTACGTGTGGATAGTTTCTGATCATGTAATTATTACTCGATTATTTGATCAGAACTTGTTTGTACTTTTGATTTGTGGTCAGTTTTTGTGTTCGACACGCATGTTATTGTTTTGTGCCCCGTATCTTTTATAATTATATTTTGTACAGAGATTTTGTGATACAGATGTGCCCGTTACACATTCTGATCTTGCTTATTGATACTTCGACGCATATTCTCATTGAATTTCTTTGTTGATGCTAGCTTTCTCGAAGTTTTCCGGGTTTCTTAGTTTTGCTTGCTTGATACGAATTGTTATCCGTTTGGTATTTCATCTCTTCCTTTTTACTATTTTCGCGCTTTACTGCTTTCTTTGCCATGAGAAGTAGGACTAGAGATATATGACGTATATTTCCATTGTTGATCATGTCAGGAACCCCTCTAGTTTATTTAAAGACCCGCTTAGGGCAATTTTTCATTATGTGTCATTGTGTGCTACTTCTGCTTGTTTAAAATCATACCTTCAAAGTAGGTATTACGCACGCGTGTTTACATTTGTGTCCGCATTATATTACAGATAATAAGTCCTCAAAAGCAGGAAAGCGGGGAGGGTCTGCAATCGACCCCCTGCACATTCTAGTTCGTGTCATCCTTAGTTCATGTTATACATCGGTGCTTCGGAGTTGTGCAGATCATGGTTATTGAGTCATCAAGTGGAAAAGGGATATGTAATCGATCCTCCATATTTTGTCTTGAGCTCGCGTTGGTCAACGTTGATGCTTCGTTCTATTTTCTTCTATCCTATCCCCGCTTATTTTCCTTGGTTGATATGATCCCTTGGCTAAAGCATACCTACCTGATTTTATACCTACCTTGATCGTCTATATCATGGTTAGGAATTTGACTTGAGTTAGCATGTGCTGCTCATGACATATTGTTTGTGCTCTCTTGAGCTTGTTGGCTTGCTTGTTTGATTTTGTCTTTGTGTGCATGTTTTGAGATGTTATACCCTCGACATGTTCCCTTAGGAGCTCTCATTTCAACTATAGATGATGATTCGAGATAGACATAGTTTTAGGTGATAGACCCTTGCTATACTCCTTTAGGACTTCTTGATTCATCTATAGATGATAATTTGAGATAGACATTAGGATTGTTATCCATGCATGTCAACATAGGTTATAGTTCCCCCTTCGAAACTCAACTTTAGGGTCAATCATTTGTGTGATAACATTAGGGATAAAGTTAGGTTAGTATCCCTTAGATGTTTTCTTTTCTTTTGCATCTTTTACATAATAAAACAAAAACCTTTCTTTTCTTTTTCTTTGCAAATCATAAAACACTTAAAACTTTCAAATCATTTCTCAAGGTAAAAAAGACAAATCAACACCTTTGTTTTTGCCAATCGGCATTTCTTTTCTAATAACATGTTAGTTCCATTCTGCTATAGGTCATGAGTCTCCAAAGGTCGAGCCGCGGTGGATTGATTCGAACATAACATTGCTCAATTAAAAAACACAAAACAAACTGAAACATGTGAGCCGAACTACGGCTGCTCTGATTCCTTAAAAAGGATACGTATGCATTGAGGTATGGCCCGAGCGAGCACAACTTTTATTTTTCCCTACATTATTTTCCCTTTTAGTTTTGCATGCATTCCCCCTTTGCATTTTCTTTTAGCTATTAAGTTTAGATTTGAATCACACCCTTAGATTAGAACAACATGAGTGGATACCATAGAGTACAATGGGCGTTTAGGGGTGCTAATACCTTCCCCTAGCGTAACAGACTCCCTTACCAGATCTCTCAGTCGCAATACTATGATTTCACCCCTTCATGTTTTCTCGATGTCTACCTTTCCCTTCCTATTGGGATAAAAGACATTCAATGGCGACTTCATTGATATTTTATCAGATGACTGTTCAGCCGGTTGTTCCAGGTTGTTGTAACCATTATCCATTCCTGACTGGAAGTGGTATAACATTTCTATGGATTTTGTTTCGGGTTTTCTGAGGTCTCTGAGTAATTGTGATGTTATTTGGGTTATTGTGGATAGATTGACGAAATCTGCTCACTTTATTTCGATTAAGATGGATTATCTGATGGAAAGGTTTGCTAAGTTGTATACTGAGAAGGTTGTGAGTTTGCATGGTGTTCTGTCGAGTATTGTTTTTGATAGAGATCTGAGGTGTACTTCAAATTTTTGGGAAGGTTTGTAAGGTGCTTTAGGTACGAAGTTGCTTTTGAGTTCAGTGTATCATCTGTAAACAGATGGTCAGACTGAGAGGATGATTTAGTCACTTGAGGATATTTTGAGAGCTTGTGTTTTTAAGTAAGGAGGTTCTTGGGATAGTTACTTGCCTTTTATTGTGTTTAATTATAACAACAGTTTTCGTTCAAGTATTGGAACCGCTTGAGACTTTGTATAGACGAAAGTGTAGGACGCCTTTGTATTAGTATGAATCTGGTGAGAGTGTTGTGGTTGAACTTGAGATAGTTCAACAGACTACGGATAAGATTAAGATGATTCAAGAAAATATGAAGATTTCTCAGAGTCGTTAGAAGAGTTATCATGATTAGAGGAGGAAAGCTCTTGAGTTTGAGAAGGATGATCATGTATTTCTAAGGGTTACTCTGGTAATTGGTGTTGGTAGAGCTTTGAAGTAGCGCAAGTTAACGCCACATTTTATTGGTCCTTATTAAATTTCCAAGAAAGTAGGTGAACTGGCATATCAGATTGCTTTTCCATGGTCACTTGCTAATCTCCATGATGTGTTTCATGTGTCTCAGTTAAGGAAATACATTGTGGATCTGTCTCATGTTGTCCAATTAGATGATGTGCAAGTAAGAGATAATTTGACCGTTGAGACATCGTCTATGCGGATAGAGGATAAAGATGTGAAGAAACTCCGAGGTAAATAGATCTCTTTGGTAAAATTGATTTGGGGAGTACCGGTAGATGGTAATGTGACTTGGGAGCTTGAGAGTCAGATGAAGGATTCGTATCCCGAGTTGTTCGTTTGTGGTAATTTTCGAGGATGAAAATCATTTAAGTGAGAGAAAGTTATAACATTCTGATTTTTAATTAGCTATTTTATGAGTTGTTTATTTATTAGTTATTATGTGACATGATAATTATTTAACTATTTGAATATATGTGTTATTTTAATAATTGGGTTTATGAGTAAGAATAAAAATTAATTGACATTGGGATTTGTGTCACATTAGAATGATTAAGTGAGTTAGGCTCATTAATGAAATAGTGTAGTAAGAATATGGATTAGAATTAGTGTTATCATAACAACAAAAGAAGAGAACAAAAGAGAAGAGGAGAGGAGAAAAGAGAAAAAGAGAATGAGAAATCCTAAGAAGATTCTACAATCAAGGTAAGGGGGAGAATCCTTGTTATTATGGGTTTGTATATGATTGGGTAATGATTAGTAACATGAAATATGATTGGGTATGTTAATTTCTAGGTTTTGATTCACCCAATTTGATTTAGGGATTTGGAAATTAGGTTGTTGAAATCTAGTTTTTATAATACAAATAGGTTCCCTATGATATATACATACTATAATATGTTTACTTGGTGAAAAATGAGCATTAGAACATGTCTCTATCGTGATTTTCATGCACAAGTCAGTAGTTGTCGGTAGCATATTTTTCTGGTTTTCGTGAAGCGCGGTTAGCGAGGGTGGGAGCGCTTAGTGCGGGTGACTGGGCACAAAATTTCCAATTTTGCATGAATGGCTTAGGGGTTTGCATGCTTATGATTTATCCTTAGTTTACATGAATTTTAATAATTTATTTGATGTGTTTTGGATTGATTTTGGATGTGTTTTGATGAATACATGATACTTGATTTTAGTGTATGTATGTTGTATTTTGGTGATTGTTAAAAATGACATTGGTTGGCTTGTATGCTATAGGCTATTTGTGAGTTGTGGTGATGAATAATACTATGCAAATGTAATTTCGGTGTTATTTGTATGATAAATGATGTATGTGCAATTGTTGGTGGATAATTCAAAGTGTTGAATTATTGTGATATGCTTGAATGATTAAGATTTAATGGTAATCTTAATTGCATATGTTTGTTGGTAATTGCACATGCATTCATGGGGAGATTGTACTCTATTTGGTGGCTTTGTTCCTTGTATGGATCAGAAGCGATGGACTATATGTTCGTATTTGGACTTTGATCCTAGTCCAGATCGGAAGTGTGGCTCGAATTTTAGATATGGAATCGAGGACGAGGTGAGCTAGATGTTCATATTGGTACCACATGCATGAGTTGCATTGGAGTCTCATGAGCCATTATACGACCGTTTTCTTTGAACTGCAATATGTGATAATTAGTAAATTGTTACATGAATGCTACATTAGTGGTAATTGTATTATATGCGATAATATGTGCATATTGTTATACTTGTAATGCTTGTATATTGATTACTTTAGTACTTGAATTTTCGAGCTATGTTGTATGGATGATTATATGAAGTGTTAGAAATTATTTTGATGAATGTTTATTATACATAATTTCCTATTATATATATATTTCTATAATAATATGAATTCTCACCCTTCTGTTGGAATGATGCTCTATGCGACATCGCTCAAGTACCAAAGATAGTGGCGCTTCGCACGAGGATAGTTGAGGAGTTTAACTTGATTTATCCACTCGTTTAGGTAGTGAGTCATGCTCTGGTCATGTTACACGGGGGGAGGGGGGGGGGGGGGGTATTTAAACTCATATTTGTTGTGAAGAGATATTGTTATATTCTCTTATTTGGTTCGTATTTTGAGATAATATATTTAGTGACCTTAGTGCCCAATATTTTTGGATTCATATGACTTGTTATATTATGAATTTGTTGTTATGTTGGCTTATGATTATAGTATGAGATATAATCATTGATATTATTTTATTAAATAATTATTCTGCTATGATGTGCATAGTTTGTGGAAACATGAAGTTGAAATATGTGTTATAATTATGACGAGGTTTATGTGATGTTGTTTTGTGGCTTTTGTAAACACATGTGACACCCTTTTAATGTTATGCATGCTATCTTACTCTGATTATGCTTATAATTTCTTGGGGTTAAAAGGGGTGTTACAAAATACCTAAGCATACTTCGACTATTACATATTTGAGTATACTTTGACTACAACATTACAGGGTTTTGACTATAACATGTGAACAAACTTCGATGACATGCTAAGATCTTATCGAATTGTCGAACCAAAAAGCTACCCTTTGACTATACTAGGTTTGATCCAATATCTCACAAATAAATTACAAAATTCTTTTCATGAATTACATGAAGATTTTTTTTAACTTTCTAGACAATGTTCAAATTAAAATAAAACTATTTTAAAACTAGAAAGTATGTCTAATAATGACACAAAAGTGGAATTAGAAAAAAGTCAAAAATTATACATGCAATAAATGTCAAGATCATGAATCTAATTTTTTTGAATTAAACCAAGTGATCAAAAAATATGAGAAATGTCAAATTGGTTTAGAAAATGTGTTACGTAGTCAAAGATATTCAAATAGTAGATGTGAACTTGGACTTGGATTTTCTAATTTTGATAAACCTGGTATAAGCCAAATTATCTATATAAAGGCTATTAGAAAATTCTAAGGAATCAAAAAAGATACATGGTGTAATTCATCATAAAATTCCTTATGATAGAAATAACTTTTATGTCAATAAAATAAATCACCTTTTTAGACCTACTTATTTTTACTGTAATGCAAAATGTCATACTTCTAATATTTGCTACATAAGGTATTCCTTATGGTGAGTATGTATGGGTAAGGAAGGGATTTTTTTTAATTCAAAAGGACTCAGAGAATATTGAAATCTACCCCACAGTCATATTAAAATCAGAGTGCCAAAATTTCCGCAAACATGAGACATTACATTCTAATTTCAAAAACCAACAACATAAAAACCTATCATAATAGATACATAGCACATATTAATTCAAAGAACTTATAACAATTAATTAGTCTTCCAAAATATTTCAACTTGATTCCATAAATACGCAGCGAATTCACAACTTTAAAACTTCAAAAGAAATATAGCGTCTTTTAAACAACTTAATTCAAAGAAAACAACTTCTTAAAATAACAACTTGGATTAAACTGAAAACATCATAAAATCAAATAAGTGTTCATCCTCCCGAGTGCTATGTATCAGAGCGAAGACACCAACAAGCTACTAAGTCTCTACTCCTCGTTCCCTGCATGTTACCAATATAAAGGCAACGGCGAAAAAAATAAAGGGGTGAGACATCGAATAATATAAATAAGATTATGATAATTAATATATTAGACAAAAACATTATGAATTTCATCGCTTCTCAACAACACACAACAATCAATAAACATTCACAATTATCATTAGTGATTCAAAATGCAATTTGAATGCGACACGACTGTGCATATGCATGTGGTACCAACAGGGCTTCAACCCTCTTCACTAATTGCCAATTAATAGAGGCACAAGGCATAAGCCTACTTCACAAATCCGTTAATACATGCCTTCATAATTTCCGCCAATATATGCCTTCACAAATGCAAATGTATGAATGTAAAACACATACAACAATATGATTAAACACTTCATGAGGCATACGCCTATATCACTACTTCACTGGCCATAGGCCTACAACGTCATCAACTTAATTAACAACAATTCATGACAACAACATCAGCAAGAAACAACATTGGCCATAAGCCTATATCACCGTTGTTACCAATTAATAGAGGCAAATCTTCGTCATAACAATTCCTGCATCTTCACAAAATATTCGCAACATCATAGCATCAATGCATTTCACAAAGGAAAACACAAACATGATAGTCGTTTCCAAAACACTCCCATAAGTCTCTATGTATTAATTCTTCATTATTTCATTATTCTCCTAATATTCACTTCTAAATAACTAACTGGCAATATATCTTTTCTTCTGCTATTTAATCAATCCTCTAAAATAGTTACTACAATTTTAGTAATTATTTCCAACTCTGTCTTATTTCTACAGGCGGTTAAAATTATATTATAACTACTAGCTTAAGATTACTGACATAAGAGCTACTTCTATTAATATTTTTCTGCTATAACATACTACTGATAAGAATGGTTCAATTTGTTCCCTAACTGCTTTGCTTTTGTATCAATGAGTTCTATACTGATACCATAAAAATTTATATAACATATTGCTACAGAAAGAAACAAGTGCCTTTGCACCTAACAGACAGTGCCGAACGACACTCTTCTTCCCTCTCAAGGCTGCCGACCGGCAGCCTCTACCCACACACCTTTCTGATCGTCACTCTCCATCCCCACCTTGCCGACCGACATCGAACAACAACGAACAGTCTGACGATCGGCATGCCCCATTATGAATAATTTTATGTAACTTCCTGTTAGTTTCATTCTATCACATAACCAACGTATAACGATTCACAGATTAACCAACGCGTAACCCAGGAACATGAAATTTCACCAATAATCAACACTAATTAATTCCTAGCATCCATTGCCATAAAAAAACACAAACAACAATAAATTCATGCCCTAAACCCCCACATACTAACTATCATATTCCCGGTTATAAAATCCGAACCCCACCCTTACCTTTTGGTTTTCCGGCTGGTCGAATTCTCCAGTTGAAACCGCAACTGATTTGACGATAATTTCTCTAAACTTTCTTGCCTCCCACAGTCCCACTTGGTGCCTCCAAAATCTTTTTTCTTCTACTGCTACGTGATAATTGTTTTTCTTTTGGTTTTTGGCTGCTAGCTTCTATATATCATAACCTAATATAATAATAATAATAGGTCTACTAGTAACTTTAATGGGCTTGTTAATGTTATTCCTAATCTTGCTATTTCACACACCCCACTTGACCCAACTAATAAAATAACATTATATTAAATCAACATTATTTCCAATATTAATTTCTCTTGACTAAATTGACTAATCATTCGGTTATCAATTCTAACTATATATATTTAATCCAATAATGCTCCTTATAATTATTCCGATAATTCCTTCTTCGAGTAAATTCCAACAATTAAATCCTCATTAATTAATTTAAATAATTTAATGATTTTCCGGGTGTTACAATGTAATTCATCATAAAATTCCTTATGATAGAAATAACTTTTATGTCAATAAAATAAATCACGTTTTTAGACCTACTTATTTTTACTGTAATGCAAAATGTCATACTTCTAATATTTGCTACATAAGGTATTCCTTATGGTGAGTATGTATGGGTAAGGAAGGGATTTTTTTAAATTCAAAAGGACTCATAGAATATTGAGTACCTAAGCGCTATTGATTATTTTGTAGGTACTTGAACATCATATACTAGTATTGCCAATTTATGATTGATCTTTCAAGATACAAGACTATATGATATGGCAGAATTAAATCTTCATTGGATTAAAGATGATTTGAAAAAAATTGACATCAAATTATATAATGTGAAGAAGATAAGTTCTTTTATGTTTAATGTATCATTTCCTTATATTATTATACTCGGTTGAATTAAACTCTTTTTCTTTTTGATAATGTCAAAAGGGAGGAGAAAAGACGGTTATTTTAGTTTTTTTCACGATATCAAAGACAAAGGAATAAATTGAAAAAGAAAGAGGGAGATGTGTAAGATATGGACAGATATACAAGATACAGAGAGAAATCAAATGTCAAGTAAAAACTTCCCATAAATATGTTGTCATCATCAAAAAGAGAGAGACTGTGAAAAAGATGTTCATCACCAATCATAGCTTAATTTTGATGAAGACAAAATTTTATCTTAGAAGAAAGATCAAAGAATAAAAAGATTAGAACCAAAATTTCAAGTTTACTTAAGTTTTTGGATTTCAATGAAATTGGATCATAGACCAAAGTTCAATATGCAATTTAGTTGTTATAAGATTTATGTGCACAAGAATCAATCATATACATTTAAGCTAAAATTATTTTCACAATGGCAAATTGACATTTTTAACTTAGAAAATTTTCTAAGTATTTAGCCAGTTAATTGATTAATCATATCTTGTCAATTGATTAACCATGTCCCTATTTCAAGCGAAATTTGAATTTTTCATTAAGGATAATCGAAATTTGACCCATGTCCCTATTTCAAGCGAAATTTGAATTTTTCATTAAGGATAATCGAAATTTGACTCATGTCCCTAGAAAGGTCAATCGATACCCATTCCAAAAGTTGAAATTTTTTGAATGTTGAGACAAGGATAATCGATTACTCTGAAAAGGTCAATTGATTAACCTTTGTACCAAAGTGAAAAATTATGAACCAATGCATCTCTTTGTCTCTAATGATCATAGAACCTTTTCATAAATATTGCAATTGGTAATAAATATTTTTCAACCATTGTTTCTAATTTTCTAAAAGACATTTGGTTCATTATAAATAAAAGGATTTTTCAAATTCAAAATTACCTTTTCCATGAACAATTTTATTCTGTTTTTAAAGTGTCATTATTTGATAGGGAAACTTTTTCCTGCGTGATTTTCATTTCATATGTGAAAAAGTTTAGTAAAATACTTGAACACTTAAATGTTTATATCGTCTTGATTTGTTCATTAAGTGAGAAGATTTAATTGTCAATATATCATAAAAACAACAAATCTCTCAATTTTATCAAGTTTGTATGTGCTAAATTTTATCAATTTGCTGTATATTATTCACCAACTGTGTAATAATTTTTGTCCGTAAAAAAGTGGTTGTTCTTTCTACAAGTGTTTGCAAATAGGAAGAGTTCTCTTTCTATTTGTTGGAAAAGTCCTTTGAATCAGGGTGATTCAAAGTCCACGATTGTTGTTGGTGTTTTTGAAAATTAAGAAAATAGTGTGCTTCTTTGTTGTTATTAGAAGATTATAATACACTTGTAGAAAAATCTAACAATCGTAAAAATGTCTCACCGAATATGACGGGACTGAAATACTCTTATTTGAAAAGAAAAATTAATATATATATATATATATATATATATATATATATATATATATATATATATATATATATATATATATATATATATATATATATATATATATATATATATATATATATATATATATATATATATATATATATTTTTTATTTATTTTTCTGCATTTCTTCCATTATTAAACCAAAAAAATAAAAGAGATATTCATCTCCAAAAATAATCAGATAATTTTACAAAACCTAATTCAACCCTTTAGATTGTACTCTATACTCATAATAGTTATATTAGGAGAAAACTATTTTTCAAATGACTTTTAATTAGGAGAACATATAATAAGAAGAATGACTTTTAATTGTTTCACAAACATAGAACACAAATGCAGACACATAGAATCTAAATGGTTCTCTACACACAACTGTAAAAAGTCACATCTAACCATCAAACAATGACTTAATGAAATTTCACCACCACACCAAACTTAAAAAACATGATCTTTCCCTACATCAAGAAACCCCTCCCTTGATCAATCTATTCTATATCTGTTTATGAACTGTCAATGTAAGCCTCAGAAGGAAAAGAAACTGGATCAAAAATAGTGCTTATTGCAGTAGGATAAACTGACTCAAACATGTTCTGTGGTAGAATTGGCAAAGGAGCTTCAAATTTAAGCACTTGAATCACTTGTCTCACACATGGCCTAAATGAATAATTTGGATTTGCACACCAAAGTCCAATAACCACTAACCTTTCCATTTGTTCCTCATCAAACACACCCTCGAGTTTCCTGTCCGCGACCTCGAGTAACTTTCCTAATCTATAAAGCCCCAAAACCCAATCAAATATACTCACTTGATCCTCTTTCGCGTAAAGATCAATCGGTTTTCTTCCACTTACCAACTCCAATGAAACAATTCCAAAACTATATATATCAGATTCCTTTGTAGCTTTTCCTGTTGTGAAATATTCAGGTGCTATGTATCCCATTGTACCTGCTATAACTGTGGTCTCCAATTGTGACACTTTCTCATGATCAACCAACCTAGCCAACCCGAAATCACCAAGCTTAGCATTGAAATTATAGTCCAACATAATGTTACTTGTTTTTATGTCTCTATGAAGCACACATTGTTCCCATTCTTCATGAAGATACAACAATGCTGAAGCCAAATCCATAGCAATATTGTACCTCATTCCCCATGTCAATAAGCTTTTACCGCGATATAGATGAGAATCTAAGCTACCATTTTGCATGAACTCATATATAAGAAGGAAATCTTTTTTCATGTGACACCAACCAATTAGTTGAACTAAATTCCTATGTCTAAGTTTGCTAATGATCTTCACCTCCGTCGCGTATTCCTTTATTCCTTGTTTTGATTCTTTCGATATCCTCTTTATAGCAACGTTCGAATCTATTTCTTTCAAATAGCCTTTGTAAACCCCGCCAAAACCACCTTGTCCTATCTTTTGCGTTTCTTCGAAGTTATTTGTTGCAGTCGCGAGTTTATTGTAGCAAAACCTTTTAGGCCCGGTTCCTTTCTGAAATTCATCGTCCATTTTCATATCGAAAATTGAATCTTCTTTTTCACCTTTCGCCCTCTTCCATATTAAAATACATAACCATCCTAAAACAAGGAAAATCCACGCTATACCTACACCAACTCCTAGCCTCAACCAGATAGTACTTTTTTTACTATCTGGTTTAGGACTATTCGGAGTTCGTGAAGGTTCAAGATTCGAAGGGATTGAAGAAGAAACTTTCTCATCATTTTCCAAACTCGAATTAAATGACCATGACTTTAACGTATTCATCTCGAACATAAGTCCGGTAGCAGCCGAGAAACCAAAGATAACCTTCTCAGGTAAGTAATCTCTCAGATCAACATTATATGACATGTAACTTTTCACAGGCTTACCATCGACGATGTTTCCGGTGAAAGAAACTTTCAAATCATGAACACTTGAATTATACTGAATTTTACAAGAATAATAACCTTTCTTATTCTTAATATCAATCAACCATGGTTTAGTTTTCTGAGACATCATAGAATTCAAGTTTATACCTACATGTATACCAGAAGGATCCCAAGGATTTTGATGTGTATCAAACTCAACTGCAACAAATGAATATTGACTTGAATTCAATATTTGATATTTATCAACAAGACCAAGTCCACCACCTTCTTTCATATGATCAAGAAGTGGAAGTTCAGGATCTGCCAAGAAAAATGCTAATCCATCTCCGAAACCGGTTTCGTTTGAGTAAATTATAAAGGAGAATTGAGTGGTGAAATCAGTGAGTTTTCTTGAGGTTTTGTCCCATAGATGTAATGGTTCAAAACATGTGACTCTTCCAACACTATAAGCATTGCTTTGGTACCTTGTGGTTGAAGTAAGTTGAATGTATGAATATAACAATGAAGCATCTCCTTCTAGTTTTACATCATCATATTTGAAGGTTTGGTAATGGAATGAAAGTGGTTTTGTAGAAGTAATCATTTGGAGCAAGAAAATGATGACAATATGGTAAGTATTCATCTCTAGAGGAATGTTGATTTTCAAACCTTTCAAGACAAATGGCTCATATGTACTTAATTGTCAAAAATTAATATTTAAATTATTGTTTTGGTATAAATTAAATATTTTTATGCACAGTTGCAGAGATTAATTTAGAAATTAAATATTATTTATAATTATTTAACTTTTAGACAGTGATTTTTATATATTATTTGTATATTTAAATAGAAGATTTGGATTTGTATGGTTGGAAAAAATGAGTAACCTCTAGCTTTAGAGTTAATCTTCCAAATCCTTTATATTAATATTATATATAATAAATAACAAATAATAAACAATATTAGACTAAGTCATATTCACAGGCCGGTTTGTTTGTTTGCTGAAAATGAAAAAGAAAAAAAAAACACAATCAACCTCTCTGTTTAATTAGTAAGAGTTTAATTAAATAACATCAATTTTAGTATTAGTTTAGGCCAATCATGCGTAGGTTCTTTTGTTTGTTAGATTTAATGGATTTGCTCAAGTGTGTAGGAGGATCAAGTGTTGAAATGATCTTAAGATGTTGCAACAACGGTCAAGTTAAAGAAATTGCTAGAGAGCTAAGTGTTCCAAAGTGCAGCGCAGTGCTACAATATCAACATGTGATGATTAATGTTGAAGACTCTTGTAATGGTTAGCTTGAGATGAGTGAGTATGAGAAAGGAGTGTGCCAGATAGGACAAAATCTATGGTCTATAGTGTGGGTTCTGTGTGACAAATCTATTGGTCAAGTATATATATATATATATATATATATATATATATATATATATATATATATATATATATATATATATATATATATATATATATATATAATGATCGTACATAATCAGAAGAGATCGTCAAAGTCTACGAGTTTTAAGTTGAGCAGCGGTTGAATGTGAAGTAGGGATATCTATAAGACACACCAATACCAAAGTGAAATTCAGAACGAGAGCAAGTAAAGTAGGTGAGGCAGAATAAATGAATGAATAGATATATGACCCTCTCATGTGAGAGGGTATTTATAACCCCAACACTGGGTCAAGATCCATGTAGTGGACTAAGTGATTTGGATCCAATAACAAGGACTGTCGGGGTTTACGTGGGTAATAGGGTCCAGCACGTGTCCCCCTCCCTGGTAAAGCTCCCCAAAAATATATGGATAGTGGACCCGTTATTCTCGGAGGACTGGTGGCGGTTGACGATGACTAGGGACACGTTCTCTAATGGGCACGTGGGGGAAATCCTCAACGACTATCTGACTTGGGCTTGAAGCTATTGGGTCACGGGCAGAGGCACTAGATTGGGCCTCCCTTATGGTGGGCAAGTACCGACCCAGTCCAGATCAGGAGCCCCCAAGTTATCGCCCTTAGGCGAAAGGGTGATGACTTGAGATCAGTTCGAGTGTCGGGGAGGTGTTGCCCGATAGGGGAAACTGTCAACTTCTGTCATGGACGATTTCGTGTTTCATGTCGAGGATTCAGAGGTGTGATCGATCTGTTCGAGGAGAGTTCCCTTGGTCGA
Organism: Vicia faba; assembly: GCA_948472305.1. Classification (NCBI taxonomy): domain Eukaryota; kingdom Viridiplantae; phylum Streptophyta; class Magnoliopsida; order Fabales; family Fabaceae; genus Vicia; species Vicia faba. The sequence continues at coordinate 1,299,138,496 of OX451740.1, read as the reverse complement.
CTTCGTCTCCTGCTCGTATCACTGTGGCGCCTGTTGAGATCTACGTCCGCAGGGAAGCGAGGAGTTTCCCTGTGCTCGAGCCCTCGATTTGCCCACAAATAAAGTGTCGCGATGGTGTCAAGATTTTTTCTGACAACGAGGATGAGATGGCGTAAGTGCATGGCTTTGCGTGTGAGACTGTTGTCAACAACGTGTCCTTTCGCGAGGCCCACATGGCAGCTGTTTGGGATGTCATCCTTTCCTAGGGCAGTCTAAGAGCCCAAGTAATGATGACTTTTCGCATGCTACCTCGTGAGGTGGAGGTTATCTATAAAAGGGGAATCATAGATTTACTTTGATATTTTCAAGCTCTTTATCCTCTCATTTCCCTTGCGTTCATCTCCTCTAACACCGTCGTAGACACCTTCACGTTCATCTCATCCAAGTAAGTGATTTCATCTTGATCGTGTTTTTTCTTAGATTTTTTAGATTAAACACTTGGGTTTTTCCATGAAAGGACGAACCTATGGATGAAGATTCTTGAGTTCTGGAATGAACCTCCATGGATGTTCATCTGGATTCATGGATGTGGATGAAGATTCATGGCTCCAGAATTTCGTTCTTACTTGCGTCGGGGTCGTCCCCCTATATAGTGGGGAGGATTTGGGAACCTTGCTCGTCGACGAAATGTCCCCGCATAGGGTGTCGACCTCTTTGGCATTCGCTGTCGAGGGCTTGGGTCGAGGACAATTCCTCGATGCATTCATCGCCCTTTCACTTGATTTGCGGTGGAAGGGTGAATTTGATGATGTCGAATTCACTATTTTCCCCTACTTTTCAAGTACGATGGCATAACCAGACGAGGAAAATATCGTGCCCGACACCGATGGGGGCGAAGCTGAGGCCGCGGTTGACCCCCTGGCTTGGGTTGCGCCCGAACCCCGAAATAAGGGATCATGTTTTACGAAGGATGCTTCTAACACTTTTAATGTACCCCAAGGACAAAGCTGAAGATGCCCTGCCAACTGGGCGCTCCAATTCCTCACCGAAGTCAGAGGATATACTCGTCTTTCCCGGGAAAACGCTTTCCTATGTACGAATTTTCTTTTAAGGAAGCAAGGATGCGTTTTCCCTTCAATGATTTCCAGGTGGGGGTTTTTCAATGGCTACAACTGGCGCACTCTCAACTTCATCCAAACGCGCTCGCGTTCATGCGGGCATTTGATCTCGTATGTCAGTACCTTCAGATTGGTGCCACTCTGGCCCTTTTCTTCTATATCTTCCACCTCAAACGGCAGACCATTGACGTGCGGCAGGCATGGTGTCGTTTAAGCAATTCAGGAAACTCTTCCAACCGTACTGTGAATCTGAACGAAACTTCAAAGAAAGGTATTTCATCGTGAAGCCCCTCACTGATGAGACCGTGGATTCTTTGTATAATCGCTCGGAGGAGGTTGAGGATGGTCGTACAGTGATTTGAATGATGGCGAAGTTTCCTCTTGAGTGGCAATGGAAACATTTTGAGCAAAATCCAGAGTGTTATGCCGTGAAGCCTGATGACTTAGACGCCCAAGACAAGCTCTCTTACGACAAGCTCTCTTACGACAAGCTAGCGGCTTATGTCAAGAGCTTCTCCCTAACAAAGTGTGTGGGTGTAGATAATAACTTCCTCTTTAACGATAAAGGGGAGCATCTCGTTGTTTCCCGACTAGTTAACACGAAAGCGCTCCTTGAGTTCTCCTCTGATGAGGAGGCTTTGAGACTTCTAGGTAGGGGACGTGCCCGTAATTTCATGTTTGTACTTTTGTCTTTGGGGACTAACAGTTTCTTTTGATTGCAGGCCGGATGGCGACTCTCTCCGAATTTTTTCTCAAGTTGAGGCCCAAGAATCTATCAAACTTGGCGCCCAAAACTTGGGTTTCCCAACTTCATGAACAAGACAAAACATCTTCCCGTCCAAGTGGATCATCTTCCCCTCCAGGGACCCAGGCTCCCCCTCCCGAACAACCGGTGAAAAGGAAGTGCGTGGAAAACCCCGAGCACATGGTGGGTGTCGACAGGGACAAGGGTACCAGGGAGGTTTTAGTGTTGCCCCCCTGCTATCTCAACCGAGGTATCTTCAGTGGGGAGAGTTCCTTAGGTCTCCATGAAAAGGAGAGGGAGGCCATTCTGTCCGAGGACAAAGAAACCTGGCGGAAGAATCTATCAGAAGATGTGGCCTTCGTGACGAGGGTTCTCGAAATCTCTTTGACACTGAATGATGAGGATGCGGGCTCCCAAGCCTCCCTAGATAAAGATATTTCCTGAATCCAAAAGTTGAAGGGGATTAATGAGAAGCTAAAGGTTGATATTCGCAATCATGAGACGGAGTATGAAGCGCAGGTCCAGCTCCTCAAGGATTTGAACGAGCTAAGGCCTCAAATTGAGGCTGTGACTAATGAGAACGAGCGACTGGCCTCTCGGGTAAAGGAGTTGGAGGGGATCGTGGTGCCTACTGATGAAAAGACTGACGCGGAGAAAGCCCTTGAGACTAGGAAAGACTTGATTGCTCAGAATCGTGTGCTCGCGCAGGACGTCATGGATACTCTTAATTATGGCTTCAACACGATTGAGGAGTAGCTCAAGATCTTTAACCAAGGGGTCGAGCTGGTGGTCGAAGGTGTAAGGTCGTTTAACCAGGTGGTCGACGGAAAGATATTTTATCCCCCCGAGGATAGTCCCGAGGAAGAGAGTGATGGTGAGGATGATGGGAGCCAAGATTAAGTTTTCGGGCTTGTGTTCCCGTTTGTATATTTGGCATGTGTGCCAGCCTTGTTAACTGTTTCGGACAAGGGGCTTTGTGCATTTTTTATGTATGTTTTAGATTGGGGTCTTAACTTCGTGGCGTGAGCTTCCTATCGTGAGCTTGGTGTTCTGCCTATTGGGTACTTTGACAGTGGGGCTCGGTCAAGGTGGCCCCGTCAGGCTAAGGTTCCAATCGACCAATAAGCAAAAACCCAGCTTTTGTTATTGATTGGAGGCTATGTTTGTACCTGTTGCACCCCAAAATTTTCCCTCTCTTTTCTCAAGATATTTGGGTTCTAGGATTCACAGCAATTCACTGAGGATAATGGCAAAATCTACTGGGGAGGAGGAGTTTTTAAACTGTTATCTGGTCGGGTTCAGGCTTCAGCAATTTGAAGAAGTTGAACTATTATCTAGTCGGGTCCAGGCTTCGCAGCAATTTACTGAGGATAGTGGCAAACACTACTAGGGAGGAGGAGTTTTTGAATTGTTATCTGATCGGGTCCAGGCTTCAGCAATTTGAAGAAGTTGAACTATTATCTGGTCGGGTCCAGGCTTCATAGTAACTTCGGGGATAATAGCGACTCCGTTGGTGACTTCACTGGGGATTAGGGGTTGTGGTCCCTTGATTTGTAATAGTCTGAGAGGCATACTCAAGCTGTGGAACCAGTAGTTTATTGGGGAAATAAACCTTGTTGAAGAGGATATCTGACAAACTACTGGGGAGGTGTTTTCTCTTGGCAGAACTCCTCGAGGATTCTTCTTGAGACCAACTAAGTTGGGGAGAGGTTTTCAGGAGACTGAAACTCTGGCTGGGGAGTTTATGAATCCCAATCTATGGAGATAATGTCATTGAAATAAACTCTGTGGGGATATCTCAAAGGCGTTTAGGGAGATGCTCGTCACTGTTTTGAAGCATAGATTTGCTAAAAGTTTAATCATGTTCATATGCCTATGTTCATTCAATTTTAGTCATTGGACACCTTTGCATTCAAAACAGAAAAAAAAACAAAAAGTCTGTACTTCAAAGTATATTTGTATTGATGTTTTGCCCATGAATAAACGTTTTTGTATAGAGAGACGGAGATCCTAGTAAGAGGAAATCGTTAAAAGAAATGAAAAGTGTACAAAGTCAAAACAAAAATAATAGCCATGTGGAAGTGATCTCATTGTCCCAACTCTGCTATTTCCTCTATGTCTTCAAGCAAACCCTCGCCGTTGAACAAAGTTGATTGAATTGATTTTGGACCATTTGAACTTCAGATTTTGGTAATAAAGCTGCCTGTAAAGATCCCACGGGATATAGTCATACGCCTTAATCCTTAACTTTTGCCTGGACCTCCCTTTCGGGTTTTCAGCCCACCAGGATACTCATTTTTTCCCAAGTAGCCCATTCAGGTTTTCGACTCACCAGGTGTATAATCTTTTACTTATATCCCTAAATTTTTCCCGAACCTCTTTGGTTCACCTGGATGCCCATATTTTTGCCTAGGTGTGTCAGCCTAACGGGTCATTTTATGCGTAGTATTTTTTAGCTATGTTCGCATTTACGGAATGTGGGAAGTCTTCACCATCCATAGTAGTCAGCATCATGCCACCACCAGAGAAAAATTTATTTACAACGAACGATCCTTCGTAAGTGGGAGTCCATTTGCCCCTGGGGTCGCCTTGTGGAAGAATGATGTGCTTTATTACCAAGTCCCCAGCTTGATACTGTTGTACCCCAAAATTTTCCCTCTCATATTTCTCAAAACATTGCAAGAAAAATCTCCAAGTGGCTCAAGATTGCTCAAGAGTTGGACAGTCAAGCTATCTCCTAAGGCAGTCAACCTCAAATTAGGGTTTTGTGTTGCATCAAGGTCCTTGCATCCAAATGACCTCAAATTCTCCCCAATGTCCTAATATGTTCTCAAGTTCATCCATGTCAAAATTCAAGCCTTACAGAGGAAGTTTGCTCAGTCAATTGCTCAAAGGGTCCAAAAATCGACTGTGCTAGGGCAAAAGTCAACTGTGACCCAAATACAGTCAAACTTCAAGATTTTTTGCCAACATTCTAATTTTGAAGGATATTTCATCATTTGATCAAGGTTTGATCATGATTCATCAAGGATTGCTCAAAATTCATCAAGACTCAAAAGTTGCTAAATTAGGGTTTTGTAGGAAAAGTCAACTCAACTTTGACTAAGCATAACTTTCTCATACTTTATGAGAAATGACCCATACAAATCTCATTTTGAATAGGATGAAATGTCCAACAATCCATCTTCATACCCCAAGATCATAAAATGCACTCACAAGAAGTTATAAATTTAGACATTATAGGTCATTTTTTAAAGTAAAAAAAAACACCGTTTTCTCCATAGCTTATAACTTTATCATGGAATATAAAAATGAGATGAGACCAAAAGGGTTGGTTAAAGGACATCTCAAGCTTTCTAAAAAGTCCAAGAACACTTCTAAAAGTTCAAAATTGAAGAAGTTATGCATTGTTGAAGTTGGGCATTTTTGCAAAATTGGCAAAAGTCAACTTTCCCCAAAACTTCAAATTTTGTCAAATGGGCCCATTCTTTTCCACTTGATTTGATCTTGTCACACTACACACGTGTCCTAGCTTCAGCCTTGTGACCATTTATCAATTTTATTATTTAATTTGATTTTTTAATGAATTATTTCATTTTAAATCAATTTAAATCAAATAAAATCCAAACATTGATTATTTGATCTCTTTTTGGCTATTTCAGGATTGAATCATCATCATCAAGTGTATCAAATTCGTATCAACCATTCCATGTGAAAAAAGATTGGATTTTGGACAAAATTGGAAAGCTTTCAATGGAGGATCAAATCCAATCTCAAGGCATTGATTTGGAAGGATTCAGCCCACATTTGTTGACCTAATGAATTGCATATTACTTATACAAGCCAAAGCACATGAGATCAATACCTAGAGGCTGCAGAATCATCAAGAACAAAACTTGAAAAAAGGTGAAAAAAGTGCAAAACTGAAATCGAGCTTGGAGGCGTTTTCGAAGGCAAAGCTCAACACTAATCCATTGTTGGACAATCACTGAACCTCCTACAATCAAAAGCAAGCTCTCACACCCTCTCAAACACACTGTAAGTGATACGCGACCTCCCTCTGAACTTGATTTCGTGTTTCAAAATCTATGCATCATTACAAGAAACCAATGGTATGACCGGAGGAGAAAGACAAGCACAACCATGGCCTTGGATGGAGTTTATATGGCCTGAGGTGGATTTTTGAATTGACCTACGCCTTTAGATGCGGATTTAAATCCGCAGGTAATTTATGTGCAAACTTGAGGACAGGGACGACAACGTGTCCCCATCTGATTTCCCCATTCAAACTTGGCGCGTTTTATTTTTTTATTTTGGCATATTATGTGTTTTTTTCTTATCATTATTAATTTCCATTACATTAACAACTAATGCACAATGGTTGAGTGGCAAGCGCATGCATCCCAATACCAACAGGACCTGGGTTCGAATCCCAGGTCCCCCATGTATTTGCTATATTTTTTCTTCAAGCATTCCAGTACAACTCCAAGCGCGCAGCCTACCATAGTCTCTCACTCAATCATCTGCCAGATGGCCCCAGGCCAGATCTGGTGGTCCAGATGTGATGTCCACTATATGCCCTAGTCAAAGTGCGTCGCTGGAATCAGGAAATGTCAGCCAAGGCCAACGAAATTGGGCCACCAAAATTGCTGAGTAAACCTCCTTTCAGGCCCATATACCCCTAAGTCTTTCTAATTTCATTTTTTTATTTTATTCAATTGTTTATTATTATTATTATTTTTAATTATTTAACTAACCAATCAAAACTTTTTTCTTAATAAAATTAAAAACCAAAAAATATTTTCTTATCTAAATTAAAATTCAGCATTTTATTATTTTTTGTTAACAATATTAATTTAATTAATTTAGTTTTAATTAGGAATAACTTTTAATTTATTTTGCAATAATTAAAATTAACTTAGACAATTAGGTTTTTATTAATATTGACCAAATTAATTTTTATTTCTTTAAATATCAAAAACCCAAAAAAATATTTTTATTAATTAATTTATTTATTAATTCCATAATTAACTTTGTTTAATTTCTTTTTAATTCAAAAACAAACCAAAAAATCTTTTCTTGAATAACAAAGGGTCAAAACCGTAGAACTCGCCCGATTTAATTTCCCGCACGCGATCCATTATATTTCAATATTGTATCTGTTTCCTGGGAGGTAATAGTTTAATAGGACTTTAAATATTTTTACCGCTTTATTTATTTTCCGCATTTTAATTTCAAGGGTTGCTTTTGGCGATGTAAATACCCGACGCCTTGTAATAGTTAGTTTAATTTCCGCAATTTAATTTCCGCAACTTATAAACTGTTAGATGTTTGATAATAGGGAATGCATGACAAGATCAAATGTTTAAACCTAAAATCAACATAGATAACCACTAACATGTACCAAGATAAAATAAACTGAAAACAACACACTCGCACATGCGCACTCTTAGGGTACACCCCACTTGGTTGCCTTCGAATGTGGTCATTGAGTATAGGAAGTTTTAGAGGTCGCCCTCTTGTCCAAAGATCATAGTTGCCTCGAAACGGTTGCCTCGGAAAAATGATCTAAGACATTAGGGTTACCGCTAAGGCGTCCTAACATTGCTTTAGTGACCGCACGTTCCTTAATCGAATTGACCCTTTAAACTCCAACGACGATGCTACCTATTCATCAATAGTAGGATAGCATTGTCTAAAAGACATTAGCACAAATTGATTCCTTTTTCGAGTAGGTAGATGGTTCTTAAGTACTTGCTCCTTCAAAAGACAAAATCTTTTTCGCACTTACACCTTTCAAACCCACAAACACAAAGAAAAGCAATTTTTGAAAACACTTTGAGCAAGTACCTAAGAGCCCGTGGATAACCACGGATAGAAAGGGTGCTAACACCTTCCCTTTCTATAATCTACCCCCCGAACCCGAGAAACATCTCAAAAAAGGATTTTTCTATGCTTTTTTCCTTTCCTTGTTGGATAAAATAAAAGACGGTGGCGACTCTTGCTTACCGCGACATTTTGCGAAAACAAACGCAAAATGCAAACCAGCATTCCAAAAAACAGTTAGTTCCTTCCCACCGTATCACAGAACTGGCGACTCTGTTGGGGACTGCTTAATAAGTGGGGTGTACCTTAGGATTAGATCATTGTGTTTATAATTGTTTGCTTTGTATGCTTTATATTTGTGGGATTGTATAGGAGTTTCTATAGATCCTAACCCAGATCTGAGGGATACCCTTTAGGTAAGTAGCAATAAACTGTTAGGGAACTATACGGCGTAGACCGATACAGTTGAAGCAGTAGCTACGTTGGTGTGGCACTTTAGTCTGTACCGATATCCCTTGTGTTGGAACGAGGAGAATATGGGTCTTCTAAGGGGTCATTAAGCACCAACTAACCTTAGAACCGTTAAATTGACCAACTTGGCCATAGAACAGTAGCAGTATGCTACACTCATTGAGACTAAACTCTCGCGATGATTTCAGCCGCAAGAAAAGGTTGCTAAACTGGAATTATGACCGATCTAGGGTAGTCAGTGATATTGAGATCCTCTAGAACCCGGTTACTATTTTTAGGACAGGTTTAAACCAAATAAACTGAAAGAGGGTAGTACCTAAGCTCCTTGCCAACCTGAAATCTAAGGGCTCTCTGTGTGACGTGTGTGCCTTTACCATGTTTGCTATTTGCGGATACTTGTGATGTGCTTTCTATCATGACATCATGACATCATAACATTGCATACATCTTGCATTGGACTAACCTATTTCAAAGACATGAGGGATTCATCTTTGTTCTATTTTGTAGGTTATGATGCCCATGCGTAGGAATACCATCCGGATCAACTTTGTCCAGGTTCCCACCATGCTTAAAGAATTGATTGCAAAGATGTCTGATACTACCTCCTTCATCAGAAGACATGGGCATCTTCTTAGTTTGGTCACCTCCAAATTGGACGAGCAGATGATGAGTGTCCTGGTCCAGTTCTATGATCCGCTGTACCATTACTTTACTTTCCAGGACTACCAGTTGGTTCCCACCTTAGAAGAGTTCTCTGATCTGCTCGGTATCTCTATTCTGGAGCAGACCCCATTTACTGGTTGGGAGAAGACCCTTAGGCCGGAAGAGATTGCTTCAGCCCTTCATTTGACAAAGGATGAGGTAATGGCTAATTGGGAGACTAGAAGTGGAACAAAGGGCTTTCTGACTAAGTTCTTGGTTGGTAAGGCTAATTATTTCTGGGATAGTCTAGACTTCAAGGCATTCGAAGATATTCTGGCTCTTCTGATATACGACTTGGTATTGTTTCCGAATCCTGACTATTTTGTTGATGTGAATGCGGTGAAAATCTTTATCTCTCGTAATCCTGTACCCACTCTCTTGGGTGACATTCTTCATCATATTTATGCCCGTACTGCTCGGAAGCGGGGAACCTTGATATGCTGTGCTCCATTATTGGAAAGGTGGTTTATTTCGCACCTCCCCAAATCAGTGCTGAAGAACAAAGAAGGCATGGGCTGGGCCTATAGGGTTATGTCTCTCTGGCATAATGACATCATCTGGACTATCAAGGGTATGGATGAGGTGGCTATTATTGATCGATGCAGGGAGTACCTCAATGTTCCACTGATAGGAACCCATGGAGGAATTTCTTACAATCCATGCTTGGCCTTACGTCAATTTGGGAGAGCCAGAAGAGGAGGACCTCATGAGCTGCTAATGCCTAATATCATCTTTGATTTTCAAGGGGATAACGACGAGCAATACCGCAAATTCATAAGGGCTTGGGATAGAGTTCATAGATCTGATCAACACGAGCTGGGCCCAAAGACTTCTCTTCCAATGGAGCCATATCTCAGATGGGTTCGTATCCGTGCCCAAAAGATGGGTATGCCGTATGAAGCCGTCCTGCCTATTATTGTCGAAGTTGCTAATGAAGAGGGGGTTCTTCCTACCATCCTCCATCCTTACATGCCCACTGACATTGGGGCACTGAAAAGGTCTTGGATGCAGCTGAGAGAAGAGCGGGATGCTTACCGAGAAAAGTTCAACGAGCAAGAGCAGAAGATCCAGAAGTTGACTAGGAAGCTGGAGAACGAGCGGATTCTCAATGACTACGTCCGCACCGACAAGAAGAGACCATGGGAACACTGATTGTCCTTTGATTATTTCCTTTCCAGTTTTTTATTTACTTTTCAGTATTTCCTTTCTTGTAACGCCTTGAGGGCATTTGTTGAACAATTTGAATTTCAAAGTTTATCTAATAAAAGTGTGTTTCATTTCTTGTTTACGAGTTTGAATCTCTCAATTATCTTTGAAATCATATCATACGCATTTCATGCACTTCATAACAGGTACCTATTACAGGTCTCTTATCTTCTTCGCTGTTTATTTCAGCACTCATCATGTCTGCTGAACCATCAACTGAGCAAGAAATCAAGGCCCTACAGGCCCAAAATTCCCAATTCCAAGAGTTGTTAATGAATCTAGCTAAGGGTCAGCAAGATCTGAAGACCCTGATTCTGAAAGAGAAGAAGAAGAAGAAAAAGAGGATAATCCTGTTTAACACAGGTCACAGGTTTGGAAATAGGCTACGGGATGAAGTTGATTTGACCACCTCATCTGGAGGGAAAGATAGTCAGGAAAAAAGGAGGGCTCCTAGCCCTGTGGTCTCAGACAATGAGACGGACTTCGACAAAGACCAGTATCCTCCTGCTGAGGATAGATACAAGCAACTGGAAGACCGGTTGAGTGCGATGGAAGTTCAGAAAGTGCCTGGTCTGGACTTTGGTGATCTGGGTCTATCATCTGGGGTGGTAATTCCCCACAAGTTCAAGGCACCAGCCTTTGCTAAGTATGACAAAGTTTCTTGTCCGAAGCTGCACCTTCGGTCATATGTAAGGAAGATTCAGCCGTACACCGCTGATAAGAACCTATGGATCCACTTCTTTCAAGACAATCTCTCAGGGACTCAGCTTGAATGGTTTTACCAGTTGGATGGAGCCAGTATCCGCAGTTGGGAAGATTTGGCTACTTCTTTCTACAGGCAGTACCAGTACAATTCCGACCTCACTCCCACGCGTACCCAACTCCAGGGTATGTCAATAGGAACGAGCGAAGGTTTCAAAGATTATGCTCAGAAGTGGAGGGACCTCGCCGGAAGAGTACAACCACCCTTGGCTGATCGGGAGCTTGTGGATATGTTTCTGGGGACCTTGTCTGGTCCATTTTTCAACCATCTGATCGGAAGTTCTTCGTCTGGGTTTATAGAGCTGATTAGGACCGGTGAGAGGATTGAGGATGGTATTAAGGCTGGTAAGATACAAAAGGGGGCTTCATCGAGCACCGAGAAAAAGTCTTTTAAGAAGGAGTCTAGTGCTGTCTACAGTTCGAAAAGCCAAAATAGACCTGAACGCCGCCAAGCTGTTAATGCGGTTGTTATTTCAAGACCTGCTGGTGCTCCTCAACACAACAATCAACAAAAGGCCGAGAGACCTTGAAGGCAATTCACCCATCTTAACATGACTCTGTCTTAGATTCTGCCACAATTATTAAAGACCAATCTTGTGATTCCAAGGGAAGCCCCGAAGAATCCCAACACAACATCACCAAAGTACAACCCTAATGCCCGTTGTGCTTTTCACTGTGATAGCCCGGGGCATAATACAGATGATTGTTGGTCTTTGAAGAATAAGATATAAGACTTAATTGATGCTAAGGAGATTGAGTTCGAGGAGCCCGAAAGACCTAATGTTGTGACTGTTCCTATGCCCAAGCATGGAGTGAATGCCATAGATGAAGACTCGTTTGTGGTTTCTGTGAATGATATTGCTACTCCCTTGATGACTGTGAAGAAGAACCTTTTGCTAGCCGGTTTATTTCTGGGTTGTGACAAACGTTGCCGTATGTGTTCTGTTCTACCAACCGGTTGCCCACTTTTGAAATCAGGTGTCCAACGCCTGATGGATAGTAAAGAAATTCTGTTTGAGAAGACTGTTGTTCCTTTGGTTCATACTGAAGAAGTTGCTATTATCACCATTTTCGACAATTCTTCCAAGGCTCCCTCGAGGAATCCTGTTAGAATTACATTTGTTCCAAGAATCACACCATTGATCATCACTGTTCCTGGGCCTATCCCCTATACATCTGATAAAGCTGTCCCTTGGCACTACGAGGCTGATGTTTATTTTCATGGAGTTAAACAAGAGTTGGATGCTGATATTGACGTCAGCAATATTGTTGGACCTGCTAAAGTCACCCGCAGCGGAAGACTTTTCTCACCTGATATCTCTCCGCCAACTGCCAGAAAACCTGTTGTTATTACACATGCCAGTGTACCTGCTACTATTCCTGTTCAAATTCCCATTCTTACCCCTGACGCTGAGTCATCTGACACTCGGGGCAAGGGGACCACTAGTGAGCCTGCCCAGACGGAGGCACCAAAGACAATTACTGTTGAAGCTTCTAGACAAGAGATGGAAGATATTTTAAAGATCATCAAAAAGAGTGACTACAATGTAGTTGAACAGCTGGGGCAAACCCCGTCCAAGATCTCTATGTTGTCACTGTTGCTATGCTCAGAAGCCCATGCCAAGGCTCTGATTGCCTTCCTAAAGACTGCACATGTACCACAAGAAACGTCAGCTGACCAGTTTAAAGATTGCGTGGCTAGTCTGACTGCTGATTATGGGTTGGGTTTCTCTGACACCGACTTGACGGCTAAAGGGAAGAATCACAATGATGCCCTGCATGTCTCCATTGAATGCAGGGGCACTACTTTTGCTCATGTATTGGTGGATACTAGTTCCTCATTGAACGTTTTGCCTAAGAAAGCTCTAGACCGGTTGGACTGTGAAGGATTGGAGTTGAAACCAAGCAACATTTTTGTCAGGGCCTTTGATGGGTCTAAGAGAATGGTGCATGGAGAAGTGGATATTCCGATTAAGGTTGGTTCTCAGGTTTTCAACTCTACATTCTATGTGATGGACATTCGGCCATATTATTCTTGTTTTTTGGGTCGCCCATGGATCCACAAAGCTGGGGCCGTAACCTCAATGCTACACCAGAAGCTGAAGTACCCGGTCAAAGGGAAGATTGTGACAGTACAAGGTGAGGAAGAGTACATGGTGAACCACCTCAACTCTTTCCGATACGTAGAAATGGATGGGGAGTTCATTGAGACCCCATTTCAACATTTTGAAGAGGTTCCCCAGATGCTGGCATCAACTGAGACTGTTGTTGAAGATTCTCCTATGAAGATGGCTTCCTTTAAGGATACCCAGGCTGTTGTCGAGAAAGATGGGTGTGCGAATTGGGGCCAACTCCCTGATTTTACACAGAAGACTAACAAGTTTGGTTTGGGTTTCACTGCATAAGCTCAAAAGGCTGTTCGGAATGCACGGATCGGAAGACCTCCCGTGTTCATCAGCAACTCGGGAGTGAATGCCATTGAAGACGATGTTGAAGAGTATGAGTTCGACAATTGGATCTATCCTATGACCGACAGTGGACCAAACAACTGGACAGCAAAGGACTTCATCCCTATTTCTTTTGTTACCCAGTAATGAGACTTTTTGTTTTGAATTTGTAATAGACAATGTTTTAAACTTTACGGCCCAGTGTCTTACCCGGGGCACCGTGGCTTCATTTGTGAGGGCTTTATGTGTGTCATTTTCATATATCATTAATAAAAGCATTGGACGTTTCTTGCATTTTAAATCTTGCGCTCCTTGTTTTTATTTTATTATATATTGCAAAACAGCTATTTTACACACACTCACATATACAGGTCTACATCCACTCTGGATCTCACTGGTAACGACTCTGCTACTGCCAGTTATGACTTCGAAAATCCGATCAACTTAGCCGAAGACGAAGGTGAAGATGATTGCGAAGTGCCCGGTGAACTTGCAAGACTGTTACTCCAAGAAGAGAGGGTTATTCAGCCGCATGAAGAGCCGGTGGAATCAGTAAATCTGGGTACAGATATAGACAAGAAATAGGTCAAGGTTGGTGCAAACCTGGAGCTTAGTGTGAAACAACAGTTGATTCAGATGCTGCGTGACTACGTTGAGATCTTTGCTTGGTCTTACGAAGATATGCCTGGGTTGGATACCGATATTGTGATTCACCGCTTGCCTACCAAGGAAGACTGTCCTCCAGTGAAGTAGAAGGTCCGTCGAATGCGCCCAGAAATGTCTGAGAAAATCAAGGCTGAAGTCATGAAACAGTTTGACGCCGGTTTTCTAGCAGTTACTTCTTACCCGCAGTGGGTGGCCAACGTGGTTCCTGTACCGAAGAAGGATGGTAAGGTTCGAATGTGTGTCGACTATAGGGATCTGAACAGGGCGAGTCCCAAGGATCACTACGCCAAAAAAGACCTACGAAAGCGCTTTTTTTGGCCTTTAAAAATGCTTAAAAGCGCTTTCTAAGGTGACGCTGCTATAGGTTTTAGCCGCGCTTTTTGTTTAATGAAAAGCGCTTTCGTAGGTCTACCTAAGACATCGCTTTTTCTAAAAAACGCTCTCTTAAGTAGGCTTTTGGCAGCGCTTTTTCTAAAAAGCGCTCTCTTAAGTAGGCTTTTGGCAGCGCTTTTTCTAAAAAGCGCTATCTTAAGTAGGCTTTTGGCAGCGCTTTTTTATGAAGAAGCACTTTCATAGGTCTACCTAAGGTGGCGCTTTTTTCCTCAAAAGCGCTTTCATAGGTGGTCTTTTAGCAGCGCTTTTGCCTGGAAAAGCGCTGTCATATGTTTACCTTAGACAACTCTTTTTGTGAAAAAGCGCTTTCATAGGTTACCTAAGGCAGCGTTTTTCTTGAAAAAGCGCTTTCATAGGGTGTTTTTTTTAGAGGTACAATTTATATAATTCATATACCTGCATTGTTTGCAGCATATTATTTATATAAACCAGTTGCCACAACCTGTAATTCATAAACCGCGGTAATGCATTGTATACCATTGTAATCCAAAATATATATACACCATTTTTGTACCTCAAAATATATAAAAACCATTGTTATCAGCATTGTAACTCAAAATCAGTCTTACAAAATCAACCCTAACAACAACTAAACCAGTCCTAATGTATGAAAGAAACACAATCAATTATGTATTAAGGTCCTGGTCCTGCGAGGTTTGAACATAATAACACGGTCAATATGGTATTCCATGTTCACATGTAATGTATTCATAACACTTAATTTTCACATAATAATATATTCATACCTTATATGATTCTCTGCTCAATAAAATATTGATACAATTCCTCTTTGATTTCTTCCAACTGAAGTTTCGTGTAATATGCACATTTGTATTCATCGAAGTACTACATAACAAAACATAATATGCATGATTTAGTTAAAAGTAAAAAATTATATGAAATATCCGAGAAATAATAAAACAAATCCTAAGTTATAAATCCATACCGTGACTGGAATCTCTATTTGATTCAGTTGAATGATTTCTTTGATAAACCGCATAACGAAGTATCCGCAATCTATATCGTTTTGTTGTTGAGGACACTACATAGAAAAACAAATAAGAATATATAGTTGTATTGTTTTATCAAATAGCATAAATATTATAAGCAAAATAGTGGAAATTAATATACCTGCACTTTGATCCAATTAATGTTGTTTTATTTAGACCGTCGTACCCGAGCTGCTCTTTGACACCGGAATACTTGTATCGCTCTAACAAAATAAAAATATATATTTAGAACAATGTCACAGAAATAATTAAATATATAAATACACACAAATATTTAGAATAATCTCACTTACGTATCAATCATTAACTTCATATCCGGATAATTTATCCAATCACCGTCAACCGAATTCAGATAATAGACCACTTCTTTTATAGGATCGATAGCAACCAACAACCAATGACGTCTATAAATTAAAACAACAGTTTAGAAGAAAATTTTCTACGCAAAAATTACAAATATTAAAATGAACTTAGAATGAAAATCTAACCCTGTAGGAATAGTATTATACGCCCAAAGATATAAGCTTTCTGTACTTCCAGTTGCCATGAATCTTTCGACTAAGTGCTCTCTTACTGAATCCGGTTCCCTACCAATTGTCGCTCCGCTGACACGAGAGGAAGACACGAAATGGAATCTGTTTGACAATTGATTCCCGCGCATTAATTTGTCATATAACAGCCTTAAATAAAAACATAATTAATATTAGACTATATTCATTGAAATGTTTAAAAAAAAATTCAGCTAATTACATAATATAAAGATGGGGTTACCAGATGTATGCGTGCATAATACTGACGCCTAATTCTTTATGACGGAAAATCTGTTCCACGTCCCCATGTCCAATTATTTCGGTGCAAGGAAAACCAAATATACCTTGATCCATATCCATTTGACGAATACCACCATCCATCAAATCTGTTGTTCCCACTATTGTTTCAAGACACTGCCGGTATCGAGGGGAAAATCTAGTAGGAACCCTTTTCTTGGGTGGTACGCCACGATTTTCTGGCTCACTTGTTGTGACCCTTGAAAAGGTACCTAAAAATCATATAGACTCAGTTAAATTATAAAATTATGCAGTTTTTTATTCGGATCATATAATTAACACTTTAAACGTACCTCTTTTTGTGATACATCAGACTCGTCGTGCCGCAAAATCCCTTTACCCTTAGATGCGGATGTTGTAGGAGTCTATAATTACCGTGGAAATAACTGAGGTCAGAACTGACAGTTGAAGACTTAAAGATTCATAATTGTTTTCAACATACCTGATCATCTATGAAAATGAGGTCCGATGGCCATGCAATAAAAGATCCTATTGCATCTCGCAGCAATGTGGTCTCAGCAACAATGTCAGGTACTGGCAGCAACGCATCCATATCTAAAGCAATGTCAACAGATACTTTCATGTGTCCATCCGGAAGCGGTCTATGGTGAAGTAAATCTCCGGAAGTGTTATGGACTTTTCCCTTACCAACTAGTCGATAAGTCAGCGACGATAGGTATAGCTGGCAAGATGAAATGCCCTAAACCAATAATAACCGTTAGAAGTGACTAAAAATATTCTATAATAATAACGGATATATATTGAAAATTACCTCGGGAAATTTATGCTGACGGTTGATACTAGCTTTGTCACTAGTTTCTTTCAATTGTGAACTGCTCTTTTCCGCCATATATCTCTCTTTATCCTTCTGCAATTCACGGACTTGAGCTTGTAAATCCTGCAATGTTTGCATCACTTCTGCATTGCTAGGATTTCTTATCCTTGGATGCTTATATAAAGAGGTTGGAGTCACACCATGAACTTTACCCCTCACCCGACCCGGATACTCAACAATATTTAGTGCTCGACTAAGTACGCTCCTGGTATCCTGATGATCCTCACCTGGGGACACCGATTGCGACAAGGTCTCCTGTAATTCATTTACATATTGAAAATTATTAGTGGAGATAAAAAATTATTTAAATATTAATAAACATTTGATTTAACTAAATACACAATCTTATACTTACACATTCATCATACACATGTTGAATATCGGGATTAACAGCTTGATCCTTGCCCACACGAGCTTCCTTCCATAACAAATGTGCTGGTAGTTATGTTGCGTCACTTTTCGTCTCTTCTAACTACGCATTGACACAAGTCTTAAGATCATCAATTATAACACATTGAGAGAATTAATAAGATCGTAGAGTTTATATTTACTTACAATTTTTTCCTCTAAGCGAGCAGATCCCAAACACCCTTTTTTGTATGGATATACGGGTTTTGACGCTCTCTCGCGATTGATAGCAATCACTTTCTTGAAATTCTCGTCTCTTCTTTGGCCTACAAAACAAACCCATTATTCAGGTGTAATGAAGTTCTCATATTTCTTTGGACGTTCCGGATCCTCTTCAAGAAAATTTCCTTCATCACCTTTAAGATACTTGTTTGTTAAAAATATTCTCCACCCTCTGTGTCTTTTTCCAGCCAAACCCATTATATACTTTTTACGGGTATCTTCAATGTTAAAAGACCTCTACAAAAAAACATACGCATAAAGTGTGTTAGTAAAAGAAATTTAAACACATATTATCGTCAAGATAAAGCAAATAACAAAAACCATATACGTACCTTTATATCAGTCCAAACTTTCTCTTTAGCCTCATCCAACTCTCCTCTTTTCCATCTAGGAGTGGTGATTGGAATGTGTATACGAACAAGCGTACCAATGTAGCTTGTCAACTTTGCAGCATTAGACCCAATTAGTTGGTCATTATCATTCCAATCTACATTGTATGTTACTCCTCTATCTCTATCACGGATGATTCCCCTCATAATAGTTATACCTCGTGTAATATCTTTTTCTGAAGTCTTTTCTGAAGTATTTTCTGGAGTATTTTCAGGAGCATTTTCAGGAGCATTTACATCTTGTGAGTTTTCTTGATTACTAGCCATTTGACCTGTAATAATGAAAAAAAATAAAAATGAAATGACAAATATAAAAATGAAATGACAAATATAAAAATGAAATGACAAATAAAAATGAAATGACAAATAAAAATGAAATGACAAATTAAATTTTATTGAATGATATAGGCTATAATTATATATACTATTACCCTTTTCACTAAGGTCTCTTTCTTTTCTTGGTAGGAATGTGTTCTACTCGTCTCTTAACAACGAGGACAGTTGGATTGATCCAAATACCCTCATTATGATCATTTCTAATACATGATTCATTATCATTTTGATCAGTTATGGTTAAAGATTCAATGTCAACACCAATATCACTTTGATCTCCAATCCTTTCATCAATTACTTTGTTAGATAATAGCACTATAGACCATTTCGTACTTGTCGGATCATTGACATAGAACACTTGTTTAGCTTGAGAGGCTAGAATGAAAGGCTCATCTTTGTACCCCACCCTATTAAGATCCACTTGCAAAAAACCTGACTTATCCATTCGTATGCCATTATTATTTTCAACCCACTTGCAACCAAATATAGGAATCTGAAACTTCTCGTAATCAAACACCCAAATGCGCTCGATAACCCCAAAATATGATAGATTTGCAAATTTTGGGTTTAAGTCCTTCACACTTGATATATGCATTGCTTCAGCGATCAAGGTGACACCACTATTTTGCATAGTACTTTTGTCATCCTGTTCTTTGGTATAAAATGTGTATCCATTAATTGCATATGCGCTATAAGAAAACACAACTAAACTTGGACCGTATGCTAAACATCTCAATCTTTCTGTTACTGAAGCATGATCTGAACGATACTTTGAATAAATATGTTCCTTAAACCATGGTATGAAACTTCGATTGTGCTCTCGTACAATCCAATTCTCATTTCTATTCGGATTTAAACCTCGAAGAACACCCTTGTGCATTTCAACATACGACTCAACTTCAAGATCATTATGCAGAACATACAAATGCACTTGATCCCGTTCGACCATTGATATTGTCACAACTTTATTTCCAATTAGCTTCTTACCTTCTTTTTTTTTTCAACAACATGAGATTTGGGGAGTCCAATTGATTGAACATTTGACAGATATTCAGTACAAAACTCAACCGCTTCTTCAACAATATATCGTTCAGCAATACAACCCTTTGGTCGACTTTGGTTTTTCACATACCATTTTAATATTTTCATATAACGTTCAGTAGGGTACATCCATCTCATATAAGCTGGTCCGCACAGTTGTGTCTCTTTGACAAGATGAACGACAAGATGAACCATTATGTCAAAAAAAGAGGGAGGGAAATACATTTCAAGATCACACAAAGTAACAACTATTTCTTTTTGCAATGTTGGTAAGATCTCAGGATCGATCACCTTGCTGCAAATTGACTTGAAGAAAAAACACAGTTTAGTTATTGCACTTCTTACTTTTTATGGAAGAATAGAACGTATACCTATCGGTAGAAAATGTTCCATTATAACATGGCAATCATGCATCTTTAAACTCTTTAACTTGAGGTCTTGCATAGACACAAGTCTTCTAATATCTGATGAGTAGCCTTCTGGAACTTTAACCTCACTTAGGAACTTACACAATATTTTTTTCTCCTTTCTGGATAGAGTGTAAACAACAGGAGGTAGATATGTTCGTCTTCCTTTTTTCACGGGTCCCAATTTAGTTCTTATTCCCATCTCTACCATGTCCTCCCTTGCTTTAAGACCATCCTTAGACTTCCCATTTATATTGAGTAACGTACCAATAACACTGTCAAATACATTTTTTCAATATGCATAACATCAAGAAAATGTCTTACGTACAAAGATTTCCAATATGGCAATTAAAAAAAAATCGACCTCTTCTTCCACCCACCTGTGACAACTTTATGTGCAAAAGGCTTGCCAAACTGAATACTCACATCTTTCACCTTTTCAAATAATTGATCACCTGTCAATCCAGGCGGAGCTCTACGTTGTTCGGTATCTCCGTTGAACGCTTTTCTCCATCCACGATATTGATGTTTAGAATTTAAGAATCTACGATGACCGAGAAAGACATTCTTCTGACAAAGTTTCAATCGCATCGTATCGGTTCCATCTTCACAGATAGGACACACTTTTTCACCTTTAATGCTATACCCGGATAGATTTTCGTAGGCTGGAAAATCGTTAATTGTTCCAAACAACATCGCCCTCAAGTTGAAACTTTCTTTCCTATACCCATCATAAACCTCCACACCGTTATCCCACAAAGTCTTCAAATCTTCGATTAAAGCTTCCAAATATACGTCTATGTCATTTCCTGGTTGTTTAGGCCCAGAAATTAACATAGATAACATCATGTACTTACACTTCATACATAGCCACGGAGGTAGGTTATAAATCATAAGAATCATAGGCCATGTGCTATGCGAGATACTTTGAATACCGTGTGGGTTCATTCCATCAGTAGACAATGCCAAGCGAAGGTTTCTTGCTTCTTTTACAAATTCAGGATAATCATTATCAATTTTCATCCACTATGGTGAATCTGCCGGATGTCGAAACTTTCCATCAACAATTCTTTCATCTGCATGCCAAGTTAAGTGTCTTGAATCGGTTTCACTATGATACATCCGTCTAAATCTCGGAATTATAGGAAAATACCATAAGACTTTTGCCGGAGACAAATTTTTCTTATATCGAGGGGCACCGCATTTAGGACACTCATTTAACGATGCATACTCGTTTCGAAACAAAACGCAATCTTTTGGACAGGCATGTATCTTGTCATAGCTCATGCCAATAGAGTACAACATCTTTTTGGCCTCATACGTTCGATTGGGGAGAACATTATCCTCTTGTAGCATATCTTTCATAAGGGATAATAACTCTGTGAAACTTTTATCCGACCATCCATTTCCCGCCTTTAAGTTGTACAACTTTAATACCGCAGACAATCTTGTGAATTTTGTACAACCATTATACAACGGTTTCTCTGCATCGCTTACCAACCTCTCGAACATTTTGGGACAATCATTAAGATCTTCTTCAAGCGCTTCTGCAATCTCTTCAACTCGATCATAATCGTATGTATCTGTGCCATTGTCGTTTGAAGCATAGGTCCTATTATCCCCTGATTCATCATTCCTGTCACTTTTCTCACCATGCATATTCCAACATGTATAACTTCTATCAATTCTATACCGTATTAAATGCGATGCCAACTGAACCGCGTTAACCTGATTCCCATAACAGCAACACAAACAAGGACATGTCATTCAACTGGGGTCTTCGGCGTGCGCAACAACAAACTTAATGAATTCCGATACCCTATTCTCGTACTCTTTCGACAATCGATTGGAATACATCCATGTCTTATCCATGGTTTACGGTTTCTGAGTCAATCTGAGCTAAATGATAAATTCGAAAACAAAACCAATACTCAAAACTTGCACTTGCTCTTGCACAACCATATAACAAAACCAATACTCAAAACTTTTCACTAAATTCATTTTATTCTATCAACTACTTTAGTACACAAGTATAATACATTCCTACCAAGAAAAGAGACGAGTAGAACACATAAACAAGAAACCATCATTGCTCAAAATCAATCATAAAAAGCACACGAAAAAAACAATATATTAATAGAGTTAACAATATGGCTACCTTTATTAAATATTTTGTTACGCTCTCTATTATTTCTCTCTTAGCTTGTTTTACCAATGCACAACTTGTTAATATAAATTATGTTTGATAAAATAAAAAGCACATGAAAATGTGTTGTTTTCTATTAATATCAGGACCATAGAATTTAACCGGATTAGAACAACACGTAAGGAAGCAAATTAATTGTATGTAAATATAATAAATTAGAATCAAAGCAAGCATAGAACAATTTATTCATACAAAACTATACTAGAAATTGAAATACCTGGAGCTGAGTTGTGTAACTTTGTGTTGTATATTGTTGTGATTTCTGATGCAACAAACTTTGTGATTTCACCTTGCGGTTCTCCTGTGGCAAGCGGTGGTCTTGTTGTTTTCTTTTCTACAAATCAAGCGGTAGTCGTTGTTCTCTCTGTAGATGCTAAAGGAGGAAGAGGTCCTGAAGAAGTCCTGAAACTGCCCCGGTAGTCCTGAAACAAGAAGACGTAGAGGATACGAATAGAAAAGTGGTAGTCGTTGATCGTGAAGAAAATCTGATTTAGGGCTTTGATCGTGAGCTCTGGTTTAGGGTTTTGATGATATCGTGAAGAACAATAGAAAAGTGATGATACGAATTTTTGATACTTATTATAAAACTACCTACGAAAGCGCTTTTAAAAGCGCTTTCTAAAGGTCACCTATAACAGCGCTTTTTAATGTAAAAGCGCTTTCGTAGCATATCCTATAGCAGCGCTTTTAAAAGCGCTTTCTAAAGGCCAACTTTAGCAGCGCTTTGGAAAAGTGCTTTCTAAGGCTGACCTTTAGCAGCGCTTTTGAAAAGCGCTTTCTTAAGGTACCCTCTGAAAGGCACCCTTTAGCAGCGCTTCCCAAAAAGCGCTTTCTAAGGGTGTCCTTTAGCAGCGCTTTTGAAAAGCGCTTTCTTAAGACACCCTTTGAAAGCGCTTTTTTTAAGCGAATTTTTTTTAAAACCTACAATAACGCTTTTTTCTAAAAGCGCTTTCTTTTCTGTGCTGCTAAAACTTATTTTTGGCGTAGTGGATGATTTCCCTCTGCCTCATATCGACATTCTGGTTGACAACACCGCTCAGCATAAAGTCTTCTCCTTTATGGATGATTTCTCCGGTTATAATTAGATTAAAATGGATCCCGAAGACATGGAGAAGACAACTTTTGCTACTCAGTGGGGTACCTTTTGCTACAAGGTCACGCCTTTTGGATTGAAAAATGCTGGGGCAACGTATCAGCGTGCCATGGTTGCTTTGTTTCATGACATAATCCATCATGAGATTGAAGTATACATCGATGATATGATTGCGAGGTCCCAAACTGAGGAGAAACACCTTGACCACCTTCAGAAGCTATTTGACAGGTTGAAGTTGTACAAGCTGAGGTTAAACCCGAACAAGTGCACCTTCGGGGTAAGATCTGGTAAGCTACTGGGTTTCGTCGTAAGCGACAAAGGTATTCAAGTGGATCCTGCCAAGGTGAAGGCTATACAGGAAATGCCAGCTCCCAAAACAGAGAAAGAAGTCAGAGGCTTCCTGGGACGACTAAACTACATTGCCTGATTCATCTCACACCTGACCGCTACTTGTGAACCAATCTTCAAGTTATTGAAGAAAGATCAAGTAGTACGTTGGAATGATGAATGTCAGGCCGCTTTCGAAAGAATCAAAGAGTATCTATAAGAGCCACCTATTCTGATGCCTCCAGTTGAAGGGAGACCTTTGATCTTATACTTGACAGTACTCGACAACTCAATGGGGTGTGTGCTGGGTCAGCATGACGAGTCTGGCCGAAAAGAGAATGCTATTTATTACCTTAGCAAAAAGTTTACCGACTGCGAGACCCGATACTCGTTGCTCGAGAAAACTTGCTGCGCTTTGGCATGGGCTGATCGTTGGCTGAGACAGTATATGTTGACTCAGACTACTCTATTGATTTCAAAAATGGATCCAATCAAGTATATCTTCGAAAAGCCTGCCTTGTCCGGAAGAATAGCGAGATGGCAGATGATCTTGACTGAGTATGACATCCAGTACACGACCCAAAAGGCAATCAAAGGAAGTGTGTTGGCAGACCATTTGGCGCATCAGGCAGTAGACGATTACCAGTCTATGAACTTTGAATTCCCGGACGAGAATATCATGTTGGTAACTAATTGTGAGACACCTGGACCGGATGAAAGACCCGAGGAAGGATCCCGATGGTCTATGTACTTTGATGGAGCTTCGAACGCTTTGGGTAATGGCATTGGCGCCGTGATCATATCTCCTAAAGGCTCTCATACTCCGTTTACCGCCCGACTATGTTTCAACTGCACCAACAATATGGCGGAGTATGAAGCATGCATCATGGGTCTTCAAGCATCAATTGACCTAAGGATTAAGTTTCTGAGTGTCTTCAGAGATTCCGCTCTCGTGATCAGTCATATCAAAGGCGAGTGGGATACGAAACACCCAAATCTTATTCCTTATAAAGAGTATGTGTTGACATTTCTTCCCCATTTTGAGGAGATAACCTTTGAACACTTCCCGAGAGAGGGGAATCAGTTGGCGGACGCGCTAGCTACGATGTCTTCTATGTTCAAAGTCAATTGGGACAACGAAGCTCCCCGGATTATCATTGAAAGATTGGACGAACCTTCACATTACTGGGATATTGAGACTGAAGAGGTAGCAGATAAACCCTGGTATCATGAGGTGAAGAGGTACCTTGAGGCTCAGGAATACCCCGAGGGTGCATCTGTTAATGACAAGAAGTTTCTGAGGAGGTTCGCAGCAAAGTTCTTCATCAGCAATGACATTCTTTACAAGTGTAACCATGATTCAACCTTACTACGATGTGTGGATAAAAATGAGGCAGAAAGGATCATGGTAGATTTACACGAAGGTACCTTCGGGACTCATTCTAGTGGACATACCATGGCAAAGAAAATCCTACGGGCGGGATATTATTGGTCCACAATGGAAGCCGACTGTTATCAGCATTCTAGGACGTGTCACAAATGCCAAGTCTATGCTGATAAGGTGCACATACCTCCAGTACCTCTGAACGTCTTGATGGCACCTTGGCCTTTTGCAATGTGGGGCATTGATATGATCGGCGAGATCAGACCTACGGCATCCAACGAGCATTATTTCATCCTTGTAGCTATTGATTACTTTACGAAGTGGGTTGAAGCAGCATCCTTTGCTACAGTAACAAAGAATGTCGTGGCACGGTTTATTCAGAACAATCTGATCTGCCGATACGGTGTACCAGAGAGGATTATTACGGCTAATGGTACCAATCTCAACAACAAGATGATCACGGAGCTCTGCAAGCAGTTCAAGATACAGCATCACAACTCTTCTCCTTACCGACCGAAGATGAATGGGGTTGTCGAAGCAGCTAATAAGAACATTAAGAAGATTGTGCAGAAGATGACGGTGACATACAAAGACTGGCACGAGATGTTACCATTTGCTCTTCATGGGTACCGTACCTCGGCGCGGACGTCAACATGGGCAACACCCTATTCCTTGGTATATGGCATGGAGGCCGTCTTGCCCATTGAAGTACATATACCCTCTCTTCAGATCATGAAGGATGCAGGTTTGAGCGAAGATGACTGGATTCAGACCCAGCTTGATCAGCTGAACCTAATCAACGAAAAGAGACTTACTACTATTTGTCATGGTCAAACATATCAAAAACTGATGATTAAGGCATTTAACAAGAAAGTTAGACAACAAGAGTATCAAGTTGGGGATCTGGTAATCAAGCGCATCATCTTACCTCAAGGTGATCCCAGGGGCAAATTGACCCCACTTACGAAGGGCCATTTGTGGTTAAGAATATTTTCTCAGGCGGAGCTATGATTCTAACCACCATGGATGGTGATGACCTTCCTCACCCCGTCAATGCAGACATAGTAAAAAGATACTATGCATAATCAAAGACCCGCTAGGTTGACTGGCCTAGGCAAAAATAAGGGCTTCCCGGCGAACCAAAAGGGTTCGGGCAAAAATAAGGGATGAAAATGAAAAAAATC